>JARHVA010002498.1:0-1200000 GCA_037957365.1 Torreya grandis
ACCCATTCTTTCCCAAGAGACCATTTTCAAATGAACTTCCAAGTGTTCTAAATCCTTCACATACCTCTCAAACTTTCCCTTCTTGGAATTCAATTCAAGATAGAATTAAAAAGGAGGAGATTTTTGTTGAGCATCCTATTATTAAGAACCAAGATTTCTACTTATCTTCCCTCAAGAACCCCCAAAGAAGTCTTTCAAGACTCTAAGCTAGAATCAAGTGGAGTAATCAAGGTGATACAAGCATATATTGGGAAGTTGAAGTAAAGGAAGAATTTGAACCGATGAAAGTCCCTTCCATCCCTCCTCAAGATCTCTCTTATATCCCATATCATCCTTCTTGTGCTCCTTATCCTCATGAAGTCACTAACCACCCTTCAAGAAAAGTTATTCCAAGAGATTACAGATAAGCAAATTGAAGATTTGGATTGAAAAATGAATAACATTAAACAACTCAAAATTTAAAGTTTGAAAAGAAAGAAGATTTTGTGCCTATTCAAGTTCCATTTCCCTCTCCCTGAGAACATTTAGATTTTCCATCTTGGAGGTATATCCAAGAAGAAATTCAAGACAAGAGGGAAGTCTTACTTGAGAAGGTTAAAAATAAATTTGCAGCTAAGAATGAACCTCAAAAAGGCTATGAGAAGGATGAAGTGATTTATGAAGATAAATGAGGCACTCATAGCCCAAATAAACTTGATTTCTCTCCAAGAGTTCCTAGAAGAGTCTTCCATATCCAAGACCCCAATTTTAAGAGCACTCCCTCCATTCCCAAGCCAATTCATAATCCATCTACCATACCTCATATTCCCTCTCAAAATCATGAACATGTTCATCACCTTCCCACCATCTCCCTTATTGAAGAGGAACCTATCCTATGGGAGATAAGTGGAGAATATAGGGTTGTACTTGAAGTTGATGAAGATACTTCAAGTGAGCTTGATGAGGAGATTTTCATTAGCCACTCCACTTGGGGAAAAAAAGAATAATTCGGTTTTAAAAGAATGGATTGAAAGGGGATCTTGAAGTAGAGGACATCTCAACTGAACATGGTGAGGTCTTAAATGAATATGACATGGTTTCAAATGATCAAGAATGTGAGTTTTATAAAGGAGTGTAAATTGATAAAATGATTGTAGCATAATAATAAGTCTCTAAATATGTACTTCAAATTATATCTCTTTAAGAGGAATGTCTAGATAAGGATGAGAACATGTGGCAGACCTATTTGTACATGTTCAAATAAAATAAAAGTTTTTGAGAAGTTAGAACATCTAGGAGAATAATATCAAGTTGATGATGAAGAATGCAAGGTTCCTAGTGAGCCAATGTGTCTTGAAGACCATCACCAAGAGCTTCAAGTCCATGATAGAGTAATCTATGATGAAGTATTTACTCGAGACAAGTAAGAGATTGGATTTGGAAAAATCAATACATGATAAGGTTATTGATACCTTCATGGGACCAAGAGGACCTATGGAAAAAGTATTGGGAAGATTACAATGAATTTGAGGCTCTTCAAGGGCCTATACCTCCTGTTGGGTAGATTGAATATGTTTTTTGAGACTACCTTCCTTCTTGAAGGACAATGTGAGACTCTCCAAGGTGCTAAGTTTGAGGTTGCCCCTATGAACCAATAAATAGTCATGTTTGAGTTGAAATATACATCAAGAGGCATCATGAGATGGATCTTCAGCCATATGATGAGTTCATATTTATAGGGGATTGGTTTGTTGTTGTCATTTCACTTGAGAGTATGACAAGAATAGTGGCATTCAAGGAGAGGATGAAAACAACAAGACCAAGGTCTAAGAGGTAGCTTGCCTCATGCCATTCTTCATCTCATAGAATAAAAGATCCAATAAACTTCCCCTCTGAGCCAAGAGGAAGAATAAATGTTTAGGTCAATTGTAAATAATAGTTACTTTTATTGTGTTTTGTGTTCCCTAAGTTCTTAGCTAGCACATGTATGTGTTTTGTTCTTTTTCTTTGTGTGTGTGTTATGTTTTGGTGTGGTTTGGAGGTCAAATTAGTTTATCTTTTTAGTTTCAAAGTTTGATCAAGTTTGTAGTAGAGTTACAAATGAGTCCATTTCCCAATGGAAGGACAAGGATATTGGTCTAGTAAGCATTACAAACATGCTAAACTTGTGAATTGTTAATTTGTTAACCAATTTTAAGCCCAAGGTCAAAAGGTCAACACTAATAGGTTAAAACTTGAGTTTTTCATGTCTTAATAGCTTTTTTATATCCCTTTCCATGATTTTAATAGTATTCAAAATGTCTTCATAAGGTCTTATTAGCATTGTTTAAGGTAATTTTGGGTAAATTAAGGTATAGTATTATATTAGTCTTGTAATGGTCTAGTCATATCATGGTACAATGAGACTTGGTCAAGTGGTGTCATAGGTCCTTAGGTGTCCTTAAAGTTTCATTTCATGCCTCAACCAACTTGTATATATAATATTTTATTGATGTTAAGGTTCTTTTAAAAACTTTAAGGTAAAGTTTTATGAAGAAAAAAGGGTCTTCTAAAACTAATTCCAATGTATGAAAAATATTCTAAAGAGAATAATCCATACAATCAAACTTTACAAGGTTATTAGAGGAGTTACATAACTACCATATATGTCATCAAGTTAGAAAGAAGTTAGAATCTTCAATTTCAATGCTTAAGGAGTTTTATGCACTTGTATGAACTTAAGAGCTCATATTCATGTGGAAATAGTTTCAAAAGTGTCCTTTTAGATTATACAGGTCAAAATCCACACTTGGTTTGAATGGATAGGTCTCAATATTACCAAAGTTGTTTCCTTATCTCCATCGCTTTCTTCATAAGCTCATAAAAGGTAAAATTAAAAAGCATGGTATGGCCAGGAGAGACAAAGTTAGAGGGTAAAATTTTGGGAAATGTTAGGGGTCTTAGTAAGATTTAATTGGAATTATTTTTTAGATTCATCCCCTCTCTTTTATGAACAATCATTAATACTACAAGGAGGTCATTCTAATCTTGTTCATTCAAGCAGGGTCTAGTTTTGCTCATATTTCTTCATTTTAGAGATTCATGAAACCAACATTCAAAGGAGTAAATTCTATTTCTAAAAAAATCTCAAAAAAAACCCTAACATTCAAAATAACTAATGTCTCAAGTGTATGGAATATATCTTTCCAATTAAAAGCATTTTGGTTGATTTGAAGTATTGCCACCTTAAAAAGTTTAAAATTACTTCATTTTTTCATGGAGAAACTCTCACTCTCAGATGATTCATGTGTTCCTTTTCTAAAAAATGGTTTCTTGTTGGATAGTTCTTCAAGAGATGTCATGTTCTTTACTCTAAAAAGCATGGTATTGTTCATGAGTAGGTCTTATACAGATCTGACTCTTAAACCTGGCCTAAATGGAAATGAGAAACCAATGGCATCATGTGTAAGTACCTTTTAAACATTATATGTCTAAGAGAGTGAGAATAAATTCCAATCATGTACTCCTCAAAAAGGTTTGGAAGGTGTTTTTAGTTAATCACAAGTTGCAGACCTATAGGTGAATATTCATGGGTATAGTTTTCATTTTGAAGGTGTTTTTGGCAATGGATAAATGTGATATAGATTCATAAACACTCATTTGATACTGATTGACCCCATTAAATCATTAATATCATGAATTAATACTATATACTCTCACTTTCAATACATAAAAAACTTGCATATACGCTGACTGTATGCACTGGCCTTATACATACAAATGGGAAATTTGAGGTTACAATAGTGTTAGAAAAAGATTCCATAGGCTTATTGAGAGAGTGATATTAAATTGGAAAAGAAATTGATATAATCTCAAAGTGTCAAAACTCAATAATTTTTTTCTTAGTAGTCTATGCAAGGCAAAAGGTAGACCTATAGGGGGACAGACCTGTAGGTCCCTCATTTGGAAAAAAGGCCAATTAGTCATGAGAGAGAAAACATAGGTTTTGGAAACATGATTATAGTGATATTATAGTAATTACATGTGTCAATGAGAACTCTTGATTGATTTAAGAGTTAATAGAGTGTAGAAATGATTGAATGTACAACCCTGCAAACTCATACACCAACATGTGTATGAAGACAAGAAGGCAAATAGACCTAAAGATGTTATGAAAGGATAATAATCCTGTAGATTAATAAATAGAGATTTTTAATGAGGTTTATTTCAATATAAATTTTTCATATCCTAATGATAATATCAATTCTTAAACCTCATGTTCAAACTCTTCTCCAATGACCACCTACAGCCATACTTTGAGAAGGTACAAGGAACAAGTCTATGTTTATGAAAGTGTAAGGTTTTGGGAAATTTGAATAGGTGAAGAACTCTCAATAATATAAAATAAGTCATTTATATGTCCAATTATTTTTAATTTAAGTCCTTAAACCCAAAAATTCATTTAGATACCTAAATGATCATCTACAAGTTTGCTTAAGGAAACAAGCTATTTCCAAGATTGAGAAGAGAATGCTACCTACACAGAGAGATAGAAGTTTGGGAAATATCATATAAAAGTGTTAGGATTAAATTTAATGTCAAATTAAAAAGGTATGAGGTTTAGATAAAGGTGACCAAACCAAGTCATTTGAACCTTGCATACACAGTCAGTTGGCACCAATAAATATGCCTAGTCAAGTCAAAAGACATACATGTTTTAAGGAGAATTTGAGGTCTATGGAAGATGTAAAGTCGTATTGGATGATATTTTAATTTAAATGTGATTTCATATATCCATCATACACATCAAAATTGACAATGTAGATAATCCCTACCTAGGTCTAGTAAGCTTAACACTACACAAGCAGGTCTGTAAATGCACCCATGAGAAAGGTGGTTGATTGGGGTTATAGTGAGGGTTTGAAAACTTTAAGAATTTCATGAATACATAATATACCCTTAAATATCATCCATAGGGAGAAAATGATAATGAAAGTGCCTTCTTGGTCTTTAAGACCTCTTCAAGCTCTCTTAATGTAAGACTACAATTCAAAACCAGACCTTCACTCATTTGTTGAGACTTTGAAACTATGAATGGATATAGGTGGATTTAAATGATGATAAATAAGTTTCCCCACTTCAAATTTATGTAATTATTTGTTGGTTTAGACCCCTGACATGCATGAACAAATCCTAAGAACTCAGACCACTCGTTAATGGCCTATTTACAATCTAAGAGCCCACTTCTTGCACTTGGAACTCTTGGAGGATATGCATGGGAACCTGAGAACCTAAAGAAAGTTGAGGATGGTTTTTTATTATAAAATTTTGGCACTAGTTCAGGGGTTAAGGCCCTAGGGTTTATGAACAATAGTTAAGAACCTAAGTCTAAATCCTCTTAAAACCCTAGTAAGGACCCAATTTGAGAGATTGGTTTCCAAAGCACATGATATGACTTGAATTACCCCTAAAACCTCTTAAACATTATTGATCACTCCAATTCATTTCTCACCATGAACTTTGTTTGTACTTACAACTATACAAACTACATTTAATGCCCTATTTTTCAAGGTTTTAATGTGTTTTTCAAGGTTTTGAGCAATGGAACACTTGAAAACTATTGGGGAGGGTGATTTAGAATGTATTATACATTTTAAAACCCAAAAATATGTACAATACATCTTGTAAATGGTCAAACAAATTTGGTCTTTAGGGGCAATGTATAATAGGATTAAAAAAGGTTAGTTTCTTAAACCATTTCATGGTTCTCACACTTTCAAAGGGTCCCATAACCTCAAATTTGGCCTAGAGTTTGGTGACAGGTTGGGGAAAGTGAATTACATGATTTTTAATGGTTTCACATGATTGGGAGATATTTGGAGTATAAACTCAATATTTTAAGCAAGGAGGCCTAATTGAGGCCTAATTGGGGGAAGAGAATAGTAAAAAAAAGATACTTCCACTCACTCTATAGATTTGAATTTGTCATGGAGTTGTACATACATACTAGGTCCTCAAATATATATTCAATTTCTTAGGATCATCAGTACATTATCTTACATAAGGATATTTACATGATTTTAGGGCTATAAGAAAAAGAGGCCTTATAAGTGTTTGAGGAGCGAGATGGAGTCTTGGGAGTTGTTCCATGAACCAAAATAAATTGATTTAGATATAATAAGGTATTTTAATTCCATACATGGAAAAATACTACCTTTATGAGGACAAACTCAATATTTGACACTTGTGGACAAGAATAGGTGTGGTAGGACAAGTGGGCTTCAAGACAATTAGGAGTTTTAATCATCATTATAGCATCATATATGAAGACTCCTAAACAAGTTTAAAGTGTCAAATATTAGGTCAAGCTAAAATTCAATAGGATTTAGTGATCAAGTGTGCCATTTGTCTATCACAAGCCAAGAGAAGGGGTAATTTTCAAGAGAACATCTTTAGGAGATCAACACTTGTCCTTGAAGACCTAATGAGATAGTTTCACATCTCTCTCTCTCTCTCTCTCTCTCTCTCTCTCTCTCTCTCTCTCTCTCTCTCTCTCTCTCTCTCTCTCTCTCTCTCTCTCTCTCTCTCTCTCTCATTTATCTATATATTTAGCCTTGATAGGCTATGTTTGTATCCTCTACCTGGGTATGGTGAAGCCCTACCCATTTTCAAGCCTTTGATCAATGAGAAAAGTATAGTTTTACCTCCTCTTTTGACTGATTTCAATGTGTTTGCTTGACTAGTTGATCTTGAAAAGTGATTAGCTTTGATTCCTTGACATGTTATCCTTGTTTAACATTTATATTCAGTTTGAAAGCCTTTTTTAGTTTTTATGAAGTGTTTAAGTGAGGTGTGAAGGTTGAGTGAGTTATCTTTTCATTAGTGTCATTTCATGACCTTTTAACTAGTCCTCCTAGCCTAAGCATTCTTCTCAACCTTTATGTGAAATATTGATGTAGAGAGGAAGATTTGGAGTAGTGTTTTTTATAGGTTAGTCTCATGTTTGAAATGCATTTACAGCTAGTTGTTCCAACTATTTTTTTGCATCATCTCCATTAAGATAGGTTTTCTCTCCCTTTTCCTAGCAAGATAGGTTTTCTCTCTCTTTTCCTAGTAAGTTGGTAGAGTAGTTTGATGAGCCTAAGTGATACATAAAGGAATATATCCCTTTAACCTAGAGATTCAATCCAAGTTTAGGCCACCCATAGCCTAGGATTATTTCCATGTTATTTCAAATTTGGAAGGCATGAACTATCTTTCAAAGGGTGCAAATTTGGTTGATAACACTCCTTATTCATCGAATTGATGTCCATTTCTTGGAGACTCTTATTTGGCCCTTTGAGACAGTGCAAAGATAACTCCCTCTTCATTAGAGGCCTTTATATTCTTTAGATAATTAAATTATGCATTAGTTTTGACAAAAAATGATGTCATTAACTTGCATGGGGTGTTTTTTTTGAGCTATTGGCTCGGGCTCCATTTTTGCAAGCTTGTCTTGCTTTAGTGGTTTTATAACATTATCCATCTTCTTTTTTTACATCAACATAATTCAAGCTTGCATATTGAGGCCTTTCTTCAACATTTAAGGGAATTGTCATTCCTTGGAAAAGTTTTCCAAGCTCTTTTCAATCATAACCCATCTTTGTTAATAACTTAGATTCAATTCGCTTAGTATGTGCATATGGTGGAGTACTTAGCATGCATACATTTTGTGTAAATTTGGTAGAGGATGGTCTCCTTTGCATGATAGACTCTTCTCTCACCTTCCCTCCTTCACCATCATCTTAGAATTTTTCAAACAATTATTATTTTTTGTATAACTCTTGTTGCAACTCCTTAATAATATCGATGAGCAAATTTCCATGGCTTATCAATCTGAATTGTAACTCTTAAGTCTCATCTTCTAAGTGTTGCAACATCTTTATAAATTCTCCTTTTTTGTTTTAATTTTATAGTTGATCTCTCAGGCTTTTTAAGTCTTTCTTGCTTCAAAGCTTTTTCCATGGTTGGTCTATGCAACCAAAATCCTGCACTTCCTTATCGATAAAAAATATGGAATCAAATATATACAAATTTAAAAATGTTTGGGAAAACACTTACAAGCCATAATGAAAACCTAATATATAATCAAAATGGATATTTTGTCTAGGGAGGGAAGCCTCAGGACCCTCTACCTACACCGCCTCCTCCAGCCACCATGTTTACAATTGTTGCTTAGTTTATTCCTTGATGTTTGTGTTTTTATATTATCATTTTTTGGTTTATATGCACTTGAGTTAATTTAAATTTGGTTATCAGTCACCTATGGCTAGTTATTTTGGACTTTTTTTTCTCTTGAGGCTTTTTATAGCTCAGTCTCGTATTTGGGGTGTGACTTTTCCACCCATTTTTTTGTATGACTAGCATTGTACTATTAGTTTATCTTTTAAATTAATAGAAAAGTGTTTTTTTTTAAATGGATATTCCATTGCATTTTTCATGGGCAAAAATTTACTTTCTTTGTATGTTTTCCCTAATTTCTATGCTATTGAAATAACACTCATTTGTTACAATTTAATTTTTTTTATAGCTCTGACTACCATCTGCATCATACATTTCCTTATGCAATTATACAAATGCTTCCATTCATGCTACATAGATTGCATATCAAATTTCATACTTTAGGTTCCATGTTATTACCAAAATATGTGATTCTTATCAAACCCACAAGACAATAATGTATAAAAAATTATGTTCTTGAAATTCATGAAAGAATGAACTTGATTCCTATTTTTTATCGTGAACAATTATTATGATTATGCTCATCCCTATTGATATTTTTGTGCCAAAAACCTCAAAACACCTTGTGCCTTAGAGAAGACCTATAAAATTTTATGAGTAAAAGCTTTAGAATGGCCTAAGTACCCTTTTTCAAGACCCAAGCGGGAACCATAGATTTAGGTACACTTTACAACTTGCAAAGTTGCAAAGTGCACAAAAATCTCTGCTTTTTGCTCACTATTATCAATTAGAGTTTACACTCGTTATGTTTTATAGAAGTTTTAGTACATACAAATTTAATGACACAATGGGATTACCTCCAAGTTGTGGGACCTTGGAGAATTGAGGTGAACCTCTAGATAAGGTCAGCTTCCTTTCACTAAGCTTAATGCAATTGATACATGACCAGTTCACTTCTAACTACAGCTTCTTTGTGATTTTGCTCCTAACTAGGGTTTTATTTGTAAAGAAAAGATTTTTGAAAGAGTTTTAAAACTATAAATGGTGATGCACCAAAGGGTTTTAGTGGAAATTATTGCTTGCTTTGATCAAACACATTTTGAACAGTAATTTATTGAAATCTCTTGAAACACAATCCCACATGAGTATGAAATCAAAGGTAATATTGTACATTTTATCAATAAGGAACAAAGCTCTCGATTTTTTCTGAACAATATTTCAAAAGGGCAAGATAAATACCACAAATGATCCTATATGATTGAAATAAGACTTATATCATTCACAAATGTAACAAAATCTGTACATACACAAGGATGACACAAAAATAAGGAAGGTAAAACTTCAATATATTGATATTCTTCAGGGTACAACATGTAGATGAACTTCTCAAAAGTATAAAATGTTATCTCTTGACAAAAACATCCATGGGCTATGTAGGATACACATATTTATACAAAACACTTACTCTCTTGAGAGAGAAGTCAAAAACTTTTACGCTTACTCCTAAAGCAAGAAATCAAGGAGTGTTCATAAAAATGTCCTCATTTTTAGCTTGAAGAGGTATATTTGGTGGAGTAGAAGGAAAAAGAAGACTCTGCAAGCAGCTAGGTGCTTCACTAAATGTTGAAGAATGAGAAAAATGTTATTGGAGTCTTCCATTCAAACCATCTCTCCTTGAGCTCATTTCAAGACCACTTTCACTACCAAATGGGGAAATACACCTACAACAAGATGCCTTTTGGTCTGACCAATGCTGGTGCTATATTACAAAGGGCCATGGATATGGATTTCAAGGGATTTATCAATGAAATAATCTTGGTGTATCTTTATGACATCGTGGTTTATTCAAAATAAGCGGCTGGTGGCCACCTAGATCACCTCAAGAAAGTTTTTGAAAGGCACAGAGAGTTTGGATTTTCCCTCAATCCAAAGAAGTGTGTATGTTCAATTCATGAAGAGAAATTGTTGGGATACATAGTCTCTAAATAAGGCCTTGCAATAGATCTAGAGAGGGTAAGTTTTATCTCTTCACTATCACTTCTAAGACACAAAAAGGGGTTACAAAGTTTCCTAGGGAAAATCAACTTCATGAGGAGGTTCGTTCCAAATTTTGTTGCCATGGCCAAACCCCGTACCACTATGCTTAAAAAAGGGGTAAATTTCAGCTAGACAAGGGAAGGAAAGAATGGCTTTGAAGCCATTAAATAGGGTATTTATCAAGCTCTGACTCTTGTAAATCCCAACTATGAGAATGACTTCATTCTCTATGCTTTTGGAGGGGAAGGTAGTGTATCAGATATTTTGACCCAAAATTAAATATCAGTTGGAATAGCCCATAGTCTTTTTCAATCATTCCTTAAAGGATTATGAGGAAAGGTATGGTTTTGTTGAGAAGAAAGTGTATGAAATAATAAAATCCATCAAAAATTTCAAACACATGCTCTCAAACAATAAGATTCAGTTGATGGTTAGTCACTAGAGCGTAAAGGAGTTCCTTTTGAACCAAGAAATAAATGAGAAAAGAGCAGGTTAGATCACGAAAGTCATGGAATATAATGTGATCATTAAAATAACTAAGCTCATAAGAGGAAAAGGCTTATGTGAGCATCTTGATTCTGACATTAAGGCTATTGATGTAATATACATTCTATAGGCATTTCAACCAACGAATCATCATCTACTCAATAGCTAGATTTATGACATGACTACCTTCTTGCAAACCAATGAATACCTGCACGAGCTCTAGTGGTCTAAAAAAAAGTACTTTAAGATCCAATCTATTCTTTATGCTCTCATTAATGAGATCTTATTTAGGAAAGATATTAATGGAATTATGTTGAGGTGCATTGAGCATGATCGAATCTCCAAATTACTTAAAGAGTTTCATGATGCCTTGTCAAGTGTCCATTTTTCTACAAGGACCACTACTATCAAAATAATGAGGGCAGGCTACTATTGGCTTGACCTATTCAAATATGCATATAGATGGGTGAAAAATTGTGATAAATGTGCCTAATTTTCAAGCAATTAAAGATTAGTAGCTCTTCCTCTCCAACCAATCCAAACTGACCAACTATTTTCTCAATGGGGATTGGATTTTATTGGCATGATCAATCTATCATCAAGTGTCAGACACAAATGGGTCCTTATAGAGACTAATTATTTTACTAGATGGACTAAAGTAGTTACATTAAAATATGCCATGAAAGCATCTATCTTGGAATTTATGGATAGCACCATCACTAGATTTGGTGTTCTTTACACGATTATCTTGGACAATGCCAAAGCTTTTGTGGGCACTCAGATTAGTGAATGGGCAGTGAAACATAATGTCTACTTGAATACGTCAACCAATTATTACCCAAAAAGTAAAGGCTTGGTAGAATACACCAACTCAAAAGGATTATAAAAAGGATAATGCACTATAACTAGAGGACCTGGCACACTAGACTAAAATCAGCACTTTGGGTCAACAAGATCACTCCCAAAAGAGCCATTGGCAATTCTCCATTTATGTTGGTCTATGGAAGGGAAGCCAGACTTCCACTATCAATAGAGTTACCATCTTTGGAACTCACTCAAAAATTGGAACTAACTAAAAATGATGTGATAATTGTGTGGTTGGCAAAACTCATGGAGATGGAGGAGGTCAAGAACTAGATAATGTAAGTTCTGGAAGTAAGTCAAACTCAAGTAAAGATAAATTTTGATAGGAAATCATCTGACAGTATCTTTAATGAAGGAAACATGGTTCTAAAATGGGATGCTAAAAGGACCAAGCCAGGTAATCATACAAAATTTTATGCAATATGGAGTGGTTCACACATCATAACCCATTGCAAAGGAGCCAATATATTCTAGTTGTCTAGGCTTAATGGATCGGAGATACCCATCCCAATCAATGGAATATCCCTCAAAGCATGCTTCTATGGTTGGAATTATTTCCAAAACTTTGTACATATTAAGATTAGTTGGTTTCCTATAAATAAGTGCTTTCATACACTCTGTAACTCATTAGGAGTTTTGCTTCCTTAGTTTGTTTCAATTTTTGTTTTCCCTAATTTCTTTCTTGTTTAGGTCAATTCCTAGTTATGTTTCTTCTCCAAGTAGGATGTGATAAAATTCAAATGACTCCATGCCCAATGAACTAGAAGGATACTGGTAAAAAATTGATTAGTAGAAAATCACTACACAAAGGTCACCAAAAATGTTGATTTTTTGTGCCAAAAACCTCAAAACACCCTATGCCTTAGAGGAGACCTATAAAATTTTAGAAGTAAAAGCTTCAGAATGGCTTAAGCACCCTTTTTCAAGACCCAAGTGGGAACCAGAGATTTAGGTACACTTTAAAACTTGTAAATTTGTAAAGTACAGCTAAACCTCTACTTTCCACTCGCTAAGTAACAATAGGAAATCAGAGATTTCTATGCACTCTATAACTTTACAAAGTTGAAAAGTGCACTTATATCTCCACTATCCTACCTAATGAGTCCCAAGTGGGGATCAAAATTTGCATTACACTTTATAACTTTGCAAAGTTGTAAACTGTGATGTGGACTTTGCTTCTCACTTTTCATTAAGACCTAAGCGGGAACCAGAATTCTCACTACACTTTACAACTTTGCAAAGTTGTAAAGTGTAATCTAAATTCTACTCCCCACTTCCTAAACATCTTCACCTCCAAAACCCCTCAGCAGCAAGTGAAAAGTGGAGAATGAAGGGCATGTTACAAATTTACAAGTATGCAAAGGTTTCTTAGATTTTTGACTACCAAGACAAGCGAGAAATAGAAAATTACAAACATATTGCAAGTTACAAACTTACAAGGTGACTCTAAAAACCTGCATTTCTACCTATTAACCCATCTACCACCATTATTGGCACGTTTCGCATTAATTAAGGGTTTTGGTATATATTTTAGGTTTTTTATGTCATTTTTAAACATTGTGAACCAAAGCTCTATTGCCAAGCACTGCCATGACCAAAGCCCATTCACCTCCAAGATGAGTGATGCCATGAACCAGAACTCCATCGCCAATGAATGAACACTAGATCTATCACTTGGTATTCTCTTAGGTCGTATAAATTTTCCTTCAGTCTACTCTATATCATTAACCACCATTATTTTTTCTACAAAGCTTAGGTGTTTTCCCTTGCCATACTTAAGGTTTTTTCTCTAAAATTGTTAAAAGCGTCATCGTTTGACCTTACATTGCTTGCAAATTTCCAATTTTTTACATTCCCATGTAAATATCTTATTGAAATTTGTTTAGATTCTTGTTGCAATTACCTTAGATTTTTTTCGAAAGGTTTTCATCAATTTTGATTCCTCCCCCTTCAGCTTGGTTCAAAATCTCAAGAATACTACCAAAATCTTCACTTAATCCCCACTCAGATCTAAGTGGAGATCCCTCTTATTTTATCACCACTGATTTCTCATCAGAGATATAACTTGCAAATACAAATCGTATTCCTATGAAACCCTTGGTTAGAATTTTCAACTGTGAATTACACCCCAAAACTCTAATGGAGATTCAGTCAGACTTTGTAAGTACTTTTGCAAGTTAAAACCTCATCGACTCTATGTCAAGTTTTACAGCTGCTATTTCATATCATATTCCCATCAAATCAAAACCCTTTTAGAATCATAATAAAACTCTACCAAGTTAAAATGGGGAAAACTACCTATAATTATAAACCCAAAGCCCGACCGGCTCTGTAGTTGGTTACCTCACACATTTTCCTAGTGTTTATGTCTGGGAAGGAGATGAAGTTCAAATAAAAATGACCCGGTGTCCCTTCTAGCTTGGATTCTAACACTAATGAGATAACTGACACCGACCTAGGCCATATAAACCTAGCTGACTTTTGGACTAGGATCAATGCAGAACTCAAAAGTGATTGGATTTAGAGCATATATGATAGTGGTTTACCTCAGGCTGTAGCCTTTCCATTATCAATGTAAAGCCCTGAGTTTTTGCTCACTATGGCCAAACATTATGATGCAGATAAAAGAGAGATAGTGAATGATAAGGGGGAAAAAATATGAAACTAGATCCAGATTTCATTGACACTATGTTTTTAATCCTAGATTTTGAAAGTTATAAAGATATTACTCCTGACTTCTCTAAGAAATTCTACCAAGACAACACCTCATCATGTGCACGGACTATAAACAAACAATGGTTGAAGACCCTTAAAGCTTCAGTGTCAAGATTGTCTAGGACCCTAGCCAGGATAGAATTTAAAAATGAGGAGGGGGGCATCATTGTACTCTTACATAGAGTTACAGGAAGCTAGAATGCAAAGAAATACCAAGATTGGATGTACCAATATATCTAGGTAATCTAATAGAATAAAAAATACATTCATTGGGCTTAATTAATTAGTAACTTCATTCATAGATCATTGGTAGAGGTTCAAACTACTAGAAAATTCTACATGACCTCCTACCTCATCTATGCTTTGGCAAAAGGGAGGGCATTCCTAGGGTTAAACATAGTGTCAGATCAAGTTAACAAAGTTTATAATTACTATCTTGATCTCACTTTTGATGGAAGTAAACAATAATTTAAGATATTTAATGATACCTTTATCTACTGCATCATAACTATGTTTGAACAAGAACTAGGGAAGATAAGGTTTGTTGATGTTGTGACAATAGAGATTACAAATTAGGGATCATAATTCATCTAGTTCCCCACAAATTCTTATATTAGAGTTGGTGATTTTAATGGTTTTCCTTACACCCTTCCCAAATATGTCAGTGATAAGTGGGCCCTAATGGAACTTGTAATACAAATAGTGGAAACCCACAAGTTCCTATCAAGCAGGAATAAAACATGCATACACTTCCCTATCGGTATAGGGAGATACACGTCACTTCCTTATCCAAGGCCAAATGTGTAGAGTCATAAATGACTTAGATGACTTTGAGAACCCTCAAGGCTAGGCCCCTTTATGATGTTACATGTTTTTTTGCTAGTTTATTGGGTTCCTTATTTACTCACATTCCCTTTTATGAAGATTATTAATAGGACATGCAGGATGAGGAAGAGGTTAGGTTGAGGAATTATTCCAGGATGACCCTAGAATGGATTAAGAACTATGACATGGAAATAGTTCCAGATGATTTGAAATATGAGAAACAACCAGTGGATAGGATTTATTATGATAATAATGTCTACCTTCAAACCCTTCCTCAAGTCAGGTGGTCTACACCCCAATCTTTTTATTTACTAGAAAAGACGACCCCAGTCATCAACAAGACTTTAAATTGTTAATAAGTAAGGGGTTAAAAATTAAAAAAGAGAGATTGAACATCACAGATAGGTTTAATAAGGCAAAGGATAAAGGGGCAGAGGAAAAAGTAATAGAGGGTTCCAACAATGGCACCAAAGCAGATCAGGCAATGGGACCAGTCATCCCACACAAAGGGAAGCAAAAAGAGAAGATCAAAAGGGTTGTTTCCAGCACCCAAGGGCTAGTAACCCAACCACTTGACCAAGCACTACTATTTTCTACAGAAGACTCAACTAATTTAGCCCCTCCTATTTCTACCATCCAACCTGTGTAAGTAATTACTCCCTTGTGTAGCTCATTAGTACAAGTGATCCCCTTGGCAGTAATTCAATCAATGCATTTGGTTATCTCAACTCCATCCTCACCTCCCTCTTCCATAATCACTTCCACCTCATCCCCTATATCTACTACCACCCCATTGATCACTAACACTACCCATCAATACATGGTTGCTAACTCAGTCATTCTGATTGTAGTCCCACTATAAAAATTCCATCACACTATCCACTGCTTCTACTCTGAACATGCCAACCACACTACTAGATTCTTTTGATACCTTGGGAACCATCATTCCACAAGTTCCCTTGTCACCCATCTAAGTATCCTCACCTTCTCCCACTCTCACTTTGACCCAAATTCCCACCAAAGAGGTAGAGATAGAGAATCCCACTGACACAACTGTGGCTAGTTAACCCACCAATGGGGTAGAGATATCCAAATCATCAGCCGAAGACTCAATGATAATGTTTGTGGGAGATACGACACTTGTTATAGTAACTACTAGTGTGGCAACTTCAATCACATATTCACAGGTAACAGTGGCTATTGGGATAGGATAGGATTCATTAGTAGTCGCTCCTAGTTGGTTTGCACAATCAGTGCCTAAGAAGAGGAAGAAAATGATATATCCTAACACCCTAGATTTTGGTCTATTGGAAGCATCTAAATGACCAAAGAGAAGTCCCAAGACTATTTTCAAAGTCTCTTATGATGCAACAGGGGATAAGTATATAGAGATAACAATTCCATCACCTGACAAATAGAAATGAAGATTTAGCAATGGGGGATTATCAGGTATCCATAATACACCTTGTTCATCTAACGAGAGAGGGACTAAAACATGAATCCAAACAAGCATAAGTTCTCTCTTCGATAAAATGGACAATGACAAGGTCACCAAGCATGAGTTGAAGAACAAGGTAGACCAATTGATGGTTGCCTTGAGGAAGATCATATACCCAGCACATCCACTCAAACAAACCTAGCCAACTCAATTTCCCCTTCAGTTCCCTGATAAAGAGACATTTGATACAATGACAAAGATTGGCACAATGGGCAAAGCTACAAAGAACTGTGTCGAAGAACTAGTCACCAAAGGGAACAAGGTGATAAGGTTGGCAATTGATTATTACAAAACATTGAAGGATGACCTTGAAACTCTTAAGGTATAAATAAAAAATATGAGGAAGAAGTTGAAAGGCTAAAGCTCTACTCTCCCAAGTTGCAGGCCATTGACCAAATAAAGAGCGACATCCTCATGCCTGAAAAGATACTCAAAAATCCTTTGGAGCATGATGAGTTGGAGAGGGCAGTCAAGTTCAAAGTCAGAATACTTAATAAAAGTATTGATAAGGCCAAAATCACAAGTGACAAGACCACCAATGTAATATATGACATTGAAGATTCAATTCATAAATTGTCATGTGAGACAAAAGATTACCAATTTGAACCTCTTCCTGATCATGTCATCTAGGATAAATTCATAGAGGTGATTAAGAGGCAGTCAACACATGATATAATTTTCAATTTGGATTCCATCCACTGGTTTATCAAGTACCACAATACACTTGATCAGATGAGCAAAGATATCCAAATCTGCATAGCTTCTTTTAAAGAATTATCTGATGTAATGGCAGAATGTGACATCAATAATGTTTACACAATTGGTCCCGATGAAGAGCACCTACAAGAAATATTTGGCAGCTTTGATGCTTACATTGAGAAGATACAAGTGAAAAAAGACAAGGAATCCTCTAGTATCACTGTCATTGATTAATTATTTAATTATTTAAGAAGAATGCATTATGTAAATTACAAATTTTATAAGTTACGTTGAAAAGTTGTAAAGTTGTGAGTTGTAAATTACAACTGTCATTTTGACAACTCTTAGCTTTTAGTTGAAAAAGTGCAACTTGTATTTTGCACTTTTCTTTTTGACAAGATGAATGACTTAAAATTGGCAAAAGCTCACATTGTAATTTGCACATCCCTTTTTGTCAAGTGACTTATAAGTTGCAAAAGTCTCAACTACAATTTACAAGTTAGGTTTTGCAAGTTATGTTTTAAAATATTCAAATATTGAAAAAAGCATTCAGCTTTGTTAAAAGATTGACCAAGCCATGAAATTTCATTTTGGCGCCCCATTTCTTAGTGAGAGACTTCTTCAACTGAGCTCAAGGAGATATGGTTCGAATGGAAGACTCCAACAACATTTTTCTCCTTCTACATTTGGTGAAGTGCCCAGCTGCTTGTAGAATCCTCTTCTTCCTCCTACTCCACCAAAGATGGCTCTTCAAGCTGAAAATGAGGATATTTGTATGAGCACTCCCTAATTTCTTGCTCCAGGAGTAAGTGTAAAAGTTTTGGACTTCTTTCCTCTCAAGAGAGTAAGTGTTTTATATAAATATGGGTCTCCTACATAGCCCATGGATCTTTTTGCTAAGAGATAAATTTTTCTGTTTTTAAGAAATTCATCTACATGTTGTACCCTGAAGAATATCAATATACTAAAGTTTTGTCTTCCTTATTTTTGTGTCATCCTTGTATATGTACAGATTTTGTTACATTTGTGAATGCTATAAGTCATATTTCAGTCATATAGGATCATTTGTGGTATTTATCTTGCCTTTTGAAATCTTGTTGAGGAAAAATTGAAAAATTTGTTCCTTATTTGATAAAATGTCCAATATTACCTTTGATTTCATACTCGTGTAAGGTTGTGTTTCAAGAGATTTCAATATATTACTGTTCAAACTGTGTTCAATCAAAGCAAGCAATAATTTCCACTAAAACCCTTTGATGCATCACCATTTTTAGTTTTAAAACTCCTTCAAAACTCTTTTCCTTATAAATAAAACCTCGATTAGGAGCAAAATCACAAAGAAATTGTAGTTAGAAGTGACCTGGACATGTATCAGTTGCACTAAGTTTAGTGAAAAAAATCGACCTTCTCTGGAGGTTCATCTCAATTCGTCAAGGTCCCTAAACTTGGAGGTGATCCTATTGTGTCATTAGAATCCTATGTACTACAACTCCTACAAAACATAGCTGGTGCAAAATCTAATTGATAACAATACCTTCAATTGATTTCTTATTCTCTATTATGTGTTTGAGATTGTGAAAAAAAATTAGTAAATATAGTTATGCAAATAATGAATCAAACACACCAACATAAGAGAGATGTACACAAGAAATTACCCTAGAGAAGCTCGATGTGGGAAAACTTTAAAAAAATGAAGCCATGCTTCTTCATGTCCACTATTTTCTTTATAGTTTGACAAGATTACTTCATTTTTGAGGAGGTCAAGGACACCAACACCAATCAACAACATCCTATACTTACAACTGCGCTTTGCAATCTATTGTGGATCACTTGCTTCTTCTACAAAATTGAGTACTATCATCAATCATCGCAATTGTGTAGTCTTCTTCACTCTCATCACACATAAAAGTGATTCCATACATTCTCCATGAATTGGATGGATTGGAATGCCTTATTGGCCCTCCATACATATTCATGCAAGAAGCCGTAGACTCGAACAAGAAGCCCAAATTCAGGTATCTAAATAAAAATTGTCTCTATGTCGCTTACTCTTCTAGAGCATTGCATTGTGGTGAAATTGTATTTTAACACATGGAAACACCACCCCTAAGTATATTAGTGGTTGTGACCTAGTTGATACATAACCACCTCTTAAGGTTGCAAAACTACCCACAACGGTTACATAAACACCACCTACATAAATAGATGATTTTGTTACACCAAAAATTCCTTTGATTTATGGGTGGTGATTACATAACTGGCAGGGGAAGTTTTCAACTTTAAGTGTTGGTTACATAACCAACTTGGTGGTTTCAAAACCATCCCTAAATAAATTGGCAATTGCAAAACCACCATGTTGTTACATAACCACTTTTTAAGCTTGCAAAACTATCTCGACGATTACATAACCATAACCTACTTAAATTAATAGTTTCGTAACACCAAAATGTCTTTCAACTTGCAGATGCCATTACTTTTGCATATGGACTTGAAATCAAGTGCCTTTTTTTTTGTATAACTTTTTGAGAGGAACCCAAATATGTAATTTAAAACCAATTTGGATGTTTTCCCTATGTTGTTTTAATCTCTACGCTAAAACTACATTTATGAGGTCATAAACTATCATAAAAACTTTTCTAGTCTCATCAATAAATGACTAACTCGACCAACTAATTTTGATGATGTATAAGATCTAGTTTTAGATGATTTTAGGTGGATTTGCAAGAAGGTTTTCCAAGTATAGCTTAATTTAAAAGCAAAGGTGTAGAATGAGATACAAACTTGTTGAAGAAATATTTCAAACAAGTTCTTAAGTTCCGAAGAGTAAGTTCAATAAGCATGCCACTAGTGTTAGATGAATAGTTTATGAAGTTGCCATTGGTTTCTTGTTAAGGCAACAATTCAATCTCTTCTAATGTAGATGCCATGCTTCTAAACACTATGAACACTAACAAGAAGGGATAAATGATCTTTTGTAGAGAGTTATGATGCAAACGTTTCAACAACTCAAAATGTTGGTCTACAATATTGAAAAATATATTATAAATATGAAGCAGAAAATGGTAACATATTGAAGTGATATTCAACATTGGCATTTTTTTATAAAAAGAAGATATAATGTATCGTTGGAAACTTGACTGACCATTTCCAGACTGAATTTTCATATTGGTTGCATCATGGATGTGATAAGCTTAGTTTCTCTAGCTTTCCTTAGTTATATCCATTGCATGCAAGTACGCTTATGTCATTTTTTAAATAATGTTGAAGGTTATTATTTAAGTTTTTCCCTTCATTGATATGAGAGAATCTCAAAATATCCGTCACTATAGTTTGTTAGGCAAAATATTAGCGTATAGCTCTAAAGACTTTAGTCTCCCAATTGAGACGTGGGTGGCATTGGTTGTCCAATGGCCTTGATATGACAAGCATAAATGTACAACAGAGATGAAAACTCAAGTTGCAACCTCGGGTCCAAGCCACATGACAATTTAGCCAGTACTCTAGCACTGCAAGTACAAGTGACGCGAGGACACTTGAGTTGCAATGTCATAGCCAAGCTTCGATCCTAGCCAATCCTTAAGCACTTGGACAATGAGGCAAAAAAGATTACCAATAGACACTTATATTACAAGAGAGGTGAAAAGAATTAAACCTCCTCCCCAAAACAAAATTAATTAAAAATAAAAATAAAAAATTCTCCATAACGAAGCTTTCTTCCTCTACCGCTGTTGTGCCAACTCCCTTCGCCCCTCCATAAACTAACATGCACCTCTTAACTTTAAACAACTCCAGTAATTTAATTGTGTCTTACAAGTTGTAGGATTGTTGTTTTATATTAAATTCTTCTTTATAATATAAATTTTCAAACTACCTTTGCTTACAGTGTTTTTATTTTTATGGGTGAATTTTGGATGAAGTTATGAGCTCTTAAATGCAGCGTGGAGTTAAGCTGGCTTGCAATGTTGTTGGTAGTATTATTTAAATGGTTTATGTCGGCATTCAATAAGTTTATTTCTAAATTTTATGTTATTTTTTTAACACTATATTAGCTGGCAACTCATTTTTATGGGCTCCTTTGGCAGTTCATAAACTTCACTTATCAATGATCATTTATTCATACATGCCTTAGATACAATCGATATATCTGTATCACACATCGAACATGGATAACGATGTATAGTTTAAAAGTACCCAAGATTTCACGACTGGGAACAATCAACAATTACACAATTTGGCTTCCAAAATATTTTGAAAACCATTCACACAAACTTTCAGTTCTGATATCTTCTTCGAAACACACAAATGGAAGTGAATAGAAGCATGTAAAAGCACCCGTTGTATTGTTATGCTTGATCATAGTTATGTCAAAAGAATTTAAGATGCATTCCTGCCGCATAGAACTGCCCTGAAATACTTATATAATATGAATGTGTAAAACCTTTTGGATGGCTCTACAAGCAACATGCCTTGAAATGGAGGAGAGGGGAGGGGATTTTTCATCTTCTTTTCACATGAAATAGAACCCGTATATGGCAATCATGGACAATATAACTGGTTGATCAATGCCAAATGCGGTTGAGAATTTGACCAGCAATTTAAATCACACATTATAGGAGATTGTAAACACAGAAGTCTAAAGCATTTATAGATGTCTGAATACTTATGGAGGCATCTTACAGTTTACGGTAAATTACATCTCTACCAAATGGAACTTACAATACAACTCATGAACTTATCTTGCTCGTCACATAATTGAAAAGTAATCCAGCATAGATAATAATCTACCATGGAGAAAAGGTTTGGATAACAGCATGATTTTGAATTATCCTGGCCCTACTTTAGGAATGTCATAATGTTCACTGAGATTGGCTAAATATTGGTTGAAATCTTCAATTCGGTCTCTGTGTGATTTATTTGCCAATCTTGCTAGCCTTCTGACATCCAATTTTTCTCTTTGTTCATCATATCGCTTTTCAGCTGCTGTGCGGTGATCCTCATAAACAGATTGCTGTGCTTCACCACCTCCATTTCCAGCTTCTCCAGTCAGCTGGGGATCAGATGTTGAATCCTCTGTACCTCCAGAAGCCTTCTCCATCTTGAGCAATGCCAAATCATGTTCATATTGATTCTTTTGTTTCTTCTTTTTCTTGATGCCACCTGCTTTTACATCCAGAGCTTTGCCTTTAAGCTTAAGTTTTCCTGCTACCACATTTTCATATGAAGCCATTCTCTGCCAAAAAGAGAGAACAATTAAGCCCAAAGTCAGGACGTAGCTTGCTTTACTTGAACTGGAAACTATTTACATATATTAAATACGAGCAAATGTACAAAAAACCAAAATCAGCGTTTTCAGATAATGACAAAACATATTCCTTCTACTGATTCTTAAGCCATCTGTTATGAATACAAATTATACAGAGAGAATTCATCAGCTTCAAGAAGATTATAAGAGAAGGGGTTCATCAAGAACTTCAAGAATTAATGTTTGAAGGGATTAAAATGCACCATTCGAGAAGAAAATTCAGAGGTGGAGCCAGCCCTTTCACAAAAAAATTATTGAAGGAAAACAGAAGCAAGCAAAGGCATCCTGCATCCATCCACAGTGACATATTCTCAGTTGCAACAAAGTTATAAAGAGAAGAATCCTGTTGGCACAGTTTCAAAAGTAACATCAATCTTCCATGGTAATGCAACGCTGAACAGAAGAACTACAGACCATTGTTAGATCCAGACATGTGCTCCTAATTTGATGTGCTTAGCTTCACAAGATGCACCGCAGAGAGGGAGGAAGCAAAAGAGCTAACACCGGATCCAATCATATCGCATAGTAAATATTTTAAGAATTGAGAATGGAAAAAAGAAAACCCATTGAAACCAACTCAATGGAAGGCGCACAACATAAGTCTTAATCAGAAAGCACCAAAGAGATTGCAATGAAAATTCTTCAATTGCCAATTTCAGCATCAGAAGCACCCGACCGGATCAACAATAATTTCACTGAACAACATTCTGGAGTATGTGCTAATGCTAATGCTTAAAGCCTTTAAAGTTTAGAATTGTGTTCAATAACATGGCCAGATCATACAGATTTATGGTCAATGAAGCGGGACACGTTTGATTTTTATCTCAATGGCCTGATCTAAGCAACAGCAGCTGATGTCTATCCCACAAATTATGGGATCCCTAAAAACGTTAATTGCCAAGTCCTGTGGGTCCCTATGCCATTTGGAAAGTAAAAATTTAACACCAATAAGCCATCGACAGATAATCCAGGTAACGCTGGAGTAGGAGGAATATGCAGAAATCATATGGGGAGAACCAATTTGTTTTTGTTTCCAAAAGGTCTAGACTCTCAGATAAATAATATTCCTGAGGCCTAATGGATCAGGGAAAGACTTTGGCTAGCCATAGAAGAGAACCTGACTCGATTATTATTGAAAACTCTGATTTGGGCTAATGTCCTCCAGCCTACTAACTCGTGTGGTGCCAGCGAGTTATAGCTGATGAAATAAAAAAATTAATGTTGAAGTTCCAAAGAATTGAGTTTAATTATAAAACAGAAATGAATAAGGTGGCAGATTGACTTGCTAAAGAAGCAACCCATTCGGCATGTAGTTGAAAGAACCAGGTTTTGGCAATCAGGAAATCTTTGACCCAAGCCAACTGTACCAACTCATGGCTAACGCTAATGGGACACAACAATCTTGCAGTTATGGTATATACTCCAATGACAAAAGGAGTGTTGTCTATATTTTAATCCGGTGTATGAATATTGGTGACCGTGGTGATTTTAATCCTTGGTCTTGGACTACAATTATTTTGCAAAGCATCCCTGTGATGAATAATTTCGAAGTCTATATAGAGGGCTACCTTCTGTCTAAGTGACTAATTGCTTTCTTGAAGGAAATGGTTGAAGTGACTGTTTATTTATATCAATGCTCCCCATCCACATATAATCATTAATGCAAGCTCTTCATCATTCATTGCAGCAGCTGCTGCTCCTCTCTTATCACTCTTATGGTCAAAGGATGGAGGCATTTGAAGGTTGCCTGCACCTTAGTGCTATGTGGTTTTGCTTCTTGATCCTTCTTTTGTTGAGACTGTTGTCTTGTTTTTCACTCAGGGAGAGAAAAGTGCTAGCGGTTTCTCAGTTGGAGGTGCATTTGTTCAGTGGGCATGTTCACTATTTGGAGACTGACTGGAAAGTGGAATCAATCCTGATATTTCAAGAGTATATTGCTGTGCCCAAAAGCGGATGTAGAAGCTGGTTTAACTGTTTCTTGTCGAACAGAAGCAAGCAGATATTCCCTGTTCTTTACAGTCTTTCCTGCTATTTTTGTCTTTCAATTTTACCAATAGGACACCCTAAACAAATTCTGTCTGAGAGGTCCTTTCTGAAGGAATGTGTGGAGACAGAATCATCCTCTGGAGGTGGGCAGGGAAAGTATGAAGTCATTGACAGGGGAGAGATGTGGAGAGGTTTCTCAAGGCCTGCACTCTGCAAAGGAGCCCCTTCAAATAATTATGCTCCTGAAACTGTGTATGTCCCTGCTCTAAGAGTAGAGTCACACCTTCTCCAACTTGAACAGGTGACCACTACCATCCTTCAATATAAGAAATCTATAGAAACTAAGTGGCAGGAAAACCAGAAAATCCAGATGATTTGGTATGTAGGATGAAGAACATTAAATAATAATAATAAATACAATGATGCCTCTGGAATTGAAGAAAAGTTGGAAGTGTTTGCAGTCCGTATCTTCTTCTGCCTGGAGGGCGTTGCTGTTACTGTTGACTTGAATGGTGAAGCCGTTAAAATTTTTCAAGGAGAGGGTTACTAGGAACCTTATTGTTTGTCCTTATGCAAAGAAAGCTTCTTCTAAGAGAGGATAATGCTGACAAAGGTAAGAGGATTGTGTTCCAGCACACTGAGGATGCTGACCATGTAAAACTTTAGCAGGCTGGCAGCAGTCTCATTCTCAGGAATAATCCTGATTGGCTTCATGACAGAACAATTTTTTGGATGACCCTGTCTGGCTTCGTGACGGCAATTTTTTGGATCACCATGTCCTGTTTTTCTTATGCTGATTTCCAGTGTAATCTTGGCCCATGTTCATGATTGGGATAATGCTCCTTGTTTTATGATAATTATACACATAGACTATGCCAATGATTTGATAGTTTCTGATAGTATATATGTTTCTTTTTGAGATGGGTATTAGTACTTTTTATGGTAATATTACTCAGACTGTCAAAAGTGGGTTTCCCATGGAGACCACTTCAATCTTTATACGCTTCAGAATATTTATAACTACCATTTTAAGGTAGCCAGTAAATAATTATATTTCTGTTGTTAATGGGTTGATGTAAATTTTCCTCGGTAATATAAGTTTTGAGTATTCACTGTCATTTACAAAAAATAAGCTGATGCTTATGCTCAAATGCATTCATCCGAGTACCAAAACTTGATAAAATATTTTCTCCCATAGTGCAGAAATATGGACACTACACCGAAATAAGTAATAAACATTCCAAGGAATTCATCTCTGCATTGGACAACATAAACAGAAAAAAAGTGGCATGAACAAAGACTGATGTAAACATGCCGTTTAAACCTCCAAATCAAATGGAACACAAGGAGTCTAACTATAGTGCTTCATTGCAGAGCAGGAAAAATGTCAACTGCTTATTGATTATTGTGAAGAAACCCTCTGGTTGTAAAAAAAGACTTCCTATAGTTGTAATAAAGGGTCCTGTCATGTGAAAGTTAAATTGAACATATAGGGGAGAATAGTAATTTCTACTAGGCATGGTGACCAGACAAATCAAAGTAGAGATGTAACATGCAAAAGCAGTTATTATTATTGTCGGACATCTTACGATTGCCTAGTCTAGGGATCAAACATCAGATTGGCCTTCAGCAGAGATCTAAGGCTACTACTATATTTCCTATTAGCTGGAATATAGATTCGAGAAAGTAGAAAGAATAGATGAAACTGAATCAATATCTTAGAATTAGGGTTTGTTTCATCCAGTGACAATTCTTACCAACCCTTCTAAGAATTTAGAAGTGTTTAAACTGTACAGTGCTATGAGACGTAACACCATAACCAAACATGGCATATTTTTGAAAAATAATAGTTTGTAAACCTGGAATTACACAAAATCTAGTGGGTCTGACTGAGTGGTAAAGACAGAGCATTACCACAATGATGTCCCGGGTTCAAATCCCCCTAGGAATTGCTGGGTAGGCTCCAGGTGCTAATGTCGTTGAAAAAGGCACATAAACTGTGCCCAGAGAAGTAGGTCCCTGTTTGTGTCCCATTGGGTAATGTCCCTCCAAACGTCACTTCACCAATAAAAAGTAAAAACTGTAATTGCACAAGGAAAAAGGAGTTTTGGAAAACCATTGACTAGGTAAGCCAGAAAAACGTAATGCAAGTTATTTTAGCCTAGCTTGACACATCAATACAATTCAACTCATGTGATTGTTTTCCTATTCTCTACTAGCCATTCCAGAGACACAGCAGTCAATCCATTATGGCTTGTTTTGGAAAACTCGCCACTCAGGACCCACAAGATTTATAACAGACTTGGAAAGAAATGTAGCAATAGAAGTTTACACCATCCTAACCAGTCCAGAGACTCGGCAGTCAATCCATGCAGGCTTGTATTGGGTCATTCACCACTCAGGACCCACAAGATTTATGACATAGTTGGAGACTAATGCAGCAATGAATTATGCATTACAGACACAACTTAATGAAGCAAATGAAGTCTGAAGCATTTTCTAAGAATTTTATTTTGACTATAAATTCCAGCAGCACCTTCTCTTACTAAAAAAGCAGGCATGAACACTATTTGGAGCCTCAACCATCTTATATTAACTCCTGCATATTCAGTGTTAAGAAAAATTTGCAAAAAGAGTGGGAAAACAGACCCTGGAGATGTTAGTGAACTTGAGCGTTTGGTTTTCACTCAGCATCATATTCTCTTGTTTAAAAAAATTCCAAAAAGCATGATTTCCCATTTCTATTTTACATGTCTGTCAGGTCAAAGTCTAGCCATTAACGGTAAGAAGGGGGCACTTACAAAATGTTGACCCAGGTTGCAAACCTGGTGGATCTCAACCATTTCATTTGACTCTAGGGCATTTTCAGTGTTTAGGAAAACTTGCAACAAGATCGGGGAAACACAGACCCTAGATAGATTTGGGGAATTAAAGCATTTCGTTTTCTCTCAAAATCACATTCTCTTGTCGAAAAAACACCCTAAAACTTGGTTCTGAATTTACACTATACATGTCTAACACCGTGATGAAACACCCCCCTGCGTTATAGTGCTCTTCATCCTTTGTTAATGCAGCTTGGTGGATGTTGCAAGGAGTTAGCAGTCAATGGATTCCAACGGCAGCATAGTGAAACAAGCGACACAATGTACTATGACAAACATAGTAAATTGCAAGGAGAGGGGTGCTTGCTCTCACATAACTACCAGCCCGATTTGGCATAAGAAAAAAGTCTACTTTACAAAAGCCGCATTCTGTCTAGACACTCTTGTCAGTGATCTCAGAGCAGCATCTACTCTTTTGTTTTAAATTGATAAATAACCCTATTGGGGTAACCTTCAGCTAAGTTCCAATGACGAGGAGGCACCCAGCATGTTGGATGCAGTATTTTACCCAATTTCAACACTTTATCATGTCTCATGGGGTTTGAACTTGGTCCACCACTTTGAATGCCCATTTGTCTTTACCAGTTGAGATTGTCTCATTAGATAGCATGTACTCTTGTTTAAAAAAAAAACACCTTCTAAGTAAAAAGTAAAATTACAGGCAGCGTTTTAAGCAAAGTGATTTTATTTCTAGTTGGAAAACTGGTTCAGCAGAGAAAAACACAAACCCTAGATTTGCCTTTGGCAATATATCAGAAAAACAATGTTCCCCAAACTGTAGACAGAAGGGGGGAAAAACCTAATTTAAAGTCAAAATCAGTCAATCCCTAAGTAACCAAACTTCAGCTCAGCTGTCCATATTTTAGTCAAACCCTAACCGTAACCCCAAGCCTAAAAACCATTTCCCACCACAGAACATCAAACCCCCGAATCACTTCATTTATTTTTAATATAACTAAAAAAATCTGGTCGTATATTCAGAAAAAATCATGTCCCAATAAAATAAAATAAAATACTATGTAGGAAAACAGAACTTTTGTGAAAATGGAACAAAAACAAACACTGAACCAGCAAATTCTACAGGAGCAATTTTTTAGATAAATTAAATTCTAGATCAAATAAGGGCCTAGAAAAAATTACCTTAAATCTTTATTGGTGTTGAATGCAATGGATTCCGAGAATTCCCTCAATTTCAAATCATTCAGAGCGAAATTTAAACTTTAAAACTTAAAAGCACTTGAGCCAACAAAGAATAACAATTCTTCAAGAACTGTTTGTTTATAACATTACAATTCTTTTCAAAAAGCTTTTTATAATAACATTTTTAAAAATTGATTTAATATGTTTATTTATATTAAAAGAAATGGAGATGATTTTTCAATATTATGTGAAAAAAGGGTCCATTTGAAGCTGGGCTGGTCTTAATTTCAAGTTGAAGCATATATATTCATCCAACCCTTCTATAGTGAAAAGTTACAAGAAATAGTTGCACTTCAATTGACAAGAGTAAACTAAGTATAGACTTTATTAAAAAGTATGTTAAATAAAATATTACTCTTCATATTTAAAGGAAATTCAATTTTTAGGACAGGGTTGAACCCTTTAGAACTTGCAAGAGTTATATTTGATTGTCTTATGAACATATTTATGGTTTTTAATTGCAATATATGATGTAATTTTTTTGAAGACCATAATATAATGAAACGAGAAAGTTTGGGTGGACTATCAAAAATTCTTAAGAAATACAAAAATATTTATGAATATAAAAATATATATTTACCCTTTGATGTTTCCTTCTTTAAAGATGATTGTTGTAACTTTGGAAGGGCAATATTGAATGGAGAACCATCATACAAAAATTTACCTCACAAGGAAGGTCAACCATCAAATTTAACCCCTACATAGAAGGATTGATCAAAAAAAGTATAATAGGAAAAATAAATCTTTTGAAAGTGGATTTTTACACAAAATAAGTGAGATTTTGTTTTCATTATTTATAATACATTATGCATCGCATATAGGTGGAGGAACATTTCCCACTATCCAAAACAAGTTTGGATTATTATTGGGATTATGTCCTTCCATTCAAACAATAAAACATTTTGGGAGTTATATTTGATTGTCAAATGAACATATTTATGCTTTTAATTGCAATATATGGTGGAATTTTTTTAAGACCATATGCAACGAAACAAGAAAGTTTGGGTGGACTATCAAAAATTCTTAAAAAGTACAAAAATATTTACAAATATAGAAATATATAGTTACTATTTGATATTTCCTTCTTTAAAGATGATTGTTGTAAACTTTTGAAGGGAAATATTGAATGGAGAACCATCATAAAAAAATTTACCTCGTAGGGAAGGTCAACCATCAAATTTAACCCCTACATTAAAGGATTGATCAAACAGTATAATTGGAAAAATGATACTTTTGAAAGTGGATTTCTGCACAAAACAAGTGAGATTTTGTTTTCATTATTCATGAGACATTATGTGTCACATGTATGTGGAGGCACATTTCCCACCATTCAAGATAAGTTCAGATTGTTATTGAGATTACGTTGTTTCCATTCAAACTATAAAATATTTTGGGTATCACAATTATATAGCTGATACATTAATAATTAGAATATAACATTGTACTGTTTGAATGTCTGGTAACTCCTAAAGTCTTACTTGCAAGAGCTATTAGTATCTAGCCTATAAATGCCATAAATATATTGTCCTTCCAAATTGTGGTCTCACCATAAAGATATGGTCCTTTATAACAGCTGCCACCATCTAGGAAAAACAAACTAAACCCTTGCAAAAACAATGTTTTACCATGCAAAATCACAAATCTAACATAACACAATCAATGATTTCAGTACCAGATAAGCCAAACAAAATAACAAGAATTTTGTTGAGCATAGCCTACAAAATACCTCCATTTGGCTTAACATTAATTGCGCTTCAATGCATCTGAAATCCATATCAAACATTTGTGTATCTAATAATATGACTACAAGTAATGCATATGGTGGCATCAAACTATGATCTACAACTTATAACAACAATTGCAATTATGTTAAAAGCTATGGAATGTAACGCCTAGAGGTATTTAAAATACAAACGTGTACAATAAATACATCATTAAAACATGCAAATGTTAATTAACCCGATACAACTAAAATCTATGAACTAGAACATCAACAAAATAAACATATTTTTCTTACCAGTAATAGAGAGGAAGAGGAGGAAGGCAACAAGATGGAGAATTTATCCGTATTCAAGTTGACTCCAAAGAATATAAAAATAAGTGGAATGAGATTTGCTATGAAGAATGATGGAGGGAAGATGGTAATTTGTATTTGTAACTCTTTGCATTCGCATTGATCGTTGTGAAATTAAATTATTATGAGTACACACATTAACCAACAAATCCGGTGATTATTTTGAAATTATATTATTATGGACAAAATTATTAAATAGGGTTGTAATGGCGTCGACTCTTTAGGGCTATTAACCTCCGAAAAATTAACACCTTAGGCTAGTGTGATGTATCCTTCCCAATTCTAGAATGACAAGTGAATTCAAAATTTTAACTTTTTTAAACTAGTGATTTTAAATTGCACTTTTAGGATGGGTTTGGAGCCCTTGGAAGTGTTGGGAAGGGCTTAATTTGGATTACTGGTGGCTGAAACTTGAAGAGAAGAGCTTATGTATGGTTAATCTTATCCACATGTAGAGAGTTTCCCTTTAGCTTCGCAACCATCCTCTCCCAACGAGTAATCTTATCCTAACCCCTTATGTTTCTCTCCAGTTGCACTTCCTTCCACCATAGAATCGTGTGACCCTTCAACTTGGTCTAGACAACCTTCATCTTGCACATATACGCTACTTCGTCAAATTACTTGAAGTACTCCTCCATCTCTATGAGCCAATCTATTAGCTCTTAAGAGTTCAATGTTCTCGAAAAACATGGAACCTCCATCCTTATTCCTCTTCTAATCTTGGAGATAGCTTTAATAAGCATCTTTTCTCACCATCTAGCCACTCAGGTGTTGGTCCAACTTCATACTCCTCCGCTTTTGGTTTTTCAACCTCCACATCTTTCACATCATCCCTCAAGATGAATCCTCTTCTTTAATCCTCTTCCACTGCAATCAATCTTATCTCCACGATCGCATCTAGCCTTCCGACGACATTGGTAGCTACTGCACCTACCCTCCCCACTCTCCTTAGAGGCACCTTTACTTCCTCCCTTGCCTTAGACCTTCTGCTGCACTACTTCTTGCAAACCTACATAGGCCACACCACTTTCTTACCTCTTTGTTCTCTACCTACCCTCGCAAAGATGGAGCACCCTAAACCTTCTTTCTCTCAACCTAGTGTCATTCCTTGCTTTGATATCATTTGATGCAATCACGGTTAGGGGGTCCAATGAAGGATGGATTTATATTGTGCAACCTACACAAAAATGGACATTTACAAAGTCCTTGTGCAATGGAAAACAATAACAAATCTCTTTATTGATCTTAAACTGAGAGATTACATACACACACACATCCTAATCAAGCTTACAACATTGCTTTTATTACACTTACGTATTTGGTCAATGCAAATTGCTTGTGGACCCGAATGATCCTACATCAAGAGCCAACTCCTTTTAACTCGTATTATAAAAATTGCTAGTGTGATCTCAAATGCTAATGAAAAAAAATTGTTTCCCCTGTTTTTTCCAAAAGCTTGATTCCTATTTTAATGGAGTGTGAAAACCTCATATCTTTGATTATATGATCCATTTATAATATTACTTAAAGTTATTTTTCCCAAAAGCTTGATTCTTATTTTAATAGACCATGAAAACCTCATATCTTTAATCTTATTATCCATTTTTAATCTTACTTATAGATATATAGAAGTTTCTTTAAATTTATATTTATATATTTTCCAATAAAGGGGGTTGCTAAAAAGGATATTGCTAAAGTTTGTTGAAATCTTTCAGAGGCTTCTTGGATCAAAATCAGCACTAACAGGGCTTCTAGTGGCAGCTCATGGTGGCAGATAATACGTATTTGTTAAAATGAGAAAGTCACTTATTGTTCAGTTTTTGTTGGGCTTTTGGGGTTTCCTCAAAAGCATTGTGGAGGCTTTGGATATATAGAGAAGCTCGACCCTTGCGATCACCTGTCGACTCCTTAAAGTAATATTATAAATTAAATTGACTCTCAAATGTTGGTTGGAGCCCTTCAAATGGACAAGAATCCCCAAAAATAAGAATTGAAATAGGTTCTAATGGTTCTTTGTCAGCTAAGAACGAGAATTCTGATTGTTGGCTTTAGGTTCCAAGGGGAACCACCATGCAGGCTCTAGGCCCTAATGCTATGAATAAGAGCAAATAAACTGTGCCCAGGGAAGTTGACCCCTGTTTTTGTCCCATTGGGTGGTATCCCTCCAACCCTCGCTTCACCAATCAAAAATAAAACATGAAAATGCACAAGGAAAAAGAAGTTTGGGAAAATTGTTGACTAGGTAAGCCAAAAAATAAAAATGTAAGTTATTTTAGCCTAGCTTGACACATCAATACTGCTATGATTGTTTTCCTAATCTTTATTAGCCATTTCAGAGACCCAGCAGTCAATCCATTCTGGCTTGTTTTGGGTCACTCATCCCTCAAGACCCGCAAGATTTATGACAACTTGAAGAGTAATGCAGCAATAGAATTTTATACCATATTAGCCATTCCAGAGACCTTGCAGTCAATCCATCAGCATCATATACTCTTGTTAAAAAAAATCCAAACATAATAATTCTCCATTTCTACTTTACATGTCTGCAAGACCAAGGTCTAGCCATTAACTTTAAGAGGGGGGGCACATACAAAATGGTGACCCAGGTTCCAAACCTGGTGGATCTCAACCATTTCATTTTGACTCTAGAGCATATTCAAGTGTTTAAGAAAACATGCTATGAGTTCGAGGAAACATAGACCCTGGATAGTTTGGGGAATTGAAGCAATTCGTTTTCACTCAGAAGCACATTATCCTGTTGAGGAAAAATCCTAAAAGCATGGTTCCGAATTTCTACCATGCATGTCTGCTGCAATGAAGAACCAGGTTCAAAACCTGGTGGCCGGTCTCCCCATATTAAAGTGCTCGTCATCCTTGTTAATTCAGCTTGGTGGATGTGGCAAGGAGTTAGCTTTCAATAGATCCTTGATCCAAGAGCAGTATAGTGACAAGAGAAACACAGTACTATGACAAATATTGTAAAGTGTAAGGAGCGGGGTGCCTGCTCTCAGATAACTAATGGCCCAATTTGGCATAACAAATAAAGTCCACTTTACAAAGTCCGCATACCGTCTGAACTCTCTCTTGTCGGGCAGCTCAGAGCAGTATGTACTCGTTTGTTTTTTATTGGTAAATTACCCTATTGTGGTAGCCTTCAGCTTAGTTTCCATGACCGAGAGACACCTAGCATGTTGGATGCAGTACTTAATCCAATTTTAACACTTTATCATGTCTCATGGGGTTTGAACTTGGTCCACCACTTTGAAAGCCCATTTGTCTTTACCAGTTGAGATTGTCCCATTAAAAAGTATGTACTCTTCTTTTAAAAAGAAATTACGGGGAACATTCGAAGCAAAGTGATCTTATTTCTAGTTGGAAAACTGGTTCTGCAGAGAAAAACACAAACCCCAGATTTCCCTTTAGAAATATTTCAGAAAAACAATGTTCCCCAAACTGTATGCAGAAAAAAAAAACTAAATCAAAGCCGAAATCAGTCGATCCCTAAATAGACAAACTTCAGCTCAATTGCCCACACTTCTAGTCAAACCCTAACCGAAACCAACCCTAAACACCATTTCATACCCATAGATCATCAAACCCCCCGAATCACTGCATTTATTTTCAATACAATTAATAAAACATGGTCGCAGATTCCGAAAAAAATCATGTCCCAAGGAAAAAAAAATTACTATGGAAGAAATCAGAAAGCAGAACTTTTGTGAAAATGGAACAAAAACAAATACCGAACCAGTAAATTCTACTGGAACATTTTTTTAGATAAATTAAGTTCCAAATCAAATAAGGGCAAAGAAAAATTACCATAAAATCTTTATTCGTATTAATGCGATGGATTCGGAGAACTCCCTCGATTTCGAATCGTTACAGCGACATTTAAACTTTAAAAGCACTTGAGCCAATACGGCATCACATTTCTTTAGGACCTTGTGGTTTGTAACATTACAGTTCTTTTCAAAAAGCTTTTTATAATAATATTTTCAGAAATTGATTAATATGTTTATTTATATTAAATATAAAGGATATGATTTTCCAAGTAACATAACAATTATTTATAAAAAGTTTTTTATAATAATATTTTTTAGAAATTGATTAATATGTTTATTTACATTAAATATAATGGATATGGTTTTTCAATACAAGAAGGCTCAAATTTGAAGTGTTAGGCTTAATTTCAAGTTTAAGAGTATAACAAAAAGTTTCTAGAAAGGGAGTGTTTTGTGTGGGCGGGGTGTCGGGAGAGGAGTTTCGTGTGTTAGATGGTCTAAAGGGACAGGTCTCATGGTGTAGGGAACACTCCCTAGTGGTTTAGTAACTCTTGCAAATATTGAAATTCTAGAGCCACCTTCTCTACTTTTGTTTGTATATGCATAAAAGTCGAAGAAATAGAAACCACCTTGTCATTAACAGAAAAGAGACAATATGTTTCTTCATTATTAAACAAAGCTAAGTTTCTAGCTTTTCATAATTGAAATAACATATAATAGCCTTGAATAAATTCCATAGAAAAAGTAGATCGGTCGGCAATTGAGCATTATCCCCAAAGAAGGCCATTTGCCAAGAAATTGGTTTTTGGGTGAAAGGGTTGAAAGAGCTTGTAGATTTAGTGCCAAGTAGATTGGGCTTTGGAGAAAGTCCAAAAGAGATGTTTAAAGGACTTTAGTCTGGAACAAACAGGGCACTCGGGTTGAGCAATCATAATATAAAGGAGATGTTCTCTGAGAGGGACGCCTTGGTAAACTAGGCACCAAAGAAAGTGAGCGAGCTTGGACTCAAGCTTCGCATCCTAGATTCAATTAAGTTTGGCATTCCAGGTCCAAGGTGAGGAATTCAAATTCCATCACTTGTTTAACTTGTCTAGAACTGGAGACAAAGGGCTCATGACTTGATATAAGAGACCTTGAGAAAAAAATTTAAAGTGAGTGTCATAATTCCATCTCTAGTCTTTCCACCAAGTGCATAGATATTGTAAATCGATTTTATGTAGCATGACATCAGGCATCATTTCTTGGATGCACAAAATGGAAGGTTAGTCATAATTGATTAATTTGTATTTTTATTTTAACAAAGGCCAAGGAACCCATTCACGGTAGGAAATCAAAGCCTTAATTTTATGAATACCTTTTCTAAAGAACCTCAAAGCTTTCATACCTGGTAATTCTGCTAACAGAAGATTGGAATTGGTCATAATAGGAGACCACCACATGTTGTGATCATTGAAGGACAAACCATCTTGAAAACCATTGTGGTAACAATTAAGGTATGAAGCCCAACATTTTTTCAACTAACTTTACCATATATTGAACCAAAGGCAACATAACGCCACATGAGAATTTTCTAGGTGTCATTGCCTTCGATTATTTAAACCACCACATAAATTAATACTCTGTCTATAGATGTCAAAAATGCGCATGTACCACCTTTCCCATGCGGAAGACAATAGATATCCCAAGCAACTATGTAGTAGCCACAAGTTTGTTTAACATTGGCCCATAGAAAATCCTCAAGAACTTTGACCAACTTGCCACATGAGGCTTTAGAGGGGGCCCAGTTGGAAGAATAGTAAACATGGGTAGCAGCCAGGATCTTTAAACAAACTTAAAATTGTCTAGGTAATGATGTAGGTTTTGTGATCCATCACTCCACCTTTTTCTCCACTTTATTTATGGCATATTGCCACAGTTCAAAGGGAGAACTATCAAAAGTAAATGGGATGCCAAGAAATATAAATTTATCACCTTTTTAGATCCACTTCTAATTATATTGCTTAAGCCATTTTGACATAGGTAACATACCCTATTTGAAGCATTGGGTTTTAACCCACTGCAAATTAGAGCCAAAGACTTTGTATAAAATATCAAGGTAGTTTAGTGCTTCTTTAACATAAGCTTCTTATTCTTCAAGAGTGAGAAATACATCATCTACAAAGTGGCCATTAATGAACTGAGAAAAACAACTAGGAATAAAAATGCCCATAATGAGCCCTCGCTCCACCCTACAAATAACCAAATGCTTTTGTAGACAAAACATACAGAGTCAGAGCCAAATGGAAACCCTAATTGATGAAACAAAATAAGCCAAAGCTATTTGATTTGATCCCATTGATAGTGAGGCATGTTGAGGCTTCTAAAAACAAAGTCTAAACTATTGAGATAAAAAAATTACCCAAATCCCAGGGCCTAGAGCATGGCCAATATGAATGACCATTAAAGTCTATTTTAAGGAATATAGTACACTAGCGAGATGTATGCACCCATTCCATTCACTCCTAAATAGTAATGATATTGTGTAGAATGTATTTATTATTAATGAATACATTCTACTCTGGTCTAATGATGGCAAGTAGGATGAAACAAAAATGGTTTACAAGGGTTTTTGTGAGGATTTTATATGACACATTAAGGAGGGTGATGGGACACTAATTAGTGATGTGCTCTAGGTGTCCAGCCTTAGGAATGAACTTAATATTTCTTTTGTTGATGATATCACCTATAGATTTGTTTTGCAAAACTTATTTATAGACTTATAATAGGTCGAGTCCTACAAAATGTCAGGTAGCCTTGTACAATTCACAAGGAAAACCATCAATACCTAGGGCTTTATCATTGGGCATGCATTGCACTACATGGAAGAACTCCTTTAGAGTTAGAGGGGCATCATAGAGCTTTTGGTTAGAATTGTTGAGCTTTCAAGGCACTACATCTATACATTCTTACAAGTGTGCACCCTTTCCACTAACTCTCATTGGGCTTAGAACCCTAGTTTGTAGTGATCAACAAAGGTTGAGGAGATTTCAAGTAGGATGGTAAGATGTTATTGATCAAGATTAATTTCTTTGATTTGATCCCTGGCCTATTTGGCCTAAAGGGATTTGAAAAACACTTTAGAGGCCTATTTTCCCACCCTGAGCCAATGTAACAAAGCATGGATTTGAGCCCCTCTAACTCCATAACGCTAATTTTTCAAGGCCATAATTAGGGGATGTCAATCAAAATCAAAATAGCTTGATGTGATGGATCTTCACATGAGGCAACAACCATGGGTAAAATTTTATTGGAAACCAAAATACTAGCACTACCACATCCATATTCTTACAAATTAGAAATGTGATATGCATCATGCAAAATGCATATCAGAGTAGTCTATAGAAGAAACCTTGAAATCTCAACTTCTTGCAGATAGATTAAGTCAAAATTCCCTAATTGTTAAAAATCAACATGCAAGGATAATTTGTGAGAGGACTCTTTGAGACCTCAAACATTTCATGACATTAAATTCATTTGGGGGGGTCTTTCATGAGTAGTTCTCCCTGACCATCCTCTATGTCTTCTCCAAACTCAAGCATTGCAAATTGGTTTGCCACCAAAGTGTGTTGGTTTGGAAAAAAATCCCCGCATCAGATGTAACAACATTTAGCACCATTATCTTCTCTAGGAGAGTCAACACCACCACAAGGTGGACTATGTGACTGTTGAGGGGTAGACTTGCTTGTAGTAAGAGAAACATCAACCTGTGATTGAGAATTTTGGTAAACTTGGATCTGAGAGATCATAAGAGACTGAGGAGGTTAATAGGGGATACAATCTCCTTTATGTGATTTGGTTTGGCACCTTTACTACCAGTGTTGGATTTTTTGTGTACCACCATTATCCAATGATCACTTTTTTATGCCACCTTCTGCTTCTCAAGTGATGCTTATTTGATAGTCTTTTGGCCAACCCATGAGAAGATAATCATAAATCCTATGGTTGGGTGAGTAACACCAAAATCAAGTATTTGACATATTGAAATAGGTGACATTTTTCACCCTATATTATGACCCTACTTGAAGGTTAATAGACTCTTTTGCATCCCATGTCTAGTCAACCTCAACACAAACTCATATGTTGGGCCAAGCAGAATAAAATTTTATTTACTCATGGCAAAGTACCCGCCCTATGATTTTAACAATATCATCAAGGAACACCCATAGCAGTAGCAGAAGGCCAGGGAGTTTGATCCATACTGATGCCTTAAGGGAGGCTAGGTTGGAAACATAAAAGGTATGAGTCCAAGGGGACACAATCATAAGGGTATTCCTCAATAACTAACAACTCAACCTTGAAATGAGGGCTTGGACTTGAGAGGGATCCTTAAAGGAGAAAAATAAAAATCCTTTGGTGAGAGTTTGAATCCTAGTGACTTGGAAACCCAAGGGTTCCTAGTGAAGACTAATTTAGGCATTGAAAAAATCTTCTAAGGGGGCACAGTCGATATAATGAGATATTAAACAATTATTCTCATACCATTTGCATACATTGTTAACAACATCATATTACAAACATACATCATGTTGTGATGGAGTATTAGAAGATATATCTTCAAAATGAATTTCATGGCTCTCTCTAATGGCATCCTTCCCACTATCCATAATAATATTTATGGCATCATGGTTGAGGGCCATAAAAAAGGGGTTATTTGCCCAAAGGTGAATATTAATATGTGCTTAACCTATAAAATCCCACAACATTGGTATGATAATATTTGGAGATGAGGATAAAAAACAAAACAAGACCAACATGAAACCCAAGTAGAGTAAGCTTACCGAGTTATTCTTTCCCCAACTTGAAAGTAGTTTCCACATATACATCACAATAAACAATTTCAATACCAGATCAGCCAAAAAACATAACATGAATCTAGTTGAGCATAGCCTACAAAGTACCTCCTTTTGTCTTAACATTAGTTGTGCTTCAATGTGTAGATACTAAAATACGGTATTTGACACTTGGGAATGTCAATCTTAACTTACACTTATCTTACATGACTTATGCATCTCCTAACAATTATCACTTGCCATTATTGCACACCTACATATTAGTTATGAGCCTAATCTATTATAAGTTGCTATCAGTCACCTACATAAACATTCAAGTCTATTCCAAATCATTGAAATATCCTACCCAAACATTCACATAATACCACATTTGCATTTATGTCTCCTATATAATAACATTAGACTCAAATGATAATGTTGACATTATTGTCTTGAGGTTGACATTACCGCCCTTCACCTAGTAACAACTATTTTAAAAAATCAAACCCTTTCCATATGTTAGCCCATTCACCTAATATGTCAATAGCAGGGGAAAAAACCCAGTTAATCACATATAAATACAAATCAAGGTAAAGCTTATTTACACTCTAGCATTCTCAAGTACGTCTCAAGTATACTACTGAACACTGAGAAAATCTTCCATTTTCTTCCTAAATTATGAATCAAATAGTAGGAGCAGTCATCATCCAAGTCTAAAACACACCAAGCCATGCCAAGTGCCAGCATTGCCAAGATTACAGCTAGATTTCTAGGTGTATTCATATAAAGAAAGAACACAATTGCACATTCACACTAAGGGGAAGAACTACATGTGTCTTGACTTCCCTCTTCAAAGTATTGGATATGTAATCAATAGTCAATCATTAACAAGGATAATTGGGGTCAGCATAATCTAATTACACTTCCTCACTTTTTATAGTTTTCATCTTTCACAAGTAAACCTAGGGTTTCAAGGAGAAAGATGTTGATTTCTGGAGTTACACATACAGTCAAGAGTCATAGATCACACATACAAAGACATATCAAATAGGCACACCATATTATATAGTCATAGAGAGATAAATATGCCCAAGTTAGTAATGCCAACATTGGTTATTAATGTCAACCTTCTTTCCCAAGCCTAATGGTACCAACCTTATGCACAAAAACAATGATTTCAAATCTAAAAGAATATACCCCTGCTTCTAGTCCATTCTTGTTGGCAAAATACAGTCATAGTCAGTTAGTCTTTAGTGAAGCTAAGTATCTTATTCTACTTAGTACTTTCCATAAATAGTAAATTACATTATCGGGTCTATCTCAATCAGTAACATTTACATTTATGTTTGACTAACATATATTATAGTCTAAAATAATTATTTTAGTTTAGCTCATTATGATTCACACTAATCCTAAAATAGGGTAAACATATTAGTGAACTCTTATATTGCTTGAATATTTCCAAACCCTAGGTTGTCGTTAGGATTTCTTCCTTATTTTTAGGGTTTTTTGATTTTAGCCTCAGGGTTTGATTTTCAAACCTAAATTCTAACTATTTCCATCTACATATGTGTAAATATGATGATTTCCCCCTTTTACCCTAGGGTTTCATGTTTATCTTTCTATTAGGGATTTCTTCTATTAGGGTTACAATTTGTCTGGCTAATATTTTATTAAAAATGATCATACTTTCAAAATGTTTAGAAGTTTTTGTTAGTTACATTGAGAAAATAAAAATTATAAATTTCTTTGCCAAAATATTCTATGGAAATTCCATTATTTGTAATTTACTATTTTTAATAAATGTCATCTAGAGGGCGAAGGGTGTCCCTAATTTCCAAATAATTTGAGTTTTGTTTATTTACTTATTTTCATCCAAAACCTCTATTAGTTTCAAAACATTATCTATGATTTTCCCCAAGTTGTTAGTGTTTAATTGTGAACATTATATAATGGATCTAATGGATATTCATAGGGTATACTTTCAAATACAAGCAGTGATTATTATAATTACATGTTATTGATCTAAAATATGCAATATCTTTCATAAGCATGTAATAAAATGGGGAACATAAATGTACAATAAAATTAAGGCTAAAATTATTGATGATAAATTCTTAAATCTCCTTGTTGATATACTTTTTATGAGTGTGGAGTCCCAAGTACTTTCATGTGTGCTTATAGTACAAAATGGAGAACATCAAAATGTTCCTCCTCATCCCCTTCCACCTTCCACACATCCTTTTAATGGATTTTGTACACATATTGAATCTATAAATGTTCATAATGTTCAATCTTCTAAATGCACTAACACTACAATAGGTGTTAAGACCACTCTTGATATAGCTTCTATTCCCTTTTCTACACCTTTACTTACCCAGGAAATGTTCACACAATGTGTAGGGGAAACACAAGGCTTCCCATAGCTTTCTATTGCTATTCTTACACAGGTGACTCACTCAAATCTTATGATGATTATGCATATTACATCATCAACCTCACCTATTTCATGTTCCCTTCAGTAGACTATTGCATCTATACAAGATAAGGTGTTTTAGTTAGAGCAAAGTATCTTTAAAGTTAGTATTTCTATAGATTCACATACCTTTTTGCATAATCCATTAGCCTTAGATATTTCAACCTATCCTTTACCCATGGGTTTTATAACACCTAAGCTACCATTATATAATGGTAAAGGTGATCATGAAAAACCTCTCAAATATTTTCACACAACATGTTTGGACTATGTTTCTACTAATGAGTAATTTACCAAACTATTTCCAAGATGTCTAAAATATCATGCATTAACATGACTATATAATCTTCCTTCCAATCTGTGCATACCTTCAACCTTTTGGTTGACCAATTTCTCACACCTTTTTTAATACACATTGGTGAAAAGTTATCTTATGCTCAGATTATGAAGATTAAGAAAGAACCCAATGAGACTATCCATGATTATATGTTTCGTTATAATACCATGTTTGCTAAGATGGAAAATCCTATGCCTGATAAGGAGTTGCAAAACATATTCAAACAAAATTTGTTGGACCCATCGCAAGAATATATTATGTTTAAGTGGTTTAAATCTTTTGAGAATTTAAACCACATAATCAAAGAGTGTGAAGTTAATCTCCTTTCCATTAATAAATTTCACTATGTCTCTGATCCTTCTAATGCAAAGTCTCAACACAAGCAAATTTTTTAAGTCTAAAGGGAATGATACAAGATATAAGGCACAAGAAATAATTAATATAGTAGCAAAACCTAATGTAAATTCCAAATTAAATCTCTTATTTGACCCCTTTGACCATGATATGCAAGAATACAATCATAATCTAGAAGTATACATGGTTGATTATGTGCCTAACTTTACCAAATATTGTAATAATGTTGGATCTACCTAAGCTACATTGTCTAATGATATTATTTTGGATCAAACAAACATTATGAAGGAATCCTTAGAGCAAATATGTATAAGGATCACATCACCTAAATACTGTAGACACATAAATTTGGTCATATGTACTTGATAATGCTAATTCTTGACACATTCCAAACCACATGACCTATGCTCAAATACATAACTTTTATTCACCATTCCTCTAATCTATTCATCTATATGCAAGATTGACCCTTTGTTTTCCATTATAACTAGACAAAAACTTAAATTTAAAATGTTTAAGTTGCTTAAAAACACCACCATGTTGTCTCCAACTCAAGATACAAGTCACTGATTTGTTTGGACAAGTTCACCTCAAGTAATGGGGTGCAGTGCATTATTGTCCACTTAGGTTGGTCACATCCCACACCAAATAATGGTTACTTTTCAAATTTTAAGTTATCTTTTTAGGTCTTCTCACATGTTTCATAAGGTCAGCTAAAGGAAATTATCAAAAGATTTGCCTATAAATATATGTCAAAAGTTATTCAATACCCTTACTTGTTATTTTACTTAGTATAAGCATTTACACTTCTACACATTGAGAAAATTTACCCTTTTCTATTATAGATATGGATTTTACATGATAAACTAGTCTTGTACTCTTGAAAAATATTATTCATGGCTCAACCCTTCAGTTCATGACCCCCTCACAACCAAAAGGCTCACATTCAACAACTCACTCTGCCTAAATGCTTATCTTATAGTATGGCCTTGATATTTTGATTACCCAGATCACATGTAGCCCATAATATGTTTAAAACTTGATAAAAATCTTACACTACTAGTTAAATATTTTTAACAATTATCTATCCTTCAGGACATTATCGACTAGACTAAGACAACATCAATGCTAGCATCCAAGGTTTGTTGCTATTGTTTATACCTTACAAACATTAAAATTTGTAAATCTTTCAATATGTATGGGTCAACCTATTTGTCTTAATTAAACCTATCATGAGATATTTTCAAAAGGTGCAGTATGAATAAAAATCAAATCCCATTCATTTATTTAGTATTTTATTGTCTATTATTTATCACAATCAACTAACACAACTTTATGATCAATAGACTGGAGCACACTACACCTTGTCCCCTTATAGCAGACTTGTCCAAATTATGTTTATATTCCTTATTCTGAACTGAGCCTACATAATCACCTTTTCTTCTAATTTTCTTAGTCAATCAATTAGAAAATTTAATAGAGACTAGTGTTTGAACTAAGTACATTCCTTCTTTGAACTTTCAAAAATATAAATTTTCCATATTTAGTAATTTTCCAATATCAGAATAGATGAATACTGTACATCTTTAACATTTTAATATTTCAATGTTTATACCTATATACACATACAACACTTGTTAATAAAAATTAGTGTTTTATAAAAAAACAGGGTAAAATATATTGGTAAACCCAGGCCTTTGTTTTCAAGCCTTTCCTTTCTAATTTCATTTTCTTTTGCTTTATTTTCCTAAAAACTATATTTCCTAGTTTTAAAACTCATAGGAGCTATCGTTATGAGCAAAGTGGTTATCAATTATTACTTGCACCATAGTGCGAGGGGTACTACCCAAATACTCAAACCATTATAAAACACTATACATGGATTTTAGTTTCCACATATACCTCATAGTATATTTAAAATGACTAGGATTCTATTTTCAACCATAGGAAGCCTTTATCCATTTGTTCTTGTAGTGCATAGGTAAGTGGATAGACACAAGATGTTACTATCAATTTATCCCATGAGATGGGATATTGTAGCTACAATAATGTTGAAATCCTTCATAATTAGTGCAATCATGACTTATTCACTATTTATGACTGGGATCATTATATTTGAGATCCTACAAATCAAACATACCCTTGACTAGTTGCAACCTTCTCTCATTTTTTTCTTTCATACCTTTGAATGCCACTTAAGAAAGTTGCATCCTCCTTACCTCTAAGGTGTAGTGCTAGATGAAATGAATTTCATATAAACCATACTCAAATCTCTTTATAAATGGATAATATAGACATTGATAATTACTATGTTGATACACCCCTTGACAACTATATGCACCCAAAATATAATACCAATGATAAAAATGATAATCAAGATAACAAAATTATGATTATCCAATTTGAGCTTTTATTTGTCACTACTAGATGCCAAATAGCATGCATGATACAATTTATTCCTCTTGTTACTCAACCATAAGGTTATCTTAACCAACGCCCTATTCTTATTATTCACCCAAGGTTCACATTGGATTCTAGCATACATGTTGTCTAAATTAGATAAGGATGAATACCTCACCCACCTTGCAAAAATGAAGATGGTCAACATGTTCCTCCATAACCCCCACCACTTCCCACAAGGAAAATAATTCAATCTATGTGTTATGATATTATTGATCAATTTAAAAATACCCTAATTAAACTTTCTATTTTGTAGCTATCAAAAAGATTAATAATTTACAAGGATATCTTATATGATTTTTTATGTGATAAAACTATTCCTATTGATATGCAACCAACATCATTTGCTTCTATCATGAATACCATCAAGGATGCCAACAAGCTCATCACATTTAATAACGAAGATGTACCTTCTAAACACATTTTAGTGAAAGATCTTCAACAATTCATTCAAGGTCAAATATACCAAAAGGTAATGAAGCATGTATTAGTCAACAATGGTTCAGAAGTAAATATTTGTAGCTCTATTGTCTTACAACAATTGTGTATCAATCTGAGGAACATTTAAAAATTAGAACAAAGCATTAAGGGATTCAATAATGCACCTTGTTAGCTAATTAGAGCTATCAAATTGGATTTACATGTGGGTCCCAAGATACTACCTACTATTTTTCAAGTTATTCCTAATAAATTACACTAAAATTTACTTTTAGGGAAACTTAGATTCTGCCATGAAGGTCATACCATCTAAATTTCACATATGCATCAAAATTATAGATTAGGGGTATGAATACTCTCTTCTAGGTTTCCATATGAAAAGGTTTTTATTTGTCTCTTTTCAATGTTCTTGGGTTTGATTTATTTGTCTCTTTTCAATGTTCTTGGGTTTGATTGTTCTTATAATGTTGGGCAAACTCGCTTTTAAGCAATATTGTCTATATTTTTATCTTAGACCTTGCACACAAGTTTCTTTTACTGCATTTTGCCCTTTACCTTTTTTAGCGTGTTCAAAATGGATTTTAAACTCACCATGTTCTTAGCATTTAAGAATTTTAAAGAATAAATTATTTTTCAAAATGAAGAAATTGGTGCTCTCAAATATGAAATTAAATGCAAAATGACACTCTTATTACTTTGCAAAATTCCTTTGCTACTCACATGGAAAAAAATGTGTTAGGAATATATAACATAGAGCAATATTAATGAATTAAAGATGAAAATAAAATGTAGAAAACACAACATAATAGAGACATAGATTTAATGTGGTTCACCCAATATGGGTTACATCCACATGGAAAAAACCAATCCTTATTATTCAGTCCAACAAATAAAGGGAAAAACTTGCAATACAACCACTACAATATCCTCTTCACTCACACATAGTATGCTATCATGATTACAATTCTCTAATAACAAATGAGGGTTACATATTAGGGAAAAAAATGTATAAATATAATTTATACTGTTAGATTTGTGACCTAATAGTGAACGGTCCAAATTTACTATGAAATTACAATATTTTATAATGCATTTTTAATAAAAATTTGCTTCAAGGGCACTACCCCCGAACCCCCACTAGAGGGGGCTCCAAAATAGGTCACTACCCCCAGGACCCCCATGGTGACCTTAGTTGGGGGGAGTTGCCCCCCCAATACCCCCCCATTGGGAACTGGGCATTAAAATAAGATTAAGCTCCACCATCCAACAAAATGCAATCTTCTATTGATGCATTAACTACTATATTTGCATCTTTTACTAATGCTAATAGCTCTAATATTGATGAATATCATTGTGCTTCGAAATCAATTTGCACATCTTTGAACACTTCTTCTACTAACCTGACTTAAAAATAATGCATACTATGGAATATTCAAGTGGTGATCTTGGTAGGTGAAAAAATGGTATTCTTGAACCTCTTTTGCCTACTTGTAATAAAATTTTTAAAGGTCTTGGTTTTAATGATTTTCACTTTTAATGAAAATTTAGAATCTTATTGTCTTCCACATTGAAGGAATTATAATGCAAATTATTCTGATTATATTGCTTCTAATGCTCATACTTTGGTTTAAATGATAAACCTTGTATGCATTGTGTAAAACATGAGTATCATATATCTAAATGTTGGAAGTTGCACCCATGCAAATATTATTATAAATCCACGCATGATACATTGCATTGCTGAAAAACAACTAAATATCCTACCTCTAAGGGTAAAACTATTTGGATTCCTAAAAAATATGAATCTTCTAGAGACTTTGGTATGTCTTCTTATGATAATTCTTCTAATGCTTAATGTATAATATCTTTTGCAAGTAACACATCTTCTTTATCTCTATTTTGATTAACTAAATCTCTTTATGTATTCTTTGCTTTTTATTGTATATGATATATGCTTTGATTATGTTGACTAACTTCTTTTCATGCAAGTTTACACACTTTATGATGGAAGTTGCCTTTACTCAATTTTTGTTTTGTACATCTACTTTTATTACATTATACATGTAGATTATATTTCGCATATTGGTTGCTTAACTTGAAAGATTGGTGTTAGCATACTTGTTTTGCAAGTTTGTGGATCATTACTCCTTTTGGTTGGTCTTTGTTCCATGGCAGATTGACCACCTTGTCTGAAAAGTATTCTTGGAGATTCTTCGTGATCACACTTTCTTCCTTGCAACTTTTGACGACACCTTCTCTTCATTATTCTCTAAACATTTGTAATTCCTCTTGAAGGAAGTTTCTATTAAGGGGGAATATTATGTAATATCAACTCCCTTCTTTATTTGTAAAGGTTTTCTCCACTTTTGTAATCCCAATTTAAGTTTAAGGGTGAGTGTTGGAGAATTAACCTTAATTTGGGTCCTTTCTAAGTTTATAGGCTTATCTTAAGTTTTAGTTATGTGTGCATTTATTATATTTGTAAATGCATTTTATTTCTACCTTTATGAGGTGTCACTCACCTCCCTAGTCCACTTATTGGATTTGGAGTTACTTGAATGTAACTCCTCTCCCTCCACATAGCACACACATCCTCCCCACTTGTAAGAGGATTAAGGCCACATGTCACTCATGCCTAAGCTTGTGCATTTAACTCCTCTTCTATCTTAGCTCTTTATTAAGATCTCACCTCTCTCATCCCTTAACACTCTCAACTACAACTCATTCTTGTTTTTATAAGTCTTGCTCTTGCATCATTGACTCTCTCTTAGCCTAAGACCATTCTTTTCCTAAGCTTCTTCATGTTATTGTACTTGGAATTCATGGTTGCAAGCTTCTTAATATTAGATTGTGGGTTTTTTCATCATTCGACGATTTTCCCCACTTATCAAATCTTTTATCTTGGATTTGTGGTTTGATCTAATTTTCAAGGTAATATTAATAATTTTATTACTTTTAACTTTTAATTCTTGGACATATTTCTAATACAATAGATAATACACTTTTTGGATACTGTAAAATGACTCAACCATAATTTGAAGATTACTATATTATACCACATGTACAACCTATTGAACTTAGTCAAATATATATGTATGAGATAGGTGAGTCAAGTAAAAAAATTGATAATAGACTCATAATAAGTATTCAAGAAGATACAAAGAAAACATGACTAGACACTATACAACAAGAGGAGAAAATGATAGATATCCCACTTTTGCTAATTGTTGATGCAGGAAAATGCACCCAGTGACAGGAAGTCAAACTCCTACCTTCTCCTTGCAACATGGAAACTCCTCTCTCACCTATGGGACGATGAAGCAGGAGAGGAGAGTCTCTAGATAAGGGCTAGCTCCCTTTGATGCATCATGTTTGTTTCAGGCAGTGCAAAATACAGGTATATATAACTATAAAAAAGGGGGGATGAAAAGGGAGAAGAAATGCAGAAAACAAACAACCTACTCTAAAGAGGTGATACACCAAAATAAGGTTGACCTTCACACATCCACTCTTGAAATCAAGAAAATGCATACATATACTACGCACTTGGCAGAAGGACTAGGCTGCTAAAACTGGCAGGGAGGTTTCAATGGAAAATCTAGAACAGAGATCACCCAAGGTGCTGTGAAACACATGCTTATGAAGTATTTTTTTTTGCTCCTTCACTCCCAAATACTGCTCTTCTCCTGTCAGTTGCAATAATGGCCCAAAGTTTCATCACTCAGTTCAAAGTATCTCAATGCATATGTGGTGAACCTTCGTACCGTTGAACCGTTGAACCAAATTTTGGTTCAACGGACAAAGTTCAATGTACTTGGTTCAACGGCCTAAGCTCAACAAAAGGTTCAATGGATAGGTTCATCGGTTTGATTCATTGGGAAATTGGTGCACAATGGTTAAACCTTGAACCGTTGAACCGAATTTTGGTTCAACAGGTTCAATTCAAAGGAGTGCCCTTCGATTGAAGGGGAAGTCCAAGTCGAATGCCCTAGTGAAGGGCCGACACATCAAAAGGAATCTAGGTCGCTCATAAAACAATGCAAAGGAGCAGGCACAACTAAGTCTAAGGCAAAAGACAGGTAGAATTTTTGTGGACTTTTTATCTATGGGAAATGTTTGCAGACAAAAGTCTGTGGGATTACAAAGCAAACAAGCCAGGAGAATTTCTGCAGACTTTTTGTCCACAGGAAAACATCCGCAGACAAAATTTATGGAAGACATAAAGTCCATGGAGCATACAAAGTCTGTGGGACTTTTAAAAGCCTAACGCAAACATTAAGGCTTGGGACAGTCCACGAAATGAATGAAGGCCCATCAGCAGTCCACGTCAGTAGTCTATGCAGATAACAAGGGACTTCTGGCCAAAGAACTAAGGGGATTTTTGAAGGGTGAAGGGTGCTAGGAAAATAACAAAGGCAGAGTGCCCGCAAAGAATTAAGAAGGTCGCAGAGAAGATGGAAAGAGCCCGATAACGTTTTGACCAGACTTGAGGCCGTCAATCTTAAGAGGATAGAAGAACCGTTGCTTTTCAAAATGATGACGGCCATATGCACATCAAATTTCATGAATCTGAATAGCCGTTTCATTTTTAGGGCAAAGGAGCGCCAAAGCAATTAGAAAGGAGCCCAGATTGTAGCGACCCGCCAAGACGTTCACCCCAAGGGGCCAAAGAGTGAGAAAGACAAAACTGAGAAAGGAAAAATCAAACAAAGTGACAGACAAGGTGCAGGAGTGACAAGGTGGCCCAAGTGGCAAAGGACAAAGTGAGCTGGCAGTTGATCCAAGTGGTGCCATTTGGGAAGTGACTTTAGTAGGTGGAGCAGTCCCTATGAATTAATCATGAAAGGCACAAACAATTGAGATAAAATCAGTTTTCCTCCATTTTTTATTAAATAGATTGACAAACCGTGTAAGTCATCAAAAAAGGGGATGATTTTTTAGCAGATAAAAGGCGTAGTCCATTTAATTTCTTGAGCAACTTGTTCTTCCCAATGAGAGACGTGACAGGCCAACTTGTCAAAGAAGCGCCAAGTTCTCTTCTTGCTTTTCTCATATATATCATGAACTTCTCATTATTAATAGATATTCCACATTTGTAAAGGGCGTAGCTCTGCAAAATTTCACCTGGATCAATATAAGTGCAGTTTTTTTACCTCCATTTGGATAGACATTTTTGTGTATACATTGAATGTTTGCATGTGTCCAGTGATTGTCTTTTGATGCTCTCATAGGTTCAACACTAGCAAACCTGCTGTCTATAAGGCCATTATTGCAGTTGACAGGAGAAGAGAAGTATTTGGGAGTAAAGGAGCAGAAGAAATTACTTCATAAGTGTGTGTTTCACAGCACCTTGGGTGATCTCTGTTTTGGATTTTCCATTGAAGCCTCCCTGCCAGTTTTAGCAGCCTGGTCCTTCTGCCAAGTGCATAGTGTATGTATGCATTTTCTTGATTTCAAGAGTGGATGTGTGAAGGTCAACCTTATTTTGGTGTATCACCTCTTTAGAGTAGGTTGTTTATTTTTTGCATTTCTTCTCCCTTTTCATCCCCCCTTTGTTATAGCTATATATACCTGTATTTTGCACTGCCTGAAACAAACATGATGCATCAAAGGGAGCTAGCCCTTATCTAGAGACTCTCCTCTCCTACTTCACCATCCCATAGGCAAGAGAGGGGTTTCCATGTTGCAAGGAAAAGGCAAGAGTTTGACTTCCTGTCACTGGGTGCATTTTCCTACGTCAACAGTTCTGGCACGCCCGGTGGGACCAACTGGGACAGGTTTTGTCCAAAGAATTGAAGAATTTTGGTGTGTTTTTCAACCAACCAGCCTTTAGAGGCTTTTGCATCAACACCAATGGTGACTTTGAGTTAAATCAACTGGTTAAGTAGTTCTGGTACCGTCCATCAAGAAATAGCATTCTGGTATGTATAATCCCATCATTCAAAGCTATGGACTCTATTTTTTTTGGCCAGCATGGCTATGATCCTTACCAGCCTTATGGTGATCCTTATCATGCCCAATATATCTAGTCTCAACCCTGCTATGAGCTATATCACCCTTGTGCTCAGTCTTTTCAGTATGTCGCTTCTCCCACTCAACCCAATCTTTTTGCCAATCAACTAGTTTCTGCCTTCAAGTGAGCATTGCTGGGATACAACAAATATGTAATTGATCTTAACAATAGAAAGGGGTACGACTAAGAAATTCTTGATCATATCATCCATCAAGTGAGGAATGTGCTAGATCAAGTTAAGAAAGAATGGGCTCTTATTGAAAGAGCGAATTGGCACAGGCTTTCAAATGAGATGTTGGATGTGAGCGGTTTAATTGCATCTGTGGAGGAGAAGTTGAGTGTGCATGAGAGGCAGCCTTACCAAGTCTATCAACCTGCATACTCACTGCCCAAAGCATCATATCAGTCATATACAACCCCTACTCTTGAGCCAAGTTTAGCCTGTCAAAGTCTGTTCCCCAATCATGTTGAGGAGAATTCTGAAACAGTGAATCTTGTGTTTAAAGCTAATCTTGATGGACAGATTGAATTGGTAAACCTTTAGATGCAGTAGTCCATTTTGGTAGTAGGGGAAGTGGAATCAAAATCTTCACTATCCTCTCACATTGAGGCCCCATCAGCCCCAAAGGAAATGCCCAACCCAAATTGCTTAAGTTGGAACAAAGTGGTCGAGTCATGGAACATCAAAGAGGAGAAAGATGCTGTCCAAAATGAAGAAATACAAAATGAGGATTACTTGGCCAAGTGGATTAAGGAACTAGAGAAGAAGATGGGACTGTTGGGCAAAAAAGAGGTGGAGCTTTCAGACACTGCAGACTAGCCAACGCCAAAAGGTGTCTCTTTCACCAATCCACAAGCTAATTTCAATGTTGATGAAGTGTTGGTGAAGTGGAGGGATGAAAACCAAGAAGTTTTGGCCTAGGGTCTGCCCTCTCCTATTTTAGAAAAAGTTCCCCTTTGTGTGCCAAATCCTTTCTATTAGATGGCACTTGCTCATTCTGGCTCATCCAATGCATCAATCAGTCCTACCCTCAATCCCGTGTGCCTAGCTTTCTAGCACGCCTCTCTTAAGAGAAATTTTCCTACGCATGAGCATACCCTCCCAATTATTCCCCAGCCTCCTCAAGTCTTTCAACATGATCTCCAAATTCCAAGCTAGAAGGAGGAGCATCATGAACCAGTCTAGGAACTTGAAAATGACAAAGCTACTGCTTGCTCACAAAAGCAAGAGTCCAATCCTAAGATCATGAGCTGGAAGCAAACAATTGAGTCTTGGCCCAGCAAGGAGGAGGAGGAGGAAGGTTTTAGTCTAACTCTTGAAGAAAGAGAGGCTGCTCCTACCCCTGATAATGATTGTGACTTCTGGGAAAGGCTTTTCTAGGAAGATTTGGATAGGCAAATTGAGAATTGGAGTTTAGAGCAGGTCTCCTCAGCGAACATGTGATGGATGTTTCAGATCAAATTGCAGATTTTATGTCTGAATACATTCCATCCATACACCTCCAAGAAAGCTATTAGGCCTTGCCTAATATGGATTATGCCCAGTTTATGACTAACCAGGGAGACTTCATGAGTGTAACTGAGGAGGAGATCAAACAAAGTGACATGGAGGAGCATGGGCAATCTCTTGTTCATGATTTGAATAATTCTTTTGAAGGCATTAAGGCAGGCTGTGCTACTCTCCAGGCAGGTTGTGAGCTGGTTAAAATTGAAGAAGGCAGCATTGGATTTCAAACAAGCATGCAAGGAGGTGGCAGTTCTTCAGATTTATCCCTTCAAGAGGTTGGTGAATCTGAGGACACTTTCTCTGAAATCATCAAGAAGGATGGTCGTACAGTGGAACCCAAGCATGAGGTAAAGGAGAACGAGCCAGTCAATGATGCATATCAGGAGGCTTCTGGTGATGAGCCAGCAATAATTGATTTCTTGGTGAAGAGCACCAACATGAAGGACTAGCAAGAGGCAAGCTTCCAAGAATGAATAGAGTACGTATACATTGGAAGCATGTTTGAATCTCCACTTGGATACCAACTAACTCAGGTGATAGGTTAAAAGAGCAAGTCACCATTTCTCTTTTCCATTCAGCTACTTGCCTGGTGCCATAAGTCTTCTTACTAGGAAGGGGACTTAAGAAGTTTTCCATTTGATCCAGGAGGGAATAAAAAAATGCCTGGTTAGATGTACATAATAGTTTGTTTCAGTTTTCTTCTCTTGCTTTCCCTAAGTGCAGTTTGCACAATTAGTTATTTTTAGCCTTGTGTGTTTCCCTTTGCGTGTGGGGGTGAAAGCTTTAGGTGTGATTCTGGGATCTTGAGGGCTGTTGTGAACTCTCTCCAAAGTTACCATCCGACTTTGCACCTAATGGATATTCAAAGGCAACTAGGTCCTAAGCATAGCAGGCACGCTTCCCCTGTGAGTCACCAATTTGTTGACCAATTTTGCCCACAGGCCAAAATTGTTCACCTTCTTTCTTCGCTATTCGAAGACAGTTGTTTCAAGGTGCACAAGTTCATGTCAGTATTTCTCTGCTTGGTTCAGGCCAAAAGTTTCATCGCTCAGTTCAAAGTATCTCAATGCATATGTGTTGAACCTTCATACCATTGAACCGTTGAACCAAATTTTGGTTCAATGGACAAAGTTCAACGTACTTGGTTTAACGGCCTAAGCTCAAAAAAAGGTTCAATGGAAAGGTTCGTCAGCTTGGTTCATTGGGAAATCAACGCGCAATGGTTGAACCTTGAATCGTTGAACCAAATTTTGGTTCAACAAGTTTGGTTCAAAGGAGTGCCCTTTGGCTGAAGGGGGAGTCCAAGTCGAATGCCCTAGTGAAGGGCCAGTGCATCAAAAGGAATCCAGGTCATTCATAAAACAATGCAAAGGAGCGGGTACGGCTAAGTCTAAGGCAAAAGACAGGCAGAATTTCCACAGACTTTTTGTCTGCGAGAAATGTCCGCAGACAAAAGTCTGCGGGATTACAAAGCAAACAAGCCGAGAGAATTTCTGCAAACTTTTTGTCTACGGGAAAATGTCCATAGACAAAAGTCTGTGGAAAACATCAAGTTCACAGAGCATACAAAGTCTACGGGACTTTCAAAAGCTTGACACAAACATTAAGGCTCAAGACAGTCCATGAAACGAATGAAGGCCCATCAACAGTCCACGTCAGCAGTCTACGCAGATAACAAGGGACTTTTGGCCAATGAACCAAGGGGGTTTTCATAGGGCAAAGGGTGTTGGGAAAATAACAAAGGCAGAGTGCACACAAAGAATTAAGAAGGCTGCAGAGAAGATGGAAAGAGCCCGATGATGTTTTGATCAGACTCGAGGCTGTCCCAGAGGCCGTCAATCTTAAGAGGATAGAAGAGCTATTGCTTTTCAAAATGGTGACGGCCATATGCACGTCAGCTTTCATGAAGCCGAATAGCTGTTTCATTTTCAGGGCAAAGGAGTGCCAAAGCAATCAAAAAGGAGCCCAGATTGCAGTGACCCACCAAGATGTTCACCCCAAGGGGCCAAAGAGCAAGAAAGACAAAGCTGAGAAGGACAAATCAAACAAAGTGATAGACAAGGTGCATGAGTGACAAGGTAGCCCAAGTGGCAAAGGACAGAGTGAGCTGGTAGTTGATCCAAGTGGTGCCATTTGGGAAGTGACTTTAGTAGGTGGAGCAGTCCCTGTGAATTAATCATGAAAGGCACAAACAGTCGAGATAAAATCAGTTTTCCTCCATTTTTTATTAAATGTATTGACAAACTATGTAAGTCATCAAAAAAGGGGACGGTTTTTGAGTAGACAAAAGGTGCAGTCCATTTAATTCCTTGAGCGACTTGTTCTTCCCAATGAGAGACGTGACATGCCAACTTGTCAAAGAAGCGCCAAGTTCTCTTCTTGCTTTTCTCATATATATCACAAACTTCTCATTATTAATAGATCTTCCACATTTTTAAAGGGCGTAGCTCTACAAAATTTCACCTGGATCAATACAAATGTAGTTTTTTTACCTCCATTTAGATAGACATTTCTGTGTATGCGTTGAATGTTTGCTTGTGTCTAGTCATTGTCTTTTGATGCTCTCACAGGTTCAACACCAGCAGACCTGCTGTCTACAAGGCCATTGTTGCAGCTGACAGGAGAAGAGTAGAATTTGGGAGTGAAGGAGCAGAAGAAATTACTTCATAAGCGTGTGTTTCATAACACCTTGGGTGATCTCTGTTCTGGATTTTCCATTGAAGCCTCCCTGCCAGTTTTAGCAGCCTGGTCCTTCTGCCAAATGCGTAGTGTATGTATGCTTTTTCTTGATTTCAAGAGTGGATGTGTGAAGGTCAACCTTATTTTGGTGTATCACCTCTTTAGAGTAGGTTGTTTTTTTTTTGCATTTCTTCTCCCTTTTCATCCCCCCTTTGTTATAGCTATATATACCTATATTGTCAGGGGATCTATAGCTCTACCAATTAGAGCATAATTGATTACTTTCTTATATGCAATTAAACATGGAATTATACCAGAATGATAAAGTAGTTAGAAACTTGAGACAACAAAGAATTTGAGAGACAATACACACTCTTGTATTAAATACTACTAAAAGAAAATACAATAAGGAAGATGCTACTTCTTCCTCCACCTCAAAGGCTTGCCACACCTCAAGACCTTCTTCTCTCTCTCTCTTGCTCAACACAACAACTCTAAAACCTGAGTTGCTATCCCTCCTTGAATGCTTCAGCTGATCTCCTTGACCTTGCTAACTTCAATGCTAATACTTGCCTACTTGGATAATTACAATACATGCCTTATGGGTCTATAAATAAGATCCCATGCTTACAAAAATAGAACTCTAGTTACAATAATTAGACACGCAGATCATGACTATAATTAGTCGCTTAACATGCAAACACTCGCTTCACTTAACTGACTGTTCGTCAACAGCAGTTTCGAAAATACACAGGCGACTAACTCCGGTCCCTGCTGGTCTGGTAATGCCGACGTCGGTCGACTCCCTGCTGTCGCCGGTCTCCTTCTCCACTGTACTTGACTGACGTCAGTCATACTGCTGACGCTGATGGCTCTGGTTCTTCAGCATCCTTACTCTTGTGTCTGCAAACAGTTGAAGCTTTTAGCTCCACACCTTAACAATCTCCCACTTGGAGATAAACAACTGTCACTTATACCTGTACCTATACACCATCTATTTTGTTCCTTAGGCTCTGTATCCCTCTTCAATGTCACTCTTGAAGACCAACCACCACGTAAACCTGTGATGCAATACCTGTCTCTTATGCCACAAGAATTTTGCTGCTCCCAAATTCTTCATGACACACTTCTGAACCAACTCTACCCTTAGCTCAAAAAACTCCCTGTATATGAAACCCTCCATTGTTCGCAGCCTAAACAAGACCATATACCATAGCCTTCTGTCTCATGTGTCTATCCACTCTCTTCTCTAAAATAGGAATCCATCCCTCTATCCAGTGCTTTCTTCCAGCTGACAACACTACCAACAAATACCTATTTGGTTCTCCAAGGACTCACACTCCTCATCCATGCCAAGCTCCCACTGTTTCTGGATTCTACCTGCATTGCTTCTTCCATTTTCCTAGTTCATGACTATCAGTAAGCAATATAAAGAAGGTGACCAATGAATATGAGGTTCACATACCTTTCCTGACCTCCACATGGGTGTTTGAGACTTATTAATTCACCCAACATCCGTTCCAGTGACCGATCTAGGCATCTCCCAGTCTGCTCTTGACCGATGTCGATTCCCTGCACTGACCCTGACTACCGACGTCGTTTCCCTGGCTGACGCTAGTGTCCCTCCTGCCGATGTCGGTCCTTATGACCAACATCGGACTTCTCCTGTCCGACCTACCGACCCTGCTGGTCTGCACATGACCGATGTCGGTATCTGGATGACTGACGTCGGTGCCAAGCTACTGACATCGGTGTCTGTGTGTTCTTATAAGTGATGAAATTTTCATCCGCAAGCTCTTCTTGGATCAAACCTCTATCCATGCTGCTCTACTCAGATATATTCAGCCCCTGTGACTGGTCTCTGTCCTTCATCTCCGCCATAAACACCAAGGCTTCTTTGTTCCTGTCAAAAGCATCAAATTTCCTCTTTCTACAATGAACTATATCTGTGCTTTCCAAATTTGAACACATACCTTTTGAATCAAGAACTTCCATTCCCTTCCTATTCTTGTGACCAAGCCTATTAGGCCACATCTTCGAATCTACACTAGAAGTAGAATCAATAATACAAGTAGACAGATAAAGAGTATCTACTTTCTTACCTCTTGCTAGAACAAGTGCTCCCTTGGTAACCTTCCAAGAATCTGCTATGAGGGTTATTGTGCATCCCTCATCTCCCAACCTTCCTACAAAAATTAGACTCTACTTCAAAATTGGAACATGCATGACCTCCTTCAACACCCATGTGTTGTCAATCTGCAATCTCAGCTGCACTTTCCCTTTGCCAACTATCTGACAAGGCGTACCATCCCCTAAATAGAGCACTCCAAAGTCTCCCTGTTCATACTCATAGAAAAATCTCTGTTTGGGGATGCATGAATAGATGAACTAGAATCTAAAATCCATGATCCTACCTGACTATTCGAAGAAAGTATGAGAGCATCCTGCATCACAATATTTGCATCCTTTGCTTCTTCCATACCTGCATGTTGATTCTCTTTATCTCTCAACCAACACTCCTTTGTATGTCCTTTCTTTCCACAAAACCAGCAGGTAATACCTTTGGACTCGGATCTCCTTCCTGACCTTGATTTCCCTTGCTCAACCTTCTCCCTTTGCCTTTCCCTGCTTTCTGCACTTAGAGCATTCCCTGATGATTCACCTGTGCTTCTCCTGCATATTTCTTCATTCAAGATCACACTCACAACATCATCAACTTTTAAGATTTTAGAAGCAGATGCATAATTACTTACTGCCATAACTAAACCGTCCCAACTTTCAGGCAAAGAACATAAAATCAAGAGAGCCTTTACCTTATCATCAAAAACAATATTGACTGAAGCTAATTGGTTTACCAAACCATGGAAATCACTGAGATGAGTATGTACCGATCCACCTTCCTGCATTTGCAAAGTAAATAGCTGCTTCATAAGATATACCTTATTAAAAGCCGAGGGCTTTTCGTATAAATTTGCCAAGGACTTTATCAACTCTTCCATTGTCTTGCACTGTGATAAGCTGGAAATCACAGATGATGCAAGGCTCAACCTTATGGAACCGAGAGCCTTCCGATCAAGAACGTTCCATTCTTCATCCTTCATATCTGTGGGCTTGCATGCAACCCCACCCAACGGTAAGTACAAATCCTTCTGATACAGATAGTCCTCAATCTGCATCCTCCAATGTTGACAATTCTTGCCGTTAAACTTCTCCATTCGTAGCCTGCTTTCTTCTGCCATTGCTGAACTCCCACTCAATCAGAAAACCCTGTGAATGACCTGTAATAAAAAACAATACCCTGCTTCCTGCAAACCATAGCTCTGATACCACTTGTCAGGGGATCTATAGCTCTACCAATTAGAGCACAATTGATTTCTTTCTTATATGCAATTAAACACGAAATTATACCATAATGATAAAGTAGTTAGAAACTTGAGATAACAAAGAATTTGAGAGACAATACACACTCTTGTATTAAATACTACTAGAAGAAAATACAATAAGGAAGATGCCACTTCTTCCTCCACCTCAAAGGCTTGCCACACCTCAAGACCTTCTTCTCTCTCTCTCTTGCTCAACACAACAACTCTAAAACCTGAGTTTTTATCCCTCCTTGAATGCTTCAGCTAATCTCCTTGACCTTGCTAGCTTCAATGCTATTACTTGCCTACTTGGATAATTACAATACATGCCTTATGGGTCTATAAATAAGATCCCATGCTTACAAAAATAGAACTCTAGTTACAATAATTAGACACGTAGCTCGTGACTATAATTAGTCACTTAACATGCAAACACTCGCTTCACTTAACTGACTGCTCATCAACAGCAGTTCTAAAAATACACAGGCGGCCGACGCCGGTCCCTGCTGGTCTGGTGCTGCTGACGTCGGCCGACTCCCTGCCATCACCGGTCTCCTTCTCCACTACACTTGATCGACGTCGGTCATACTGCCAACTCCGGTGGCTCTAGTTCTTCAGCATCCTTACTCTTGTGTCTGCAAACAGTTGAAGCTTTTAGCTTCACACCTTAACATATATTTTGCACTGCCTGAAACAAACATGATGCATCAAAGGGAGATAACCCTTATTTAGAGACTCTCCTCTCCTGCTTTGTTGTCCCACAGGCGAGAGAGGAGTTTCCATGTTGCGAGGAGAAGGCAGGAGTTTGACTTCCTATCACTGGGTGCATTTTCCTACGTCAACACTAATTTTGAAGTTCTAAATTACATAATTATAGATTGATATGATAGTAAACATGGTGATATGCAAAATCTAATTGATGATAAGTTGCACATGATAAATTTTACTCCCACTAATCCAGAAGAATATTTATCTCATACTATTTTCACACCTATGGTTGTTGGTATATATCAAAAGGATTCAGTAAAAGGAAATCAATCAAACACTACTTTAGAAACATGATTCTCAAAATATGAAATAAAATATATAATTCAAGATAGCCCCCATAATAATAGTGACCATTTTAGCCCACCGGTTGCCATTGTACCAAAAATTCAACTTATTAGTGCTTGATATAATGGCCAGAGTTAACATATCCGTGGGAGGTGGTTAAACCATGCCACAAACTCGAGCACTACACTACACAGTATAAGGAGACCAAGGGAGACACCTTGAAACAATCCCCCCACTGCAAGTGGAGGATTTGAACCTGGCACCTTTGGCTTTGATACCAATTATTGGGCCACTGATTGTTGTTACACTAAAAGATCAACCTGTTAGTGCCTGATACAATAGTCAGAGTTAACAGATCCATGAAAGGCAATTAAGCCATGTCATGATTCTGAGCATTGTACTGCACAACACAAGGAGACCAAAGGTGACACCTTATAGTAAACCACACTTTTTATAATATTAATTCAAAATAAAAACAAGAGTAGATTAAAACTTTATGTCTATGAGTCATCTCACTTGAAAAAAAATTATAAAGACTATCAAGCTTTCAAGTCATACAATTAACATCACATCTACTCAAGAAAAAATACAAGTTCAGCCACAACAACAACACCTACCAATAACACAATATGAATAGGACACGTTTATAAAATAAAAAATCCAAAAGGAAGAGTTGTAAGTAGACAAAGTAAAGTAGAGGTCACATACAAAGCAAACACAAAAAGAAAATCAGATTCTAACTAAGCAAGGTAGCATTATCAAGAAAGGTTTTCTTATAAATAATAATAAAAAGCAAGATAAATCAAATAAACTTGTCATTTATAAATCAAATACAAATAACATGGCTTTAAAATAAGTAGCTAAAAAGTGTTCATCATATCTAGAGCCTTTGGTTATTAGTCTTCACATTAATGGTAAGAAATGTACTGAATTTGAGGTTATTTCCCTTCATGAAGTGAATATATGGTGCATGACACCTCTCTAATATCTAAGGATAAAAAAACATTTGGGTAATACCATTAGGTCAAAATGTTGCATTGGATCCATTACGCTTCCTGTCACACTTCGCCCAAAAATATGTTCAGTTAAATTTCACATTGACCCCACCATGGACCAATGCAAGGCAAAATTTAGAAATTCATGGATGAGAACAATGGAAGCAACTATGGGTAAAGATTATAACTTTTTTATTTTTGAGCATGAAGCTGCATTGATGACAATATCATGAACATATGAGCCCATCATGCCAACACAAATCAACACAAATACTTATTCACTTATCATTCCACCAAACTCACATGATACACCACATTTTGAACAACAAATAATATTAAAAACTCTAATAACACAGTACAAATATTAGCTCCATAATCTCGATAGCACAACAATGGCATCTTATTCTAATTGGTGAATAGATACATAATTTAATTGGTGATTGTATATGCTATGCAAGAACTCCATGGGAATATCCTTGACCAAGTTAATGGTTAACCAAAAACATTCCAAATATTTATTTATTTTTTAAAATAAAAAAATTAAAAATATAAATAAAATAATCATAAAAATAGAAGAAACATTCAAAAAATAAAAAATCATAACCTGAACATGACACAAGATGCTGGTTACTTCTTTACATATGTGATTTATCATATATGTTGTCAAATAACATACTATTTTTGATATGCACATGTATTTCATAAGGTATTTGAGTGTGATGCAAGACATACATTACATATACATTCTTAGAGGTTGGACTTCCCTTCTACCCAATGGCCATGCCTATGTTGGGGGCATCTAAAATCCATAGCTTACAATATAACATATTTTATCTATCTATGACCTCAAATGTAGTATTAAACTCCATATCTTATAAGTATCTTGTTAAATCACTCATTTTTTAAATTATGATACATATATGTGTTCCCTTGCTAATAAATATGACATTGATACATTTGTCTAGAAGAAATTAGTTTATCTTGTTCTATACTCTTTCAATGTTGTTTTCTTCCTTACATAATAGGATTAACATTTCTTGCTTATTGTGTGTTACCCTTGGCCCTTATGCAAAAATTTATTAAGCATCTCTATGAAATCATTGTTTAGTATGTGCGGCATTTAAACATGTACATTTCTTGTGGACCTTGGCCATAAGTGTGCAAACTCTTTATTTATGCGACATTTGAACATGCCAGTTGTATGTGGCCCTTGGCCTTATTATATGGCATTGCGTGGCATTATTTCATGTTATAATTACATTATTGTGTGATTTATTACTAAATCTATCAGACATGATAGTTTGTATGCATTGCATTCAATATATTACATACATGCTTCGATGAAAATTGTAATGTCATGATGATATACTCTCCAACATGTTGACATAATACTACATAATCATAAATTTATCTCATGATATAGTTAACTCTTCTTTTGATATGAGTGACTTTCAGGCTGTGTCCCTCATCTCAAAGAGAGGCATTATAGTGGGTTTGTCTTAGAGATTCAAACCTCCATGAATATATTTGGTACATAATAGGTTCAAAGATTAAAAATTATACAAGAATCAAGCACATGACATATATTAACACATTAATACAAATTCTAGGGGCATGTGAATGCATATGCACTCAATTTTAAAAGACTCAAGATGCAAAATTATACACACTTGAATGCATATGCATGGACATGTGCAAAGCAATTATAAAAGTAAAGTTACATGTTTTAAATACATTTAAAAGTGAGCATATATATACATAACATTCTATATCATTGACACATATTTAGACAAGGCATGATACTCATTCAAAGATGCAAATTTCAAAGTTTCAAAAAATTCAATTCCAAAGTAAAGTCTATGAGCAATGTGGTCATGATAAGGGCATCAATATCATTCCTTCCCTTTCAATCATGCAAACTAAAATTTAGATTGGTGTACAGTGGCATGATTCAAATATGTGTGGGTGATGTCTATTTGAGTCTAGTGATACTCAATGGACTTGGCATCACTTTTGACGAACCTAAAATAGTTCCACATTTTTGAATTAGTACATTGGTTACTATTCCATATTCATGAGAGTTAGGATAATGTATCTTTCCAACTCAAGAGCTTTATTACTTATTCAAAATTTGGAGCTTGATCACTCTCAATTCTTAATTGGTTCAAATTATCCAACTGCTTTTGTAACTAGATAGGTTTTCCATTATCAATTGTAAGTTACAGGGTAAATGGGTTTCACCTACATATAGGTGTACTTCTTCCTTGCTCTCTTTTCAATTTTCAAAGTTATTTTTTTTCAAATTTTCAAATGCATGAATGACTACTTCATGATTTATTGCAAGGTTTGCTAAAATGAGTTCCTTGTACAATTGAAGTATATGCATAAAGACAAAGTGTGTTGTATATACTCAGGTTCAACTCTTTCTCATTTAATCTAGCAATTTCATTTACAGAATAAGGCAAGAGGGGGGGGGAGTAAATGTAGACACATAAATCTGGTCATAGGTACTTGACAATGCTAATTCTTGACACATTCTAAACCAAGTGACCTATGTTCAAATACATGATTTTTATCCTCCATTCCTCTAATACATTAGTCTATATGTGGTTGTTTTCCCTTATCACTACATAAACACTTCAATGCCAAATGTTTAAGTTGATTAAAAACACCATCATACTACCTCTAGCTCAGGATATAACTCACTGATGTTTTTGGACAGGTCTATCCAAGATAGAGAAGGGCACAATGTGCCATTGTCTACTTAGGTTAGTCGTGTTCCACACCGAATAACTACTATTTTCTAGATTCAAAGCTATCATTTTGGGTCTTCTGACACATGTCATAAGGTTGGCTAAAGGAAAATTTCAAGAGTCATTCATTACCCCCACTTATTATTTCACTTGGTACAAGCATTTACAGTTTTACACCTTGAGAGACAATCTGCCCAAATTTTACATAATTCATAAGGAGCAGTCATAATACAAGTCAAGAGTTATCATTGTCAAGTATCTAATCCATCTTCTAGCTGCATACACATAGTCAAAGGAGCAAAAATGTACTGTAGATGGAAATTTAGGTCAAATGGGTTAAACTATGGAATTTAATCAACCCAAACATCAAACTACCTAGGTAAGATACAAAGCCATTAAAAATAAATGCAATAGATGAATTCACAATTCAAATCAACATTATGATCCTAAAGCTAAATGCTCCAAACTATGATTAAATAGAATCAAAACAAGAGAATTGGGATTAATATTATCTTAGACTCAAAAATTTGACAGTATGATGGCATGATTATGGATGATGGATTCATGGGTTGATTTGGCATGGAGATGTTATGGACTTTTAAGATGGCCTTCCATGGAGGAATGGAGTTATTTAAATAGATTTTGGAGGGAGAGATCAATGGATGAGATTCAAAGTTGGATGAGGGAGATCAAGGGTGGAGAATTAAAATGAATTTAAAATTCTTTGGAAGCCTCTAGATTTAGAGGCTTCTAGAGAGGAGGGGTGAGAATAGATAAGGTTCTAGATTTGGAGGATTCTAGAATCCTTCTTAGAGCTTAATGATGATTAGATGGGGAATTATATAGGGATTAGGTGGATAATTAGGGACTAGGGGTGTAAGAGAGCCTAGGAATAGGCTTAGTAGGTGGTTAGGTGAGTTATTGGAATTTAAAATTCCCAAATAATGAATAAAATAGATTTAAGGGATGTTCTAAAGTAATTAATGATGAAGTGGGATATAATAGTGTTAGTGAATGTTTAGAAAGTGGGATATTAGATAAATTACTAGGAAGGGGGGATATTAAAATGGGATTATAGGGGACAAATTAGATAAGTAGAATTAGTGTCTACTAATAGTGATATTAGTGACATTAAATAAAGCGAGTGAATTTAGATGCATATATTTTGCCCCTCTTTGAAAGGGCATTGTGAGTAGAATAAAGTGGAAGAAGTAATGGTCTTTCAAAGAAAAACCATTTCATGGATGAATGCCATTAGATATGATGTTAGCGGATATGATGCCCCCTTGAGGGGATATGTAGGGAAGAATGGGATAGATGGCCACTCGAAAGAAGAAATGAGGGGTGGGATGTGATGGATAGACAAGGGGATGGGAATCTAAATGTGAAGAAGAAGATGAATTGACATGAGTAGTGAGCTACAAATTAATGATTCCCCTAGCAAAGACACATGCATAGGGATTATGGATGATTATGTCATGGTTATCGACATATCCCAAGGGGAAATCAACCATAACATGATGATGATAAGATTAATAAGTCCACAAGATTTAGACATATCTTGAGCAAGGATGCATGCAAGGGAGAGATATAGGCCAAGATATGATGATGATTTGATAAGATTGATGATGGGTGTAGCTCAAGGCTTCAATAGAAGGTTATGATGATAAAGATGAGAGAGAAAAATGATATGATCGAGTAACCAAAAGACAAGGGAGAAAAATAAGATAGAATTATATCAAATCAATGAGCTATAATATGATTAATAATGACAAGTATCCTAGCAAGGACACATTCAAGGGAGTGATAATTGATTGATTGATCAATTAGTGATGATGGATAAGTGATAGAGGAAAATATAAATGTGGTGAGTTTTTTGGGGCCAATCGTTAGGTGCAGGCAATTGATGAAAAGATTAAGGAGATGATTGTGATTATGATGATTGATCAATAGACCAATTTGTTTATTATTGAGATTATATCTCAAAGATTTGAATAATGAAGGACCTGAGGATAAATGAGAGAAATAGTGGCTGAGCTATCCTTGGGCACTGAAAAGTGGCCAAGTGATGCCTACATAGTCTAAACAGACCTCAGGCCGATGTAGTTCTAATTGGAGGATAAATGAAAATGATTGATTAGAGGATGAAGATGATGATTATGAGTGATAAGAAGATAAAATATGGATGTTAGTTGTATGAGTTGATAGGATTAGATTAGTGATGAGAAATAAGGATGATTAGATGATTCAATAAATGATGAAGGTGTAGGTGATCAAGACATCATAACTATCATAAGGCTCATCATAGTCTAAGTAATCTAATAAATATAACACTTGGTGGTTATGCCCCATGATATAAGTATGACCAAGAGGACATTATGCCAAAGTACATGGGAAAATAGCGAACTTTGCATCATCAAGGGCACTTATAAGCATTATTGTAACCTTGGGCAACCTCATAACATCCACTTTCATTGCCCAAGAGATAAAAAGAGACATGATGTAAATAAAACATAAGACAAATAATATATATACATGATGAAAACAAGTTAAACAACATAAAAAATCAACACACACAAGTATTTACATGTAGTGTCATTGTGTTTTGTCTAATGATGGTATAGGTGATTATACAATGGCTAGAATGAGCATGATGTGATTATGGACTTAAGACAGACTTGGAGTTGGGTATGGTGACTAATGATTAGGATTAAGACTTGGATAGGGAGAGCAAAAATAAAATGATGAGGTGTGATGATTAGGGATGAGGGTTTGGATACTAGTGTAGCCTAGAAATCAAATCTAAAAGTGGTCAAAGGAGGAGGATTTAAATGGCCAAGGGTTACCAAAAGACAAAATCCTACAAAAGTTTAATGTAGCAAGAATATTAGGATATGATGGGATCAAATACCTTCCATACTAACAAAATATTTATTGGATAGGTGCTAGGTATGGAGAGGCAATGATAGGGAAGTGATGGGTGACTAAATTCTTTGACAAGGTTGTGTATGTTGATAATTCTTAGTTAAAAAGATGATGAAGAAATGGAGATGTGTGACCATTAAGATTTGGTTTCAAGACTAAATTTCATGTTATATATTAGATGTTGTGAAGGAGGAATGACATGGATATGGATGTGAGTGGGGGATTAAGAATAAGACAAGACACCATGGATGATTTTTGGCTTTTTAAAATTTTTTATGATTTTTAGGGTTTTTGGAATATTTCACTTTTTAGGGATTTTAAGAATATGTATATACACTATAAAAATGGGGTTACTAGCAAAGGGAATACCAAGGCTAGTAACCAAAATGAGGATGGATGAAATGATATATGGGATGACAAAAAAGATGAGGGTGATGCAGAAAAGGGGATGAGGACCAAAGAAGAAGGGACTAGGAAGTGTTAGTGACCATATTGTGAAGGAACCAAATGTTTAGTTGACTAAGTGTCCATTGGAGGATATGCCAAGATGATTCTAAAATATTTCTCAAGACACCTACTTCATCCTTATGAAGGTCAAGACAAGAAGGAATAAGAGATAGGATGCATGATATGATGACAGATGATGGGTGGGTATAACAGACTGAAGGATGACATGGATGGGTGATTGATAAGAGATAGATGGATTTTCCCCCCAAGTGTTGAGGTATAATGCAGACAGTGGATTATTTTAACATGATGTTAGGAACCAATTTTCATCATGGTACTTGCCCAAGGTGCCAGAAGACTTGTTTTCACCATTGGATGAATGATTTTTTTAGACTTTTTTGATTTTTTAATTTTTTAATTTTTTGGGCATCTCAATTTATTGGAGAAGGGTGAGATGCAGGATGTAGATGTTATGATGATCTTCAACCAACACCTATTCTAGGGATGTGTGATGTTATGATCATGTTAATAGATGTATTGGGATCCTTGTGACCTTCATTTATTTTTGATCGAAACCCCACTAGATATCTAGACTAGGTGTCTTCCTCACCCCTAGGAGAGACAATGTTGCCCAGGAAGGTGAGGGAAGATATGGATTCAATTAGAGCTTGATTTTGATGGATGAGAGGATCAATATAAGATGGTGTGATAGGTGATTGAGGATTAGGACTATAATGAATGATATGATCATGATAATATAGTGTGATGGGTGATGGAGGATTAGGACTAATAGTCACATACATCATTGGAAATGTTAGACATTCTTCATTGGATTGGTACCAATTGACAAAAGACTACATGAGATCTAAGACACTTTGACTTTGTCATTTATATTTGATCCAATAATTTGATGGATTATCGACCATACAAATAGTGATTTTGATATTATTTTTATCTTTTGACTGGATTAGATTTTGACTGCCCTCTAGTGCCTGATTTTAGACCTCACCAAAGGAGAATGATTCTTGACTTGATAGATGATTATTTTGACTTTGACAGTCCCCTAGTGCCTAATTTTGGGCTTCACTAAGGGAAGACACATTTGAATTAGGTTTATGATTTGAATTTTATTCACTTTGACTTATGATATCAAAGATGATTTGATTATTATGATTGATCTTTTGAATATGGTCTCGGATTTTTATATTTATGGCACATGTTATATTGCTTAAGGAAGGGTCCAACGATGTATGTTCCTATACACCCCTATGGAGAGGGGTGATTAAATTAATATTGATGGGAATAAAGGGGTATTTAATGGATGAAGGTGGGGGAAATGGTATAATGAGGTCAATAAGTGGTGATGGGGAAACATAGTCTTCATAAGGGTTCTTAAGAGACCCAGTTTCGACATCAGAGAAAATCTCCTCAAGACAAAGAAAAGGATTACTAAGACTAACTATAATATACACATCTAAAGTAGGATCATATTTGATTTGATAATCTTCAACAAATAAATCTTTTAAAAACTGAGTTATGACTTCATCATCCTGATTGGGATCCAAAAGCATGCCTAGTAATGTATTAGAGATATCCTTAAAAGGATAGGCATTATCAACATCTATTTCAATATTGATGAGGGATGATGTCTCTGATGAGGAATCTAGTGTTGAACATAATATTTATGTAGATAAGACTTGTGTTGGCTCAGATGTACAAGATGCAATTATGCTAGTAGAAGATTCATTATTCACAATTGACCTCTCAATATGGGGTGATTGGTATGAGCAGTGAGATGGAGATGATGGAATATCAATGGATTTGATCAAGATAGGCCCATAGGATGGTTTCTAAGGATTAGGTTCATGGGGGATAGACTCAACTTTGAAGGAGGATTCATCGAAGGTGGGAGGATCATGGAAGGTAAGTGTGGTGTGTTAACCTTAGCTTGGAAGGGGAATGGCTTGATCGTGATCAAGGATGGAATCTTGACATTCCTCTTTTTGTTCACCCTAGGATATAGACTCATTTGGTTCATCCTCGATTACTATGTCACCATGGTTGATGATATCTTGGAGATAATCTTGAAAGTTATGATATTGATTAATAGTATGCCCCCAGGTTCGATGATATGCACAATATTGATTAACTTTATACCTAGATGGCCTAGGTTTGGTAGGATCAAGATGTCATATGGGTGGATGGACCATCATGTTAGCGGTGATATGTTTTTTGAAAAGGGATTCCAAGGATATAGGAAGGGGATTATAAGGTCCTACTTCACTTTTATATGTGGGAGCCTTGTAATTTTGATTAGATGGTTGTGGACGTGGCTGGGTAGATTAACTTTATACCTAGATGGCCTAGGTTTGGCAGGATCAAGATGTCATATGGATGGATGGACCATCATGTTAGTGGTGATATGTTTTTTGAAAAGGGATTCCAAGGATATAGGAAGGGGATTATAAGGTCCTACTTCACTTTTATATGTGGGAGCCTTGTAATTTTTATTAGATGGTTGTGGACATGGTTGGGTAGATAAACTGGAAGTATATAGGGTGGCCAAGATTGGATTCCATTTGCTAGTATGGGAATAGGTAGTTGATGGGTTATGATTAGTGGATGGAGGATTGGAATGGGATTCACATGAATGGATTCAGGCCTAAGGTACAATGAGTTTAAGGGGATCAACATCTTTGAGAAGTGGGATACTTATCATAAGGAATCTCAAGATCATTTCATCCTTGTTGACACATATGTATTGGCCTATGAGATTGGGGTCTAACTTCATAGTAATGAATGATGAAGAGGTCCAAGGGATTAGATATGGTCTTTTAAACAATATAGGTCTGAATATTTGAGCTAGTATGACAAGTGATGATGAGGATGAGATGGATGAGATAGGACTAAGATCAAATTTTAGATCAATAGTACAATAGGTGCTAATGATCCATCAACATTGCTTAGTTTTCAAGATAGCAAAAAATATGGGGGATTTTATGAGTGCCTAGATTCAAACTCGCAAGACGATAATATGATAGGTGCTAGTTATGAATAAGCAAGGATGATAGAGACTAGATTGATGATGATGGGTTTTTCTAGATTAAAACTGATAAAGTGGTAAGATGTTAACATGATACTGACTAGGTATGAGATCTGATTAAATGATGAATGATAGTATACTAGAGTGCTAGGTTGATATTGATGTATAACAAAAGGATTAGCTCAAAACCTTAAATTGATTTGCTCAATATGGGAGAGAATAGGATTATGTGACGAAAGTGATTAGGGTAATGGGACAAGTATGATGATAGGTGATGATGAAGTAATAGGGGTAATTATGGGGATGGTTTGGATATGGGTATGACCTAAAGATCTAACTAGGATAAGGTAGGATGAGGTTGGACTAGATGGGGAGAAGGGGACTAGGCGAAGGCAAGGTCAAGACAAAGGATTGATTATGAATAGAGTGGACTTAGAATAAGATGTGATTAAGATATGTAAGTGGTGGGGTATGATCATTGATGAGGATATATGACTAGATTAGGATGGGATGAAGACAAGGTGGGAGATAAAGGAGGATAATGAAAAGGATATATAGAGATAATATGTAAAAGGGGATGATAAGATAAGGATGTTCAAGAGAATAAAGTATGTACAAGAGGATGATGAGATGTATAAAATGATAGTGAGGTAAGGATATTTAAGATGATATGTATAAAGCATCTAGATAGGTGTGTATAGGTTTGGGTAAATGGCTGACTTGGCTCACAAATAGCGCTGGTCTAACATGACACACAAATAAGCAAACAAGCCACAAACTTATGATTAATGAACTCAAGGGTGTGTAACCTAATGACCATCCATCTAATGGATTTGTAGGTGAGGTTATAAGATGGTGACCCATTACATAATATCTTAAACCCTCTCAACCCCATCTACACATGATGATCACTTGGGAGCTAATACTAACTCTGATAGCAGATCACCTATTACAGTCGAAAGGTCTAAGGCTACGTATATACAAGGTTTTTCTAGGTGCATCCTTGATATATGCAAAGGTACGATGGGGCCCAATTTTGTATGGGATGTTTAATTATTTTGTGTATTGGAGCTTAACCACTCCTTACTTCATGGAACCCTTTATGGGAAATTTTGCTTAGGTGTTAAACAAAAACTCTCCTGATTTTTATACTCCACTAAAACATGGAGTTTTGTCTAGTGCATGGTGATAAAATCCACATCATTGACCCTTAGAAAATAAAAATAGGAAGGGTTTATAGGTGGTTTTTGATCCTCTAAGAATTGTCTCTAGGATACAAGGAGGAGAGCATACACCACCACAACCCGCAAGATACAAACAAGCAAACCAAAGGATTAATTAACCGATTAAGATTAAGTGTGAGATATTTATAAGATACAAGAATATACAAGACAAAATGAATATATAAAAGATGAAAGATAAGATGATTAAAATGATTCAAAAATGATTTTCAAAGTGTTGAAAAGGAGTCATTAACAGGTGGCTTGCAAACACATGGTTAGTAGTTTTAGTGGTACTAAAAAAAAGGTAACCTGTAACACAAGGATTATTAGTTTGATTTATAATATTAAGGGGAAACTTGTACGACAAAAATGTTAGACCACAATATGACCTAAAAAATATGTGGTTATAAAGACAAAAATAGCCTATATATTCACCCCTGTAAGAAACAAGATGTTAGTCAAATATGCCTTAAGAAAAACACCCTAAAAAATTGTATTTTGGCTTTATAATTCCTTTGGGGTGAGTGGGCCATGATGTGGGGATATGGGGGTGATAGCCCCCGTGGGGTCAGTGCCCCTTGAGGGGTCAAGGGGTAGAATGCCTTACAAGGTTTGAGGGTAATGAGGTAAGGTCGAGGGTTGGAGCCCCTGATGCCAAAGACAATTTGGGCTTTTTGGGAGGCCCATAATGACTCAAAATTCACCAAAAATAACTCTAAAAAATGCACTCAAAAAGGACAATTTTGAAGGCAAACTGAGTGTAAAATCATGACTTTGCGAGTTATATTTTGCAACAGTTAATTAACTGTGATGGTCAGACTACAAAATCATGACTGTTAGTGTAAAATCATGACTTGAGAAGGCAAAATTGCTATTATCTTAAAAATCAAGATTAGTGGCTTTGTGATAAAGTACAAAACCTCAAATTTTTTGACTTCTAACCCTAATAGATGCTTATACAGGTGATGATAAGTTGCTTAGATGTCCAAAGATGTTTTAAAGATGCTTATTTATAGATGACTAATGACAAATTTAAAAACCAATTCTATAATATACCCAATATTTAGAAATGGATATTAAGATATTTAAAGTGATAAAAAAAAACTAGTGATTAATCTAAAGATTAATTAGATATCTCCCTATATCTACCTTATAGATCTAAAGATGAACAACAAACATAATAAAAGTCAAAATGGCAAAATTTACAAAAGCACTATTAAGAATATAATACCATGATTTCATAGGGCAAAGTTGCAACTCTCAACAATTCATGATCTATGATTTTATGGAAAGATGGGAAAAAACTAAGGATTGCTTTCTGTTTTGACTTTGGTTGATTCCCCCTGCCTTGCCTCTTTTCTATTGACCCTGAAAAACCACACAAGGATAAAATCTGGTTATAATAAATGTGGTTAGCAAAAATCTTCTTTTAAGACCCAAGTGATTTGGATGGTGTTAGAAAAGGGGATTATATGATGTTTAAATAATGATTGATCTCTGTAAAATATAAAATATGAAATCTAAAAGTCTGCAGGTCAAAGGTTAATAATTGACTATTAGTAATTTTATCAAAATTACAAAACTACAACTTTCAACCTCAATACCACCTTTACCAGGGTAAGATCATAAGTATGAGATTAAAAATGTTGTGGCCTTAAGTTTTGTGGATTGGATTCCTTCTTGATGCCCTTTCTACTTGGATTCTACACATAGGGGGTTAAAACTTTGGAATACACACATGATGAGCACACAAAGTTAGACAAAATAGATAATCAATAGGTAACCTATAAAATCACAAGTGCAGAGGGCAAAATCACAACTAACAAGGCAAATTCACAGATTGTGAAGTGGTTTTGACAAAATATAGGAACCTACAAAATAGAAAATTAGTGGTTTAAAGCAAAATCGTGACTTCCTTATACAAAATTACAACTATTAGGGCAAAGTCATAATTTGTGAGTTACGATGTTTTCGAAAGGTTAAAAATTGTCACAGTCAAGGAAAATGGTTAGTGGTCAAGTTAAATGGTTAGTGCAAAGTCACAACTCTTGAGGACAAAATCATGATTACATAGTCGCAAATGCTAGTGTAAATCCAGAACTTCCACCTGTGCGTGCAAAAAATTAAAAAATATGAGATTTTTCTTGATTGATCAGACTTGCAAGCTAGAAAAACACCACTAACAAGCAAAAATGATTAATTAGGAGTAAGCCACTTCTACTATGGTCACCAAAATGTAGATGGAAATTTTGGCCAAATAGGTTAAACTATGCAATTTAATCAACCCAAACATCAAACTACCTAGGTAAGATTTAGATCCATTATAAACAAATGCAATAGATGAATTCACAATTCAAATAAACATTACGATCCTAAAGTTAAATGTTCCAAACCATCATTAAACATAATCAAAACAAGAGGATTGGGATTAAGATTGCCTTAGACTCATAAATTTGACATTATGATGGCATGGTTATGGAAGATGGATTGATTTAACATGGAGATGTTATGGACTTCTAAGATTTCCTTCCATGGAGTAATGGAGTTATTTAAATATATTTTGGAGGGAGAGATCAATGGATGAGATTCAAATTTGGATGAGGGAGTTCAAGGGTGGAGAATTAAAAGGAATTTGAAATTCCTTGGAAGCCTCTAGATTTAGAGGCTTCTAGAGAGGAGGGGTGAGAATAGAGAAGGTTATAAATTTGGTGGATTTTAGAATCCTTCTTAGGGGTTAATGATGATTAGATGGGGGATTAAATATGGATTAGATGGATAATTAAGGACTAGGGGTGTAAGAAATCCTATAATAGGTTTAGTAGGTGGTTAGGTGGGTCATGGGAATTTAAAATTCCCAAATAATGAATAAGATAGATTATGATAGGATTAATAGATGTTTTAAAGGAATGACTGATGAAATGAGATATAATAAGGTTAGTTAATGATTAGAAAGTGGGATATTATATAAATGACTAGGAAGGGGGATATTAAAATAGGATTATAGAGGATAAATTAGATAAGTAGAATTAGTGTCGATGAATAGTGATATTAATGACATTAAAATGTAGTGAGCAAATTTAGATGCATACACATACATTCACTATAGGTGGGAGAACTACATGGGCTTAATTTCTCTCCTTAGAGTATTGGATACATAGGCAACAATCAATCATCAAAGGGATGATTGGGGTTAACTCAACCCATTACACTCACCTCTTTTCCTTATAGGTTTTCAAGCCATCAAAGTGCCCTAAGGATTTTAAATGCAAGAGAAAACAAATAATGATTTATATGTGGCTAAAACCTACATGTAATATCTTATGTTTCTTATCATTGATAGGTGCAACAAGAACAATGATTAGTTCATGTGCACAATGAACCTAGACAAGTCCATATTCAATAGACTTAGGTGTACTTTATCACCGCCATTCTATAGTAGACCAGTCCAAAAAGATCTACTTATACTTTTGATTAGTCATTTTGAGATTATTTTTTTCTCTATTTTTTCTTGTTTTTTGTTTGTCACAATCAATTAAGACAAGTCTAAAATCAACAAACTGAAGCACACTATGCCACCATCCACTTACAACAAACATGTTTAAATTCTATTTCTATTCCTAATTCTAATACTGAACTTGTACAATCATCTCTTCTTATATGTTTCATAGTCTAACAATCATAATAGTCAACAAAGATCAATGTGAAAACTAAGTATATCCCTTCTTAACACTTTCCCAAATTTTTTTTTTTCCATATTTAACAATTTATCAAAATCAAAATAGTTGAATATGATACATATTTAGCATTCTGATATTTTTAGTTTTACATCTATATATATACATACAACACTTTTTAATAATGATTAGTGTTTTATTAAAAAGATGGTGAAATGAATACAAGAACATGCATGCCATAAATTTCATGCATACTAGTGGGAATTTCATATCTTATTATCCATCTACCTTAGTACTTTACCCTATTTTTGATTTTATATTGTTTAGTAGGTATAAAACTTCAAAAAATCATTCATATTATAATATATGATATCTAAGTATAAATCCTAATGTAAATCAAAATTGACAATTGAAATTGATTAATAGCTAGCATATGCCAAAAATAATAAATACAACCAAGAGTAAGATACTTAGCATTTTCTAGTTTCTTGTTTATTGTAGTAGAATATCTGATAATGAGAAATAGAATAAAATAGGACTTTGACAACTCAAGTTTAGGGATAAAGTCTGTGTCTATGTCTAGACAGGTCTATAATCCCTAAACAACAATGTAGGCTGGTCTTATCTATGGAATATATATTTGTCCACATTGACTATGATGAAACTGTAACTGCTCTACTACCTATTATAGATGATATTTATGAATTATATATCGACTCAGTCTTATACACTTGGAAAACATAGTTCTTGGTTGTTCCTCTCAGTTTTAAACCTTTCCACTTCTACAAGTCTTGTATTTGCTCTCTTTTGTGCCACTTGTCCTATCTCTTAGCTTGACTAGTGTTATGTTGATGACCCAAGCCTTTTATCTTTCTTATAATTTTTAAAACCTAGTTATCTTCCACCTCTAAAAGTTACATAATTTTACCTACTTTTATATTTCCTGAACACTTACATCCTAGTCCAATGCCTACATTGACCTAAGTGTCCTTACCTGACGCAAGTGTCTTGTACCCTAAAGTCATCTAATTTTCTAATGAAACACATCCTAATGGTTGGCCTAAGTTATATTATATGAGATATTTTCCTTAGGGAGTGGTATATATGCATGATCACTTATCATTCATTCCTCACCTAACATAAACCTAGATTCATATCAAAGAACATTCAATCGAGCAAAGCTTCCCTATTTTCTTTTATTTTTATATCAATCATAGGGATAACACATCTACAAGTCTGAAGTAATAAAGGAGAAACACAAGATTTATATTTTCTAAGTTATAAGTTATGTCATTGTTGTACTTGTTTATCATATATTATATGATTCACACACAAGACAACACATAGGGGAGAACTACATAGGTTTGAGGCCCTTTCCAGAGTATTATATATGTAGGCAACACTCATTAATAGAGGGGTATTTGGGATAAATTGACACTGTATGCCCACTAACTCATTTTTCCCACAACCACTATTAAGATGAAAAACTATGGCTTTGATCATTTGATAAGAAGAGATAGTCTAGGACCTTGATCTGAATGCACTAGGGTGAAGACAATGATGAACCCAAAAGCAATCAAATGGTTTCATCCTATTTTAGTAATTATTTTTTACTAAACACCTACATTCTATCCAAATACTAGCATCAACACAACCATCCCAAACTGACGCAAGTGTCCACAACTACAAAGGCACTTGATCTAGAATTTAAAGACTGTTCTAGAATATTATTCCAGTTTGCTTTCTACTTGTTCCAGATCTAGATCTATATTAGCATCAGAACTAGCTAAGTATCTTATTTTCAACATCTAGCATAATTTTACCTTCCATTTTTAACATATCTCAACATAATAAATTTAGTATATGTTCTATTTGAGTTTTGTAATTAATTGGCCTGTTATAGATCTATTTATTACCCTTGTGCTTATTCATTTCTATATTCTTAACTCTATCTATACCATTACTTATCTTATTGTAGATCTTATGGCAAGTCAAACACAACTTAACACCTCTTATTTTTCTTATAACTATGATAATGAAAGAACTAATGATGAAAATGCAAATATAAATGAACATGGTAATGATCATAGTATGCTTTCATATGGGTTATGAGTATAATGATATTCCTCTTGGGTATGTAAAGACTAATTTAATTGTATCTTCTCTTTCCAATGATGAAGGCTCTAAAAATTTAAGCATAATACATTGTGTTAGTGCCTTGCATCCAAACTACACCATAGATAAACAAGAAGTTAGCATTAATAATGTTGCAAGCCAAAATGTTGTACAGTATTTAGATGCATAAAAATTGAATGTTCCTGTTCTCTTTCCAATGATGTAATTGCTAAAAATAATGAAATTTCCTCTCCTATTTCCAATTAAAAAAGTGTTGAAAAACTTGAGTGTGTGCCTTCTTGTCAAAGTGATATTAATCTTGAAAATATTATCTCTTATTTGGAGCACTCAAATGAAAATAGTGAAAGTAATTCTCTTTCTAAAATTTATAATGAGAAAAATGCATGTACTAATTCTCCCTTGCTTGAATGACATAATTAAAATACATGTTAAGGTCCTAAGAAAGTGTCTATAATAGATACCTTGTGTGGAGATACAATTAACTTTCCAAGAATATTTGATACAAATAAAAGTGAAACTTGAATTATTCCTTCTCCTAGTGTTGCAAATGAAGTAGCAAATGTTTCGTTTCCTCCATCCTTTATATTTTCTATTCAAAAAGAGCATGTGTTTACAAGTGAAGTTACTTCCCATATTCCTATAATATGTCAAACAACTTAAAAAAACATAGCACCTTGCAATGATGATGATATCAACCTCTGTGTTATCCAAAATGATAAAATTGTCTCTTTAGCCATTGATACTCCTTTACCAAATATTACACAACCATGTGAAAATCCTCTTTTAGAAGGTGCTCAAGAGTCTATCATTCTTATATTTCATATAAATGGCAGTTTACAACCTCTAAGCATATATTCAACTTAATCACCAATCTTTACTTGTGATATCTTATCCATCATGACTACCATAAGAGATCTTCAACAACAAGTTAATACCCTTAAGTTGCAAGTTTCATTTCATGAGGCTACCATTAAAGAGAATATGTTAAAGGAATAACCTCTTACTCGAGATGTGTTTGTGTCTTCTTACCCTTATAATTTCATCATGCCTAAATTCTCCTACTTTAATGGACATGAAGATCCTATTATTTACTTATAATAATATATACATTACTTTGAACATTGGGCTAAGGATGGATACCTACTATTGAAGGCCTTCCATTGAAGTTTAGCTCAAAAGGATCTAGATTGATTTTATAGCCTCCCAAATCATTCCTTGTCAACATTCCAAAAACTTGAAGATGTGTTCTGATCCAAATTTCATCAATACACCTTACCAAAGTTACCATTAGAACATTTACAAGTATTAACACAAAATGAGAATGAGTCCATTCCAAACCATGCTATCAAATTTAAGGACATATTGTATTCCTTAAAATATACCACCTCGAATTTGGAAGTGAAATTTATATTTAGTAGGGGTTTTATTTTTCCTCTTAGATAAAGAACATTGCATAAACCCTTTTCTTCATTCAATATTTTATATTGGGATATGCATAAATATGCATGCACTTTAATGAATACAAAAAATGAGTTACCTACTTCACCACCTAAAGTCAAACATGTTACAAATAAGCTTTTTAAAGAAAATAAGCAAACTAAGAAGGATCATGAACCACTTAAAAAACCCTCTTCAGAACCTATTTTGCATACCAAAGAAAAAATAATAAAAGTATTGAATAAAATAAAGGAGCATAATAATAGAATACCTCCTATGGTTAAACCATATGCCTCTACAAAAAGGCAACCACTTTAATTTGATTGGTACCAAGATAGACCACATTATATATTATGCACATTATTGGATAAATAAATGATAAAGCTTCCTTCTAATTCCAATTAACCACCACAAAAATTTGAAAAGGTAAAAGGACAACACTTTTGCACTTACCATGGTATAAACAAGCACCAAGATAATGATTATATTCTCTTGAGTAAAAGCTTACACAGTTAGCCAATCAAAAAATTATTACATTTTAAAAAGACATATCTAGACCTATTTCACATACTTCTTATAGAGGCTATTCTAAGAGGGTTGAGACATCCCATGTTTCTCCTTTTGAGGATCACATGGTCCATTGACCTTTACAAAAGGTGACCACTACTAGAAGTACTCCTAGTGCACCATCTCCCAAAACTGATCTCTCCTGCACTGATCCCACCAAGGAACCATTGGTTGATCGGGTCATTCATAAAGAGACATGTGGAGAAGGTGAAAATATGCAATAAATATGGGTACCTAACTAAATACATACAGATTCATAGGATATTTCTATAGATACTTTAGAGTCAGCAACAAAAACAAAACCAATAGTTCCATTATCACATGATCATTAAAGTTGAGCTTTCTTATTTCCGTATAGATTTCATTGCATATGGTGATTTCTTTATTACCACTATAATACAAACATTTTGTTACATGCAAATATTTTTTATACAATTTACCATATCCAAACATACCTTACTGAAACAAATGCAAGTAACATATACATAATGAATAAATAACTAAAAGTACACTTTCATGTGAAGGATACCAAATAAAAACTTAGAAAAAGACCATGATACAATTCATAATTATACTACACACCATATTCATATATCAAGAACACCTAAACATGTTCCTATTACTACTACTTCAAAGAAACCATAGAGCATGATAGATACTGCAATGATAGTATTGCACCTATGCATGCTCCTTGGCAATACCTCTAGTTTATTACACCAAGTACCAAGTGGGGAGACACCTATGAGCATCCATTAGATGAGATCATAGGGTATTCTTTTCATATATTCCAAAAATACCAAAAAAATATAAAAATCAATAAATACTTTTGGCATCTACATATTCTATTGGCTCCTTGGCATCTATGTGTTAGTTCGATGTTGATGGATAACATATTTGTTACTTATACATACATATATATATATATATATATATATATATATATATATATATATATATGTTTCATGCTTCTATTTGAGTCTGATATAGGAATACACAGATACATGATCTATGCACTTATGGATGTTGGGCCTTCCCTCTTCTCACATCACCAAGATGTTGGGGGCATCCACCTTCTTTGATCATGATACTTCTAGGTTATATCATTATATGGTCACTCTACATTATCATGTTTGAGATAATATGTACTTACATATGCCTTTATCCACACTTATATCTTCTATAGTGTACTTGATATGTTATGTATTTGATGTTTTTTCTAACACATATATCCAGGGTTTAGTACGATATGTTTATGTTGGTTGCTTATGTTTTCATTTATGCACTTCCTTGAGTATCTTCCCTTGCTATTGTCTTGATTGTTTGAGCTTTTGAATATGCTCCATTATTTCTAGTCCGTGTGCCTATATTTACCTATTATTGACATATGAATATGTTATTGCTTATTATATGGACATTTAAATATATCGTTCTTACTTTTGTGGGCTTTCAACTAAGTCATGTCCATTCGATTGTGTGCAACATTTGAACATTCATCTTGTTTATGATCTCCTTAGACCATTGTATTTTGAGTTGATTTCGATTACCCTTGTGCATGTGCTTGATTACTTAATGAGCTTGTATTTTTACTCTATAGATGTTGCTATGATATTTATCATACATCTTAGGTCTTGATGTGATCCCATTCTATTCACTTCAATGATATATCTACCTATACATGTTCCCTCTATATGCTACATGGTCATTCATAATTTACATGGTTATCTTATCCTTTTGAGGTAAGGTAACTTTCAGTTGCTACTTCCTCCTCACCTTAAAAGGGGGGTGCATATTAGTTGGGGCATGCCATAGAGGCATGGTTTCCACATTTTACACTAGTTATCAAATTCAAATTATAATGTGGGCATGTTTTGAGAAACATGTTCTCCACATTTATTCATAGTTTTAGATTCAATGGGGATATGTTTTGGAAACATGTTCTTCACACTTGTTCAGTATGCAACATACTCAGATTATACTGGGGGCATGCTTGTAAATATGTCCTCCACATTGGAATTTATATCAATTTTCAAATTTATTCATATATAATGGGATCATGTTTTAGGAAACATATTCTCCACATTTATTCATTGTTTCAGATTCAATGGATATATATTTTGGAAACATGTTCTCCACACTTATTTAGTATGCAACATACCTAGATTACAGTGGGGGCATGTTTGGAAACATGTCCTCCACATTGGCACTTATATCAATTTTTAGATTTATCCATATATAGTAGGGACATGTTTTGGAAACATGTTCTCCGTATTTACACAGTTCTTAGATTTTCCATATTCATAGTTATATGATTCAAATACATATTTGTGATAGAATTATATATATTGGTACCATTGTTATACAAAGTTTCAACATGTAACATCCCCACTGGGATCTACCTAGATATATGTGATTTTTTAAAATTTAAAACAACATAAGAATTTAAGTAGTGATTTAGATAAAATATTCTAAGTATAATAATTGTAAAAGAAGCATGTGACATTATCCATCACTAATCACTATCATCATATAAAACACATCATAACTGAATATAGAAAGTAATTATAGATATCTTGTCATGGCTAAGACAATCATACAACCATTACTATCAACGTACGATAAGTAAATAATTACATTTCATCAGGGATAATGTTTTCAATAATACAATACAATGTACTAGTCACAAGATACATGAATCTATGGAGCATGAGTTCTTGAACTCTAGTATCTATGAAAATCTCAAGTGTCATCTCCAATAAGTATTATTGTGGGAAGGAAGAACATCATATAGGTGATTTTCCACACCTACCACAGACCATCAATCCCCCACATAATCTCTCATCAGGGAATGGTGATCCCTTCATGGATGAGTAGATAGTGATGATGTGAGAGACTAGAGAGACAATCTAGTATCCATGTGTTGTATGATTTCTAAAAAATATAGTGTACCATAAAGAAATCTATTCTAACATGATATTATAAAAACATATAAATCATACATATAAAATGACAATATCTAATGAACATTAATTTGGCCAAAGTTTTTAATAATCATTAATCTCTACGATTGGTCAATTTCAAACACACCACTTGATCGGATTACCTTCATCTAGCATTGCGATGTTCGTAAGCTAGTAAAGTTCATCTCACTCCTTACTCAATACTAATAATGAGAGATTTAGTTAACATAAATATAACCAACATACTCATACAAATTACCTCCTACTAGTTATCATAAAACATGTTAAGGAATAATCAAAATGCATACATTCAGTCTATCAAATGTATGAATGAATCTCCTCAACATTATTTAACACATAAATGATAAGAATAACAACTATAGCTTATACCATCCAAGTATAATATACATCTAAAATACAATTTTCTAATTACTATAAGTAGTTTCCAAATATAATGTACTCTATGATAACCCCTATTATCATAGTCCATTATTATTGAGCATAACTACTCAACTACAAACAACCAGTCATAACAATTTTACAAATTAAAGTTTCAAAATCCTAATTATGTATTATTTGAACAAGATATTAGATTTATACATCTTATCATGTTTTAGGACCCTATGTATTTGTATAGCTGGTGACCTACTCTTCTAAAGTCCATGATTTAGTTTATATCAATTAATACGACTATAGGCACACACCATCATATACCAATACATGCTATATATGTCTATACACTTGTGCATGCTAATATAGTAAGTTCTACACATTCGTAACATATATAGATTTATTGGTAATTTACTAGAATCACAATATAAATAATGAATACCACTCATGAATGATAACATTTACACTTAGCTTAATTTATATCTTATCAAGTATTAAGAGTTTAAATAAGATATATCATATAGTTAGATATATTATACAGTTAAGTGTATCTTGTATATTTATTTGAATACTACACCAAGGATACATGATATATATTAATATATCTTATATATTATAAGTCCTTAATATATCTAGATTATATTCATTCATTAAGATTGACCCTGCTTTATGTAGATTTACAAATCGATAGTTAAACTTAGGGTTATATATATCTTATGATCCTTAAATTGTTACATAGAATATAAGATCCTTAATATATCTGATAAATGTAGCAATAGGTCATTAATGAATGATAAATAATGCAAATCAAAGGATATACTATGCAATATATTAACATATTGAATGCATAGAGATATATACTAGATCATATCATTAATGTAACATTCTTTTAAAGATCAAGATAACTGAATATTAATCGGATTGTTAAACTTAGGCACTATATATGTTACCTGGAATGATAAATGATAATATATATTAATAGATCACTATTTTTTTATAAACTTAGACCACTGTTTAAATACTCATTACACCATTCATTGGTATAATTCACCATATTTATGAAGTCATAATACATAAATACTATAGAGCACCATTGCCTAGATCACTTGTTATAAAATCACTATTAAGTATATGTCATCATATGTATTTATTAAAAAATATAGATCATTATACTTGTTTTTATGAGAGAATATAAGCAACTTGCTAGTTTAGTTATATCATAGCCATAAATTATGTTTAAGCTCATATTTAATCATTGCATTTACCTAAGTAGAGGTTCGACCCATATCCTAGAATTGCCTTGTGTATTTAGTTTAATATATATAACCAGATCAATATAAATAATTAATTATATATTTGATATAAATAACTATTCAGTTTAACAACTATATAGTTTTCCATAATATGCAGATCATTGTATAAGTCACTGTATGCGGTCATTGCATTAGTTATATGTAAAGATTCTCATATTTGGGAATAATTTTGGGTCTTATTATGTTGCAATTAACCGTACATGCTTTATAATCTAGCTACGAATATACATCAAAGAGTATAGTATCATGGATATGAGAAGGATCAAATCTGGCTAAATCTAAATCTTGCAATGAATATACTATGACGATGACCAACTAACTAAAAACCATATTGCATGCTCCTTTTCAGCTATAAAATCTAATAATTTTGGGTCTTATTGGGTATTATAAGATAAGAGTGTAGGATAAGATTACTACTTTTACACAACAATTATAGCTTAATTTGGAGTCTCTTAAGACCTTTCGTGTTCACATCTTCTAGATATTTGATAAGTATTATTTACTATCATGACTCTAGATTTCTAACTCTAGTACTAGGGTTATTCAATTTTTTTTTATGGAAAGTCGAGATGTATATAAAACTCATACAAATTATCAATTTAATAAATATACAAGACTCCCATATAACACCATGACACTATAATATAAATCTAGATTGCTATCATATTAAATTCATAAAATGTAAAATACACATAATTTAGTTGCATTGCCTACCTAGCAATATGCTTAGCTGTCCCTTTTACTTGTCTTCTATTCTTATTCTCCAATCTCTCTACTCTTTTGTGCTACCTTCCTTATTTTAGAATTGCACCCCTTCTTAATATTTCTTCCTTTTTATATAAATATGGCGATGCTTTCTCTTTTTAAGATTTTTCCTTTCTTTTTTATTTTTCTTTATTTTTATTATTTCTAATTCAATTTTTGGTGTATTTAAAATATAATTAATTATAATCAAATTATTTTATATATTTTATTTCTCTTATGGGGATTTATTTCCAATTATAAAAATCAAAACAATTATTTTATCTGTTTTAATCCCCTTTTCTGGTTTTTCCTTATTTATACATTTATTAGAATAATATTATGACTTAATAGAAACACTACATAATACATAATATTAATTACACATCACAAATTATCTATTCCACATAATCATTACACGAAGCTAACCATGCGTAAATAATTCTAAATGCAACTAATCATCAGAAACATACTAACATTTACTAGTATGTATTAATTAATGTAGTGCGTGTAGGCTTCTAGCCATTCCTCTATCATCACCCAGCATCAACATATACATCACCCTCTCCTATGATACTCTCCCTCCATCATGATTTGAGGGATGAGTCTCTTTTACATCCAACTCACAACAAGTAGGTAGTTAGTCCAAAACATCATGACATATATACATCATAAAATACTACTGATACAACAAATCAACATGATCATAAAGTAAGGATATACACTACAACTAACTCATATCAATGTAATAATGAAATTAAAGTAATATCCAACTATCCTATAATAACATATATCTCAAATATTTATTAACAATAACTAAAACAAACTACCAACTATAAATATCCACGGATAATTAAGTAAGTTTGCTTAACGAGAAATTGAAATATAACACAACATGAGACATATATAAGGTATATATGCTATGAAATGTGCATATAATATTAAAAAATCAAATTAGTTTTATATTTTAAACACTTTCAAGTGCTATCATCACCCACCAGGTTGGACTTTTACAGACCATATTAAGCCAATCTACCACAGTAGTTGGTTCACTTTTGGGTATGGTTGAAGTGATTAAATCAATCAATCTTGATAAGTTTTTGGGTTAAACTTGATTTTATCATCCAACCTCACTAGTTTTATAATGTGAGTTGACTTTGTTCACTCATACTCATTAGGTTATAAGTATGATTGGGTTGTACTGTTGAGCTAGTATCAACTGCCAGGTGAAAATCCATTTTTTCCGATGTTTGGGGGCATGTGCTCTCCTATATATATATATATATATATATATATATATATATATATCTCCTTAGATACATGTAGTTTCTAGAATTATATTTGTCATAATATGAATTTTGGTGATTCATAATGATACATCTTTCAAATTAAATTTCCAAAAGGCAAGATGGTTGCATCAATAAATATGTGTACTCATAAAACTTACTCTCTTTCAGTTTCAATCATTATAATGCTTTTAATTTCAGATTATATGTAATGATTATATATTATAACATGCTCTTAGTTGTAAGTTAGTCATTGAAAAAACACTCAAGTTAAACTCAAGCAAAGTCAAGGTTTGTTATACACACCTAGGTATGCATTCCTTTTCTTTGAACTAGCAATTTCATTACTAAATTAAAAGGGAGGGAAATGTAGATGATATTTATGAATTATATAGCACTTTAGTTTTGTACACTTAGAAAATTTAGAGATAAAATAGGGAATATTTGCTCAATTGAATGCTCTTTGAATTCTCTTTGATATGAATCTAGGTTTGTGTTAGGTAAAGAATGAATGAGGAGTGATTGTGCATATATACCACTCATTTTGGAGAACATCTCACATAATAGTACTTAGATCGACCATTAGGATACATTTGATTTTTAAATTAGATGAATTTATGTCATTGTACACTTGCGTTGGGTAAGGACACTTGCATCAATGTAGGCATCTAACTAAGATGCAAGTATTCACAAAGTAAAAAAGTATGTATAAGTCAAAAACTTGTAGAGGTTGAAAATAAGTAGTTTTTAAGTATTTTAGGCAAGATAGAAGGCCTAAGTCATCAACATAAGACTAGTTGGGCTAAGAGATAGGCTAAGGGGGACAAGAGAGCAAATGTAAGACTTGTAGAAATGAGAAAGGTCTAGAATTGAGAGGAATAAAAAATCTCTAAGCTAGGTCACTATTACACTTTCTTATCACATATTATATGATTCACACACAAGCTAACATGTAGGGGAGAATTACATAAATTTGAGGCCCTCTACAGGGTATTAGATATATAAGTAGCACTCATTGACATAGAGGTCTTTGTGGTAGCTCGACACCATGTTCCCACTAACCCATTTTTCCCATATCCATTATGAAGATGAAGAACTAGGGTTTTGATCATTTGAAAATGAGAAAATTCTGATGACATTAATCTAAATGAACTATAATGAAGGTGATAATGAAACTAGAAGCATCCAAGTGGTTGCATCTTTTTTTAGTACTTATTTTATACTAGACACATGTGTCTAATCTATACACTTGTGTCTGATCTATACACTAGCATTGACACAACCATCATAGGCTGATGTAAGTGTCTATAACTACAAAGGCATTTAATCCAAAATTTAGTGATTATTCCATAATATTCTTTCATTTTGCTTCCTACCTATTGCAAATCCAAATCTGTATTAGCATTGAAAACAACTAAGTATCTTGTTTTCATTATCATTGCAATATCTAGCATAGTTTTACCTTTTATTTTTAGCATATTTTAGCACAATAAATTTAGTATATGTTCTCTCTGAGTTTTGAAATTAATTAGCCTTCTATAGATTTGTTCATCACCCATGTGCTTATTCATTTCTATAATCTTAATGTTATTTATTCCATTAAGATCCTTATCAAATTTAGGGTTAAACACCTATGTCTGCTAAGAGGGTTGAGATATTTCAATTATGTTATTTTCATGTGAAATTTTTTATTTTCCTTTTATTTTATTTGAAAACCATAGGGGTTATTATGAGAGCTAGAAACCTACCAAAAGGAGGGGAAGGGTAATGGGTTGAGCTGACCCTAATAACCCTATGTGATGGTTATTATTGCCTATGTATCTAGATAATTTTAGGAGTGGATCAAGACAAATGTAGATCTTCCACATAAAGTGATTATGCAATTGTGCCCCTTGACTATATGTGACTTTGATACTTGATAATGTTAACTCTTGACTTGATTTGAAATGCTTCAGACTTGATTATGACTGTTTCAAGTGATTGATATTGAATTTGGGAATGATAGGTTATATTTTCTCAATGTGTAGTAATGTAATAGATAGATACTAGATTGATATCCAATACCTTTAAAATGAGGTTTTGATTTGCTAATATAGTGATCATTTTGAAAAATTTCTTTTGGACAACCTTGAAAAACATGTGAGAAGACCCAAATGAATATTTTAAACTTTGGAAAATAGCCATTAAATGGTGTGGGAATATGTCATTCTAGTTGGATAGGTCTGAGGAGTGAAGGACAATTATCCCAACATTTCTTGGATAGGTCTATGGTAGTGGACCTATCTACCTAGTGTGAAATTATCCTAGAAAATTAAGGATAACTATCATGAGGTTGGAATGAGTATTAAAGTGATATAAATATGTTTGAGCATTAACTTGGAAATTCATGTGTAGTAGTGATGGCGAATAGAGGGGTCAAACTCATATATAAAAAAATGACTTAGAGGAATGGTAAATAAGAGTCATGTATTTGGTCATAAGTTAAATGGTTCAAGATGTGTCAATAATTAGTATTGTTAAGTACACGTGCTTAGATTTACATGTTTACATTATTCTCCCTTTTATACTAGTAATGAAATTGCTAATGTAAAGGAGAAATATTTTGAGTGTGTACAACACAATTTATATTTTAATAAGAAACTTCAATTATGTAGGACACTCATTCTAGTAAACCCTACAACAACACATGAATTAATCAATGTCTATATTTAATTTGAAAAATATGAATTTTTAAAATTGAAATTGAGTGAATAACAAGGAATGAGTACACTCGTAGGGAGATGAAATCATTTTGTTGTGTAACCTGTAAAAGATGATGAAGTGTTATAGACATGTGCCCCCTTGTCAAAGTAATTAAAATATGGTTCATCATGTTGAACCATTGGCAAAGTGAGAGTGAATAAGCCCTAATTATAAATAAATAATCAATTCCTTAAGTCAGAAAGATGCATGCTCCAAATATCATGAATGGGGAAAAACATTTAGTATATTAAGTCCAAAGTAGGTGGAACCACTATAGGTTCACTAGAAGTAATGCCAAGGCCATTGAGTGTCACTAATATCAAATATACATCACTCATAATAGAAGGTGGAACCACATAATGGATTCATTAGAAATAATGCCAAGGCCATTTAGTGTCTCTAGACTTGAACACACATTAACCATAAGAAAGTGAACCACACCATTGCAGATGGATCTAGATCCTATTTACATGATCGAAAGAGAATGAATAATACTCATTCCCCCCATTGTGATCATATTTACAATAGATTTGTAGTGAAATAACAACCTTTTTTCTATTGAATTATAAAACATATTGTAGTGCATATGTGTGTGAACCAATATCATCTTTTTGAATATTTAAAAATATATATATGTGCATAAACTAGTATCATGCCCTTTGAATATGTGCCAAATGATATAAAATGCCATGCATATATATGTTGTATTGTAATTGTATGTAAAACTTGTAATTACTGTACCTGTAACTACTTTGCATATGCATTCAAATGTGTATGAATTTGTTATCAAATATCGGTAAAGTGAGTGCATATGCATGCCATATGCTCTTATAATTTGTATCAATGTGCTAATATCTAACATGTATATAATTTATGAATTAATTTAAATCTTTGAAACCTATGTTCTATCATAAAATCTAATTTTTAACATTACTTTGAATCTTTAAACTCCCGACTTTGTCATAAAATCTATTTTTTTACTTATGGAGGCTTGAATCTCTAGGACAAACCCACTGTAATGCCCCCCTTTGAGATGAATGTTGTATCCTATAAGTCACTCATTTAAAAATAATAGTTATTTATATCATGTGACAAAGATATAATCATGTATAATCATGTCAACATATGGAGAGTATGTTATCATAGTAAATTGTAATTGTCATCAAGGCATGCATGAAACATATGCAACATGAGGCATACACATGTCATGTATAGATAGATATAAAAATAATTTATGCATTAAAGTAACCATATTTGGATAGGACTATATAGTAAAAATGCATGATATAGATCATAACACCACCAATCAAGCACAACAAGCACAACACACATTGTCACACAATTCACACATAAGGCCGAGGGCCACATACAAAGGGTATAACATGATACAAAAAACAAGGCCAAGGGAAATAAATAAAGGACATTAATAATGTATTAAACAAGGGAAAAATAGATGTCTTTCCTATCATGCCAAAAAGTAACAACATTAAAGGAACATAGAATAAGCAAAGACTAGTTTACACCACATATATGTATCAATATCACATTATAGAAAAGTATTATATCTATGTTACATATTTTAAGATATGAGTAACTAAAAAAATACTTATAAGATATGTAGCTCAACTTTATATAGAGGTTGTAGATAGATATAACCCATGATAATGTAGCCCATAGAATAATATGTCCTCAACATAGGTATGACCATGGGGTAGAAGGGAGTCCAACATCTAGGAATCCCTATTCAATCAATATATCATGTATCACACTCATATACCTCATTAAATGCATGTGTATTAAATAATAAATGATATCTATCAAAATATGTGATAAATAACATATGTATAAAAACAAACTAGCAACTCATGTCATGCTCAAGTCATTATTTTTGAATTTTAAAGAGTTTATAGACTTTTTTTGCATTTTTGAAATATTTGAATGTTTTTGTATTTTTGAAATATTTGAATGGTATTATTTTTTTGAAATATTTTAATTTAAAATAAACTAGCCTATGATCCCATCAATGGGAGGATAATAGTGTGTGCCTATATCATATAATAGATGGTGACTTTCCGTGAACAAAAAGTGCTACATGTAGATGAATCAAAATTTGAAAAGGAATCAAATGATATAATATAATTATCTTGATCACTACTCTTAGAATATTTTGCAATATGTGTAACTCTATAGGGTGATACATTTGGTGGGGTTTATTGTTTAGAATGAAAAGGTATCACTACCTATGTTCACTATGGAACATGTCGAACTATGTAAGGTACTACCTTAGAATTCACTGTAGAAGATAAATATCACACTAAACTTTGAATAACTCTTTAATGTGAATATTTTTATCTAAGAGGGTGTAATAATCTCCTTTGAACCAACTATATAGAAATATTTTGTCTGGGTGCAAAAACTGGCTCTGCACTATGCTTTTGAATAGGTGTAATAACCAATTGTGGTGGTGGTGGGGGAGGAGGGGGAGATACCATTGAATGTAGAGGGTACTCATATTGAATTTCCATAACTTTGACCAAATGATTACAATGTATATATTTGATAAATTAATGTACTATGTATGGTAATTCAAGGAGCTTATATATCCAAGGGCGTCCTAATAACATGTCAAAGACCCCTTTGCTTGATAAGATTAAGAATAAAATTTCCATTATCACTAGAAAGACCTAAAAAGGTATCACTATATGCCCAAGAGTATTATGTACATGTGCATAAAATACTTTTATTAGTATTGGTGTATCTTGTTAATCTTGCTTTATGTACCCAAGAGTGTGAATAAGTGTCATTGTACATGTGTTTTCACTTGATCCATTATCAATCATGACACTATGTATGGGGTGTTTGTTGATATAAGATTTAATAAAGAATGCATGTTATTTGAATCATCATCAATGATCTTGATGTCATCAAATGTGATCATAATATGTGGTGGTAATTTAAATGTAATTATACCAATAATACTATCTATTGGGTGTACATTTGTTGAAGGAGGAAGATGAACATTATGCATGATGTACATCTGAATTATACTTAGTTTCTTTTATTCCATGATTTGGATGGAGTACTGAAGATTTTTAACTTTAAATTTTCATTTTTTTGTGGTCTAGCCTCCTCTATGGGTGTGCTTATCTCAATAATATTATCATCATTAATATCTTGTATCTTATTCATTAGCCTATAACACTTATTTGTGGAATGACCAATATATCTATGATAGTTACAATACATTTTACTTTCAAATCCCTTACATTGAGGTTTAGTTATATTAATCTTTAATGGCAAAGGAAGAGATATTGGATTGTATTCAAGTAACATCGATAATAATATATGAGGAGGTGATGGTAATCTTTAAATTACCTCCTTGGTGGAGCTGACAATTAAAGTTTTTTTTTTGGTTGTGATACTACATTGACTGTTACTTTTGATTCATTCTTGGTTTAATTATATTTGACCTTGTAGCTTGGTTTTCTTTGAAACTTAGTATTTTAATCAGATGAAGCATTTGGTGCATACTTAAGTTTGTTCAAAGCTATAAGCTTGACTTCTCATTATTTGATTGTATGGCATAACTCATGAAAATATTTGAATATTGAACATGATAGACTCATGAAGTGGTATTAACAAAATTTGTATAAAGATATCTCGTAACTCATTAGCTACCATAGAATCGGTCATCTTAACTAGCATAGTTTTGTATCAAATGACATATTCTTTTATTGGCTCCTTATACCCTTGTTTGAGTTTAGAAATATGTGCATAAGATATTTTTTACCAATGTTAATAAAGAAGTGTGTTATAAATTGATATACCAAAGGGTTTAATGATTTAACTAATTCAAATAGATGATCATAAAATAATCGTAAAACATATTCTTTGAGGCTTCATGGAAATAACTTGGTTAAAGCATATTCTTTGAGCTTACTAGTAACAAGTAATATGTTATCTCGGGTGCTAAAGGATATGAAGCAAATTATGGAAATCCATTGAATGACTAGCTATAGAGACACCTTGCTCTAATTTCAACACCTTATCATGTAGTGTTATTATGCTTTGCTCAAGAGAGTGTGCATTAGGCGAGGTTGGTGATGGACCATGTGTAGTAATAAAAGGAGGTGTTATGATGTCTATGTAAAAATGGGCATATGAATATGATGTAAGCCTTGTGATGCCCCCATACCTATGGATGATGGTACATATTAATTGGAGGTGTTGATATAAGAATAAAATCAATAATAGAAGTTAGCATTTTTTTGTTTACTTCTTTGCATATGTTCTTTATCACATATATTTTTAGAGAGTATATTCTTTTTTTTTTCATACACATGCATTTAAATAGGCATATGAGTGTGATGATATATATATATATATACACACACATATATATATATATATATATATATATATATTATAATAGATTCCTAGTTGTTGGACTCCCTTCTATGCAATGACTATGCCTATGTTGGGGGCGTTTTATTCTAATTTTATTATAAATTAGAATTAATTAGTGTATTAACTCTAATTAAGATAAAATGAATCAAAGGGTATAAAATATTGTAAATGACATGTAACTTATATAATGAAAGTAAAATACCGAAATGAACAAAGCTTGAATGAATGAAAGAAGCTAAGTATGAAAAACATAAAGAGGACTTAGATTATTGTTGCCTATTAGGTTGGCTTTGTGTGACTAAATATGGATGAAATTATCAATTCAAATCTATTTATGCACATGCAACTAAAAAAATAATTATCGTTGTTCTGGGTTAGAATCAATTGGAAACAATCAAGATCGATTTTTGTTCTTGAGCCCTTGGATCGATCTTGACCTGTGAAGGAAAATAAAAAACTGATGATACAATCACCTGCACCTACTTGAAATAAGGATATATGAGTAATTTTGACCTTTGATTGTGTGCAATTGACTTGTAAATGGTCTCTTCAATTTTAAAACCCTATTAGGGTTTGTTATACCTGAAATCCTATAAAAAGAAAGGGGGAGTGTAATGGGTTGAGATAACCCCAATAACCTCTATGATGATTGAACATTGTCTACATATCTAGAGTACTCTGAAGAGGGAATCAAGCCCACATAGTTTTCCCACCCATAGTGCTTAGCGTAATAATACTCATTTGCTACATGTATACATCTAGAGATGGCTTGAATACTTGATAATGTTTTGCTTGACTTGGATAGAATAAGCTTGTGACTTGGATAAGGGTTTACTCAAGTGAATATAATAAAATATGGAAAGAGTAGGGAAGCTTTTCTCAATGTAAAATATTATGTGTTCCTCAATAATGAAATTTACAAGTTTATGAAATTTGTCAAGTAGTAGAATAAGTGGCCTAGTTGTGCATTTATAACAATACCAATGGATGAAACCTCATACTACCTATCCTAAAAATACAAACCAAAGTATAATGAAGGATTTATATTTGAAAATATCATAAAGATCAAGACCGATTGGTGATCCTGACCTGTGCAGATTGATTCTAACCTAAGAAGGGTAACATTCTTTTTAAGAATTTAAAATGTCTGTATAGATGCTTAGATGGGTTTTTAATAATTTATAATATTTATGTAGCTCTAAAATAAAAACTTAGAAGGGTTTTAGCCATATAAGTACTTAGGATAGAGTGAGGTGGTGAAAGAGAATCGATTTAAGTTATCAAGTTAGTTAAGGTAAATGTGGGCCAAAACTAATATTATCAAGTATTTGTGACTATATTTGAGTATATATATCCACCCCTCAATCTAGAAATGAAATTACTAAAATAAAAGGAAAGATATACTGGAGTGTGTATAAAACTCTTTGCCTTTGGGAGGAAGCTCTAATCATGCAAGGTGTTCCATAGTAAATCTTGCAATGATGTAAAAAGAGTTAATGTCCATATGTGAAATTTAAAATTGAAATGTAATTTCAATTTGAAAAGTTTTCAAAGAACAAGGAAGGAATACACTTGTATGTGTGAAACTGATATTACTCTTGTAACTTTACTTGAAGATGATGCTTCTTTGAAGCATTGGTGCTTTCTATAAAGTATGTGGAGGGATTAGTTCTTTTGTTGAACCACAGTGAATCAAGGGTGATCAAGCTCTAATTTTAAATGAACATGTATAGAAAATAGAACCGGTGGAGGGATGCATAAACCTCAATTTATATTAATGGTGTTTGTAACCCCAATACATAAACATGTTGGAATCCATAATGGATTCATAGGCTATAACATTAGAGGGTGTTGAATCTTTAATATTCCTTATACACTTAAATAAATCAAATACTGTAGATGGAATTTAGATTAAAATGTCATTTTATTCCTTATTTATTACATGTATGATCAAAAGAGAATGGATAACATCCATGCTCTTACCATGACCTTGGATAACAAGTAATATTGAAAGTGTGGCATGAATTTATATCATGTATATTGGTGAAATATTTGGCACTTTGTCAAATATTGGATTTTAAAATAGTGAAGAAACAAAAGTCTCTCCTTTATTCGGAAGGAAGGTTCCTTTTATTGAAAACATAAAAAACTAAAACTAGCCTATTTATAATATTCATAGGTTGAATGGATTATTAGGTTGTACTCCTTTCAACCAAAAATAAAAATCATAGGAAGGGAGACAAAGGGTCACATATGAATAAGAAAACAAAGAATTCAACATATGCATGACAAGAAGGGTTTATAGAAAGTAACATGATTGATTGAGATTAATATAAGTATTTCTTGAATTGAGATATATGCATTAACAAAGAAAATACAGATCCACAAAGAAAATAATTAGACACAAAGTTCCATAATTTCCCCTATGTCCTCTTATTGAATAACAAACACAATTTCTTTCTCCTTTCTTTCAATAAAATTTACAATAACATCAAAACAACCTTTGTACAATTGCCATTTTTCCTATTTATAGAGATAGGAAGGAATGGATTGACCCTTCACATTGCAATGTGACTTTTGATATTAATATTTTTGTCTTATTATATTTTTACTAATTTTTAAAAATTCATAAAATAAAATATAACTTTATCAAAATATAAAATAGAAAAAAATAGATCCAAGTAACTTAGGAGGATTTCCCTTGAGCAAAGTTATGAACTTAGAGGTTGAGTAACAGCTGAGCTCCTAGCATGCTCCTTATCTTTAGTAGATTTGAATATTATGGATTTCCTTAGTCTTCATAGATAACATTCCCCTTAGGGACTACCACATGATTATAACATGTCAACCATCTATTAGATACCTTCATCATGGTATTTGGGACTTCCATGAACTCAGTCAATTGATCATTCATATATTTAAGTGAGACATGGATTTCACTGAGCAGTGTCATTGAAGAAATGTTAAAGGTATTTTATTGATTAATAATTCCTTGACCAAATTCTTCAATTGATCCTTGACTTACTACACAATGGGCTGAGGAGTCCCATCTTCCTTCAACAAGTCGCAATGCAATTATCCTAGATTAGAAGAAAGCTCTTTTTATTTCTCTCCTTCAATTCAAACTTGTTCTTGCAACACACCTATAACTTTGTTTAGAACTTCATTTTTTTGGAGGATACATTCTACCTATTTTTAAGTGACACCATCTTCAATCTTATAAAAAATCATAGCTTTTACCATATGTTTGGTGTCAATGGTAATCATTTGTTTGACATCAAATTTAAATTTTTCCCAAAGCTTTAACTCATTATCGTGGCACTTTATCTATTGATTAATATCGATAATTTTAGAATCAATCAACCCATTCAGATTTATCACCTCCTCAACATATTTTATACCATCCAATAGTAATTTCTCAACCTAGTATTTAAGAGTTTTTCCATAGTTGTAGATGTTGATGGTTATTATTGGGTCTTTATCAATTCCAATAACTTAAGAAAGAGCTTCTAGTTGGGGAGCTATAAGAGTATCAATTGGATTGAGGAGATAGTTGACATATCTAACCAAATTTTGAACATGATATTTCAATTATTTCTAAGTGAGTTCATCCTATTCAAACCTATTGATAATTCATTTTGTTGTTTCTCATAGATTATGAACATCACTCTCCCTAATTGGTTCTCCAAGTGATACTCATTTTATAGTATAATCACTCAAGGTCATCTCTTCCTCATTTATGTCAACATTTGGTTTGACAATTTCCATAAATTGAGTTCTTGATGGATCCAAAACTAACCTTGATGTAGTTTTCACCCTATTAAGAGGAGGAGTCTCAAGGAGATTAGCCACCATGTCAAAATTAGGTAACTCAGCCTCAACCACTTTCTTCTTTCTACTCAGCATAGGATCCATTCATTAGAATGCAATCTAACTGAAATTTGTCGATTAGGAGCTTGAAGGTAGCACTGTAGGTTACCTTAGAGGTGAAGACTACAAAAGAGGTGGAATTAATGTAAAAACTATAGGATAAGGAGATTTATAAATTGGAATAATAACATTATTAATAATTGCATATTAAACTTCTCCTTGAGTAGAGGCAAGATACTGATGAATGGTGTTATAAATCAACAAGGATATGTCCCTAAGAGGATAGGAATAATACATCATGACCAAATTCATAGATTTTAGCTTCCTACCAATAATAGGGCTTTGTTCACAAGTATTTTTAGGTTGCTTTGGCTGCTTGGGATCTTTATCATCTCCATCATCCAAAATTATAGAGGTAAATCACTATATTTTAGTCTTATCACTGCCTTTTCCTTAAGTCTTGGGAGTTATGACTGTGATTAATTTGAAGATGTTAAATTCCTTGATCTCTTTGATCCTCTTACTTGGTGAAATCTACTAGATTATTATTGAACCATTTCATGGATCTATCTAACACATTCTTAATTTTCACAAAACAAATGCTATCTCTCTAATAAACGAATTAATGGTTGGCAATGGGGCAGCCATGATTATTTCAACATAAATAAGATCAAGGCCGTCACTTTTATCATCAATCATACCATCTAGGACCCTTATTTTTGTGAAGGCTTTTATTTTTTGTAAGCTCATTCTGCCTTAGTCATGCCTCACTACTTCATGTTCATTAAAGTAATATGCCTAATAATCTTTCAAATGTGGTTTATGCTCATAGGAAGATCTAATACTAAGGCAAGTGTGCACAAACCTATTGCTATCAAAAGAACCTTGACTAGCATATGAATTCATGGTGAATTTCAAAATTAAAGATTTGATACTCTGAGAATTTATGGCATTTTTTCATGTGAAATGACCCAAAGAAATTAGAAACACAACACCCAAAACATGTTTATATTGACAAAATTTATGTACTACAACCAATTTCCTACATAGTTTAATTAATATTATTTTGTCATTATCTAAAATGGAAAATTGTAGAGGAGAGCCTTAAAATCCTCCAACTCTTATGTATAAGAATTTATGAAATTGGATAAAGTAGATCCCATATTATGAAACTAGGTTGGTTGCTTCATCTGAGATTCTCCTTCCTTAATCCTCTTCCAACTCATGTAATGATTTCATTATGAATGCATTTTTGACTCATCTAAAATACTTATTTCTTTGTTCCAGAGTCAACTGGGAATAAAATTCATACACTTGAGTAGTTGTATTAGCATTTTCTAGCTGAGTGAAACCATGGTATACTCTTTGAGAGTTTGATGAGTAAACTAAGTATGAGGTCTTGAAACATTGCTTGGTTACATCCACATTGATCAGTTGTTGGTTAGATATTTGTTGATCATATCACCCCAATCTATGTATTGTTTCCCATTGTAGATAATGTTCATGGCCATGAACATCCATAGATAAAAATTTGTGTTGCTCTCATTGTCCACCACCTAGTTGAGAAGAGTTATCATATCAGATAGCTCTTATTTGAAATCAGACTAAAAGAAGCTCTTTAGGTTCTTAAAAAGACTCTTCTTGTGTTTTAACCATAAATCATTAATGGTGGATAGGTGCTTGTCGATACTTTTATCCCAGTAGAATTGTCTATTTACCACACTCATACTTACATAGGTTTCATGTACTAGGCTTCTCAAGGTCTTGCCTATTGTTGTTCCATCCAATTTAACCATCAGAGACCCACTTCTTGATTGTATCTTTTTGGTCTTTGGTTATAGTGTTGAGTGTAGGTGAATACTAGATTTGAACATTATATAAAGATAGGGAAATTAGTTGCTTCTGATAATTTGTTCTCTTAGAGATGAACCATCAAAAAATTTAGATTTTTTACATTGATCCTTTTATATAAATCCTCTAGGTCCACATGACCAATCTATGAATCACTAATTTTGGAAATATTTATCTCCAATACCAACAATGGTTCAAATCCCATATACTTTATTTTATTTTTTTGATTTGGCAATTTGAAGGGCTACTTCAATAAGAACTTACAAATTGGGTAGATCAAGAGGCAATAAATGTTGATGTGGTTGGAAGGAGCATACTACATTGGTCATGAAAATACCTTTGACCTATTAGGATTGTCTATCACATGGAAATGGTGATGATCCAGAACTCTATAGGTTATGAGGCATTGTGAATCTCCCTTTGTCTAAAAACCATTAAAAAGTGAACCAATACGACTAAAAATCCTATCATTGTGCAACACTAAAAAATATGGAGAATTTGACTATCCTTTCACAAAAAATTTACCTTTGTGAAAGAGAATCAGATTAGACCAGAGGTTTATGCTGTGATGGGATATAATTTATGATTGAACCGATCCTTACATTTGTAACAACCCCTTAGGATTAACTAGAATTAGGTTAATCTTTTTTTAACTCAACAACAAATTATTTCAACACTAATTATCCTTAACTGAATGCATTATTAAATTAAACTATGTTATTAAACAATAGGTTAACTATTTGATTCATTTAGTTAATGATCATTTCATAATAAATGTTGATTTGTTTGCATAAGTATAACATAGTAAGTAATAAATTACCATATTAGTAATTCAACCACAGGTGATTAAATAATACAATAGGTACAAATATGAACAATGAACTACTCTAGTTAATAAATTAACCTCAAATAGTACAAATATACAATATTGCATATTTGAATATCAAATTATAAATATACAATGTTCTACAAAACATACGAGTCTCAATGAACTCATTAATATCCATAAATAATCATGAGTAAAGCCTCTATCGATTGACTATTGGAAGGGGAGGGAGAGTGTCATTTGAGTACTTTTCCATACCACCATGGACCACTGATCCCTCGCACAATATTCCAATAAGGGAATGACCCTCTCTTCATAGATGGGTAGATAGTGATAGTGCAAAAATCAAGAAAGTCAATTAGAAACCCGTGTTCTATAAGATAACTATCACATGTAACATATCGTAAAGAAATATGTTCTAACATGATATCATGTAATACATGCAAACTAAATCAAATAGGTGAAATGACAATATTCAAACCCTAATCATTACTTTAGCCAAAGTTTTAATATAGTTTTTTAAATCACAAGATCCATCAAATTCACACACATAACTCATTCAAATAACCTCAATCTGCCTATTAGTGACACTAATTAAGTATGTGAATTCTGGTACACCTACTTATTTAATGTCAATAATATCAAATAAATATAATAATTCTAAAATCCATAGATTCCAAGCATATAAAGATTCACATAATGAATGACATAACATGTATAAATATAAAGACATTATATTCTCACTTATTTTCTATTATGAGCATATAAATGCTATAAATCAGTTAATTGATATTTAAATAAACCTTTTTAGATTAAACAACTGATTTAATTATCATATAAACAATAATAACAATCATTTAATTCTTTGTAAAAAATTTATGATCTTTTGCTTACAAACCAACTCTCATCTAGGTTCAGATTTTTCATAAAATACTAATCAATACATATAGAATTCTTTGTTTCCCCTAATAGCCATATAAACCCCATAACTCTTATGTAATAAATAATCATTTTTCATTATAAATCTCTAATAATAACTACCATTAAGTAATCATATAATAATTACCATCATACTAGTAATTATGTAAAAGACATCAAACAAAGGATTAATTCCAAATAAGACTCATGTATAAAACCAAGAGTAATCAAACCCAATTAATCATCAGATAATATAAATTTGCAAAATTAATGTACATGACATGATATACATACATACATATATTGTATAGTCTTCATGGAATTTCTCCATTGACAATGGATATATATATATATATATATATATATATATATATATATATATATATATATATATATATATATCCATTGTCAATGGAGAAATTCCATGAAGACTATACAATATATGTATGTATGTATATAAAATCAACTTGATTTGAACAATCTATTTAGGTAAATCAATCAGAACTAAAAGATTTAAATAATCAATTAAATACATTCATATTTCTAACACAAAATCATGGTTTTTATTTAATTATCACAATTTCCCAAACGTCTCATAAAAGCCTTCAAATCAGTTACATGCTCAACTTATGATAACTAAGTCAATCCTTAACTAATATAAAATCAGAAATTATTTATTCACATATACATTTTGCTTTAATAACATAATCTTAAAATCACATACATTATGGAACACTCAACGGTTCTGTGTATAACATATTCATAAATGTCTCCCCATAATAATGTCTTTCAACATCAAAAAATCACAAATGAAACAACCCAAATTAAGTATGGTTGAATATTTAAAATGAAACACATCCATTATAATCTACAACTGACCGAAGGCAAAAATTTCTTTTAAACCATATTTAAATCAAACCCTAATTTATAGATTTGTTTTGGTATATATATTTAAGAAACAATACCCAGCTGAGTAAATCCCCATGAATATAAACATACTCAGCCTTATGATGGTCATTTACCTTTATATTTAAGTATATAAAATTTATTATAAATTTTAAATAAAAATCATTAAGATTAAAAGACTTCATAAACCCTAATTGTAGTTCTTTCCCAGCTTAACATTCACATGCATTAAATAGCAAGGGATGAGTCTCATTTATACACGGCCCTATAATTAGGCCAAACCCTTCCATAGAGTCATTTACAAATGACCCATTTTTTAATTATTTTAAAATTTAAAAAACTTAGAATCATTTGAAGACTAATTATAATAATATGATCAAATACAACATTTCTTTTATTCACTTGAAAATCCATTCTCCAATACAAAAAAAGATTCACCAATTTTAGCTTGTTCACAAAGGTTTATTAGGGTAAAATGAGTTGAACTAAAATTTATTTCATCAAAATCATCCACTACAACTATAATAGAAGGATTTGAGAAAGACAATAACTTTTCCAAGCAATTAAACAACTAGCCAAAACCTAGCTTATTTCAAAACAACTAAATGCTAACTATAGTTTATTCACTATTTCAAATGTAATTGATACATAACCATTCCCAAATGAAATGGGGTTTATATGTATGTGGCCCTATGGATGGGCCGTACCCATCCCCAGGGCCATGCACATACATTTCCCTTTATATAAAATTAAAATTCCTATATAGAGAAAAATAATATAACCCATTTCAATAATAAATGACATACCAATCACACCATATCACATTAAAAAATAACAATCTAGAAGTTAAATTTTAAGCAAAGCCTACCATGAAATGCTAAACCAGGTAATGTAGAGACCCATTTTATTTTCTTCCAAGTTCTTCTCACCACCGTATGCCTTCTATAAAAACCCCAACCTCCATATATCCATATGATTCCAATTTTTGAATGCCAAAATCCCCCAAAAAAACTCCATAAAACTATGTCTTTCATAATAAAACATCAGTTCTGCATAATTATTTTCTAAATTTTTTGTATGATAACTCACCAAAATCATCCTCAATGTTCAGTTAATCAATATAAAAACATCATGAATAAACCATGCAACACAAAAAGTCTACACTTTCTCCAAATGATGGCTTCAAAGAGTCTAGAACCGACTACTTCCAACCTTAGATTCTTCGAATATGCCCATGTAAATAATCACATTAACATTATCGTTCATAAGATGGTCTTTGACCAAAAAAATATGCCTTGTTTAAGTTTTATTACCTTCATTAGATCTAATATGGCCTAAGGTAAGCCATTGATTAATAAACAATCATGCCCTTTATATAACCTTCATAGACTATAACATGGTCTAAGGTTAACATCAATCCTACCTAACAAACCATTATGCCATCGATTAATATAACAATCCTTTTAATTAAAACACATCACCCAATGAACATCAAGACTTCAATAAAATTTAATGACTATATATATGCCATACATACTTGACATTGTTTATTGAAACATCAAACATTTCCATAAATTGATAATTATATATTTTCCTCCTATGGTGTTCATTCGACTAAAATCCATAGAGATTATATTCAATATTAAGACAATAGAATAAGAAATCATATAAGCATCTTAGTGATTAGGTGATTTTACAAATATAAGTATGATGACATAAACACATAAGTTACAATAGTTAAACATGTGATTTGTAACCAACCAAAACATTGAAATATGCAAGCACACTTCAATAGGGATTAAAGCAATATGCACAAATGATAATTGATCATTACCAAATAAGAAAACATGTCAATAATATGATGCATGCCATAAACAATCAATATTAACCTACTAAAAAATAACAAACAAACTTCTAATCTAAGTGGTGTGTGTAGGGGTTCTAATTTTAGTCTCTCATTCCTCACTTGTCTCCATCTACTCCATCCTCTTTGATGATACCCTCTCTTGGTCATAATTAGGAGGGTGGACTCCATCTTGTATCCATCTTAATAAAATAAATAGTAGTTAGAACATATCATGAAATAATCATAATAAATTACTATAACTGAATAATTAAATAATCATGATCATAATGTACCATAATAAAATATGAACAACTAACAACAAATTAACTATCATGATCATAAGTAATAAATAACTCTTCACATTCAGTTGATTACTAGTTCAATGACTTAACACATTAAGTAAACCAATCACTAACCACATAATCTAGTAATTAATAGATTAATGAGTCTAGAGGAAAGATGAAAGATCCTTTCCCCCTAAAGCTAGTCATCGTCCTGATGACACTTATTTTAATAATAATTATTAAATAAAATAGTGTTTAACAAAAAATAAAAATAATATCCAAAAAAATACCAAGCAAATAAATGTGAAAATAGCTTATGAAACTCTTCATAATCTATCAAGTGGCACTATCTTTAGAATATTAGTTCCATTAGGCCTTACACTATGACCCTTCCCTATTACGCAAACTAAGTTTGCTAGTGCCAATTATTCTGACTGGTTCTACTATGACCACCTTGGGATCCAAAACCTATAAAGCATTCTAATCCAATACATGAGAAGGATCAATAACATACTTTTTAAGATATGACACATAAAAAAAACTATGAATGAGTGCTAAAACTAGTAGCAAAACAAGCCTGTATGCCACATGATTGATGTCTTTCAAGACCTTGAAGGGTCCCACATATCTAGGAGATAATTTGGCTAATTTTCCAAATTTGATTGAGCTTTTCTTTGGTTTAACCCACATAAATAACATTAACATATCTATTCTATCTCAAAGTGAAAATTATTTTGCTATTATTTTCATATTAATGTATCTCTTTAGTCTATCATTGGATTCAACCAACCTTTACCTTATTAGCTTAACCTACTCTTCCATTTTAAGAAGCATATTTGGACCAAAGACTACCCTATCTTATAACCTATCCTAATTAATTGGTGTTCTACACCTTCTCTAATACAATGCCTTAAATGGAGCTATTTTTAGAGTTGATTGGTATGAGTTATTGTAGGCAAACTCAACCAATGAAAGATATTCTTCCCATCTATACTGTTGGTCCATGCAATACATTCTTAGAAGATCTTCTAAAACCTGATTCACCCTTTCTATTTTTCCATCTATTTTTAGATGGTATATTGTATTAAAGTTCAACTGTGTACCCAAAGCTGAATTAAGAGTCAATCAAAATCTAGAAGTTATTTTAAGGTCCCTGTCTAAATAATCTTTTTCAAAAACCCATGTAATCTATACACTTATTTCATGAATAGTTTTGCAAGCATAGGTGCATCATCTAAAATTTTACCAGGAATGAAGTGAGCTACCTTAGTGAGTTTATTAACAACCACCAAAATCAATTCATGTTAGTTCTAAGACATCGACAACCCTTGGACAAAGTCCATGCTAATGACCTGCCACTTCCATTTTGGTATAATATGCAAGTATAACAACCCATTATGATGCACATGCTCAGCCTTAAATCAATAACATTCTAAAATTTGATTCATATTTATTAAATTCTTTCCACAAATATAATAGCCTTAGCTTTGTCAAGAGCTTAGTCACACTTGGATGGCCTGAGTAAGGAGCATTGTGTAGTTCCATCCAGTACATAAATCTTTCCTTTGTACCTCAACAAATCATCATCCTTGAACTTGAATCCTTCATACTTAGGATCTTGATCATTTTGAAATAATGCCAACTTTACCTGTTCATAAAAATCATTTCTTGGAGATAATTTCACCACTTGATTGTGAAAAGTACTCTTGATAGTAGTCAGAGTTGCTATATACCTTCGATGACTAAGGGCATATGCAACCCTATTTTCCTTGCCTTTTATGTAGTTAACGTTAAAATCATAACTTGATAAGAACTCTAACCATCACCTTTGATGTATATTCAAGTTAGGTTGGGTGAAGTTATATTTGAGGCCCAAGTTATTAATATTGATCTCAAATGTCTTTTCCAATAAATAATGCCTCCAAACTTGCAAGGCATGAACTATTGCAGCCAACTCCATATCATGTGGGGAATAATTTACCTCATAAAACTTCAATTTTATGGACTCATAAGCTACAATAGAACCTTCTTTCATGAGAACTCTTCCAAGACCATGTCCTAAAGCATCAATTATTATCGAGAATTGACCATTTGGATTAGGGACTCTCAACACTGGTGTCGAGGTAAGTCTTATTTTTAGATCTTGAAAATCTTCCTCACACTTCATTGACCACACAAATTTCTATTTTTTTGCTAAAGAAGGTAATATGATTTGCTATCTTAGAAAAGTTTGGAACAAAATTTCTGTAGTATCCAGCTAAACCCATAACACTTTTAACTTCAAGGACATTTTTAGGTGCTCGCCACTCTATAATGGATTTAATATTTGAAGGATCCACATATATTATTTATGTAGATATAATGTGCCTAAATTACTATACCTTTTTCTAAATTAAGGCACACTTTGATAGCTTCCCAAAAAAATTATGTTTCCACAACCATTACAGAACCAACTTCAAATGCTCTAGATGTTCCTCTTAAGATTGTGAATAGATGAATATATCATCTAGAAAGACCAACATAAAATGATCTAGATAATCTTTGGATACACTATTCATGAGATTCATAAATACTACTAGCATATTTTTTATCCCAAAAGGAAGAATTGTCAAATCATAGTGCCCATATGAAGTCCTGAAAGCTATTTTCAAAATGTCTTCCTCATGAATCCTTATCTAATGATACCTTGCTAAAATATTAATCTCTATAAAATTGATGCTTCACATATTTGATCAAAAAGATAATTAATGTGAGGTAAAGGATATCTATTATTGATCATTGCCTTGTTCAATATCCTTTAATCAATACATAAGTGAAGGGTTCCATCCTTATTATTAACAAACATAACTAGTGCACCCCATGGTGACACACTTAGTTGAATCAACCCTTTGAAAAATAACTCTTACAGTTGAGCTTTCAGCTCTACTAACTCAATTGTTGTCATTTAATTTGGGGCTTTAGACTGTAGTTCAAACACTAGAATGATGTCAATTGAGAAATCAAACTCTCTCTTAGGGGTAAACCTAGTAACTCTTCAACAAAAACATCACAAAAATCTTGGAGAAAGGATAATATTTGATGGAAAGTTCCTTTGATTCCTCCATCTCATTTATATTTACAATAAATATTGACACCCTTTTCTCTGATATTTCTTTAACCAAATTACTAAAATTTGTCTAAGTTTAAGCTCCATTTTTGCTCCCTGAATTTGAGTTTGATCACCTAAATCATTTATACATTCAACCTTTTTAAATAGACAATCTACCTTAGCTTTATGTTGAGCTAACCAATTTACTCCTAGGATCACATCATATGACCCTAATAGAGATATAAAAAAATCCACTACCATAGTGAATTTGGGTAGTTTGATCTTAGCTTTAACCAAACATTTATTGACCTTGACCTTAGATTCATTCTCATATTGAAATAACCATGCATTTGTCATAATTTTAGCTTTTCTAGCCAACTTGCTAGATATTTTAAGAGCAATAATACATTTAGTAGCTCTTATGTCAATTAAAATTAAATTGGATGAACAAATAAAGTACCTGATAGCTCAATATGCAAAGCTTGAAAATCAACTTGATGGTTGTCAATAGCTACATGAATTCTCTACTGGAAAGATCCTTGTTGTGGAGTGAAACCCTTATTCTTACCTACATTGCCTAGTGTAATGACCACCTCTACAAATGAAGAATCCATTAGGTGGTCCTTTCCTATCATATTGTTTATTTCTCTTGAAACCTCCCTTGAAACTATTTTCTAGTTTCCTATTCCCTGAATCACTACTAAACTTTGCATTCTGATTCTTGAACTAATTTTTAGAGTTTCCACTCCTTTTCCAATTATTTTTTTTGAAAGTCATTTTAGGACCTCCAAACTTTTTTTTGACCTAAGCAAGTGACTTCAATTTCTACTCCTGCTTATCTACTTTTTCAAAGACTTGATCCATAGTAGATGGCTCATGCATATCCACCTCACATCTAATTTGGGGTTTTAATCCCATAATGAATTTCTTGATGTGAAACCTCTCATCTGATTGATACTAAGGAATATACTTTAGGAGCTTGGTGAATTGCTCTTAGTATTCATTCATTGAAAGTTATCCTTGCTTTAGATTTTAAAAATCTATCAAATTTTGGTCAAAATAGAGTTGGGGTAACCATCATGATCTAAATAAAGTCATGAACTGTTCCCATGTGGTAGTAGTAAAATTAATTTTTATCTCTAATTTCTTATTTTCCCACCACATTGTTGCTTAACCATCCAAATAGTAAGTTTCCCAAACTATGTTTATAACTTCAGATTAATTTTGTATCTCAAAATACTTCTTCATCTTAGTTAGCCATGCTTCTACTCCATCTCCTATAATGGTTTTGTCAAACTTAGGTGGATTAAATTTTTTCATGTCTCATGTAAACTCAATAGCTATACGTGCTCTCGTATATTGAGGTACCTCCTCTTACCTAAGTTCCTAAGGAATTTCTTGCTTAATAGAATGCTCTTCAGGTTCATTCTAATTATTTTCCTCAACATGCCCATGAACTTCCTATTCAAGGGCAGCTATCTGGTACCTTGTCTCATTCATGACCACGAGAATCTAATCAAGCTTTGAAGCTTCTTTAGTGGCAAACTGATTTGGGTCAACTAGATGGTTAACATTATTAGAATTGGATGTAACCTCACCAACTAGCCTTCGATACAACGTTCTTTTTTTAGAATATAGAAGATTAATAATATGTTAATAGACTCATTAAGTACAAGAGTTTGAGCCTAAGCTCTGATAACACAATGTAACAACCCTTCATGATTAACTAAAATTAGTTTTTTTTAAGTCAATAATAATTTACTTTAGTACTAATGAACTTTAACCAAATGCATCATTAAATTAAACTATGATATTAATCATTAGGTTAACTATTTGATTCATTTATCTAATGATCATTTAATAATAAATGCTGATTTGTTTACACAAGTACAATATAATTAGTACTAAATTACCTATATTAATAATTTATCCACTGCTGATTAAATAATACAATAGGTACAAATATGAACATCCAATTACTGTAGTTAATAAATTAACATCAAATAGTACAAGTATAAGATGTTATATATATGAATATCATATTATAAATATACAATATTTTGTAGAACATACAAGTCTTAATAAACTTGTTAATATCCATAAATAATCTTGAATAAAGCCTCTATCAATTGACTACTAGAAGGAGAGGGATAGTATCATTTGAGTGATTTTCCACCCCAACCATGGACCATTGATCCCATGAACAATCTTACAATAAGGGAATGACCCTCACTTCATAGATGGACATATAATGACAATGCAAAAATTGAGAAAGTTAACTAGAAACCCATGCGCTGTAAGATAACTATCACATGCAGTATATCATAAAGAAATACGTTCTAACTTGATATCATACAATACATGCAAACTAAATCAAATAGGTGAAATGATGATGTTTAAACCATAAACATTACTTTGGAAAATTTTTTAATATAGTTTTCTAAATCACAAGATCCATCAAATTCACACACACAACTCATTCAAATAACCTCAATCTGCCTATTAGTGTCACTAAGTAAGTATGTGAATTATATTAAACCTACTTATTTAATGTCAGTATTATCAAATAAACATAATAATGCTTAAATCCACAATTTCCAAACATATAGAGAATGCCATAACATGTATGAATACATAGACATCATATTCTCACCTATATTCTATTATGATCATCTAAATACTATAAATTAGATAATTAATATTTAAATGAAATCTTTTAGATAAAATAGCTGATTTAATTATCATATAAAAAACAATGATAATCATTTAATTCTTTGTCAAAATTTTATGATTGCTTACTTACAAACCAACTTCCAACTAGGTTTAGATTTTTCATAAAATGCTAATCAATACATACATAATTTTTTGTTTCCCCTAATAATCATATAAACCCCCAAAATTCTTATGTAATAATTAATATTTTTTGCATTATAAATCCCCAACAATAACTACCATCAAGTTATCATATAATAATTACCATCATACTAGTAATTATGTAAAACACATCAAACAGAGGTTTAATTCCAAGTAAGACTCATGTATAAACCCAACATCAACAAAACCCAATTAAACAACAGATAATATAAAGCCATGGAATTAATATACATGGCACACACACACACACACACACACACACACACACACACACACACACACACACACACACACACACACACACACACACACACACACACACACACACACACACACACACACACACACACACAATATGTATGTATGTATATTTGCTCAATTTTATTTGAACAATCTATTTAAGTAAATCAAACATAACTAAAGGATTTAAAAAATTGATTAAATACCTTCAAATTTATAACACAAAATCATTATTTCTATTTAATTATCACAATTTATCAAACGTCTCATGAAACACATCATATTAGTTACATGCTTGACTTATGATAACTAAGTCGATCCTTAACTGATATAAATTAGAAATTATTTATTTAAGTATACATTTTGCTTGACAATGACATAGTATTAAAATCACATACACTTTGCAATGCTCAATGGTTTTGCATACAACATATGTATAAATGTTTCTCCATAATCATGTCTTTCAATATCAAAAAATAATAAATGAAACAACCCAAATTAAGTATGGTTAAATATTTAAAATGAAACACATCGATTATAATCTACAACTAACTGAAGACAAAATGTTCCTTTAAACCATATTCAAATTGAATCCTGATTTATATATTTGTCTTAGTATATATATTTAAGAAATAATACCTAGCCAAGTAAATCCCCAAAAATATAAATGTACTCGACCTTATGATGGCCATTTACCTTTATATTTCAATATATAATTTTGTTATAAATTTTAAACAAAAGTCATTAAGATCAAAAGAATTCATAAACCCTAAGTGTAGTTCATTCTTAGCTAAATCTAACATATACATCCACTAAATGACAAGGGACCAATCTCATTTATACTTGGCCCTATGGATGGGATGAACCCTTTCACAAGGTTGTTTATAAATGACTCATTTTATAATTATTTTAAAATTTTAAAAACTCAGAATCATTCTAAGACTAATTATAATAATATAATTGAATAAAACATTTCTATTCACCTAAAAACCCATTCTCCAACACAAAAAGGGTTTGAACAATATTTCCTTGTTCAAAGAGGTTTATTAGGGTAAAATGAGTCGACCCAAAAGATATTTCATCAAAATCATCCACTATAAATAGAATAGAAGGATTCAATCAAGACAACAACTTCATCAAATAATTATACAACTAGTCAAAACCTAGCTTATTTCTAAACAACTAAATGCTAACCCTGGTTCATTCACTATTTTGAATGTAACTGATACATAATTATTCCCAAATGAAATGAGGGCTATATGTATGTGGCCCTGTGGATGGGTCATACCCATCCCTAGGGGCCATGTATATACATTTACCTTTATTTATTTTTAAATTTCCTATACAATGAAAGACAATATAACCCATTTCAATAATAAACGACATACTAGTCATACCATATCACATTCATAAATAGTAAACTAGAAGTTAAATTTTAAGCAAACCCTACCTAGAAATGCTAATCGAGGTAATGCAGAGACCCATTTTTTTTCCATTCAAGCTCTCCTTGCCACCGTATGATTTTTAAAAAACCCTCAGCCTCCATATATCCATCTAATTCTAATTTTTGCATGCCAAAATCCCCTAAAAGAATTCCATAAAATTGAGTCTTTCATAACAAAACACCAGTTCTACATAATTATTTTCTAAAATTCTAGCATGAAAGCTAGCCAAAATCATCTTCAACATTCAGTTAACCAATAGAAAAACAACATAACTAAACCATACAACATAAAAAGTCTACATTTTCTCTAAATGATGGGTTTAAAGTGTTTAGAATTGACTAATTCCAACCCTAGATTCTTCGAATATGCTCATGTAAATAATCACATTAACATTATACTTCACAAGATGGTATTTGACCAAGACAAATATGCCTTGTTTAGATTTTATTACCTTCAATATCTCAAATATGGTCTAAATAAACCATCGATTAATAAACAATCATGCCCTTTATTATAATATTCATAGACTATAACTTGGTTTAATGTTAGCATCAAGCCTATCTAACAAACCATTATGCCATCAATTAATATAACAATCCTTTTAATTAAAACATGTCATCCAATGAACATAAACACTTCAATAACTATTGAATGATTATATATATGCCATACATACTTGACACTATTTATTTAAACATCAAACATTTTTATAAACTGATGATTATATATTTGCCTCCTATGGTGTTCATTCAACTAAAATCTATAGAGAGTTCTATTCAGTATCAAGACAACATAATAATAAATCATATAAGCATCTCAATCATCAGACAATCTTAGAAATGTAAATATGGTGATATAAATAAATAAGTTATGATAGTTAAATACGTGATTTACAACCAACCAAAACATTAGAATATGCAAACACACTTTAAAAAGGATAAATCAATATGCATGAATGATAATCAATCATTGCCAAACAAGGAAACATGTTAATGATATGATACATGCTGTAAACAATCAATATTAACCAACTAACAAATAACAAACAAACTTCTAATCTAAGTGGTGTGTTTAGAGGTTCTAGTTTAGTCTCTCATTCCCCACTCATATCCATCTATTCCATCCTCTTCAATGATACCATCCCTCAGTCATAATTAGGAGGGTGGACTCCATCTTGCATCCACCTTAGTAAAATAAATAGTAGTTAGACCATATCATGAAATAATCATAATAAACTACTGCAACTGAATAATTAAATAACCATGATCATAATGTACCATAATAGAATAAAAATAACTAATAAAAAGTTAAATATCATGATCATAAGTAATAAATAACTGCCCATAATCAACTTAATACTAATCTATTCACTTAACACATTAAGTTAACAATCATTAACCACAAAATCTAGTAATTAACAAATGAATGAGTCTAGAGGAAAATTGAGATGTAACAACATTATTTATTTAAAAAATCCACAGAGGTTATCGACATACTTAGATGATCGACCCTGCCCCACGCATGCGTGCACTACACATCCACATGACCGATCTAGCCCAACCTCACGAATGCACCAACCACCTGAACGTGTGTGGCATGAAAACATGCTTTTATGTGTTTTAAAACTATTTGAGACTCTTTTAAGACTTATAATTTTATTGATAACTTACTTTATGACTTGACTCAAAAATTATGATCGAATTTCTATGTTATTCCTGACTCAAACAAACTTTGATTTTGATAATTATAGGGAACAATAATGCCCCCAAGGGTTAAATGTAGAATTTATAATTGTGTAGATGTAAATTTTATAATTTATGTTTGAAGCTTGTGTGCATATGCCCATGCATATGTACCCAAATGTATGAATTTGTAATTTATTCATGTAATGTGAATGCATATGCATGGCATATGCCCCTATAATTTATATAAATAACTAAATTTTAAATTATTATGAATTTTTAAAAATGGTATTTTGTATCAAAAAATAATTATATACTTATAGAGGATTATCTCTATATGAAAATCCCACTGAAATTTCCTCCTTTTAAAGTGAAGGATGTGTCATGAAAGTCTCTCATCTCAAAATAAAAGTTAATTTTATTATGTGTATCAAGATATAATCATTGAATGTTTTAGCATATTAAAAATGTATGTCATTATAGTAAGATATCTATCATTTAGATCATGTGTGTAACATATAAGGCAAAGACTAAAAATCTAGATAAATGTATCAATGGATCTCATGGTAGTTGTTGTAATAGAAGAAGTCTACATAATAATTAATGCTTGATATGGATCATGGCACTCATCAAAGTCAACAAGCAAACAAACACAACAAGCATAATGCCATTCAAAGGGTCAACCCATAAATGACATAAGAATGTCACACACTTAAAGAAGGCCAAGGATCACACACAATAAGGTCAAGGGCCATTCACTCAATGGACATGAATATGTTGTATTCACACACAAAGGCCAAGGGCCATACATGCAATAGACATAAATATGTCACAATCACACACAAAAGTTAAGGGTCATTCAATAAATAGACATGAATATTTTGCCATCACACACAAGGGACAAGGACCATAAAAATAGATAAATAAAATTTAATCTAATATGTACAAGTAATAACATCAATGGAGCAAAAAATTAGAAATATATTCTACACCATGTATATGTAATGTGATCATATCCTATAAAATATCATATCCATGTACACAATGTAATCTATAAATGTTAACAAGACATTTTTAAAGAGTATATAGTTTAATAAAATATAAGGGTTATAGAATGGTAACACCTATAAATTTTGTAACATTTAGATAAAATGTCCCCATCATGGCATGTCCATTGGGTAGAGGAAAGTCCAACATCTAGGTCCATGTGAAATTTGTATGTCCTGCATCACACTCTTAAATACTAGTGAAATACATGTGTGATAGAAAAATATTGTTTATCTACAATCATGAGATAAATAACATATGGCAATGATGTAAAATAGATGTTTCATCATGCTCATGTCATGATTTTATATTTTTGAAATATTTTGAATGTTTTTGTATATTTGTTTTCTTTTGAAATTTGAAATAAGAACAATAGAGACTAGGAGATAAAACATGGGCTTAAAAGTATAAGGGAGGGAATTTAAATAATCTACAACATGCATCAAGGTAAATTAAACATTAAATATGATGACATGGACATATATGAGCAAGATGGTCCCATTGCATATGTGAATTATAGCTAAAAGGCATGTGGGAGATAGAATATAGATGCAAATAAATGGTTGTACATCCTCATCTCATCAAATGTAGACTTTTTAATGTATGTAATGCATGTATGATCAATATAGCACACAAAGGAAAGATTTTGCATGAATAATAGTGTTGTGTAAACTAAAACTAAGTATAAAATCAAAAAAATGGATGTATTAAGGCTCTATTTTCTTAGTTTTTAATTTGACTATGTAAAACATTACAAGTCAGTATCATTAGGTTCAATACAGTAGTGATAATCAATCTTGACTATTTTTTAATTGATATTGGCTATGATGGACAATACAATTTATTCTATTCAGATTATGAAAATAACATGCTAATTAAAATAAGGTGGTATTATCATATCATTGTTTTGGACTGTTTAGATTGAAAAAGTGAAAAAGAAGAGCTAAGAGGGCAAAAAGACACAAAGATCTAAGGGCTAGAGGTTTGATTAAATCTATCACATGTATAAAAAATGGAAGAATAACATAATGAAGTAATCAAGAAGCTATGTATAGTAGAATTTTTATTTTTGATTATTTAAGTGTTTTTTATTTTTTTAAAATTTTGTTGTAATCATAAGTCATCTAGTAAGCCATCCTATTTAGAATTTCTTTTTAAGTTATGAAAATACATGGCATATTCCTCTTCACCTTCTAAATGTTCATATTTTGCTCTATCTATTATCTTTTAAGAGATTTCATTATCATGCTCATTGTTACCATCATGTCGTATGTGAATTGTTCTTCCTTCATGTTAAAATATGATGCATTATTTATTAGTATCCACCATAGCTTGCATTTTTTATAACCATAATCATTCCAATGTAAATTTTACCTGATGTGCATGAGGCATAATCCATATATGTGTATTGATAACTTCTGGTCTATAAGCTATTAGGTATACGATATATCTAAGACTGCCTTCCCAATCTACACTATGATGTAATTCATTGATATTATGTCCCATTTTCTCTAATCTTCTTACACTACAAATAGTTTCTCATTTAGTAGTGTTGGGTGAATATTTTGTCGACCAGCTAACTGGTGAGCAAAATAGTTCCTATCACCACAGCATAGGGGGATTGGTCGTCCAGGTGTGCAATTTTACTACATCAACAGGGGAAAAATCTCTCCTCTCAACAAGGGGAGGTTCCCTATTAAATATACAAAGGCTATATACTATATATATAAGCAGAAACTAAGACACAGGGGTGGGATAAACCATCCATCTCTCTTTTTTTAGAGATGATGCTAACAAACAAAGGAAAAATATTTGGTGATTGGTGAAGGTACTTCTCTTCTTTTAGAAGTAACATTCAGCCAAGAGCCAGATCCCTTCCTAGATAGTAGAATTCCTGATGAAATGATAGAAGGCACCTCTCTTCTTTCAGAAGTGCTTGTTCTTGCAAACAACATGAATCTTTCTAGTAAGTAACTGGTAACCAAAGGTGCAGAGTAACCAATAGCTTGAGATGTAGCGCAAAGTTTCCACCTCAACTACCCAAGAGTGAAATACGAAGAACAATGGGGGCACAAAGTCATCCCCAGGTCCTTTACACAGAAATAAAAAATAAACACACACTGAAGACAACTATGACAACACAAAGTCTGAAAATAGCTGGCTTCAGGACACCTTCCTTATCACTTCCACTAGATCCGCTTGTTAAATCAAATAAACAAGAATGCTCTTAGGAAACAGACATAAGAACAATTTCCTAAAAATAACACAAGCTATGACAGCACAAAGTCTGCAAGTAACTTGCTTTCTCATTCAGATAAAAAATAATATAAACAACAATCTGAGCTCAAAGTCTCAGTATTCTCCTTTCAATTTGGGTAGAGTTTTGCTTCTATTAACAGGAAGATCTCCTTAAAATAATAAAAGAGATTACAATATATAGCCACCAAGCAAGGCTTGGTGCTCTCTCCCATGGGACGACCCATGCTGTAGTCAACGCCTTCAATGCACCTTTAGTTCTATCTGGAGGGACCATGCCTGGAATAATGCATTTCCTTAACTATGGCATGTCTATTCATCTAATATGTCTTTTCTTGAGTCTGGATCATCTGGTCTATCCCCTCTGACATCTGCGTAGCTGTCCATTTTGTCTTTACTCCAGAAGAGACTAACAGGTCTCCCCCTCAATGTTTACAAGCTCAAAAATCTATTCTACAGACTGTTCTAGCTATCGGGATAACTTCTATGTAGATATTTCACTCTTTATCTCTTCTTTATTTTGTCTTTTCCAGCTTTGTCTCTTCCTAGAATTTAAACTCTTGGGCTATCTTTTCAGCTAGTTGCTTGGTTCTTCCTTCAAGTCCTGTGCTTTATTTGAATTTCAACATATATTCCCTTACTTTAAATTTGACGTCTGTGGGGCTATCAATGGTCACTAGCCGCTTGAACCATGTTGAACCTTAAACCTTTGAACCTGCTGAAAGTACATTGGTTCATTAGTTCATCAGTTCATTCTGTCTCTTTTGTTCCATTGCTTCCTAGTTCAATCGCTTTCCCGCTCCTTAATTGAACCATCCATTAAACCACCTATTTGCTGCTTCTTTCCTTGACTGAGGCCGCCTTTAAACCTTTGAACCCATGAACCATTGAACTTTGAACTCTTTCAGTTTAAGGTTCAATCAGTTCATTGGTTCATCCTTTGTTCGTCACTTGTTATTTCTAATCTCTTTAATCTTCATCGCACTGGTTGAACCTTTAAACCTGTGAACTCGTTGAACCTTTTGGTTCAAGGTTCAACGGTTAATTCTTTTTATTTGGCTAAGTCCTTTTGATATTTTTGAACCAAAGGTGTTGAACCATTTGGTCATTGAAGCTGTTGAACCATTGAACCCGTTGAACCTTTGAACCAAAGTGGTTCAATGGTTCAATGGTTCAAGCCTTCTCTTTGATAAGTGTTTTGAAGCCATTGAACCTTGAAGTGGTTAAACTTTGAACCTTGACAAATGCGCTTAACTCTTGTTGATGATGTTGAACCTTTGAACCCATTGAACCCATTGAACCAAAATGGTTCAAGGTTCAACAGTTCAATGGTTCAATCCTTGTTTAGAAGCTTGTTGATGAACTCTTTTGGTTGAACCTTGTCGTTGAACCAACTTTAAAATTGCCTAAGTGTTGAGAGCTTGCTTCTTTCTTACAGAGTCTATAGAAATCAACCTGTGAAGCCCGTAGAACTTGCGCTGTAGAGTCCATAGATTTTCTTCCTACAGAGTCCATAGATTCAAGCCTACAGAGTCTGTAGATTCAAGCCTACAGAGTCCGTAGATTTTTGAGAAGCTTGAAAAATGAGGAATTTGAATGCTCAAAACCAATTTCAAAAAGGGAAGAGAGGATTTTGGTCTGTAGGACCAAAACAGTTCAAATATTGTCCCAAAAATGAGTGATATTTTTGGGGGACAATAGCTGGCTCCAGTTGGGGAACTTTCAGTTGAAAACTTGGAATCGCTGAGGGGAGTAGAAACTAAAATCTCGAGTGCCTTGAAGTATGCCATTGGGCTATGGAGTCATGCTACCCAAAAAATAAATGCACAAAAAATGAAAATGAAAAGCATAACATAGAACCAAAGACTATACAAATGTACATATGTACAGGTGAACTTATCTGACACTTCAAGAATTAAAGTGATTCAAATGCTGCCCATTGTGAGAGAATGAAAATGGTGTTCCATCCTAATAAACCATTAGGAAACCATTTTGTCCCCAGAATCAGTGACAGGTGAATGGAACTCTCCACCAGGAATCACATTTTTTGTGAACTCATTTTGGCTCTCTCTTTTTGCTCCATGGCAAGATGTGGTCTTCTCTCTAAAAACTATAACTCCTTGCTCTCTCTGCAAAGAGTTTTTTTTGCTGACTTTGGAGTACAACAGTATGGTCCACTACCATATCTTGCTATTTTACTGGTTCAGTCCAGCACATGTTTTGATTGTCAGCATCAAACTCCTGACAAACCATCAGCTCAACATCTCCTTTGGTGTGAAGGAGTTTGATATCTTCATCCTGAGCAGTCTTCAATCTGAGCAATAGAGATTTGCATCCAGTTGTGTTGTTGGTGTTGCTAAATTACAATTTACATGAAGGAAAAATATCTCCTTGAGGAGATATCAACACAATCTCAGCTCTAACATTAGCGAAATAATCACTGCCATCAGATTCCAAGATCCAAGCATCATTAAAAGCTAATCTTCTATCAGATTTCTCTTCATAGGAGATGGAAGATCCTTCATTTGTACTGCACCCTACCAATTCTTTTGATGTCTTATTTGGATCAAATCTTGGATTGCTAGCTATAGGACTTTCATCAGCTGAGACATGAGCATCCTCTATGCTCAAGAAGTAATTACCCCTACTTGACAGCTTAAACAAAATTTGAGCTATAGGGGCCGACATTTGGGTGACCACAAATTTTGCCTCAGATAGGTCCATACTTAGTTCTCCACCAATGTCTAATTGCTCAGGATTGGCTTGCAGGAATTCAAATTCAGTCATTTGAATTTTGGATTTTTTGACATGATCAATTATATCAGATGACTAATATGGACTTGGAAGAGGGGATGGGAGTTCATCCTTTTGGTTTTTAGGAGGGGGAGGACTGGTCTACAAATTTTAAGTAAAAAGTGTAGAAATGTTTGATGTACTTACTTTTTTGGCAATTACTGGGTCCTTTGACTGGAAAGGAAGAGGGGTTCTCTGCTAAGCAATTAAAATTTTTGGTTGGGGTCACTCCTCTATCTTTTCTTTGTGGGCCTACTGGGCTGACTGATTCTCAAACTAGGTGAATATTACATATGATCCTTCGACTACTTCACCTTCACTTCTGGGTTCATCCTGGTAATTTAGAAAACTAATGTGGGAGTCACTAGTTGATTCTTCTTGATCCTCTGTGAAGAGATCATCATCATTTTCTTGCTCAAACTCAGGTTGGAAAGAGAAATCATGTTCTGTTTCTAGATATCCAACTGCTAAGTTGGTTGGAGGTGCTTCAAGGGCAAGGTTCCTTTATGGGGGAGGAAGATGATTTGGCTGCCCTTGATTCCTGGTGGCATTGCCTTAATATGGCTGATTCTAAAATGCCCTCCTTAGCATATCCTGATTAGGAGGAGTAGACATACCTTGGGCCATTTGCCTTTTTAAGGCTAGCAGTTCATTTGCCAACTTTTGCACGATTTGATCAGTGGTGGCTAAAGATGAAGGAGATTTAGCTTTGTTTGAGTCTCTCCTTATCTTTCTTGACCAAATAAGGTCATCTTCTACCTTAGTAGCCAAGTCCTGAGCAGCAACAAGGTTTATGTGTCTAGAACACCTCAGTAGAAAACTCACTTCAGGTAGCTGTGAGTTGATGAAGAAACATTTGAGGTTTTTAGGTGTTGGCTGAGTAATTGCAAGAATCTTGTTTCTCAGCTTGTCAAACTTGGCAATGAAATCCCTCATAGGCTCATGAGGCTCTTTCTTCATCTAGGTGAGCTGGGCTAGTAAGGCATGGACATCCTCTATGGGCTTGAACCTTGCTTCAAACTTGGCTTTTAGGGTATTCCAGTCTGTCATTGATCGAGCCTTCAGATGGTAGAACCACTCTGTAGTAGCACCTTGTAGGGTCTCCACAAAAATCTTGACTACCATGTCTTCAAATTCCACCCCTATCACACCACAGGCTATGCTAAAGGCTGCAATGTGTTTATTAGGGTGAACTCTTCCATCTCCAAAGAATTTAGGGAAGTTATTTCTTGAGCTGTGTGGAAGTTCATGCAGAGGTGGAGTCAAGTTGAGTGGGCCAAATGAGTTACCCCAGGGGCCTTGAACTGCCATGATTTAATTATGAAAAATAGGGATAACAAATTGAGAAGGAGTGGCCAGATTGCAGAACAAAAATGGAAAAGGACTGGGCCTGCTTCAGCTTGAGGCTTCAAATTGCGCACTCTTTCCCAGCAGTGGTTTTGTAGACCAGATAAAATAATGGAGATGGAGGAAAATGGTAAGGCTATAAATGATAATGGGTAAGACATGGAATGGAGTTGCCAGAGTCTGTAATGGATAAGGGTAAGGACTACTTCAATCTGAAACTTGAGGCTTCAGACTACATGTTCATCCCTAGCGGAGTCACCAAAAACTGTTGGGTGAATATTTTGTTGACCAACTAATTGGTGAGCAAAATAGTTCCTATCACCACATCATAGGGAGATTGGTCATCCAGGTGTGCAATTTTACTACATCAATAGGGGACAAATCTCTCCTCTCATTAAGGGGAGGTTCCCTATTAAATATACAGAGGCTATATACTATATATATAAGCAAAAAGTAAGACACAGGGGTGGGATAAACCATCCATCTCTCTTTTTTTAGAGATGATGCTAACAAACAGAGGAGAAATCCTGGGTGATTGGTGAAGGTACTTCTGTTCTTTTAGAAGTAACATTTAGCCAAAAGCTAGATCCCTTCTTGGATAGTAGAAATCCTAATGAAATGTCAGAATGCACTTCTCTTCTTTTAGAAGTGCTTGTTCTTGCAAACAACATGAATCTTTCTGGTAAGTAACTAGTAACCAAAGGTGTAGAGTAACCAACAGCCTGATATGTAGTGCAAAGTCTCCACCTCAACTACCCAAGAGTGAAATATGAAGAACAATGGGGGTACAAAGTTGTCCCAAGGTCCTTTACACAGAACATAAAATAAACATACACTGAAGACAACTATGACAACACAAAGTCTAAAAATAGCTAGCTTCAGGACACCTTCCTTATCACTTCCACTAGCTCCACTTGTTAAATCAAATAAACAAGAATGCTCTTAGGAAATAGACATAAGAACAATTTCCTAAAAATAACACAAGCTATGATAGCATAAAGTCTACAAGTAACTTGCTTTCTCATTTAGATAAAATAATATGAACAATAATCTGAGCTCAAAGTCTCAGTATTCGCCTTTCAATTTGGGCAGATTTTTGCTTCTGTTAATGGGAAGATCTCCTTCAAACAATAAAAGAGATTACAATATATAGCCACCAAGAAAGGCTTGGTGCTCTCTCCCATGGGATGGCCCATGCTGCAGTCAATGCCTTCAACATGCCTTCAGTTCTATCTAGAGGGACCATGCCTAGAATAGTGCGTTGCCTTAACTATGTCATGTCTATTCATCTAATATATCTTTTTCTGGGTTTGGATCATCTGGTCTATCCCCTCTGATGTTTATGTAGCTGTCTATTTTATCTTTACCCCAAAAGAGACTAATAAGTTGCGCCCTTAATGTTTGCAAGCTCAAAAATTTATTCTATAGACTGTTTCAGCTATCGGAATAACTTCTATGAAGATATTTCCCTCTTTGTCTCTTATTTGTTTTGTCTTTTCTAGCTTTGTCTCTTCTTATAATTTAAGCTCTCGGGCTATCTTTTCAGCTAGTTCCTTGGTTCTTCCTTCAAGTTCTACACTTTATTTGAATTTTAACAGATATTCCCTTACTTTAAATTTGATGTCTGCAGGGCTGTCAATGGTCACTAGTCGCTTGAACCATGTTGAACCTTAAACCTTTGAACCTACTAAAAGTACATTGGTTCATTGGTTCATCAGTTCATTTTGTCTCTTTTGTTCCATTGCTTCCTAGTTCAATTGCTTTCTCGCTCCTTGGTTGAACCATCCGTTGAACCACCTATTTGCTGCTTCTTTCCTTGACTGAGGCTGCCTTTGAACCTTTGAACCCATGAACCATTGAACTTTAAACTCTTTCGGTTCAAGGTTTAATCGGTTCATTGGTTCATCCTTTGTCCATCACTTGTTCTTTCTAAGCTCTTTGATCTTCATCGCACTGGTTGAACCTTTGAACTTGTGAACTCATTGAACCTTTTGGTTCAAGGTTCAACGGTTCAATCGGTTCATTCTTTTTATTTGGCTAAGTCCTTTTGATCTTTTTGAACCAAATGCATTGTACCATTTGGTTGTTGAACTTGTTGAACCATTGAACCTTTGAACTAAAGTGGTTCAATGGTTCAATGGTTTAATGGTTCAAGCCTTCTCTTTGATGAGTGTTTTGAAGCCGTTGAACCTTGAAGCAGTTAAACTTTGAACCTTGACAAATGCGTTTAACTCTTGCTGATGACGTTGAACCTTTAAAGCCATTGAACCCATTAAACCAAAATGGTTCAAGGTTCAATAGTTCAATGGTTCAATCCTTGCTTAGGAGCTTGCCGATGAACTCTTTTGGTTGAACCTTCTTCTTTCCTGCAGAGTCCGTAGAAATCAACTTGTGAAGCCCGTAGAACTTGCGCTGCAGAGTCCATAGATTTTCTTCCTATAGAGTCTATAGATTCAAGCTTGTAGAGTCCATAGATTCAAGCCTGTAGAGTCCATAGATTTTTGAGAAGCTTGAAAAATGAGGAATTTGAATGCTCAGAACCAATTTCGAAAAGGGAAGAGAGGATTTTGGTCTGTAGGACCAAAATAGTTCAAATGTTGTCCCAAAAATGAGTGATATTTTTGGGGGACAACAAGTAGTATCAATGTGATTTTGTTTATAATAATCCTTTTCCATGTATATTTTAATGGTTAAGTCCTCTTGTTGAGGATGTTTTATCAATATCATATATGTAGATGATGTCCTTTAAACCCTTATAGTAAGTGATATTTGTTGATTCTATATTAATCTGATAATGCCCTCATGTTTATATTTACAAAATTTTTTTTGTAATGTTTCAAAATGTTATATATCATCTTGTAATTCTATGGTAATCATAATATGGTTTGCTTGATTTATGCAAAAATACATGCTATTGATTGGTGTCTGGTAGTGGGTAATGTGATGCATTTGATACCTAATAAAATATGTAAAATTATTGTTGGTGTATCTTGATGTTGTATTATTTATAAAAGTGATGAGACCTTTATACTAGATATTTCCATGTTATTCACCAAATTTATCACAGATGCCATATGGGATCTACAATTTCAATAATTATTCCATTATCACCTTTAGGCATACCTAAAAGATTTTTATTCTTTATATTTGGCCGATATTTAATTATCAGTGTTGAATAATCATGGTATAACCATGTAAAATATGTAGTTAGGGGAATATAATGTATATTTGGGGTAGAATAGTGGAATGTAATAGTAGTATGAATAGTAATGAATATGTTAGGAATGTCGAACAAACATTCAAACCCAAGATTTAAAAGTGGTAACTCCAATAACATCACATATGAAGTTGTAGATAATTGATTGAAAAGCAAAGAAAATCAAAGTTATTCATAAATATGATATGCTAGTATAAATAAAATCTCCTGTACAAATAGGTAAGGTGAAACATAAAACTAGCCTAACTAGCCAATGTGGATAAATCTTCACATAGGACAAACTCACTAAAAGACAAAATAAATAGCTAATATATTAGAAAATATGATAAATTCATGAAATACATAGTCTAACACCCCCCCCTCAAGTGAAGTTAGGGGATAACAAAAGCCAAAATATAAATAGTGGCATATCCACAATATGAGTCTTGATAACTAGGCCTAATAAGGTACTCATATACAATATGTATCCATGAAATGAAGATGGAAGATATCCTTACAAACACCCCCAAGGAAAACTTATGAAACCCTAAGTATGCCACAGAACTCAAGAAACTGAGGTGATACAAAAGTCTTCATGAAGATGTATGAAACCTACTGCTAAGTCAGAATGTACTCCAAGCTAAAAAATCCATCCTGAATGTGATAACGAATGAAGTGCATATGTACCTCAATATGCTTGGTTTGATGATGATCAACTAGGTGACAAGATATATGAATTGCACTCTAGTTTTCACACCAAAGTATAGTGGGTAAGTCTTGCATGAAGCCAAACTTTGTCAATAATTGACTAAGCCAAAGAACCTGCTAACTTGCTATAACTATTGCCCTGTACTCAATCTTTGTAGATTAAAGTGTATTATCCTATTAATTCTTGTACAACCAAGTAATAGGTAAAGAACCAAGACAAAATATACATCCATAAGTATAAAACCTGTCATCAAGAGAACCTACCTAATTTGAATCATTATATCCAACCAACTAAATAGAACCCATGGTGTAGTGTAATCCAAAATGAGTAGTGCCTCACATATTTCATAGAATCCTCTTGGTATCCTACCACTGACTATCATGAGGGTCATGTATAAACTTAGATATAATCCCAACTACAAATGAAATGTCAGGGCAAGTATGGGTCAAATACATAAGATTTCAATACATCTACCTATATAATATAGGATCAAAAAGTAGAGTAGTACAAGAGGCATTGAGATTCACTACATAATGAAAAGGAGAAGGACTTGGCTTATAATCAACCATGCTAAAATGTTGAAGAAGATCAAGGGTATACTTCTGTTAACTCAAATAGATCCCTATATCTGACTGTAAAATCTACAAACCAAGGAAGAAATGTAGAAGGCCAAGATTTGTCATGTCAAACTATGCTGAAAGTGCTCACTAAATAGTCTATATCTGAGATGAAGAGCTATGTGTGAGAATTAAATTGTCAACATATAAGACTAGAATAACAATGTCTTCCCCAATATGCTAAATGTACACTATTGGATCAGGGTGTTAATGAACAAAGCCAATGGACAGAAGAAATGAATCCATCTTTTCATACCAAGCCTAAGGGGCCTATTTGAGACCATAAAGAGACCTCCTAAGTTGACAAACAAGAGAAGAATCATGAACAAACCCAGTAGGATCTCCATATAGATTTCCTCATGCAAGTTTCCATGCAAGAAAGCACTCTTAACATCCATCTAATATACTAGCCAACCATGTGATGCAACAAGAGAAAGTACAAGATGAACAAAATCCATCTTGGCAATGGGTGAACAATTCTTAGAGTAGTCAATACCTTTGATCTATGAGAACCAATTTACAACAAGATTTGCTTTATACATATCAATGGACCCATCAACTACATACTTGGTGCAGTAAATCCATGTGCACCTAACCAATTTTTTTCCTTAGGAAGAGTGACCAAATCCCAAGTGTGATTCTTCATCAATGAAAAATACTCATCTATCATTACATCATCCCACTCTTGTATCCCATGAGCCTATGAAAAATAGTATGGATCCCTAGAGAATGCCTAACATAAAAATATAATACCAATAGATTGTGTATGATGATGTCAAGTAGGTATAATATCCTATATGAATGGTACTACCTTATAAATTGTAGTATGAGCCCACCTAGGCATAGTGGAAACATTAGTGTGAAGAGGATCCTCATCCTCTATAACCTCCTTAGGAATCTATTGAACTAGCTCCTCAAAGAATCAATCCTTGAGTGGAGGTAAATCTTCAAAAGAAGAATAAGAAGGCATAGAATACAAAAAAGAGTCATGAGATGTGAACTTATCATTGAACTGTACATTTGTTCTAAAATGAACATCATGAGTATTAGGATCTAAAAGATGATAAGCTCTCATGTCTTCAAAATACCCTACAAAAATCAAAGGTTTGCTCTTCTTGTCCAATGTTTTCCTTTTCTTCTTTGGTATAAATGCCCAAGCAAGGCTTCTAAAGACTTACAAAATGAGACATCATGATTGGTTTTAGACCAAGCCTCCTCTAGAGTCATATGCTCAAGTGCTTCATGTGATGTGTAGTTTTGAATTTATTTCCCACAATTAACTTCGTTTGCCCAATATATAAGAGGTAAATCCTATGAATGCAGTATGCATTTAGCCATCTTCTTCAGAGTTTGGTTCTTCCTTTCTGATAATCCATTCTACTATGGAGTATGTGTAATAAAATGCAAGTGAACAATACCATGGGTTGCTAAAAAATTAGAGAACTCTCAACTGAAGTACTTTCCCCCATTATCTATATGAAACTTCTTAATGTAACTCAAAGACTATTTTTTGACCAAAGCCTTAAAACTTTGAAGTGATCAAAGACATCACTCTTGTACTTGAGGAAATAAATCCAAGTACACCTCAAGAAATTATCAATGAAATTATGTTCATACTTAGCTCCATTGAAAGAAAGAGTAGGAAAAACCAACAAATAATTGTATACAAACTCAAATGGTGAAGAATTTCTCATGAACATGCCTTTAAGAAATAGATCCTAGTGTTGTTTCCCTGATAAACAACTAGGGAAAAATCCATCAAGACATGAAACTATAGGAAGACCCTTTACCATACTATGAGTTCTCAACTCCTTCAAATATCTATAGTTTAGGTGTCCAAATCTCCCATACCAAAGCCGACTCTCAAAATCTACACAAGAAACTAAACACATCCCTAAAGGAGGAGTATCATCAAAACCCTCAAAATAGTAAAGTTGAGAACTGTGATCAACAACACCTTGTGTAATAAGTATGTGTGACTCTAATATACCTCAAACTTCAACACCCTATGGTGTGAAATTAATTATCTTGCCTTAACTAGAATGGTAAATATGATAAATTAAGATTATATTAGTGGTGATGTATAAAACATATAATGCATCATTGATGTGACCACTATCCAATTGTATGTCACCTTCCCCCTTAACAAAAATGAAGGAAGAATCTCCAACATCAATGTTGGAACTAGGACTTAGACCAAGAGATACAAAGGGCTCCTTGGAAGAAGTCATGTGGTGTGAGACACCAAAATATATAACCCAACTATCTAAAATAGGTAACTATGATTTCTTGACAATATTAAGTACTTTCCCATGCTCATGAGATGGAAATGGAATGGAGATAGAAATCTTATGTTTCCTAACAACATCCTCTAAGGATTACATTATCTTGAAACACTGTAATGTCCTTAATTTTGATCTAGAGCTTTGGGAGGACCCTTAGTTCATTATTTTTCTAATAACTAAGGGTGAAAGAAGATGAAGGAACTTAGTGCACCACTTGTGAAAAGACATTTCAAAGGAAAGGTACTTTATGATTCTAATTTTAAGTTATGTTTTGGAGAAATGTAATTTATGTTTATTTCACTTAAGTGGGGGAATTTATGAGTCTTGGCTTATAAGACTTAAGTTTTTTTAAAGATTAACCCTCTCTTTCTATTTTAGAGTGCTACACTTGGAGGAGGGTATTTAATAAGAACGAGGGCTCATTTGAAGATCATGTGCATATGATAATTGGTTTTAGTGATCAAGTATGTCAATCTTGGTTATTAAAGGTAGATGCTTGAAGAATGTTACCCTTCAAGTTCTACTAATTGTTCTACAAATGGTGTCTATCAACACCACCCATTGATTGGAAATCATGCTCAATCATTTGAAGAATTATTTGAGGTTCTATCTAATGCTTGTAACTTATGGAAAATTGGCTTGGAGTACTAGAGAGAACCACTTAAGGGGTTTGTGAGGCTACCAAGAGTTAGTGATTTACTTGAGGACTGAAGGTTGCTAATTACTCCTTGGGTGATTTGCTTGAGGGCTTGAAAAACATCCTTTTGGAGGCTTGGTATTGGTAGAAACCCTCTCTTAGGGTTTTAATATTTTATGTTATTTTTCCTTGATGGAAAAAATTATTCTAGAGTATATTGGTGAGTTTTGGGTTGACTGATACTTGAAAATTATTATAAAATAATTTGCATAATTTTATCTAGTGGGATGGTTTAATATTTAGAAATTTATTCCTTATTTTTCCTTGGTGGGTTGCGAATGCATTTTGCAAGGGTTTGGCACTCAGAAAAATATTCTTTATTTTTCATGGACCAAAAAATTAAATTGAGAGGTTATGAACCTTATTTGCTAAGGATTTATGCTTAGAAAAATATTTAGAATTATTTCTATATTTATCCAAGGAGATCGAATTAAGGTTTGGGAGGGCTTGTTGATAGCTATTTTCAAAGGTTTAACTTCTAGAAAATATTTATAATATTTTCCTTAAATTGGACAACTTGTGTGGAGGGTTTGAAGTGATATTGTTAAGTTGAATATTTCTCTTTGTAAGCTTGATATTTATTAGGGTTTTTGGCCTAATTTTTAGAAGAGTATCCAAGGGTTTACATGGTTGTTTTCAGAATATAAGACTATTGTACCAATGCTTAATTAGCAAAATTTGGCATCTATTTCTAGCAGCTACATTTTTCATTCATGCTACAAAAAGGTACACAAATATAGCTTTACATTGGTTATTTATTGAATCATTTGTGGAATTTTACTGTGAGGATTTGGAAAGATCATTATGGTTAGGGTTTACTGAGTTTGTGGACAACATACAATTTATTTTCAAATTGGCTTGGGGTTTTAATGAAAATTAATTATTTTGGCTTGAGATCCTATTTGGGGTCACTATAGTGGTATCAGAGCCATATCTTGGCCATGTTTGATGCTTATAAGGGTTTGATTGTATGAGTGATACTAAGAAATTTTTAGTTTATTAGAAGAAGAAAGTTGAGACTCGAAGTGTTGAGAGTTTAAAATCAAAACAGGCTATGGGTGATATGGATCACCAAGAGATAGAAAGAGAAAGGAAGGAGAGGATAGAATATGAGGGATCATGAAAATATGATCAGAATCAAGAAATGATAGCTATAGTTTTGGAGGGTCTCCTATGCACTCTTAGTGTTAAGAGTGATTTAAGGGCACCTAATGGAGATAGCAGAGCTTTAGGTAGTAAGATAGATATGGGGAATAGGTCATCCATTCTTAGGCCCACTTTTCCTACTTTCATTCAGAAAAAGGAAATTAAACCTAGGAGGGAGGGATCATCTAATCCTAATGAGGAGATAAACAAGGAGATAAATGAATATACAGCTTTGGATAATGCAATAAGATAGGTTATGACCTTTTCGGAGTATTTAGCTTGGAAAAAGGGATATAGTGGTCCCAAGATCAGATAGATATTCAAAGACACTCATGGAGATATCCAACATGAGTTGGGGAAGATGCCTCTTTCTACTTTTGATGGGTCACATAGGAGTTTAGCGAGGGTTTAAATTCAAAAGGTAGACACATTATTTTCACTTCATTCCATGGTAGAGGATGAGGTTATTCAGTTTGTGACATTGCATTTAGAAGGGGTAGCCCACGATTGGTGATATCATGAATTGATCATGTAGGGGCATCAACATTTAGATTCATATGAGGAGTTCAGGAAGAGGTTAATAGAGAGATTTGATAGAGTGGATCCTAAACTTCCTTTTTGAGATATAGCTCAATTGAGGCAAAAGACCTTGATTGATGAGTATGTTTTAGAGTTTTGGAGACAAGTAGTCACGGTTACTGACATTTTAGATAGGAGGCCTTTGGTTTTATTCATTAAGGGCTTGGTTAATTCTTTAAGGGGATTGGTCAAGGTATTTGATCCACCATATTTGAGAGAGGCCATCCAAAAGGCCTATGATTTGGAGTCATATACTTCGTGAGGTAGGTTTCCACCTTTGGGGTAGCCAAAGGGAAATTTTATACCATCTACTAGATAGCCTAGAGGTAGCAATTTTGGGCAGCCTAAGGGCCACTATATAGGGCCTCCTAAGGTCAATATTGAGGGTATTTTGACTAGACCAAATCCTTTGGATTTGGGGCAGCCAAGGAAACTACCTCAAAGTAGTTTTGAGGAGAGGAATGAATTAAGGAAGAAAGGAATTTGATTTGATTTCAAGGATCCTTGGGTGAGAGGCCACAATTGCCATGGAAAGGGATAGGTTCATTACATAGAGATAATTATAGAAGAGGAGGATGAAAGGGAAGATGGTGGGTCAACCACCTATGAAGAGGAAGTTTTTGAGATTGAAGGGGAAGAAGAGTTGGGTTGCATCTTGACATCACTTTTAGGAACTCTTAAGTATTATCCCTTTAGAGTAAAGGGGTATTTGAAGGGAAAGTAAATTACCATACTCATTTATAGTGGGGTAGCTCACAACTTTATTGATAAATGGTTTATGACTTCTTTTGGTCTATAACCCATTGAGTTCAAAGGGTTTTGAGTCATGGTGGTAGATGGATTTACTATCCATTGTAGTACTAAGGTTCTAGAGATTTACATTTCTTTAGAGGGGCACATGGTAGAGGATGATTTCTATGTAGTTGGTATTGGATAGACCAATATGGTCTTTGGTATCCAATGGCTACATTCCCTTGGTGAGTACACACAAAATTACCAATATATGGAATTGAAATTCAAAGTGGGAAACAATGAGATTGTCTTGCATGGTTTGAGTGAAAGAGAAACACCCACACCCTAATCAAATCATATGATTAAAGGGTGTTTTATGATTATGGGATGGATTGAAAAAAAAATATAAGGGTAGGGTTGTTTCTAGGCACCATGGGCAACCATCTACTTGCCAAAAAGAAAAGGTAAGGATGCAAGAAATAAACATAAATGATTCTGATTTTTGCTTGATACATGATGATTGGATAAAGGAATTTACTTGTTCACAAGGGAAGCCCAAAATTTATTGTAAAAAAGCTTCATTTTTAAATGCAAAAGTAATACGAGGGTTGATTATTACTTGAAAGATTGTTGATTTGAAAGAAAAGGTACAATGATATGACAAAGATGAAATTTTTGATTTTGGTTTCATTAAAATTTTTAGATTCCCACAAAAAGTGCAACCCCACATTCAAGGTATAAATTCTAATTTTTCTAGAAAATTTATGATTTTTATGAGGAACAACCATCTAACAAAAGTAGAAATACTAAAATCTATTGCATGAAAAAATTTGAATTCACATGGAAGGTACAACTGTGTTTTGAAGGTATGGATTCTAATTTTTTTGACCATTTCCAGTCTATGTTTCAATGTGAAAATATTAATTTTGAGAAGCATGGAAACAAAGGGGAATTAGAGAATACATGTTATGAAGGTATGCTTTTTCTAATACTCCTTAAAGGAGAAAATGTGACCTTGACAACCTTTTACACTATGAAAAATTAATTTTGTTTGGCAGCCCTAACTCTCTTGTTGTAAATTTTGAATCATGGGATGATTATTGGAGAAATATGGTGCAAAAAGGGTGACTAAGAGGTAGTTTTATGTTGAAAAGATTGAATATATGGGATGGAAGCATGGTTGTACTTTAATATTATATCCCACCTAAATACATACTTAGATTTGCAAAGAAAAATACAACCCTTGAGGAGGTAAATTTGGTGACTTTGGAACATGTTAGTATTCATGGTAAGTGTCATGATTCTTTGAACAAGGCAAGGGTTTAAATTTAAGTATTTCATTTATGGGAAGCAGTCCTAAAGAATGTATATATAATAGAGGATGTTGGAGTAGCTCCATGGTTGTTGCAATAGCTTGAGGACAAACAATTTTGGGCAAGAAGGATTGTAATATCCCCAATTTTGATTTAGAGCTTTGGGAGGACCCTTAGTTCATTATTGCTCCGATAACTAAGGGTGAAAGAAGAAGAAGGAACTTAGTGCACTACTTGTGAAAGGCCATTTCAAGGGAAAAGTACTTTATAATTCTAATTTTAAGTTATATTTTGGAGAAAAGTACTTTATGTTTATTTCAATTAAGTGAAGAAATTTATGATTCTTGGCTTATAAGACTTAAGTTGTTTTAAATATTAACCCTCTCTTTCTATTTTGGAGTGCTACACTTAGAGGAGGATATTTAATAAGAATGAGGACTCATTTTAAGATCATGTGCATATAATAATTAGATTTGGTGATCAAGTATGTTAAGCTTGGTTATTAAAGGTAGATGCTTGAAGAATGTTACCTTTCAAGTTCTAATAATTGTTCTACAAATAGTGTCTATCAACACCACCCATTGATTGGGAATCATGCTCAATCCTTTGAAGAATTAATTTGAGGTTTTGTCTAATACTTGGAGCTTGTGGTAAATTGGCTTAGAGGACTAGAGTGAACCACTTAGGGGGTTTGTGAAGCTATCAACATTTGTGATTTGCTTGAGGATTAAAGGTTTTTTATTACTTCTTGGATGATTTACTTGAGGGTTTGAAAAACATCTTTTCAGAGGCTTATCATTTGTAGAAACCCTCTCGTAGGGTTTTAATATTTTATGTTATTTTTCCTTGATAGAGTGAATTGTTCTAGAGGTATATTGGTGAGTTTTGGGTTGACTAATGCTTGAAAATTATTATTAAATTATTTGCATAATTTTATCTAGTGGGATACATTATTTAGAGATGTTTTTGAGGTTGTGAGAATGTTTTTATGAGGGGTTTAATATTTATAAATTTCTTCCTTATTTTTCCTTGGTGGGTGATTGGGATTGGAGTGTTGTGAATGCATTTTGTAAGGGTTTGACACTCAGAAAAATATTCTTTATTTTTTGTGGACCAACAAACTAAATTGAGAGGTTGTGAACCTTATTTGGTAAGGATTTATGCTTAGAAAAACATTCAAAATTATTCCTATATTTATCCAAGGATATTAAATTAATTTGCAAGTTTGGGAAGCCTTGTTGATATTTATAATATTTTCCTTAGGTTGGATAACTTGTGTGGAGTGTTTGAAGTGATCTTGTTAAGCTGAATATTTCTCTTTAGAATCTTGATATTTATTAGGGTTTTTGGATTAATTTTTAGAAAAGTATCCAAGGTTTTACAAGGCTGTTTGTAGAATATAGGGCTGCTGTACCAATGCTTAATTAGAATTTTTTTTCATATATTTCCAGCAGCTACGTTCTTCACCCATGCTATAAAAAGGTACACAAATATAACTTTAAATTGGTTATTTATTGAATCATTTATGGAATGTTATTGTGAAGGTTTAGGAAGATCATTATGGTTAGGGTTTGTTGAGTTTATGAGCAACATATAATTTTTTTTTAGATTGGCTTGGGGTTTTAAAGAAAATTAATTACTTTGTCTTGAGATCCTATTTAGGGTCACTACAAACACCTAGACTCTTCATGACCAGTCCCCTTACAATAGGATCAAAAATAGGTTAGACTTATTCTTGGATTTGGAAGATGGTTTGGGTTTAGATGTATTAGTGTTGGGCTTAGGTGCATTTTGAGGTGGAGGAAGAGTGTTATTCTTCTTAATTTTATTTTTTCCCTTACTCTTTGGATGTGAAGCCACTAATATTTTTTTAGAGGTGGAAGACTTAAGGTGAGAAAATTTGGATTTCTCTCTAGTAAGTCTATGACAAAATAACTCTAAATCTGGCATTTTGAATGTGTACCTAAGGCACCCATACTAGAGAAAAAGGTAGAAGCAAAGATTTGGAATGGGCTACTCAGCTTAGACATGATCAAGTACACACACTCTTTATCCTTTTTATCTCATCCACTCCCCTTCAACTATGTCAAAAAATGCTTAAAATTAGTAAGGTAGTCTATAATGGAGGCAAAGTCATTTAGATTTAGTAAAGTAAGCTCTACTTCAAGCTGCATAGCTCTCAAATGATTTACTTCCCCAAAGAAACCCTTTCACTTAGTCCACATTTTGAATAGAGAATCACACCCATCAAAATGAAACAAAATAATGTCTCTTATATAACCCACAATCAAGCCCATACACTCTTCAAACTTACATTGGTGCTGAAATTTTTCAAATTCACATGTAAACTATGGTTGTGTTTTATTCATTAAGGGCCATAATCATTTGTGCTTTATGATTGTTGCTATTCAAGGGCTCCATGTATGGTAATTATGTTTAGTCAAAGGCTCAAAATGGTCAACACCATAAGTAGAAGCCATGCTAATGAATCACCAAAGAGCAAAAATAATGCAAAACATGCACAAAATTAGCACTAAGATAACCCACCAAAAGATTGTATTAAAGACTCTCCCGCTCGCCCCCCCTGACACCTCCCCCCCCTCGCCCCCCGCCCAAGTTGACACTTTATAAAAGTAGTGCATTTTTAAAAATTAATGACACCAATGGATATAGAATTAAAAACTATGCACTTTAAAAAGAAAATAGAATTAAAATTCAAGTTACGGTTAAAAAATTATTGGGGTCATGATTTCTTGTAAAATGGGTCAATACATTAAAAAAACACTACAAACTAGTTTTTGTGACTAAACTAAAAAAGAACATAGTCATCCAACCACTCATTGCAACTAAAATTGAACCACGAAATCATAAATGCCAACCAACATGAAAAGAGCCTTTTATTTACCTCAATATGCATACAAGTGAAGTTTGCTTCCTTTTAAGGTAAAAATACAGCCTTGTAAAAGCAAAAAATGAAATAAAGAGGTTGTTTTTGTGAGACAAAAATAAAAATGTAGGTTATCTTTGCTTAGTCTGAAGACACATACCTACCATTCAATTCTATTAGCCAAAAGATTCAATGCCACCTCTTTATTGTTTATTTTACTTGCAGATCTCAGACTAATGCCTAGATCAAAAGTGTCAAGCTTAGAAAAAAACTAACTTAGCATTCTAATGCCTTTCTCTCAGCATTCCAACACCTTATTTGTGAAGACCTAGAATAAAATAAGAAAAAATTATAAATAGAATCCCAATGCCAAGCTTCAACATTTCTCTCTTCCAATGCCCAACCAAAGTGAAAACAGAGTAAAAAATGAAAGCATCTAGCTCAAATCTAGTTAATGCAATAGATTTTGAGATATTCTAATGCCCAATAGATCTATTCCCAAATGTAAGTCTAAAAGGTTTGAAACAAAGGCACTTAAAATCACAAAAGTGCCAAGCTTTGATAAAAAACCAATGCAAAAGCATGATACCACTCTTGGATAAAAACAATGCTAACTTAGTAGATTTATGATGCTAAAGAAGATTTGAGAGATAGTTGAAAACAAAAAATTTCAATGCCACATTTCATATTTCAATGCCACATATCTGAAAAGGTAAAATGTGCCTCAACAAAAAAAAGTTCCAATGACTTCCAAGCAAATTTCAACACTCAAATATAAAATGTTACCAACTTGAAAAGCCAACACCCAATTTGAAGGAGGTAGATCAAAACAAACACATATCTGAAAGTTACAATGCCTCTCTACCTCATATAAGTGCCTTAGATATATAAATAAGAAAAGAAATAAACATAATGCACCATATAAATCCAAGTATTTCAACTCCAAAACAAGATTTCTTCAACTATAACAAGGATGCCTCATCTTGAAGTAGATCTCCACAAGCAAAAGCTTAAAATCAAAAGCTTCAAGAATAATGAAATCTTCAAAAAGTCTTCAAAATTTTCACCTCTCATCCAAGCTCGATGCTTTTCCAATAGGGATGCCTCTTTCCTCAAGGGAAATCAATGCTGTATTTCCTCTTTACCTTCCCTCTAAGGATAAAAAATACACACTCTCTTCAAAGCTTCAATGAAAGTGTCAAATCTGTTAGAGGGAAAGAAAAAAATGGCTTGATGATTTGTGACAAGGGAAGAAGCAGTGGTGAGGAAAATTTATGAAGTGAAATGCAACAATGCAGATGGGAGTAACACCTCAAAACTCTAGTACTATGTTAGGAATGTCAAACAAGCATTAAAACCCAAGATTCAAAATTGATAACTCCAAGACCATCATATATGAAGTTCCAGACAATTGATTACAAAGTAAAGTGATCAATGTTATTTAGAAATATGATATGATAATACAAAGAAAATCTCTTTCATAGATAGGTAAGGTGAAACATAGATTTAGCCTAACTAGCCAATGTGGGATAAATCCTCACATAAGACAAACTCACTAAAAGATGAAATAGCTAGCTAATACACTAGCAAACATTAGAAATGCATGAAATACATATTCTAACAGAATAATAATGTCATAGAAGAATAATCCCACATGCATAAAAATGGAAGAGTGGGATATATTAAAATAGTATAAATAGAGAAACATAGGCTATTGTAAGGCATCCAAGTAAAATATATCAATTAGAGCCAAATGATCTGATAAGGAGATAGCCCCCTCAAAGTGGAAAGCAATTCAGAGTGATTCCTTACATAAAAAATAAAATATTAATATATTCAGTATTTGTATGTATTTTATGTATGTGAGATATTAGGTTCCTAATATTTGGTATCAGAACTCTTTCCAAAGTTATTTTTGTGAATTTTGTCTTATTTTTTAAGAGGTTGAGTAAGTAGAGGTTTGTAGTTTTGCGCACCATATGCTCTCACCTTGCCTTTGAGATCTTGGTGATCGGAAAGCGGATAAAAATTGTGTTTGAGATAACATATTTTATTTAGGAAGTTGGTTTTGAGAGTGGAAGTTATTGCAAATGTAGAGGTATTATTGTGAGTGTTTTTATTGCAGACATATTTTAGAGCTTCATGTAGCAAGTATAAGTTCTCCATTTTATCTTGAGATTTTTCAAAATTTAGATTTACATCTTTATCTCTTATTCTAGTCAAAATCTGAAGCCAAAATTTGCCATTTAAAAGTACATATACAACTCTCAAACTATACACAACTGCACTAAATAATTTTTGTGTTTTGTATGCCTTGGTTTCAACTTTTTAGTATAGTTTTTAATTTTAAATTTCATTAAGTATATCAAATATTATCCTAGTTTTAACAACTACTTTTATGTAAAAAAGAAATAAAAAAGAAAAAAACTCGACTGTTCTACATGCATCTCTCAAATGGGAAATAATTACACCAATTAATTATGGGTTTTATGCCCCTCTTTTCTAAAATTCCAGAATAGTTTTCACTTTTGAATTTCATTGAGTATTTAATAAGTTATCATAGTTTTACTAATTTCTACTATTGTAAAAACAAAAATAAAATTATGACTATTTTACTCACTATTGTCCAAAAAATATCAAATCAGTTATTGCTTTCAAAAGTGGATGCTACTTTGAATAAAATAATAACTACTCTAAATCAATTTAATAGTGATATTTTTATTTGACTAAAGCTTCATGCCCCTATAATAACATAATATGATGAAGAAATCAATACATGGTTGGAGTGGAAGAATAACTACAACAACTGGGTCAAGGATTTATTTTCTATAGCTGAAGCATATGAACATGACATAACTGCATGGATAGATTTGAATGATGTTTGTATCATATGGTATACATATTTATTTTAGTATCAAGCATTTGAATAGCCAATACAGGCTCCTGATGAGCTCCAACAAGCAACCACCAAGCCCCTATAGGGAACCACAACTCCAACTCCCTCAAATACACATGCCACTCCAAACACAATATGTGTAAATAACAATGCTAAGGGGATGACATGTATCCTTCATTGGTTCACCAAGATGACTATTTTGAGTACCATTTTTCTATCTTTGAGGTGATGATCATCAAGCTTCAAATTTCAGTACTCGACTGTAATCTCCATACGGCCTTATTTTCTATTAATGTTCATTCCTATATTTCCTTTGAACATCCACTTAATGTTTCAGTGATTCCATTCACACTAATATTGTACATTCTCCTATCAAAACACATGAAGAATAAGTGAAATCATAAAAGAACACATGACAGGGCTTCCATCTGGTCTTCTACATATTTTTCATATGTAATTATTTGCATGTTTCAAGGGAAAAACATGTCAATGGGGATGGAATGTAATATAATTAGGTAGGAGAATATACTAAATATTTGGAGTATAATAGTGAAATGTAATAGTCATATGAATAATAATGAATAGTAATGTCATATAAGAATAATTTCACATACATAGAAAGGAAGAGTGGGATATATTATAATAGTATAAATAGAGGGACATAGGCTATTGTAAGGCATTCAAGAAAATATATCAATTAAATCTAATTGATGTGATAAGGAGTTAGGCCCCTCAAAGTGTTAAGTGATTCAAAGAGATTCCTTCCATAAAAGGAATAAAATATTAATATATAGTATTTGTGTGTATTTTGTTTATGTGAGATATTAAGTTCCTAACAACCCATGGATTAATGGGTGTGAATAAGTTATGAGATAAATACTCATTTGAGGGGTTGAAGTTTATGTTGCGTAGTTGATCATATATCATATTAACCTATTGGATTCATCATCACCACTATCATAATAATCTGAAACCTTGTCATATTATACTTCCAATGAACCAATACAAGAAGATCAAGAATAGGCTTTGTTTGAACAAGATTATCTTGTGTTCTTTTTGTATACATATTTTTTCATTTTATGCCTTATGTAACTTTTATTGTTTTATTTTGCACCTTTTTTTTCCATTTTCTAACTTGTATTATTCAAGTTATCCCATTTGTAACTTTTGATTTTATAATTATTCCTTTTGTAATTGTTCTTTATGCAATTTTTTTTATTCTTCTTGTAGTATTTGGAGTTTTATTTGTAAATTTATTGGTGTTATTTTTAACCGATCGAGTTCCTTTTGTCCTTGATGTGACTCTTATTGGTCCATTCATAACCTTTTTTTGTCTCTATATTAATACTTGAATTTATGATTTCATATGTGTATTTTTAGTCCCAAGGGATGGCATGAAAAGGAGGGATGATAGATGGATCAACTGACTTTGATATAAATGCCTTGATTTTACAATATTTGAAAGGATTATCATCTAAAATATATTCATATGAGTACCCTTCATGCATGAATTCAAGACACTAGTGTAATGTAGATAGTAATGCTGCCATCATATGTATCTAATGTTGCCATAATAGTAATTTATAATTTAGATGATTGGGAATAACATAAAATATAGTAGACAATGTTTTATGTCCCATTGCTATATTTAAAGATATCATTCCAAGTACTTTTTATGAATATTTATCAAATCCTTTGCTATTTTGATATGTTTGTTGGATCTTTTTAGTGTCAATACCCAATTATTATGAGATAGGATTATTGCAAATGTTCACTCTAGAACCATTATCGATAAATACTTGTTTGATTCCTTTATTTTGTACTTCAACTTGAATAAAGAGTGGAATATTTTGTGTTATTACATGTTGTGTTGGTAATTCTTCTTCTTCAAAAGTGATAATCGTTTTAGTGTCCTTAAAGGTGTTCATCATGGAAACAAAAATGACAAGTTGTGTATCACTAAAAATAATATTATATCGTAATGCAACATATAAAATATCCCTATAAATCGATGACATCTTTAGTAACTCCAAAATAGAAATTTTAGCATGGGTTTTTTTTATTTGATCCATGATATCATACCCTTTAAATTGATTTGTTTACCTTGTGTGAGGTGGAGGGGGTTGAGGAGGAACATGTTGACTTCTTCTATGATGTGGTGGCCTATTTCTTTAGGTGTTAATAACACGGGCTGCATAATATATAATAAGCCATGGGTGAATAATGGGAGTGAGATGGTAGCTATTACAACCTTGAAGTATAGGAGAAGGAATAATGAAAAGATGCATGTATTTTATCATCTAGTAGTAACTGATAAAAGATTCGATTGAATATTGAAATAATAAAAATTGAGTAACAATTGAGGTTGTTCATCAGTTGCGTTTCTTTGTTAGATGTGATCCATTTTATTACATGATTGTTAATGATCTTCTTTATTTGGGGAAGACAACATGTAATGCAAACTAGGAAATATTGATGCAAAAAATAAACAATGTGCTCATCCATTATAGACATATATTCTTTGTAAATTGAGAAACAAAAAATAGAAAGCTAAAAATTTGGGGCTTAGCAAAAGTATAATTTTGTGTGTGGAGATTAGTATATTATCCTAAAATCCAAGGTTAAAATAAAGTGATTTTAGTGTTAGATATCAAATCCAAGGTTGAAAGAAAGTTCTTTTAGTGTCAGATGTTCAATCATTTATCTAAATCTTATGATAAAAATTTAAAACAATGCTTGAATAAAATATATAGACTCACCAATATGTTTTATCAAAAATTTGAAATTAATTGGTGTATTAAATCTAATTAAGATAAAATGAATTGAAGGGTAGAAAATGTTGTAAGTGAATTTTAACTAGAAGAATGAAAGTAAAATACTAAAATGAACAAACCCTAAATGAATGAAAGAATATAACTATGAAGAACACAAAAATAACTTAACTAATTTTTTCTTGTTAGGTCTATTATGTATGACTGAAATATGGATGGAATGATCAACTTAGACCCAATTATGTGCATGTAATTGAAACACTAATTATCACCATTTTGGGTTAAATTCAATTATAAAAAGTTAGGATTAACTACCTTTATTGACCCATATGGGTCGATCTTAACTTGTATGAGAAAACAAAAAATGACAGTACAATCAACTATGCATGATTGCAATATGACTATGTGTGTAACTTTTACCTTTGGTTATGCACAAATGACCTACAAATGACCTCTTCAAAGTTGAAACCCTACTGAAGTTTTTTATAGTTAAAAACCTATAAAAATAGATGTGGGGAGTGTAATGTGCTGAGTTGACCCCAATCACACTGTGATGATTAAATGATGCCACATATCCAAAATAATCCTGAAGAGGGAATCAAGTCAATGTATTTCTCTCACCTAGAGTGCTTATTGAAATAGTGCTCATTTGTTACATGTATTCATCTAGAAATGGCTTAATGGTTTGCTTGAATTGGATATAATAGGCTTGTGACTTGGATAAGAGCTTATTTAAATGAATAGAATCAATTTTGATAAAATTAGGGAAGCTTTGCTTAGTGTGAAATAGTATAAGTGTGCATCAATAATAAAAATTCCAAGTTTGTAAAATTTTCAAAGTAGTAGAATAAGTGGCTCAAATGTGTATTAATAATAGTCCCAATGGATGAAACCTCATAGTACCTATCATAAAAATATGGACCAACCTATAAATAATGGTTTTAATTTGAAATATAGTCATTATTAGGTAAAGGGAAAGATCTTCCCATAAAGGTCGAGACTGAATGGAGATCCTAACACATGCAGGTTGATTCTAACATGGGAAGGGTAATGTGACTTTTACAAATTTAAAATGCCTATATAAATGCTTAGATGGGTTTTTAGCAATTGATAATATTTTTATAGGTGTTAAACAACAACTTTGAATGGATGGGTCCATACAAGTACTTGGGATAGAGTGAGGTGCTGAAATAGGACCAATTTAAGTGGTCAAGTCAATTAAGATAAATGTGAGATAAAATTGATATTATCAAGGTATTCATGACCAAATTTAAGTTTATATTTTTTTACATTTTATATTATCACAAGTTATATTTATCTATGACCTCTCTACCATGTTGAGCTACATATCTTAAAAGTGTCTTTCTAGTTACTCATATCTTAATTTTTTATCCATGGATATGTTACTTTGCTATGATGTGACATTGATACATATAGATGGTGTAGATTAATATTTGCTTGTTTTATGCTCTTTTGATGTCGTTAATTTTTGACATGACTGGTTAGACTTATTTTGTGTAACCACTTGGCCTTCTGTGTGTGACATTTTTATGTTCCTTGTTTATGACATTTTTAATGTTTGTTACATATGGCCCTTGACCTTGTTTTTTATGACATGCTATGTCCTTTGTATGTGACCCTTGACCTTATGTGTGACATTGTGTGTTGTGATTTTTGAGCTTTATTAGTGGTAATATGATCTATATCATGCAATTTTACTACATAGTCTTATCTAGATATGGTTACTTTACTGCATGTCTCATTACTATATCTATTTGTACATGACACTTGTATGCCTTGTATTACATATGTTTCATGCATGCCTTGATGATAATTATATTATATTATGATAACATAATCTCCACATGTTGACATGATTATATCTTTATCACATGATATAATTAAATATTATTTTGAGATGATTGACTTGTAGGATACATCCCTCATCTTAAAAAGGGAACATTATAGTGGGCTTGACTTAGTGATTCAAGACTACATGAGCATAAAAATCATATTTTATAATATAGTACAGGTTTTAAAGATTCAAAAGAATGCAACAATTAGATTTTATGATAGAATATAGGTTTCAAAGATTTAAAGTAATCCATAAATCAAGATGCATGACACAATACAAATATGTGGGCATGTGGCATGCATATGCACTAACTTTACAAATATTTGAGTACATATTCATATATACTTGAATGCATATGCATGGGAATATGCAAAATAGTTACAAGAACAAGAATTATAGGTTTCAAAAACAATTATAATTGAGTATATAAATGCATATCATTCTATATCCTTTGACACACATTCAAAGGGATTTATATTGGTTATTTCACATATATAATTTTTACAAAGTTTAAAAGGCATGATACTAGTTCATGCACATATACACTATAATTTAATTTATATATTCAATGGAAAAAAGTTTGTTATTTCACTTCAAATCTTTTGGCACCATGGTCATGATGGGGGCACAAATAATCTTTATTCTATTTTGATCATGCAAATATCATTTAGACCTACTATAGTGGTGTGATTCATTATATTATAGGTAATGTATATTCAAGTCTAGAGACACTTAAAAACCTTGGCATTACTTATAATGAACCCTTTATGTGGTTTCACCTTTTTTTATGGGTGACGTATGTTCAAGTCTAGTAACACTCAATGACCTTGGCATTACTTCTACCAAACCCATCATGGTTCCACCTTCTTTGGGTTAGTACATTGGGTACTTCACCCATTCATGAGAGTTAGAGCATGTATATCAAGGGATTGATTAGTTATTTAATATTTAGACTTGATCACTCTCAATACACTAATGGTTCAACATGTGGAACCATATCTACAAGTGCTTAGACAAGGAGGCACATTTCTCCAATACTTCATCATGTTTTATGAGTTATAGGGAAATATGGTTTCCTCTCCCTACATGTATACTCATTTGATTTTATCTATATATTCATTTTCAAAATTTAAATTTCCAAATTTCAAATATAGAGATTGATTAATTTACATGGTTTCTCAGGGTTTGATAAAATGAATACTTAGCAAAAGTGGAGTTTCCTATCAAAAGACAAAGTGTGTTATATACAATCATGTTTATCTTTCTCTTTTAATCTAACAATTTCATTAGTATAATAAAGGGTGAGAAATGTAGACAGCTAAATTTAGTCACAAGTACTTGAAAATGCTAATTCTTTGACACATCTTGAACCACTTGAATTAGACCCAAACACATGAATCATATTCACCATTACTCTAATATATTTATCTATATACATGTTTGACATCTTTATTCACCATCACTACTACACAATAATTTACAATTCAATGCTAAAATATCTTTATATCACTCTTATATTACTTCCAACCTTAGCACAATTGTCCCTAAATTTTCATAATAGGTTCATGCTTGGCAGATAGGTCCACTATCGCAAACTTATCCAGCTAGAGCAGCCTTGCCTAGATTCCATTTAATGACTAGTTTTCAAATTTTGAAATATTCATTTGTCTTTCTACACATTTTATTAGGTCTGCTAAAGGAAATTATTCAAAAGGATCACTATATAAGTAAATAAAAATCTCATTTCAAAGGGACTTGATATCAATCTAGCATCTATTTATTACATTATTACACACTGATCAAATCTACAATACTCTTCTCAATTTCACTATAAATCATAAGGAGCTGTCACAAATCAAGTATGAAGTATTTCAAATGAATTTAAGAGATAACATTGTCAAGTATCAAAGCTAATTTTATAGTTTCATATATATAGTCAAGGAACACAATTGCACAATCACTCTAAGTTAGATAACTACACGTGGCTTGATTTCCTCCTTGGAGTATCTGTATACTTAGTCAATAGTCAATCATAAAAAAGGATGTTTAGGTTCATCTCAACCTATTACACTTCCCCTTATTTCTTATAGGTTTCTAACTCTCACAAGTACACCAACGGTTTCCAAGGTAAGGGAAGGAAAATAGAGTTTCCTACATGACATAGACATAAGTGATATATATCAACCCTATCAATAGACATAAGTTTAGGTGGTAGAGTAATCAAAGTTTTGTCACATTCAAATTAAATAATTCTATGGTTAATAGATAGGAAAACCTACACTATTATCTAGGGTGCATAGACTTGTCTAAACATAGGCATAAAATTTATTCTTGAACATGAGCTATCATAATCTTGTCTTATTTTGTTTTTCACTATCAGACATCTACTAAAATTAACCAAACACTAGAAAATTGTATCTTACTCTTGGTTGTACTTACTATTTTTTATCATGTGCCACTTGAAAATCAATTTCAATTGTTATTCCTAATTTACATTCATAATTTATGCTTATATGTCATATATTATAATTTTAATAATATTTCAAAGTTTCATACCAATATATTTTATGATAGAATTGATTTAATAATGTTTAATATGTATAAAACTTTAAAATGTTATTTAGATTAAAATATATGGCATCTAAGCATAAATCTGAATGTGAACTAGGATTGACAATTGAAATTGATTAATAAATGGCAGATACTACAAAAATTATGCACAACTAAGAGTAAGATACTTATAATTTTATATTTTTTGGTCGACTGTAGAAAAATGTTTGATAGTGAGAAACAAAATAAAACATGATTATGATAGATAGGGTTTAGGAACAAAATATGTGCCTATGTTTGGATACGTCAGTGATCCCTAGACAATAAAAAAGGTTGAGCTTGTCCATTAACTATTGACTTTTCTACTTTGACTATGAATAAATTATAATTACTCTACTACTTGTGCCTATGTTTGCTAAGAGGGTTGAGATATTTCAATTTTGTTATTACCAAATAAAAAAAATGTTTTCCTTCTCTTTAATTTGGAAACCTAGGTGTGTTTGTGAGAGCTAGCAACCTACACAAAATAGGGGGAAGTGCAATGGGATAAGTTGGCCCCAATAACCCCTTTTGATGATTGACTACTGTGTACATATCTAGATACTCTAAGGAGAGAATAAATCCACATGTAGTTCTCCCACTTAGATTGATTTTGTAATTATGATCCTTGAATATATATATGAAATGAGAAATTTGGCTTTGATACTTGAAAATGTTAGCTCTTGACTTGATTTGGAATGTTTTAAACTTGATTTATGATTACTCTTTTTGATTGATATCGAATTTGGGAAGAATAAGACAAATTTGCTTAGTATGTGGTATTTTAATAGATAGATGAAAAATTGATATCTAATCCCTTTGAAATGAGATTTTGATTTGATTATATAATGATCCTTTTGAACAATTTACTTTGGTTTGCCTTAAAAAACATGTGAGAAGACCCAAATGAAAATTTCAAATTTTGGAAACTAGTTGTTAAATGGCACAGGGACAAGACCACTCAAGGTGGATAGGTTTGCGACAGTGGACTTATCTTAAAAAATAGGGACAATTATCCCAAGGTTTGGAAATAATATGATAGTGATATAAATAGTTTTGAACATTAAATTGAACATTATTGTGTAGTAGTGATGGTGAATAGAGGGGTCAATCCTGCATATAGATAAATGGCTTAGAGAAATGGTGAAAAAGAGTAATGTATTTAGGTGCAAGTCATGTGGTTTAAAGTGTGTCAAGAATTAACATTATCAAGTAACTATGAATAGATTTAGGTGTCTACACTCATCTCAAATAAGGGCCCCAAAACACTAAAAATATACAATCAATGGGTCACACACTTCACATAAGGCCACTTAACCTCCATGTGAAACTTTAAGAAATATGCTTCATAATAATTTAATCACTTTGCCTCCTTCAAGTTCTATACAAAAATCCAAATATTATTGTGATTTTATATAGTTCATGGGCATCATAAGAATAACTATTGGACCTTGAAATATAAAAAACAAAATGTGGCTAAATAATAAAGTGCACTAAATAAACATGTGCCTAAGAAGGAAATTCGAAAGCAATATTTTTCTAAAAATACTAATGGTACACATTTGGTTTCTAAGGATTCAAAAATTATATCTATTTCATGCATAGATAAAAATGATAAATAAAATAATATAAAATCTATGATTACATATCTAAATCAAGAATTAAAAGGAGAAACCATTTCTCTTTCTAATACTCAAGTAGTGATATCTTATCTTTCTCTACTCAAATAGTGAAATTTGATCTTTCTCTAATTCCAAATGAGATGCAAGATCTTAACAATGATGAAAATACTCAATAAAAACATAAATTCAATAATATAATTCCCATATATGGTGCATTTGGTTATACATACCCTACTACAAATACAAAAGATGACTACACAAATTTTGATGATATCAAAAATTGGTATTATAGTGACAATGAAGATGGCCAACTTAATGATGATACTTGACAAAGGACTCAACTGATAATGGACATGAATGGTGGTTAAGAGATATAGGTAATTCCTATGAAAATCCTCTATATTGAAATTTTTTTAGAATCTCCCTTGAGCATTTACCAAATAAATTCTAAAACACAAAAAAATACCCCAAAAAATCAAACATTTCAAAAAATAAAAAAATCGGGGCATGAACATGAGATGAGTTTATAGGTTACATTTTTATGTTAATTATCACATGTTCGGTAGATGTAATATTATTTTCATACACACTTACATTTTATGAGGTATATCAGTGCGATGTAGGGTATACATATTATACATGGATACATAGATATCAGACCTTTCCTATACCTAAAGGCCATGCCAATGTTGGGGGCATCTACTTCGACATGTTAAACTATCATAAGTTATATATTTCTATGACCTCTTTACCATGTTGAAATAAACACATTTATTAAAAATTCTTTGTTATCTATGTTGGGTGAATATTTTGTCAATCAACTAACTGATGAGTAAAATAGGTCTCTTCAACCACAACATAAGGAGATTGGTTAGACAAATGTGCAGGTTTACCACATCAGAGGTGGACAAATCTCTCTACTCATCAAGGGGAGGTTCCCTTTAACTATAAGGTACTATATATATATACACACACACACACACACACATACTAATCTACTATAAATAAGCTAAAAATAACACTCAGGGGTAGGATAACACCATCCATCTATCTTTTTTCAGAGATGATGTTCACAAATCAAAGGGAAAATCCTGATGAAATGATAGAAGACACTCCTTTTCTTTCACAAGTGTTGTTCATCAGACAACAAGAACCTTGCAGGTAGTGACAAGTATTTGCAATAAGGCACAATAACGTAGCAGGATGAAATGTAGCACAAAGTCTCCACCTCAACTGACAAAGAGTGAAATACGAAGGATAATAAGGGCACAAAGTCATCCCAAGATCCTTTACACAGAAATAGAAAATAGACAAACTAAAGACAATTATGGCAGCACAAAGTCTCTCCACAGCCGACTTCAAGACACCTTCCTGATTAATTTCACTAATTCTACTTATTTAATTAAATGGACAAAAAATGTATTAAGAAAATAGACATAAGAACAATTTCCCCAACAACCAAGCTATTTCAGCACAAAGTCTGAAAAGTCACTTGTTTTCTTATTCAAATAATGAAATATGATCAATAATCTAAGCTCAAAGTATTAGTAATGCCTTTCAATTTGGGCAGAGTTTTGTTTCTGATAATTGAGAGATCTCCCTAAAATAATAAGAGAGAGTCCAATATATAGTGCTCCAAGAAAGACTTGGGTGCTTTATTTCACAAAAATGGCCTACGATGTATTCAATGCCTTCAATGCATTTTAAATTCTATCCATGGGCTATGCTAGAATCAGGCATCAGTCTTAAATATGGGCCACCTAATGTGTTTCCTGATGTGTGTGTAGATTTTCATTTGCTTTACTTAATGTAGAAAAATAGGCCATGCCATTGAATGTTTACACTCTTCGATGTCCACCTGGTGGGCTGCTTCACCTTCTAGAAACATATCCCATGCATAGATATTTCTGATCTTTCTCCATCATTTCCCCTTTCCTTGCTGTATTTTGTCCTTATCTATGCGATCTGAGCTCTCGAGCTATCTCTTTGGCTGGTCACTAAATTTTTTCATAGGGTCTGTGCCATATTTGAAAATTGATGAATATTTCCTTATCTTAAATTTGACGTCTGTGGGGACGTAAATGATTGTTGATTTTTTGAACTATATTGAACCATGAACCTTTGAACCTTTGAAAGGTCATTGGTTTAATAATTCAATGGTTCAAGCGGTCTTTATCGGTTCCTTGGTTCAATCACCTCTTTGGTTCAATCATTTCCCTGGTTCAATCACTTTCTTGGTTCAATCACTTTCTTGGTTCAATCACTTTCTTAGTCTTTGATTAAACCATGCCTTTAATCTTTGAACCAATGTTCTCTATCCTCCACAAGGGCACCTACCCTTAGTTCACTACCCTCTATAAGGGCACTTGTTATTTCAGCTTTGGGGCACTCCTTTGAACTGTCCACATTGAATCGTTGAACCTTTGAACCTTTGAACTCTTTTGGTTCAAGGTTCAATGGTTCAACGGTTCAGTCACTTTCTTGCTTTTTGTCTGGAGCTTCCTTTGAATCATTGAAATTGTGAACCTTTGAACTTTTAAACTCTTTTGGTTCAAGGTTCAATCGATTCATTGGTTCATCCTTTATTCCATGAATCCATTATTTTTCTAAGTCCCTTTGAAGCCTTAAAATTCCTTCAGCTTTATGTCTGTGGAACACCTTGAAGGGAAGGTGTCTCTTCAAGCTACAAGAAAGGTCTATTTTTCTCATCACCTACCCTTTGTAATGGCACTCATCCTGTGGGCTTTGGGGCACTCCTTTGAACTGACCGATTGAACTGATTGATTGAACCAACTTTGGTTCAACAGTTCAAAGGTTCAATGGTTCAATCACTTTCTTCTTGTGTTCCACTCATTTACTCGATCGGTTGAACTAATCGCGTTGAACCAACTTTGTTAAACTTTTGAACCTTTGAACCATTTTGGTTCAAGGTTCAACGGTTTAATGGTTCAATTGCTTTCTTCTTTTTGCTAAGTCTTTTGAAGCCATTGAACTTGCTGAAGTGGTTGAACTTTGAACTTTTGCTGAAGCGCTTAACTCTTTAAGCTTATCGACGCCGTTGAACCTTTTTGTTTAAGGTTCAATGGTTTAATGGTTAAATGGTTCAATCCTTTGTTTGAAGCTTGCCAATGAACCTTTTTAGTTGAACCGAAGTGTTGACAAACTTTGAAAAATGCTTAAGTGTTGAGAACTATAGAGTCCATAGAAATGAATCTGTAGAGTCCATAGAAATGAGTTCATAGAACTGGTAGAGTCCATAGAAATGAGTCTATAGATTCCTTCCTACAAAGTCCATAGAACTGAGTCCATAGATTTAAGCTTGTAGAGTCCATAGATTTAAGCCTACAGAGTCTGTAGAAATCAACCTACAGAGTCCATAGAAATTAGCCTACAGAGTCCATATAAATGAACCTGCAAAGTCCGTAGAAATGAATATGTGGAGTCCGTTAGCTAAAAAAGCTTGAAAAATGGAGAATTTGAATGCCCAAAACATTTTTTGAGAAGGGAAGAGGGAATTTTGGCTTGCAAGACCAAAATAGTTCATATGTTGTCCCAAAAATGAGTGACAAATTTTGGGAACAACAGCTAGCTCCAGTTGGGGAACTTCTTTCAGTTGAAGACTTGGAACAACTATGAGAAGCAAAAACCAGAATATCCAGTGCCTTGAAGTGTGCCATTGGGATATAAAGTCATGCTATCCAAAAAGAAAGGTGCCAAAAATGAAAATGAAAAGCATAAAATAGAACTAAAGACTATACAAATATACATATGTACAGGTAATCTTATCTGATACTTCAAAAGTTGAAGTGCTTCAGATGCTGCCCATTGTGAGGTAGAGAAAAGGGTGTGCCATCGTGGTACTTCAATAGGAAACTATTCTCACCATTGAGCTCATGGCTAGTGAACAGGCCTCTCCATAGGGAATCGAATTTCCCATGCATTCCCTTTGGTTCTCTTCTCTTATCCCATAATAGAACTTGATCACTAATCTGCAAATTACAATTTTTTGCTTTCTGGTCGAAGATCTTCTTCACTAAACTTTGATGCTGTGTAATTTGGTTCACCACCATAGTTCACTACTCATTTAGCATAGTTAAGCACATGATCCTCTTATTGATGGAGCTTTCATACGTCTGATCTTCGATCGCCTTTGCCAATTTCAATGCTGGTAATTCCAAGGTGATTGGTATCTCTGCATTGAGACCATATAGAAGTTGGAAATGTGACATACCTATCACCCTTTTGGGTGTAATTCTGTTTGCCCATAAAGCATCAAATAATGCTTTGTGCCAGGTTCATTGGTTGTCATCTACCAGCTTCTTGATGATGGTTACCAAATTCTTGTTGCTTGATTCTGCTTGGCCATTTCCTTGTGGAAAATAATCACAAGAGTGGGAGAGAGTAATACCATAATAAAAGTAGAACTGAGTAATCTCATGTGAAGAGAAATAGGCTGCATTATTAGTCATAATCTTGGCTGAGATCCCAAACCTAGAAATAATATTCTCCTTGAGGAAATCGCATACTACTTCTAAAGTAACATGTTTGGTTAGAATTGCTTCCACCCATTTGGTGAAGTAATCTGTGGCTATGAGGACGTAATCATATCAGCACTTGAAGATGGGTTTACGTCACCAATGAAATTGATTCCCCATTGCTGAAATGGCTCTTCTATCACTACTGGCTTGAGAGGCAAGGCAACTAACTTGGGTCTTCCAACGAACTGTTGGCACATTTCACACTTTTATACCCATTTGTATGCATCCTAAAATAAAGTAGGCTAGTAATACCTAGCTCTAAGAATCTTGTGGGTATTTACAAGAGCAAAAAAATGTCCTCCATAGGCCAAATTGTGGAAGGACCTCATAAAGTTGGTTCTGCTACTCTTTATCCACACAACAAAGGAACACTCCATCAAGGCTTCTCTTGTACAAGCCATTGTTCTAGAGGACAAAATTGGTAGCTTTTAGTTTAATAGTCCTCTTTTCTTTACGAGATAAGTGAGCAGGGCACTCACCATAAGTAAGGAAATGGGCAATACTTAAATACCACTCATTCGTGGTGGAGACAAAAAGGACTGTCGGTGTGTCTTCTACTTCTTTTTCTTCATGCCTTGCTTCTTCAGTTCTATTTTCAAAAATCAATTGACAAAGGCCCTTTCCCTGCACTAGCTTTGTCAGTTTGATAACTAGATCAAACTCCTAGATTTTAGCAATCCAATTTCCCCTTTTAGTTCCAAACTCCTATTGAGTTAATATGGATTTGACTATGGTATCAGGAACTAGGGCAGTAACACATGAGTTCATGATATAAAAATGGAAATGCTTCACTACCTTGACCACTACATAAGCATGCTTCTCCATGTTTGAATACTTCAACTCATGAGATTTGAGAGCATAACTCATGAAGGATATGGGAGATTCCACACCTTCTTCATTTTGTTGAACCAAAATTGTTGAAAGTGTGTGCTTAGAAGCATAACTATACATTATGAATATTTTGGTGTAATCTAGACAAATTAGAGTTGGGGCATGGGCCACAACTATCTTTATGTCTTGAAATGCTGACTTGCCTTCATCAGTCTAGCTGAAAGTGGCTTTTCCCTTTATCATGTCCACAATGTGGAGAGTCTTCTCGGCAAACTCAAGAATGAACCTTCATAAGAAATTCACTTTTTTGAAGAAAGAGTGAACCACATTCTTACTCATGGGCAGAGTAAGCTCCTAGATGGACTTGACTCTTTTTGAGTCAATCTTTATGCCTTCTCTAGATATAATATGTCTGATAAGCTTCTGGTCTATTACTCCAAAAATAGACTTCTTGGAGTTTAGAGAAATGCCATTTTGGTGGCAGCGTTCCAACACTTGTTGCAAATGGTGCACATGGTCAAGGTGATGCTTGGAAAAAATGGTCAAGTTATCAAGGTATACCACAATGAACTTACCTATTTCATCTTTGAAAGCAAGGTCCATTGCTCTCTAGAAAGTAGTGCCAACATTTATCAGGTCAAATGGCATCCTTTGATATAAAAAGGTGCCCCAAGGCATGATGAAGGCAGTCTTATGCTGGCCTGCTTCACCAACTTCTACTTGATTGTATCCTGAGAAGCCGTCTAGCATTGATAACATCTCAGAACTAGTCACTGTTTGAAGTACTTGGTCCATGATGGGCAAAGGATATTTATCCTTTTAAGGATGACTGATTCAGATTCCTAAAATCCACATAGAGGTGAATTTTGCCATTCTTCTTTCTCACAGGTACTATGTTGGCAATCCATGTGGAATGATGGACAGTAAATTTGAGTATCTCCTTTGGAGTACAACACTTCTCAATTTTCACCATCTTGAGATTTTCCTTGGTACCCAAATTTATCTAATCAAACACCTGGGAGGAGCTTGAATCCATTTATTACTGTTTGATGAAGCTATCATGCTTGTCAAATAGTTTTTCAAGAGAAACAAGTCCTTTGGGAATTTTATTCCCTTTTAGCTATAGGAATTCTTCATCTGCACCTAACTTCATTTCAAGAGCTGATTTGAGTTTTTGGAGTTTACTGCCTTCAAAGTGAAGCTATTTAAAGCTATCTTTTTACTCTAAGAAGGCAATGATTTAGTTGTCATTGTTAAATACCTGCCAATGACTAGCATTATCAGGTACGCTTGGTCAGAAGACCATCTCAATGGTGTACTTGTCTCATGTGAAGTCTGGGTGAGGGACTAAGAGAGTTGTTGAAATCACTAGTGCATCAACTCTATCATTGAATTCCCTAGGTATGGTAGAGATGATGAAAGCATCAAAGCTTTTAATTTGATCCCACACTATATTGTGGTAGTGGTGCAATCTCTTATTTTTGGTTTGGTATAGGTTTCTCACCTGACAAACCACCAACTCAACATCTCCTTTGGCATGAAGGAGTTTGATGCCCTTGTCTTTAGTGGATTTCAATCCAAGCAGAAGAGATTCATATTTAGCAATATTGTTAGTATTGCTAAACTAAAATTTGTATGATGAAGGAAAAATATCTCCTTGGGGAGATATCAACACAATTCTGGCTCTTGAATTGGTAGAGGAATAGTTACCATCAAATTCTAGCATCTATACCTTATTTGAAACCGATCCTTTCTCAAATTTTTCTTTGCTTGGAAGGGGGAATTCTTATGCATTTGCATTGCACTCTATCATGTCTTTTGCTATTCCTCTGAACTAATTTTTAGATTGTCATTTTTGGGAGTTTTATCAGCTGAAACATGAGTATCTTCTGTGGTCAAAAAATAATTACCCATGCCTGAAGACTCAAATAAAATTTGGGCTTCAGGTGCTAATGTTTGAGTGAAAACATATTTTGATTCCTTTTCAAGAAGTAGCCTCTACATGATGCCTTTGACAGGGATCCTCACTTTAGATAGGTCCATGCTCAATTTTCCACCAACATCCTTGTAAAAATTTTGTCCTAGAAGAATGTTGTATGAGGCTGGAACATCGACCACTAGGACTGTCATCTTGATTCTTTTGTTTGGGAATGCTGCAAATGCAAATTAGGCATCCTTGATTTGTCCTAGCAGAGGTACTTATTTGTTCTCCATGGAGAAACGTCTCCCAAAAGTTTTGGTCAGTGTGAGTACAAGAGATTCTGCCACCTTGGCAGGCATGACGTTGTTAAATGCACCCGAGTCTATGATGCAATTGCTCAGTTTGTGACCATTTATCAATAGAGAAACATAGAAAGGCTCTAATTTCCTAGGGGCAGCTGGAGGAGTAATGAAAAAATTGTTTAGGATAGACATGTTCCTTGGGGGATCATGAGTCACCTTTTTAACATCTTGTCCTACAGGGATGGCTTTATTCTTCACACACTGAACTAAACTATCTAACTACTCAAGATTGGATTGTAAGAATTCAAATTCAAACATTTGAATTTTGGTCTTCTTGACATGGTCGACTATGTCAAATGACTGAAATGGACTAGGAACAGAGGAAGGCAGTTCATCTTTCTAGTTTTTAGGAGGGGTGGTACTAGTATGTGGAATTGAAGTTGAAGATGGAGGAATGCTTGATGTACTTACCTTTTTATTACTCACTAGGTCTTTTGGCTAGAAAGGTAGTGAAGTTCCTCATTTGGCAATTGAAATTACACGCTAAGAACTTTCCCCTATTTTTACTTTATCAGCTTGCTGGGATGACTAGTTCTGGGACTGGGTGAATACAACATATGATCCATCAACTGCTTCATCTTTATCTCTAGGTTCATCCTAGTAATTCAGGAAACCAATGTTGGAGTCTCTAGCTAATTATTCTTGGCCTTCTCTAAGGATATTAACATCATTTTCTTGGTTCAATTTAGGCTAGAAAGAAAAATTAGATTTTGTTTTGCGATATCCAACTACTAAATTGGTTGGGGGTGCTTCAATGGCAAGTTTCCCCTATGGAAGAGGAAGATGATTTGGCTATCCTTGATTCCTGGTAGCATTACTTTGGTATGATTGATTGGGAAATGTCCTCCTTGGCATATCTCTGTATGAAGGAGCTAAAGATATCCCTTGTGCCATTTGCTTTTTGAGAGCTAGCAACTCATTTTCTAGCTTCTACACCATTGGATCAGTGGTACTTGTAGATGGATATTCAAAAGATGAAGAAGATTTATCTCTGTTAGGATCTCTCCTTATCTTTCCTACCAAGATAAGGTCATCTTCCACCTTAGTGGCCAAATCCTGAGCTATAACAAGGTCTATTTGGCTAGCACGTCTCAACAAAAAAACTCACTTCTCTCACTCAGAGTTGATGAAGAAATATTTGAGATTCTCAGGTGTAGGCTGAACAATTATAGGAATCTTGTTCCTCAGCTTATCAAACTTGGCTATGAAATCCCTCATTGGTTCATGAGGCTCCTTCATTTGTGTGAGTTGAGCCAGTAGGGCATGCACATCTTCTGTAGGCTTGAATCTAGCTTTAAATTTGGCTTTGAGAGTGTTCCAGTCAGTCACAGTCTGGGCCTACAGATGATAGAACCAGTCTGTAGCAGCACCTTGTAAAGTTTCCATGACTAACCTGACTGCTACATCCTCATACTCCACACCTATTATGCCACAAGCTATGCTGAAGGCTACAATATGTTCATCAGGATGAAGCTTCTCATCACCATAGAACTTAGGGAAAATTTTCCTTGAACTGCGTGGTAGCTCATGTAGAGGTGGAGTTAAATTGAGTGGGCCAAAAGAGTTACCCGAAGGGTCTTGAATTGCCATTGTATGACTATGGAAAGGTGGAATAACAAATCTCAGAGGGGTAAGTATTGACAAAGCTTTATTAATAGCAAAAATAGATGATTTGCTTGATAATGGAGACTTGACTTTAGTAGGAGGAAAGCTCTTGGTTCATTGGAGTTGAGATGGTGAAGAAACAAATCAAAATTACTTTGCTATACCAACTTGAATATAGGGTCAATAATACCTTTAACCCTTTGGCTTCACGTATACCGTGGATCTGCCAGAGTGTAAAAATAAAAATGAAAAAGAATTGGCACTGCTTCAGCTTGAAACTTGAGGCTTCAAATTGCACGTTCTTTCCAACAGAGTCACCAAAAACTATTGGCGTGAAGATGGAAGGAAAAATTAACAATGGGAAAGCACTGAAGCAACTCATTCTTTCACAATGGGATAAATGGATAAGGCTATAATGATAATGGGTAAGACCTAGATGAGAGTCACCATAGCATATAATGGATAAGGATAGGAACTACTTATTTGAATCTCCAGTGGAGTCACCAAAAACTGTTGGGTGAATATTTTGTCAATCAGTTAACTAATGAGTAAAATAGGTCTCTTCAACCACAACATGAGATTGATCAAACAAATGTGTAGGTTTACCACATCATAGGTGGAAAAATCTCTCCTCTCATCAAGGGGAGGTTCCCTTTAACTATAAGGTACTATATATATACTAATCTGCTATAAATAAGCTGAAAATAACACTCAGGGGTAGGATAATACCATCCATCTCTCTTTTTTTAGAGATGATGTTCACAAATCAAAGGGAAAATCTTGATGAAATGACATAAAGCACTCTTGTTCTTTCAAAAGTGCTATTCAGAAGACAATAAGAACCTTTCAGGTAGTGATAAGTAACTACAACAGGGCACAATAACCTAGTAGGATGAAATGTAGTACAAAGTCTCCACCTCAACTGCCAAAGAGTGAAATACGAAAGATAATGAGGGCACAAAGTCATCCCAAGATCCTTTACATAGAAACAAAAAAATAGACAAACTAAAGACAATTATGGTAGCACAAAGTCTTTCCACAGCCAGCTTTAGGACACCTTCCTGATTACTTTCACTAATTTTGCTTATTTAATTAAATGGAAAAAAAATGTATTAAGGAAATAGACATAAGAACAATTTCCCCAACAACCAAGCTATTTCAGCACAAAGTCTGAAAAGTCACTTATTTTCTTATTCAAATAATGAAATATGATCAACAATCTGAGCTCAAAGTCTCAGTAATGCCTTTCAATTTGGGTAGAGTTTTGTTTTTTTATAACTGAGAGATCTCCCTAAAATAATAAGAGAGAGTCTAATATATAGTGCTCCAAGAAAGACTTGGGTGCTTTGTTTCACAAAAATGGCCTACGATGCATTCAATGCCTTTAATGCATTTTAAATTTTGTCCATGGGCTATGCTAGAATTGGGTGTCGATCTTAAATATGGGCCACCTGATGTGTTTCCTAATGTGTTCATAGATGTTCATTCACTTTACTCAATGTAGAGAAATAGGCTGCGCCATTGAATGTTCGCACTCTCTGATGTCCACCTGGTGGGCTGCTTCACCTTCTAGAAACATATCCCATGCATAGATTTTTTTGATCTTTCTCCATTGTTTCCCATTTCCTTGTTGTATTTTGTCCTTATCTATGCAATTTGAGCTCTCAGGCTATCTCTTTGGCCAGTCACTAAATTTGTTCACATGGTCTACACCATATTTGAAAATCGACGGATATTTCCTTATCTTAAATTTGACATGCACAGGGACGTCAATGGTTGCTGATTATTTGAACTATATTGAATCATAAACCTTTAAACCTTTGAAAGTTTATTAGTCTAATAATTCAATAGTTTAAGTGGTATTTATCAGTTCCTTGGTTCAATCACCTCCTTGGTTCAATCGTTTCCCTGGTTCAATTGCTTTCTTGGTTCAATCACTTTCTTGGTTCAATCACTTTCTTAGTCTTTGATTGAACCATGCGTTTGATCTTTTAACTAATGTTCTCTATCCTCCATAAGGGCACTTGCCCTTAGTTCACTTCCCTCCACAAGGGCACTTGTTCTTTCAGCTTTGGGGCACTCCTTTGAACTGTCCACGTTGAATCGTTGAACCTTTGAACTCTTTTGGTTCAAGGTTCAACGGTTCAATCACTTTCTTGATTTTTGTCTGGAGCTTCCTTTGAACCATTGAACCTGTGAATCTTTGAAATTTTAAACTCTTTTGGTTCAAGGTTCAATCGGTTCATTGGTTCATCCTTTATTCCATGAATCCATTATTTTTCTAAGTCCCTTTGAAGCCTTAAAATTCCTTCAGCTTTATGTCTTTGGAACACCCCAAAGGGAAGGTGTCCCTTCGAGCTTTGAGAAAGGTCAATTTTACTCATCACCTACCCTCCACAAGGGCACTCATCTTGTGGGATTTGGGGCACTCTTTTGAACCGACCAATTAAACCAACTTTGGTTCAATGGTTCAAAGGTTCAACGATTCAATCGCTTTCTTCTTGTGTTCCACTCATTTACTTGACCGGTTGAACCAATCACGTTGAAACAAATTTGTTGAACTTTTGAACCTTTGAACCATTTTGGTTTAAGGTTCAATGGTTCAATAGTTCAATCACTTTCTTCTTTTCGCTAAGTCTTTTAAAGCTGTTGAACTTGCTGAAGTGGTTAAACTTTGAACTTTTGCTGAAGCGCTTAACTCTTTAAGCTTGCTGACATCATTAAACATTTTGGTTCAAGGTTGAATGGTTCAATGGTGAAATCCTTTGTTTTAAGCTTGCCAATGAACCTTTTTATTTGAACTAAAGCATTGAACCAACTTTGAAAATTGCTTAAGTGTTGAGAGCTTATTTCTTTCCTACAGAGTCCGTAGAAATGAATCTGCAAAGTCGATAGAAATAAGTTCATAGAACTAGTGGAGTCCATAGAAGTGAGTTTGTATATTCCTTCCTACAAAGTCCATAGAACTGAGTCCATAGATTTAAGCTTGCAGAGTCCATAGATTTAAGCCTGTAGAGTATGTAGAAATCAGCCTGCAGAGTCTATAGAAATCAGCCTACAGAGTCCGTAGAAATGAACCTGCGGAGTCTATAGAAATGAACCTGCAGAGTCCGTTAGCTAAAAAAGATTGAATAATGGAGAATTTGAATTTCCAAAACAATTTTTGAGAAGGGAAGAGGGAATTTTGGCCTATAGGACAAAAATAGTTCATATGTTGTCCCAAAAATGAGTGACAGATTTTGGGAACAACAATTTACTCATTTTTTACATAATGTTGCATGGATATGTTATTTAATCCGCTATGATACTAACATATATGGCTAGTCTAGACTAATTTTCATTTATTTTATGCTTAATTAATATTTTTAATTTTTCATGATAGGCTAATATTATTGTGTATTGTGTGTAGCGCCTTGGCCTTGTTTCTAGGTCCTTAGCCTTTTTTGTGGCATTCATGCCACTTGTTTGTGGCTCCTTAGCCTTGATTATTAATGACATCATTATGTCCCTTGTTTATTACCTCTTGAATATATGTGTAAAATTCTATGCTATTGTGTCACATTGCCTATTGAGCTTGTATGATTGTTATGATTTTAGGTGCCATGATCCATATCACACATCTCCCATTTGTGTGTTGTGTCATGATTTATATCATGTAATTTTTTATTACATAGTCTTATCTAGTGCCAATCACTACGATTCATAGATACATCTATCTTGAAATACCACTTGTATGCCCTTACATTCCATATATTACACACATGCCTTGATTATATATATAATACTATGATGACATACTCTCCACATATTCACATGATTTTACATGATATCATATCTATACATGACATGATATAGTCCACTTCTCTTTTGTAATGAGTGACATGTTGGATTCATCCCTCACCTCAAAATATGGGGAATATTAGTGGGTTTTTTCATACAAACTAAATCCCCTATTAGCACTTCTGGATACAACATACATATTTTTAATCTTAGATATTAAATTGGGACAAATATATTTTATTTTCAAATAGATTTTTTGGGCATATGTACTCCATTTTACACTTTATGAGTGATATATTTTAGATCGATATAGATTTAAATACATTTGGGGGCATGTGTAGGGTATAAATACTCCATTTTATAAGACATATTCAGTTGGGTATGGTGCTATCTCATGCACATATACACTATTTCATATTTTAGTTGGGCACATGTTGGTTCATGTATATTATGATAGTTGGCACCAATTTAGTTGTTATTGTAGGCTTTTTCCCACCATGTGGTTTTACATATATGGTCTAGTTAGCTTGCTTAGGTATCACTTGAGTGTTTAATAAATATCATTAGGGAAGATAATCCCACATTCATGAGGATGTGAAAACATGCCTATCTTCCACCTACATATGTAAATTTCCTAAAGCTATTTAGAAAATTAATCTAGAACTAAACATGAATGTTATTGTATTTGAATGATTTTGCACATTGTGGAGTTTCTTCCTCTATGTGTTATTGATTTGACTACTCCATATAGTGTCACCTTCATGCATTTTATTCTATTCAATTATCGATCCTCAAGTGTGGCCCACTCTGACATGGGATCAGAGCATTGTTGGAAGATGAATGCCATTGATTATGTTGTGATGTCACTTGAATTATAGTTCCTTCTTGATGTTCTTCATTGATTTTGATTTTCAAGGGTTTGGTAGGGTTTTTAAAAAATATTGTATGTTTGTACCATCGAAGTTTCTAAATTAAAAGCATACAATGTCATTGGATTCAAAAGTTGCTAAAACCCTAGGATCAATTGTAAACATGACCTAGTTTCATGATAAACCAATTTTTACTATTTTAGAGGGTTTGAAGGCAATTTTTTAGATTTCATGCATATCCCTACTTCTGGTGGTAGAAGAGCAAAAGGTTTTCTAGGTTTTTATAAAAACTTAGTGGGTCTTTATAGCTTCTAAAGGAAACCATATGAATTTTTGTAGATTTGAGTTTTGTGTGTAAGTTTGGTGTTTTGGCAAGTTTTATAGTTTTCATTTGGATTTTTGGTTCATTTGCATCCAAGTTCTATGCAGATCATGACTTGCTATTTTGGACTATGATTGTACTCGTATATAACCTAGATCTCCTCAATAACTTGCTAGTTCATGTGGATTTTCACCTTAGATTTTTGCAACAACCTATTAGTTCATTATACCTGTGACCTATTTCCTATGTTTAGCCAATGACTGCATCGACCACATGTGATTGTAACTACTATACCCAATGGTGGATTGATTCAAATGTATAGCTCATATCATTGACATAGTGCACCTATGAGCGAGATGAGCTACACTAGTCACCCAAATTTTGGCAAACCTTGCTTGGACTGCATGTGACTCATTTATTTCAACTGCGTGACTTTTTGGAGCATTCCAAAATTAAATTAGCAAAGCACAACACTATTCATGTGCAAAAGGGAGGATTTTTTTTGGGTGATGTCACTCCCACATCAATCAAATCAATTAAAGGGGGGCACTCATCCTCACCCTTAGCCCCTAGTCATATAGAAATTAAACCCCTGGTCACAACTAATCTAAGGGGTTTTAAATTTTCAATGAAAAGTAGAGTCAAAATTTTTGCAAGCCCAAAAATTTTCATTTTTCAAGATGATTTTTTTAAAGAATTTAAAACCCACATAATTTTTAGCCTATAGTTCCTTTTTAGGTGTATTTTTTGAAAGTGTGAGTTTTTTTGAACTCTATGCATTTATGCTAATATTGAGCCTTGTAAAATTGATCTTGTATAGTTTTAGGGGGGTTGCATTTCTTCTTCTCCTTTGCATACTTGTGTTATTTTTATATATGTGTTGATTATATACACACTTAAATGTGCTGATTGTGTATGCATTCAAATATAAAGTGCCAACCTATGCAATATCAAGGGGAATTTAGTGACTATTATATAGATTGATCGCTTGGATGCATATTTAGCTAAGTCAAACATCCATCACATTGAGTGTGCATAGTTATTTATGGTCATGTTGACTCACCTTTCTCCTCTTGGGAGATACTAAATGAGGATAACTGATTCTACTCTAGTGGTTCTTCTTGAAAAGACTAAGTACACTTCATGGTGGATGTACATAGAATGATTACTCATAGAACATGACCTTATTCTTTTTCTATATAGAAATATTCCTATCCCCACTGAATCAAGTAAATAAAATGACTAGGCCAACTCTTGTGGCTATGTCCATGGTCACTTATTGGTGCACATTTCATGGGATCTACACCACCGTCTGGAACACACAGTGTCCTTGAACTATTTGGAATACTCTTTAGACTCTTTTTGGAGATCTTAATAAGTTTTATATCGTTCCTCCTCCTCTTCCTTTTGTCTCTTTAGATATTATTCTACTCTCTCCTCTTACTTATATTTCTTATGATGACACATTCTTGATGGATGGTGCTCTTCCTTATGTTGTGCCACCACTACAAGATGGGATTCTGCTATACCTTAGTTATCTTATTGTAAATTATACATTTTTTCCTATATAGGATGTTGCTCTTATAGAGCCATCACATATTTTTAATTTTGAGGACTCTACTATCTTTAGTGAGAGCTTTGACACCACATCTCTTACTATGGATATTCATTCTGTGGATATACGTGATTCATCTATAGTCTCTTCTTCAGTTTCAAGAGTTCTTGATCCATGATCCAAATTTCACATGGATATTCTTTTATCGAATGTTCCATGCTATACTTATGATAGGTTCATTTAGTGGCATTACATTCAATTTTTGTGCGTGATCTTTCTAGATCTATGCCACACTTTAGTTTTGGATCATACTTAGAGATATTCTTACTGCTACCTTCATCTTCTATTATGTAATAGACATGATTTTAATACACTCAACATGTTATTCCTATGAACAAGGGAAGAAACATTATTTGATGTGGATGGAGCTTATTTAGTCTTCAACTAGAGGATCTCATCATCAACCTTGGTCAATTTATGAACTCTACTATAGGCAACTTCAACATCTTCTATGGGGACTTCTTAGTTCTTTATTTTCTATGTACTTGGGTACCTCATCATGCCTCATTGTTGGAACCCAATTATTTTACCCACCTAAGCTATGCTTAAGTTGGAGTGTTCATGTAGGATGTTTTACACCATATGGTTTTACTTACATGGTCTTGTTAACTTAATGTCACTTAAGTGTTTATTTAAGGTTATTGGGGAAGATAACCCCACATTCATGAGGATGTGAGGACATGTCTATCTTCCATCTATATATGTAACTTTTCTAAATCTTTTTGGCGAATTAATCTAAAACCAACAAAAAATGTTAGTGCATTTGAATGCTTTTACACATTGTGGAGTTTCTTCCTCTCATGTGTTATTGATTTCACTAATCCATATAGTTTCACCTTCATGCATTCGATCTTATCTAGTTATTGATTCTCAAGTGTGGCTCACTCTGACATAGTATCAAATATTCGCTATTCTCAATTGTGACTCAAGTCAATACAATGATTGGGAAAATCTTATGACTGTGTCTATGGTTACTTATTGATGCACATTTTATGGAATATACACCACCATGTGGAGCACACAAAGTGTCCTTTCACTATTCAAAACACTCTTTAAACTATTTTCATCTTTGAATTATGAATGGCTATTTATATTGAAGTATGGCCCACTCCAACATCAGTGAGGCCAGATGTTGGTTCATGCACATTTACACATTTTCACCTTTTTAAGAATAAAACATTTCTAAATCTAGATCTACTATTACCATAAACTAGATCTAAATTTATATAATAAAATGCATCATAGAAACATTCCTTAATTCATCATTAATATGAAAGCATAAATGAGAGCAAGATAATAATAATGCAGATACCATAGATCTAATGTGGTTCACCTAATGTGGGATACATCCACCAATGAAGGTTCTTAAATAAACCAATAATCTAAAACAAGATTATAATGAACTCTCATAGAGATAGAAAAAATCTCCTATAGAAAGTGTAGTATAAAAAGCTACACTTTCACCTGCACCTGCATAATGTTGTATCTCACAAGTTGCTAAACCACACCCTGTAATGAACACTTGCACTTTGCAAAACACCTACACTTTGACTTTGATCCTCAAAGCCACACCCTAAAAATAAACCATCAACCTCTAAATTCCACATGACACCTTATATATATAATAAAATGAAGAAAATCCACAAAAGGAGGAGCAAATATGCAATGCTTATCCAAGATAAGCATTATCCAACATGTGACAACCCTTCTCCACCTCATCAAGCTTATCCAAAGGCTTTACCAAGGAGAAATTTGCCATATTCATCTTCTCCACCTTCTAAGGGCACATTTTCCCATGAACATGTGATCACAACCAAATCCACTAAACAAAAAAGGAGTTCCCTTTTCTAAAAAACAACTAGCTTCTTCAAAATAGGGAAGTCAACATGGGAAAAGGCATCTAACAACTAACTCCATGAAATATGGAATACATAGAAATTAGGAATATAAAGAATATTCCACTCACATGTGGAGAACATGAAAATTATGACCCCCACATCTTTGGAGCTATTTAGGCCTCCAGAATTTATTTCTATGGTTATGTGATAGCCCCAAAGGGCTCCACACTCAACAATCTCCCACTTGGAGACCATTTGTCCTGAACAAAATCTATCACTACTCCATGACCATTAAGGCCAACCAAATCTGAACATAGTCTCAACTTGTCCAATGTGACCACCTTGGTCATCATATCCATAGGATCCTAGCTAGTATGAATCTTCTCTAGCTTCACCAAGATCTCCTCCAAAGTTGTCCTAATAAAGTGATAATGTAACTAAATGTGTTTTATCCTCAAGTGGAAAGCAGAGTTATTTGCCAAATGAATAATACTCTAACTATCAATGTGTAGTCTCCCAACTTCCTTCTCATGTGCCAAATCTTGAAATAACTCCTTTAACCAAATCATCTCCTTGCTAGCCTCCATGGCAACAACATACTCTACCTCTATGGTTGATAAAGCCACAACCTTCTGTATCTTAGAAATCCAACTGACTACTGTATCTCTAATTGTAAATATATATCCTGTCATACTTCTCCTACTTTCAATATCCCCTACCATATCTGAGTCCACATAACCATGTAAGTGGTATTTGATCTACCATAACATAATTCAAAATTAATGGTTCCTCTCAAATATAGAAAAATCCATTTCACTACTTGCTAGTACTCATAACCTGGATCACTCATATACTTGCTCATAACTCCCACTACTTTGGAAATATCTAGCCTAGTACAAACCATGGCATACATAAAGATGCAAACTATTAATGAGTAAGGTATCTTGGACATCTTAAGCTTTTTAGCTTCTATCTTGGGACACTGCTCATTTGATAATTGAAAGTGGCTTGCCAAAGGAGTACCAACAGATTTAGCATCCAACATGCTAAACCTTTCTAAGACTTTTTTCACATACTCTAATTGGAATAAGATCAACTTCCTTTCCTTCTTATCATGATAAATCCTCATACCAAGGATTTTATTTGTAGCTCCTAAATCTTTCATAGAAAAGGAGTCACTAAGCTATTTCTTGAGCATACGAATATGTTATATGTTCTTTCTTGCAACTAACATGTCATTGACATACAAGCATATTATAATAAAGGAACCATCATCAAAATGTTTGATGTACATGCAATGGTTATAATGACACCTTTGATATTCTTATTCCAACATAAAACAATCAAATTTCTTGTACCATTGTTATGGAGCTTATTTCAGGACACACAAGCTCTTCTTTAGTCTACACACATAGTTTTCTTTCCCTTTGTTCTCATAACCCTATGACTGCTTCATATACAACTCTTCATCTAAATCACCATGAAGAAAAGCATTTTTCACATCTAACTATTTTAAGTACAAATCCTCAACTGCAACTAAACCAAGAATAGTCCTAATAGAAGTCATTTTTACAACAGGAGAGAAAATATCATAAAAAACAATAACTAATTTTTGTGCAAACCCATTGACCACCATCTTGGCCTTATACCATTTTCTCTCTTCATCCTCTTTTTTGATTCTAAATCTCTACTTGTTTGGCAATTCACTCTTTCCTTTGGGTAGCCTAACCAAATCCCACATTTGGTTCTCCAGAGAGATCTATGCTCTTCATCCATGGTTTGTTCCCATCTCAACTTGGCATCTACCTACATTGCTTCCTCATAACACTCTGGCTCTCCATTGTTAGTGAATAATAAATAATTCAAATAAGGAGAAAAACATTCAGGTGCTCTTCTTACCCTATAAAATCTTCTTACCATAGGAGTTTGGGGTCCTTGTGTAGAAGGTTTCTAAACAAATCCTTGGATACTTTTCCATCTGCAATGCCATCCAATACTATGTACTCTTTTTGTTCTTGATCCTATTCCTATAACTAACCCTTATAAATGAATTTTTCATTAAAGACTACATCTCTAGACCAAAATATTTTTCTATCTTTAATGCTCTATAAATGGAAACCAAAGTCATCCTCACCATAACCAACAAATGTCCATTTCTCTAATTTAGCCTCTATCTTGTTCCTATCCTCTTTCTTAATGAGAGCAAAAACCTCACATCCAAAGACTCTAAGAAAAGAATAATCAACATTCTTACCAGACCAAGCTTGTTCTAAAATGCCTCCATCCAAAGGCATAGAAGGTCCTCTATTAATCAGATATACTACCATGCTAAATGCTTCTATCCAAAACTATAAAGGTAACCTTGCATGTAACCTCATGCTCCTAGCATGTTCCATTATTTTTTTGTTCATCCTTTCAGATACCCCATTTTACTGTGGAGTTCTTAGAACTGTCCTTTGCCTATATATTCCATTGTTAGAATAATAATCAAAGAAAGCATTACTATAATACTCACCTCCATTATCTGATATGAGACATTTCAACTTGAGACCTGTTTCATTCTCAACCAAGGCTTTCGACTTCTTAAAAGTATCAAATACATAAAATTTCTTTTTCATGCAATAAACCCCAAATTTTGTAGTTACATCATCTATAAAAGTAACATAATAATTGGATCTACCAATAGAAGATACCTGAGCTGGTCCCCATACATCTAAGTGTACCATATCTAACTTATGATCTTTCTTTAAGGGTCTAACCTTCAAGAATTTAACCTGCTTCTATTTCACATATACATAATTTTCACAGAAGTCTAGATCTATGTCTTTTAATCTAGGAAAATTATCTTTTAAGATCTACATGCCCTTATGGCTCATATGATCGAGCCTATAGTGCCACATAGTTGCATCTCCATCTGTAACAACTAAATCAATAGAATTAACACTACTAATCAAATACAAAGTACCAAATTTCTTACCTCTTGACATCACAAGAGCACCTTTGGTAACTTTCTAAGAATCTACAGTAAATAATATTGAACATCCCTCACTATCCAATTGCCCCACTAAAACCAAATTTTATCTCAACATAGGCATGTGTCTAACATCCTTAAGGATTCATGTGTTCCCATTCTACATCTTAACTTGAACACAACCTTTCCCTACTATCTCACATGGTTCATCATCACCAAGATATACATGTCCTAGATTCTCTTGAACATAATTAGTAAAATAATGCCTATGTGGGGTGGCATGAAAAGAAGCCCCTGAATCTAATATCCAAGACTCAGAAAAACTATCCATAGAAAGAATTAAGGCATCTTGACATGATTTACCTAATGTCACATTTACCTCATTCATTTCCTCCTTGTTGGCATTCTTATCCTAAAGTGACCAACAATCCTTCTTTGAGTCCACTATTCCCACAATGCCAACATATCATCTTGGATCTAGATATGGACTTAGATCTACCTTTTAACTTTTCTCAGTTGCCTTTGCTCTTGTCCTTTTGCCTCCCTATAGTATCAATAGATAAATCATTACCTAAATATTATTCACCCATGTTTTTCCTTCACATCTCCTTGCTAAGGATCACACCTACAACATCCTCAAAATTCAAGTTTCCCTTGGCATGGACTGAATTACTTACAGCCATAACCAAACTATCTCAACTATTAGGAAAAGAACATAATATTAGCAAAGCTATAACTTCATCATCAAAATTAATTCTAACTAAAGTGAGCATACTTACAACTATATTAAAATCATTAAGATGATTAGTAATTGAACCATTCTCAAACATTTTCATGTTAAACAATCTTTTCATAAGAATTTTTTTATTTGAAGCTAAAGGTTTCTCATATAACTTTCCAAGTTTATCCATGAGATCCTTTACATCTATCTAATCTATAATGTTAAATGCTATGGAAGATGCAAGGCATAACCATATGTCTCTTAATGCCTTCCTATCAAGTAATGACCAATCTGTATCACTCATACTTACAGGTTGTCCTCCTTTCCCCTCCAAGGGGAGTTGAAGTTCCTTCTAATATAGGTAATCTTCCATATAAATTTTTCACAAACCAAAATTCTTACCATTAAACTTCTCAACTCTGAATCTGATCTCTTCTCCCATAGCTCCTACTCAAGCTAATAGTCTTCTTGTGATTTACCACTTTAGCAAAACACACAACCAATGGATCTGATACCATTTGTTAGGAATAAAACACCTCTAAATCTAGATCTACTATTACCATAAACTAAATCTAAAGTTATGAAATAAAATACATCATGAAAACATTCCTTAATTCACCATTAATATGAAAGCATACATGAGAGTAAGACAATAATAACATAGATAACATAGATCTAATGTGGTTCACCTAATGTGGGCTACATCCGCCAATGAAATTTATCAAATAAATTAGTAATATAAAACAAGATTACAATGAACTCTTATAGAGATATAAAAAATCTCCTATAAAAAGTGCTGCATAAAAATTGCACTTTCACCTGCACCTGCACAATGTTGTATCTCACAAGTTGCTAAAACACACCCTGTAATAAACACCTACACTTTACAAAACACCTGTACTTTGACTCTGATCCTCAAAGCCACACCCTAAAAATAAACCATCAACCTCTAAAGGCTATATCACACCTTGTTTATATAAGAAAATGAATAAAATCCATAAAAAGAGGAGTAAATATGCAATGCTTATCTAAGATAAGCATTATCCAACATGTGACAACCCTCCTCCACCTTATCAAGCTTATCCAAAAGCTCTCCCAAGTAGAAATTTTCCATGTTCATCTTCTCCACCTTCTAAGGGCACATTTTCCCATGAACATGTGATCACAACTAACTCCACTCAACAAGGAGTTCCCTTTTCCAAAAAAAAATAGCTTCCTCAAAATAGGGAAGTCAACATGGGAAAAGGCATCTAAAAACTAACTCCATGAAATATGGAATACATAGAAATTAGGAATATTCTAATTGCATGTGGAGAACATGAAAATTATGTAGACCCCCAAAATTTATTCCTATGGTCACATGATAGCCCTAAAGGGTTCCACACTCAACACACCTTTGTATTTATTTATGAAATATTTTCAAGTATTTTCAATTACAAAGAAAACTAATCTATAAGTCTATTTATAAAAGTTGATTCATGGTTTTGAGTTAATGTATATTGAGGTTTAATGACACTCAATAGTCATGGAATTACCCATAGCAAACCCATTATGTGGTTATCATATTATCATCTTAGGGTTACGAGATTAGTGTTGGCTTAGTTACATATGGGTTGGAGCATTTGTCTTCTAATGCATGGCCCTTGCCTTAATTAAATTTCAAAATAAGGATCAATTAACCTCAATCTCATCATGTTCTACATGTGCTTAAAAAATAAATCATAATTATCTAATGCTTCAATAGGGAAGCATCATCTTCGACAAGTTATAGGTAAACATAGTTTAATCACATGTAAGTGCAATCCATCACATGTAAGTGCAATCCTTCCATGCTCTTTCAAGTTTTAAGTGTAATTCATATTTTTATTTTTATTTTATGAACATTGACTACTCACTTTTCATTATAGTTTTTTATTGGAGTAACTTACACATTTGGATTCTTCTCCCAAATAAAAAGTGTGTTGTACACATTTGGATATATCTTCATCCTTTTAATCTAGTATTTTGATTATATTGTAGTACTAGAATAAAAGGGGGCCATTTGTAGATATTGAAATATGGTATTTGAACTTGGAATGTTAGTCTTAACCTACACTTATCCTTTATGAATTATGCATCTCCAAATATTTCTCAATCACTATTTCCACACACCTACATACTAGTTATGATCCCAATCCATTCTAAGTTGCTATCAGTCACCTAAAAGAACATTCTAGTTGTGCTAAATCAATGAAATATAATACCTAGGCATTCCTAGAATACCACATTTGCATTTCCATCTCCCTGATAGTAATATCAGACTTAGATAATAATGTTGACATTACCTTCATGAGGTTGAAGCTACCACCCTTCACCAAATAATGATTATTTTTCAAAATCAAACCCTTCCCATAAGTCGACCCATTCATCTAGCATATGGGTGGTGTGAAAAATTATAAATACAAGTCAAAGTAAAGCTTATTTACAATCTAGAATTCTCAAGTAACTCTCAATTATACTATTTCACACTAATAAAATGTGCCTTAGTCTTCCAAAATTTCACATCAAGCACTAGGATCAATCATCAACCAAGTCTAAAACATACCAAGCCATATCAAGTGCCAACATTTTCAAGATCACAACTATATTTTTAGGGGCATTCATATAGAAAAATAGAAAAATTACACATTCACACTAAGGGGAAGAACTATACATGGCTTGACTTCCCTCTTTGGAGTATTGCATATGTAGATAATGGTCAGTCATCAACAAGGGAGACTGGGTTCAGCTCAACCCAGTTATACTTCCTTATTTTTTATAGGTTTTCATCCTTCACAAGCCAACCTAGGTTTTTAAGGAGAAGGAAGCTAGTTTTAAGAATTGTGCAGATAATTGAGGGCCATATATCATGCATACAGAGACATATCAGACATGCGCATTACACTATATGGTCATAAAGAGATAAATCTACCAAAGATAATAATGCTAGCCTTAGTCACTAACATCAATGTTCCTACCCAAACCTGATGGTACTGAACTTGCACACATAGATAATTAATTCTAGATCTGGAAGAATTACATGCCTTACTTCCAATCCATTCCTACTATTAGAACACAATCATAGTCAGCTAGTCAAAGAGTGAAGCTAAGTATATTGATCTTTTTACTACATTCCATAAATAGTAAATTGTATTATCATATCTATCTAAATTAGTTACATTCAGATTTATGCTTTATTGAAATATATTAAAATTAAGATAATCATTTCGGTTATGCATATTATGATTCACACTAATACAAATAGGGTAAACATATTGGTGAACCCATATATTAATTGAAAATTTACAAAACATGGTTGTCCTTAGGGTTTCTTCCTTATTTCTAAGGTTTTTAGATTTTTGCCTTAGGGTTTGATTTTAAAACTTGATTTATAGCTATTTCCATATATATAGGTGTAAATATGATGATTTCCACCTTTTTTCCTACAGTTTCATGTTTACCTTCATATTAGGAATTTTTTTTAGGGTTAAGATTTGTTTGGCTAATATTTTTTCAAGAACAAACCTATTTTCAAAACTCTCAAAGGATTTTGTTAGTCACATTGAGAAGATAAAAAAATATTTTTATTCGCCAAAATATTGAATGGAATTTATAGAATTTGTAATTTACTATTTTTAATAAATTCCATATAGAGGGTGAAGGGTGTCCCAATTTTAAAAATAATTTATGGGTTTCATTTACTTACAATTTTTTTATTAAAAAACCCTATTGGTTTCCAAAATTTCTCTATGGCTTGCCCCAATTTTTTTTACTTTTTTATTATGGACATTGCATAATGGCTATAATAATTATTCATAGCGTATAATTTCTAATACATGCAATGCTTGTTATAATTACATGTTATTGACCTAAAATGTGTAATATATTTCATAAGCATGTAATGAAATTGGGAACATTAATGTACAATAATATTAAGGTTGAAATTAATGATGATAAATTATTAAATCTCCTTAATGACATATTTTGTATGAGTGTGGAGTCCCAAGTACTTTCCTATGTGCCTATAGTACAAAATGGAGAGCATAAAAATGTTCCTCCCCACACCACTTCACCTTATACACATCCTCTTAATAGGTTTTATATGCATATTAAATCTATAAATGTTCACACTTTTCAATTTTTCTAGATGCACTAACCCCACAATAGGCATTAAGACCATTAATATTATAGCTTATATTCCCCTATCCATACCTTTATGCACCCATGATATGTTCACCCAAGGTATGAGGAAACACAAGGCTCCATACATTTTTACATTCCTATTTCTACATATCAGACTCACTCAAATCCTATGTTAACTATGCATCTTACATCATCGACCTCACACACTACACATTTCCTTGAGCAAAATATTACAAATCTATAAGATAAGGTGTTGCAACTAGAGCAAGGTATCTCTAAATCTAGTCATTATATAAATTCACATGATTTTTTGCATAAACCATTAGCCTTATATATTTTAGCCTAATTTTTACCCATGGGTTTTGTAGCACCTTAGCAAAATCTTAAATCTTCTCATGCATCATGTTTGGACTATATATCTAATGATAATTTATTGACCTAACTATTTTCAAGGAGTTTAAAAAATTATACATCAACATGGTTCTATAATCTTCCCTTCCTATCTATGCATGCCTTCAACCCTTTGGTTAACTAATTTATTGTACATTTTTTAGTCAACATTGGTGTAAAGTTATTTTATGCATAAATTTGTAAGATTAAGCAAGAAACTAATGAGCCTATCCATGATTATGCATTTATTTATAAGACCATGTTTGATAAGATGGAAAACCCTATTCTTGAAAAGGATTTAAAAAACATATTTAAACAATGTTTTTTTGGAACCAAATCAATTATGTCTAAGTGGTTTGAATATTTTAATCATTTACGGTATACAATCACAGAACATGAAGTTAAGCTCTTTTCCATGAATAAACTTTATTGTCTCTATTCCTTCTAGTGCAAAGTCTTAGCATAAGAAAGCTTTTAATTCTAAAGGGAATGATACTAAATATAAGGCACAAGTAATAATCAATATAATATCACAAAATGATGGAGATGCCCAATTAGAGCTATTCTTTGGCTCATTTCAAGACCATGATATGCAAGAATATAAGAAAATTCCAAAAGTATAAATGACTGATAATGACCTACCTTTAAAAAACATTATATGGATATTGGATCTTCTCAACCTACTGTGTCTAATGTGGCTAACTTAGATCAAATTAATATTATGAAGGAATCCCTAGAGAAAATATATCTAAGGATCACATCACTTAAAGATAAGATTTTAAATATTACAAATTTCATGTATATTAGTGTCAATTATATATCTCATTCTCCATCTACCTATAGATACTAAAATATGGTCTCCAACACTTAACAATGGAAAGCTTGGCACACATTCCATGCATGAATTTAGTTCCCAAATAAGGTCCTAATTTTCCATCCTCTCATACTTTATTTTTATCTTATGAGTCAAACCTTCTATTCTACTATTATACACATACAAGATCCTCAGTGTCTACTTAAAAATTGTTAAATATCTTGCACAAACATATCTAGACTCTCATATCAGTCCACCTATATATGGGTCAATTCTAATAGTTATGATAATTATCATAAATCAATATTATAAAATCAAACCCATCCTTATGGTGGACCTATAAGCCTAGCATGTTAGTGTCATGAGGAAAATTTCAAATGGATCCATATATTAAAAATCAAGGTCTCATTCAAAAGGTATTTGGCATCCATATATTGAACATATATGAACTATTACACATTGAAAATATCTACCATATTCTTCCTAAATTGCATACTACTCATTTAAATTAGTCATAAGCCAAGTTTGAAGCACTCAAAATCTAGGTCAAAGAAAGCATTGCTAAGTTCCAAATCCTATCATTAATTGCATTCACATGGTAAAGGAGCACAATCGTATAATCAAACTATGTGGGAGAACTACGTGTACCTTGATTTCCCTCTTTGGAGTATTGGATATGTAGGTAATAACCAATTATCAGACGTGGGTGATTAGGGTCAACTCAACTCTTTATAATTCCTCAATTTTTGTAGTTTATGTCCCTCACAAGAACATCTAGTATTTTAAGGGAAAAAAGGCTAATTTATGGATTTGTGACCATCAGTAGGGCTCAAGATCACAAAAATAGTGCAAGTAAAGATAGTCATAGGTGATCTTACATTCATTATGCCACATTTTCATATAGGACATTTCCAACCAACAAGTTACTTTTGACTTGCAATAATGACCCAATCCTGCAAAACCAACCCACCATAGGCAACATATCAGTTTCTAAATTGATAAAACCACAAATATGATTATGCCTGATTTCTACTTCCTACACACAGTCATAATTAAATAGTAAATCAAAAAATCTAAGTATTGTGATCTATTTAGTACTATCCATATTTAACACATGCCCTAATCAAATCAAAAGAATCAATTGTCAATCATTTACATTCAGATGTATGATTGAATGTCATATCTTATTATTTAAGTCTTATTTCAAAGTTCTATCTAAATTAGATTAATCTAATCTATTAATAAAATTTAGGGTAACACACTACCTCATCTTAAATATGGATCCAAAAGCAATAAAATCTATAATCAATGGGTCAAACATTTCACATAAGGCCAATTTATTTCCAAGTTAAACTTTAAAGAATATGTTTCATAAAAAGTTGATCACTTTGCCTCCATGTCCTACATGTAAATCCAAATATTATTGTGTTTATCATAGAATGCATGAGCATCATACAAATAGTTATTGGAACTTGAAATACAAAAAGCAAAAGATGGCTAAATAATAAAGTGTACCTACAAAATAGGTGCCTAAAAAGAAATTCAAAAGTAATATGTTCCTAAAAAGACTAGTGTTAAAAATTTGGTTTCTAAGGATTCAAACATTATATTTATTTCATGCATAGATAAAAATGATGAAGGCAATACTAAAAAATATATGATTACATCTCCTAGTTAATAATTAAATAGTAATTACATTATCAGAACTATCTCAGTTAGTTACATTCAAATTTATGCTTGATTGTAATATATTAAAAATTGAATTAATTATAGTTTAGCCTATTATGATTCACACTAATTCAAAATTAGGGTAAACATGCTACATCTAAAATCCATATAATTTGTTTTTATCTAATGATATGACATGTATTGCATATGCCTAAAAAAAATGATCTATAAGTTATAGTTAAAATTGCATTGATATTAAATGATACAAAGTATAAGGCCCATAAGTATTTAAAATCTAAAGGTGTATAATATATACATCAATAAAACATGAAAATGTTAATTAACCTAATATTATTAAAATCTATGAACTAGAATGTCAATGAAATACACATATTTTTATTACCATAAATACATGTAAATAAGAAGGCAACATGATGGACAAGTTTATCCCTATTTTGGTTGAATCTAAAGAATAAAAAAATGGGTGGACCGAGATTTGTGATGGTAATGATGGAGGATGGTAAGTTGTATTTATAGCTCTTTACTTCATGGTGATTGCTCTAAATTTAGATTATTATGAGTACACACATTAACCAATAAATTTGTTGATTGTTTTGAATTGATATTATTATGGGAAAAGGTATTAATTAAGGATCCTGTAGTGTTGACTTTTAAAGGCTATTAATCTCTGACAAATAAACACTTTAGGATAGTGTGACATGTTCTTCCTAGTTATAGCCCTTATTATGTAATTTTTATAAAAATTATTTCCCTTTGTAAATGACAAGTGAAATATTTTTTTTTCAAATTTTTATTGATGATTTTAAATTACACTTTTAGGATGTTTTTGAAGCCCATAAATCATTGGTAAGGGCTCAATTTTTATCATAGGTGGATGAAACTTGAAGAGAAGAGCTTATGTAGTTATGATTAGGGGGTCGAATGAAGGACAACCTAATACCATGCAGCCTACACAAAAATGGACATTTACATTCTTTACACAACAAAAAACAACAAGAAATATATTTATTGATTTTAAAATGAGAGATTATACACACACTCAGCCTAATCAATGGTACAAATAATAGAATGACAATGAACAATAATTTGGTGCAAACCAAAATTATATTCTTGTTACCTTAAATGAATGAATATTACAAATATTTGTGGCCACAATATATCTATTCATTTCACATTCTATGAAGACTATTCATATTCATACATATTCTATTCATTTACCACTATGAAACAAAATCTCTCCCACATATTACACCTAAGATTAATAAAATTATATTCAATAATATTACATCCCCCTTAATCCATAAGGGTTATTGCGAGACCAAGCATGCATATGAAAATTTCAAAATATTCTCTCTAAGTGCTTTTGTCAAGACATCTATTAGTTTTTCCATAGTAGGGTAATGTAGAAATTTTATACTACCATCTTTCAGATAATGCCAAATCAAGTGGAATTTTAGGTTGATGTGCTTGATTCAGTCATGAAAGAATGGATTATTTCCATTTAAATTATAGATGTGTTGTCAACCATGAGTAGTGTTGATGAATCCTATTGACTAAGAAGAGGAGATTAGTATTATGTTAGTGACAAAATGAACAAAGCAAATTGACAAACAACACACTAAACTAACACCTTCATGCCTAGTTACTAGGGCGAGCTTAATGACAAAAATAAATGACAAACACAACTAAAAAGTAAGGAAAAATAAGAATCCTTCACCTTCCTTTGATTATCCAAATGATTTTTTAGTGGCTTGCTTGGCTTGTGCTCATGAAGTCTATTGCAATGAAGCTTGACTATCTTCCACCTCCTCTTGGCACCTTTAGCTTTGGATTGGCTTGGCTTAGAATGAATTTGGCATGGTAACACTAATTGCAATAGCTTTTGGAATCATTTTTGCATCATAACTTTGAATTATCAAGACTTTAAAGATATTTGAGAATAATAAATTTGCACCAAAATAGCTTAGAAATGATGTTCAAGGCCTCTCTATTTATAGATTTTTGCAAATGAGTAGAATTAACCTAAACTATGCATCTCAAGATTGAGATGTGTGACTAAGGATTAATCCAATTTTGTAATTAAAATTGATAAATAGTCTCATCAATATTTGGGAAAGAAGAACAATTAAGAGGCATATAGGGCTTTAATGTAGTATGGGAGGCATGATTCTTGATATTTTTGGCATTTATGGCCTAGGGATATCTTTCCCAAGAAATGAGGTCACCTGATGATGCATATATTAAATATTCATTTCTAAAAACAAGTATTCAACAAGTTTCTATATACTTATTAATTAGGCTCTAATTTTGTTTAACTAGCTCTTAAGCATGATTTAGCACTTTATGCACAAATTACTCAAATTGATCAGAATACCTTGTTATTGGTCTAAAATTTGACTAGATTGGAATTGGAAGTCAATGTTAGATATCTTGGATCTGTTATCCCATTTATGATGTTATCAATAAAAAATAACAAAGACACGTGTCTTGTGTAATAAATTTGATAAGAAATATCAATCCAGAGTACCCAAGTGCAAATTTGGCATTTTGACTCAGAATGATTTGATCAAAGTTAGCTGGCCCATAAATTACATTGTCCCATTGAATGATACTCTAGCCAAAATCAGCACTTGAATATGTCAGTTTCACATCAATTAGCATGTTTTAATGTTTTTAGGCCAAATTGTGTACTTTGGGTGGAAATTAGTTAAAAGCCTAGTTGGAGGTCATTGGTGGCTAGATTTAGGTGTCTACAGTTTATCCCTATTTGGAAAGGCATTTCAAGCTATAAGCATAGTAACATCTTCTCAAATAATAAAAAGGTCCTGTATACCTACAACTATAATGATGATAAACTAACTGTATGATGTACCCTCAAGGGAATGGTTGGCACAAGGAAAGGTCAGCAAATGGTCCCTCAAAAATAAAGAAGCAAAATGAGGGGACCAAAAAAAGGAAAGATGATGGGATGAAAATATAATGATATTGAAAGATTAGTCAAAATCACTAAGAATGCAAGTGAGATGGTGTATAATGGTTTGCCTAAAGGTGGGTATAAGCATTGTACCCTGATAGTGGCAATGTGGTATGATAACATAATGATTTGCCCAAAGACAATTATAATCATTAAGAAGATGGAGCTACCTCAATTAGGATAGACAACCAAGATAACAATGTACCCTTGTATGGGTGGAAAATGTAAATTAGTGACAACACAATGATTTACCTAATGGTGGTTATAATCATTGAGAAATGCAGGTGGGATGGTGTGTAATGATTTTCCCATAGGCAATTATAATCATTGGACCTTGATTATAGAAAACATGATTGATTGGATAATGATGAGGGTAAATGAATCATAGAGGGTAATGATGAATTGGAACAACCTACTATTATGGAGATGCTCATCCAAACTAATAAAGGTTGATATTCTTTCATGGTTAATTACTCTATTTGGGATATGATTAGGAGTGAATCAGGATGTCAGTTCTGAAGAGATATTGATGCCACCATTGTTGAATATACTTCTTAAAGCTAAGGTTTGTTGTAGCACATGTCAGTAGGCATCATGGTATAACATCATGAAGACTTGGCTGAAATATGCATAAGGACTGACTCCCAAAATCTAATACTCAAATAGAAAACAATCCACCAATGATAAAAACCATTGTGCCAATGTTAGAAGATGAATATGGATAGATTCAAGTATAGGTGTGCATAAGGAATCACCCAATGAACATACATAGACTGAATCAAGGTAATAATGTTGAAAGCAAACAAACAAGCAAACAAAAAAAAAGTAGAAACAAATTAATAAATGAACAAAGTAATAAAACCATACAAACATTGCCCCTGGAAAATAGGCAACAACTTAAGAAATGAATAAAATAGGGGAATAGAAAAATGGAAGGGGGTGGTTGAGCTGTCTCCATATGCACTAGGCAAGTGGATGCTACCTACATAGTTTCATAGATGTAATATCCAATAAAAAACTTCAAGCCAAATGTAGTTATCCCAAGGAAGAATGTGATAACTGATGAAAAAAATAGAATGGATGTGATAGAAGAATAAGAATGGTCTTGAAAAATGACAAGTGAGTGAGACCAAAAGGCCAAAAAGGATGGGGAAACTAAGAAACAAGTGATTTTCTTGTAACTTAGTAAGGGTTCCTAGAATCCTTATGGCAAAGAATTGGTTAGTGTTTTTTTAATTTTCTACCAATTTTAAAAATATTTTTGGAATTTTTGAAGTATCTCAACTCGATCAAGAATGATGAGACACTAAATGGTTCAAGTTCACAAAATAGTGAGAGCGTTCAAACTTAGGTTTCTCAAAAAATGGTGAGTGTGGTGGAAAGGGTGACTGAGATGACATTAATAAGTATCAAACATTGCCTACATAGTCCTAGAGTAGGACCTTGAGTCACTATAGTTTCACCCTACAGTGGAGGGATTCGACTAGTGTAGCAGTCAATTCAAACAAAATAGGCACAGTTGGTAAAAAGGTAAAGTATGGCATAAGAAGTGGCAAGTTGGTATGTCAAGGCTCAATAAACAAATGTTGCCCCTAGTTTTTCCATAGAAGGTTATAACTAGGACATAATGGGATGGATCAATGGTACTAATTTTCCCAAAGGTGGTTGTAATTAGTAGAAAGATCGGTGATAAGAAAAGAATAAAAAATGAAGGATATCAAAACATCTATCATACTACTCCAAAATATGATCTCTATCTAAATTACTTAAAATAACTGATGAAACTGATCAGATTTCTTGGTGCTAAAAATGCATAATGAATGGAAATAACCAAGGTCAAATAGGATAGGCTTTAAAACATGTTTGGTTAATAGATCAGAAATGTAAAGTGGATACGACTAAGAGGATGGATAAGAATGATATTTGTACAAAGAAGAATAGGGAAAAAATGGCACAACTAAAATGGTTTTTATAGACAATACACCATAGTACTCAAGCATAGTACCGCTTGAGGTGAGTAATATTCATCAGCTCAAGAAGTTCATCTTCATTTGGTGTGGTGAGCTTGTATACTCTTGATCCATAATCTATAGTAATGATGAAAGGTCCTATCTAGTTTAGTTTGAATTTACCTTTATGGTTCTTCTCAACCATGGTACTATTTTAGTTTTATTTAAGAACAAGATCACCAAGTTAAACTGTTCTATACTTGACATGTCAATTATAGTGGCCTTTGAATCAATTCTAATATGCTTGAAGATTGTTGAGTGCAGCTATACATTTTTCATCAAGTAGGTCTAGCTCTTGTAGGTGAGCTACTCGATAGTCATGATCATCTAGGACATGCTTGAAAGATATGCAAAGTGAAGGTAACTTAACCTCAATAAGAAGGATGGCTTTTGTACCATAAATAAGTGAATATGGAGTGGATCCTATGGGGGTATGGTGATTGGTATGATATGCCCAAAGGATAGGGAATATCTAAAGGTGCCAATCATGACTGGCTCATTGACAATATTTTTGAGAATATTGACAATGGTTTTATTTGATGTTTCAATCTGGCCATTACCTTGAGGGTAATATGCTATACAAAAATATTATGTGATGTTATATTCGGTACATATCTTGTCAACATCCTTATTCTTGAATGATCATCCACTATCAGATATAGTGTTAGAGGGGATACCATAGTGGCAAATGAGATGGTTGAAGATGAACTTAGAAATTTGCTTTTGAGTCACGTGAGGGGTGTAGCTTCAACCCACTTAGTGAAATACTTAGTGGTGGTAAGGATATGTTTATGGCCATCAGATGAAGTTGGGTTGATTTTCCCAATGAGGTTGAGTCCCTATGTAACAAATGGCCATGGTGTCAACATTAGTTTTAGAGTTTGTGCTAGGGCATGAATCAAATTAGCATGCCATTGACATTTGTCACACTTTTTTACATATGTAGCTACATTTGTGTCCATCATGGGCCAATAATAACTAGTATGCAAGATCTTTTTAGATAAGACTTTCCTAATAGAATGAGCTCCACATAATCCTTCATGAACTTCTCTTAATGCTAGTGTAGACTCTATCGAAGTTAACCAATGAAGTAGAGTTCCATAAAAACTATGGTGGTAAAGGGTGGATCCAAGTATATTATAATGAGTGGAATGATGAATAAAAGCTTTGGTTTATTTTTGAGATAGGTTAGGTGGTAGAAATTGGTCATGAAGGTAGTTATAAAGGTCTAAGTACCAAATAGAATTAGGACTAAAAATATCACAAATCATTATAATGGTTGAAGGTTCATGAGCTAGTGTGAACAAATTCTCAACAAGGAACTGATATTCTCTAGCTTTATCTATTTGTCAAATCAGAGAGCCAATAGTAGCCATGCCATCTATAGTTCTATTACTAGCCCTTGGTATATGCCCAAATTAGATATTTATAATTTTTTATTTTAGGGTATCGACCATAGCCTTATATGGAACTAACTTGTCATTTTTGGTTTGGAAATGGTCTGTGACCTGATTGATGATTAATTGAGAATCACCATAAACTTGGAGATGAGATATGTTCTAGTGTACTACCTATTGAAGTCCTATGACAAGGGATTCATACTCAACCATGTTGTTGGTACAAGAAAAATTGATTCTAAATGATTTAGGGATTATATCCCCCTATGGTGTAATAAATAAGAGGCCTACCCAAGATCCATGTGCAATAAATGAACCATCATAATACAACTTCTAGTGCTCCTCCTCAAGAGGTGTGTCAATGATAGTCATTATGGATTCATCAAGAAAATGAAATGTGAGTGGCTTTATGTCTACAAGGGGTGCTTCAACAAGTTGATCTACTTTCATTGACATATTCTATGTCAAACTCACTAAGAAGCATGATCCATTTGGCCATTCTACCTTGTAAATCTATTTTAGATAGTAGATACTTGAGTAGATCTACTTTTGAAATGACCATGGTCTTATTGTTCAATATGTAATGGCACAATTTTTGAGCTACAAAGACCATGGCTAGACAAGATTTTTCAATAGGTGCATAGTTGTGTTCCAATGTGACCAAGTTATGGATTAAGTAGTATACTGCATGATCTTTTCCATTGTTATCATGTTGAGCCAACAGTTGCCCTAAGCCATTGTCAGTAGCTGATAGATGGATTAACAAAATAGGTGAATTAACTAGATAGTCCTTGAGTTATTGAAAAGCTATTTGGTAGTGGTCATCATAGTGAAATACAAATCCCTTATTTAGAGTATGTGTAAATGGATGACACTTGTATACCAACTAAGAGATGAAGCATTAGATTGACTAGAGCTTACCCTACAAACTACGGAGTTACTTCAAATTGCTCAGTGGTGGCATATCGGTGATAACATAGACTTTGGTCAGATCAAATTCAATGACTCTGTGAGACACGATGAAGCCAAGTAATTTTCCTAAGGTTAATATAAACACACATTTATTTGGATTGAGTCTAACTTTATACTCTTACAATCTTTCAAATATCCTATGTAGCACTGCTGGATGGTCAACCTTGGTCTTGGATTTTACTAATATGTCATCGACATAGTCTTCAACAATATCATGCATCATATCATGGAATATGACAATCATGACCCTTTGATATGTAGCTCTAGCATTCTTAAGACCAAATGACATTACTTGATAAAAAAATATTCCCCATGGAGTGGTGAATGCTATTTTATGTTCTTATAGTGCTATTCTGATCTGGTTGTATCTTGAAAAGCCATCCATGACTGAAAGAATTTCATAACCTACTATGGAGTCAATGATAATGTCAATATTAGGCAATGGAAAGTCATCTTTAGGACAAGATTTATTTATGTCTCAAAAATTAGTATAGATTTTGATTCCTTTAGGCTTTTTTCTAATAGGTACAACATTAGATATGCATTCTGAGTTGTCAATGGACTGGATACATCCTGATTCTAAAATTTTTTCTGACTCTTTCTTTACCAAGACAAAAATGTGAGGATGCATCTTACGTAGCTTTTGTTTCATTGATTTGGCATCAAAATTGACCACAAGGTGGTGTATAACCAAGGCAGGGTCCAAACCTGGCATGTTATAATAAACACATGTAAAGATATCTACAAATTCTCTTAACAGTGCTGTAAAGACTTCATGTTCCTCCTCAGTGAGAGACATACCTAATTTTATACATTTTAGGTCTGATGAAGTCCTGATGTTTACCTCTATTGTATCTTCAACTAGAAGGGTCAAACCATCTTCTAGGATAGTAGGCAAAGACTTGAACTATTGGACTATATTAGGGTCCTCTATTATGACTTGTTCTTAAAAATCTCTTAGACATGATGATTCTAAGTCCCCCAGTGGGAGATCTATCCATGTGATAAAAAAAGTCAAAAATTATTGAAGAATTCAATCAAATACTTGTTGTTGTAGAAAACTAAACTCAGATCCATAGGAAATTTCATCATTGGTGGTCTCCTAGTCTAAATTCAAAGAAGAATGAACACCCCCATCTAATGGCACCTTAACAGGTTTTCACCACTAGACTAGCCTTCATCTTTACTTTTTCCTTGGTCAGAAAGCACCTCAAAGCAGTTTTCACTTTAGGACCTCAATGTTTTATTTATTTGCTTTTGGCTAAGGGTGTTCACTCACTCTCCAAAATAGGCTCCAAGATCCAATGTAATTAAGAATCCCGATTTATGATCTCCCAATGGAACATTGTCTCTAAGGCCCAAAAAATCATAGAATGCCTCATCATTTTGAAACTCATCAATCAACAAATTGGATTCTTGTTGGTCCTAATCTATCAGTTGGGGATAGTATAAAAGTAATGGGTTGTGATAAATTATTGGGGTAAGAGTACATATGGCATTGTTATCAGACATGTTAGTCTCAGCTAGGTCATCAAAGATGAGACTATGATCAGACTTTGCTTCACTGTCAACATCATCATCACTAGCCACCAATGATGGAACTTGAATAAGATATGTGGGGTTACCCCCAAGTGGTTTAAATCCAAGTCCATAAGGTATTTTGTACTTAGACATGGAAATTGGCTCAATGGTTCCTTGTTGATTCAGTCTAAGGCCTCTTCCTTCATAATCTTGATGCTCCATGATCCTTTTGGGAATAAGATATTTTACATTTTTATAACAATCAACTTGGTTGTCATTATATAACCATGATTCATCCCCTTCAAGAGGGTTTGGTTCTAGGCCAGATGCTGGTACAAACATAAAAGGCCCCTTATCTTTGTTATTTTGTTGCCAATGCATGTGTGGGGTACTTTTAGGTCATCCAAAGGTCTTTGGATTCTGAGGAAGATTGGAAATATGGAAGGTATCATGGGTCACATATTCCCTTGGGCCATTATCTAAAATGGTGAAATGATTGAAAACTTTAAGAGGCAACATATGGGAAAGGGAATCTAAAGTATTAGCATCTATGTAACTATCCTGTGGAGGATCAATAAGCATGGCCTTTCCTTTATCCTGCTTGAAACTTGGATTCATGCCATATTGGTAATTATAGCTTTGAAACTCAGCTTCAAGATGTTTGTAGTTTTCATATGGGTGTAAATATCTTGGAATATTCACTTCCATCCTTGAGTGGGAGATTTTGATACATTCATGTAGTGTTGACAGGATTGCACGAATCTCATGTAACCAAGGCCTACCTAGAATCATATTATATGATAAGTAAAGATCAAGCACATGATAAAGTGTATCATGGGTCAAAGGCCCAATAATAACTGGTAATCTAATGGTGCCTTGTGATTCTCTTTCCTGATTATCATAGGCTTTGATAGTTATCATTTCTAGTTGGAGATCTACCATTGTGTACTCAAGAAGCTTAATGAGATTTAGAGACACTATGTTGAGCCCTGATCCATTGTCTATAAGGACACATTTCACTTTATGCCACTTTATATAAACTTATATGTATAATAGATTATTGTGGATGGGCCAAGGGAAGACATATCACTTTGGTTGAATGTGACTTGTTGGGCTGGAGCTAGAAGTCCAACCAAAGCTTGAAATTTATCAGGGGATATGCCACTGGCAATAGTGGATTAGGTTAAAAACTCATTCAAAATGTTCTTGTGGATTTTTGACATTCATAGCAAATCTAAAATAGAAATTTTTGCTGGTGTCTTCTGTAATTATTGCATAATATCAAACTTCTTGTCTTGGTCAATGGTGAATGATTTATTCTGAGGCTAAATGGTTGGTTAGATAATAGGAAAATTGGTTGATGGTTGTGGGCTTGGGATAATAATCTTTGACCTCCAATTTGTGATTGCACAATCAGGATTGGATGCTGGACCATAATTGCTAACAAATGTTGGGAATGGTGTGGGACCAAATAGGACAAGTCTCAATTACTAGTACACTTATATGTGGTCACATGGTAAAGATGAGTTATTGGTATATGGTCCAAAAGTGGGAGTCTTGATTTACTAGTTCACCTGTGTGTGGTCCCAAGTGAAAGAAGGATTATCCATGTAATTTTGTTGAGTGGTATTGTTTAGCAATGGTCTAGATTGATTAGTGCTCAGTCTAAGATTAATGGAGATGGTATTAATGCTACCCCCTGAAATATGACCTATAACCCTATTGTAGTCATGTGTAACTGCATGGTAGGTTTGTTGGTTATTACCATTATGACCTTGGTTTTGTTTATTGTTCTAACATTTTGGGTTTTGCTATTGATTCTACTAATTCTACTAGTTTGGCCTTTGATTTTGATACTATTGATTTTGTTGTTGCACCAGCTGGTGGTGTTGTTGTTGATTGTTATGCTGTTACTGTGTGTTATGTTGGGGAAAGGGGTTTTGATAAATCCCAAGAGTTTGATTGGAGGTGGAAGCACCATTATCCAATGTTATATCCCCATTCTCCAACATATTCTAAATCAAATGATTGATTTGCACACATCTTCATAGATTATGCCTATTGACTTGATGATATTCACAGAATTCATTTTCATGATACCAATCAGGATAAGGAATGCCTTGTGGATAATGCTTTGGTATAGGCTAGCTAATTAGATTAGTAGTGGCAAGTTTGAAAAATATAGACTCAATAGGCTCTCCTAGGTCACTAAAGACATGATGCATAGGTATATTTATCCTTGGAGGAGGGGTTTGCAATGGTAAAGGTTGTTGTATTTGTTGCACAGGTCTCGATTGTTATTCTTGCAGCATTGGTTGGAGAGGTTATTAGATAGGAGTAAGATGAAAAGGTGATGCAGATGATGTTTGTACTATTTAGACATGACGTGACTCAGTTACTCCATTACCCACAACATTCCTACTATGATTAAATTGCTTTGGTCTATCTTGGTTATTGGCCTGTGTTGGTTGTAATGCTTGCAGTTGGATTGGATGTTGGTTTTGACCACTTCCTTGATTGGAAACTTGATTCTGATTAGTTGATTTAAGATTGATGATCCCTTTATTAATAAGGGCTTACTCAATCAATAAGCCTTTATCGATGATCTCCTTAAAAGTATGTGCACATTGTAGTTTTAGATGATAAGCTATCTCACTATGCAAATTTTTAGTAAACACAATGGCTAATTATTTATCTAGTAAATTATGGGTAAATCAGCTTGCAAGGGCTCTCCATCACTGTAGATAACTTACAAAACTCTCACCAACCCTTTGTTTTGCTTGTATCAAGTCAACTAATGAAATCTCATGTTCAAGATTATAGGAAAAGTGTTGCACAAACTTATCAAAAAGATCATTAAAATCTGTTACTAAATTCTTAGGAAACTTTAAGAACCACTCTAAGGCTTGTCTAGCCAAGCTCCTTGGAAACAACAACAAAAGGTATATATCGCTATATGCCACTGGTTGACATGTGATAAATCACTCGATTAAATGGGCCTTAAGGTCACCTTTCCCTTTGTATTTTTCAAACTTCAGTAGTTTGTATCCTAGAGGAAATGGTATTTGCAAGTACTCCATGTTGAATGAATAAATACACATGCCATCTAACTTAAACTTTTTAATTTATTTCCCAATCTGAATGGTAGTAATTGCATCCTTCATCTGTTGTAATTCTTGAGATAGGAAACTAGAAGGAACATTGGTTTGGGTAGATGGTTGGGAGATCACAAGTGGGACACTTTGACCAGGGTATGATGGAGATATCTATTGGGGTATGTTGGTTTGGTTAGGAAATAGACCAAAAATATGCATATATAGATTAGGATGTACTTGAAATTGTATAGTTGGTTGTGTGCTATTCTGGGTTGGGTTGGCTATAAAGGTTTGACTTGGAGGATTTTGTGGCTGGGATGGAAGGATATAACTATATTGTGCCTACTATGGTTGAAAAGGGACATAGTGTCAACTAATTGAACCTTGTTATTGAGTGGGAACCTCTGGACCAAGACCTTATCTCTAAAATTGTGGCACATTTTGAATTGATTGTTGTCTAGTAGGTACTTGAGAAACATGAGAGCCTCCTTGTTACATGAATCCTTTTTGGGAAATGAAATCATGTTGAAGATTCAACATCTATCGCTGACTAATATTTACACATTGTTGGTTAGTCATCATTTGGTTTTAGATTGGTACACTAGTCTATGATTGAAGAGGTATGTTTGTCACTACTTGATGAGGTGGAACATTAGTTACCCCTTATTGTGATGACAATAAATTTGACATTGGTTACATTGATACACTAGATTATGCTTGATGTTGTGGAATACTACTCATCATTTGTTAAGGATTAGGATTCATCACATTTTGTTATTGAGGCTTTGCACTAGTTACTGGTTAATTACCTATTCCTATTGGTTGTACACTTGATGAAGCAGTTGGTTGAGGTTGGGATGTAGAAACTCCTACTCCATGGTATGATGGTCCACACATGGTATTAAGTATAGACATGTGTTATTGACTAGTTATTTGTGTGTTAGTACCACTTTGATTTGGATTGGATGTTGCTTGCACATTGTCCACTATATTTTGCTCATTATTCTATGTAGAAGTAGAAGACACTTATTCAATAATGGGCATATACAACAAGTTTTCTACCAAAGTGTTTTGCATGAATGGGTCTGAACTTTGATTGTCTTGACCAGTTAACTCTATCAAAACTCATGTTAAAGGAACTAAGTCAATAAGAGGTTTGCTCACCATGGTCATCTGATTAAAATTATGTGCTAGATTCAGGTAGGTTTGATATACCATCTACGTTTGGTTAAAGTGGTCTTCCATGAGGTTTTTTCCTCTATTAGGCATATTAAGGTCTTGATATGTTGTTTTGACTAGAGCCAAAGGATTGCTAGAAGAAGCTTGTTGATCGTAAATTATGTTGTGGGGCATTCTTACTAGGTTTGGTAAATTCTCATGGGGGAAGTCTACTAGAAACTTGGCCCCTAACTCTATGGAACTAAACAAAATCTCATCTTTATTCTCAAATAAATGACACTCAAACAAAAATGGATCATATGTGGAAGGTGTATTAATAGAGCATGACTGTTGAAGAACTGGTTCGTCAGTTACAAGTATTGTAGCTAGGGATTTCACAGTATGATCTTGGTCTTATTCTAAATAAGCTATTGTATTAACGAAATAGTTAGCCAATGGATCTTGGATTTGTGCCCTGATTGAGTGTTATAAGAAGGATAAGGATCCATCTCATAAGAAATTTTATCTATGTAGGGGTCTTGCACCATTTCTTCCTATGCAACCACATTACTAATCCTTGGATTGTACATGAGTCCACTACAAGTGTAGGAGTACATGTTGGGATCCATAGTAAATATTTTTGTAAATAGAAGGTCAAAGAGTTCTACAAACTCTAAAAAGACAATGTCTAAAATTTGATGTTCAAACTTGGTCTAGACTCATCAAAAGGATTAAAAGGTTTATGCAAAGATTTGTGATAACTCAAGCTAATGTTAAGTGTCTAACGTTACATGTCTTACACAAAAAATATTAAGTGAATGAAGCAAAAATAAAAATTCCAAATGCTAAGGTTGAAGTGTTTCAAATAAGTCTAATCTAGGAAAAGTAAAAGTTGCTAGGTCTTTTGGCCAAATTTGGCATCAAAATCTAGGCTCAAATAAGGCATGCACTAGGACTCTTGGCCAAATGGCATCAAAAGATAGACTTTAAAAAAAATTAAAGTTTTAATCTAACAGATTTGAAAAACTTCTAATAAACACCAGATATTTGATTCTTGGACATGGACTCGATCAAATAGGCATAAGGTATGAAATAAAAGGCACTTTAGAGAGAGTTTTTTCTCTCACAAATAATGGTATAAAACTTGGTTCTTTTGACAAATAAGCTAGACAAAAAGTGAAAAACGTAACTATGCTAGAAAAATGTTCACAAAGGTATACTCAGATTGGTTTGAAAATTTAGGAACAAATTTGAACTCTATGTAAGGGGCCCTATGAAACAATATCTGAAATGTTTTGGGCAGCATAACAGTGCTAGACTACCCAAAAATGTGACAAAATGCTTGTTTCAAAAAATCTCTAAGGCAAAGATAATTTCTCACAAATTTGTTAGCATAACACTACCTTTCTTGACTCAAAATGTTGTGGTGCATAGACTCAAAGTGAAAGTGTTTAGCACAAAATGAATTAAATTTATCAAGTGGTGATAATGATCATGAGTCTTAAACGACCTTCAACCCAAACTAGAAATTGAACCTAAGTTCCCTCAAGTTTAGTTCAAACGGCAAATCCAATTAACACATCAACCCTATGAACTTATAAAGGTGAAATTTTGAATTTAGATTATAAATAAAGGACTTAAACAACTTTGGAAAAGGTCTAGACTCAATTGGGCTGCATAACTATGCCAAAGTGGATGATATGACTTCAAGTTTTGATGAAATTTGAACAAGGCAAATTGATGATTTCATGTTGGTAACATAATGCCTCTTTGTTTAAAGGAAAATGAGGACCATGTGTTTTGGTTTGTATCATTTGTTTACACCAAGTTTTGACTCTAAACAAGGCTTTTATCTAGGACAAAACCAACTAATTAATCACTCTTATATCCCAAACTGACAAGGTTGATTGTTATTGTTGGAATCTGTCAATATACGCCATTTGAGAGGTTTTTAAGTATTCATCCAAAAGTAAATGTGCATTATATGATAGGGTTTTTACACCCCCTTTCTCTCAAATGATAGTATTGTGACATGGACCTTGAGGCACACCTTGCACCAACAACACTTCCATGATAAGTGGGGATTTATCTAAGATCTACAAGTGTCTGAACATTCTAGGGGAATCAATTACACAATGAATTTCACATCAAATAATGCAAAGAAAAATCCCATATTTTGGGTCTATATCACTTGGCTTTTTGTAAAAAGGTCTAGTCATTTTTTCAACCACTATATCTTGTTGTTCACTCAATGTAGTGCGATGTCCAAATTGCCACTATGTCCCATGTGCAACTCCAATATGGAGCCAAATGAAGTTAATGTCGGGAGATGAAAATCTAGGGTAAAAGCTTCCCTAAAGAACTTGTGGGAGGTAATGATGTCCCCCTCATAATCTAAGTTTACATGAAATGAAGAAAACATAAAATAGAAATACTTTATGGTCATTGTCAAGGTCACCCAATACTTTTGTGAGTTTTTGGGAAGTGCTTTAGATGACATTCTTTCTATGCCTTAGACTAGGAAATTTGCAAATAGGGAAAATTATTTTGATTCCAAGCGTTCCCTAAAGGGGAAAAATGGAAGAGCATACACACAACATCCTTGTATTTTGTGAAGACAAAGGGATAATTGAAATAATGAAAAAAAAATTGACAAGTGTGTTCAATTTTAAGCCCAAATGAAACATTTGGTGGTGTTTATTTGACCCCTTGGTATTAAAATTGTAAACTTTGAAAACTAATGTTAAAAACTTACTTAAGCACCTAAATGATATATTAAACACCAAAATAATGTTCCTAGTTCATTTTAAAGCATGCAAAACATGATTTAAGCATGTTTTAACAATTTTCCAAGTTGGTCCTACAATAAAAATGTTAGCAAGTGGTTTAGCTTTGAAGCATTTTTAAAGATGAAACAATCAATTTAAAAAAATGAGCTCTCAGGTTGACATAGTGGTGCAATACTGCTACTTGACAGAGCAATCCCATTACTTGCAAGACAATCCTACAACTTTAAGAGTTGTGGTATTGTAACTAACCACTAACCATTTAGTCACAATATCGTGACCCTGAATGACAATCTCCCTACTTGCAGGACAATCCCACAACTTTATAATTTGTAGTATTGTAAACTGTAGGTGGTTTGGTCATAATACCATGACTTGGTTTGACGATCCCACTAGTAGCAGGACAATCCCACCACTTCATGAGTTGTAGTATTGTCACATAATTGTTAATAGTTAGACAATATTGTGACTCAGTTAAGCAACCTTGTGAGTTACAAAGCAATCCCATGACTTTTAAAGTAGTGGTATTGTTAACCCTGCACAAAAACATAAAGTTAGCCCAAAAATAAAAATGGCTAAGCAAAATTCCATGAGTCTAAATGACAATACCATGAGTTTTAGGACAATCCTGCTACTGTGTCTAATCAAACCCACCACTTATAGAAAAACATGTTTTTCTTGTTTTTTTCACTCTTTTGAGTCTCCCACTCCAAGATTATACATAACAAACATTAGTGAGTTGCTTGAGGGAACATTACGTTCTATTTTAAGAAGCTATTTGGTCCCATCGGGCATGTCATTATGTGAACTATGAATTTGACTAAGAAGAGGAGATTAGTATTGTGTTAGAGACAAAATGAACAAGCAAATTGACAAACAACACACTAAACTAACACCTTCATGCCTAGTTACTAGGGTGAGCTTAATAAAAAAAAATGACAAACACAACTTAAAAGTAAGGAAAAATAAGAATCCTTCACCTTATTTGGATGCTCCAAATGCTTTTATCATGGCTTGCTTGGCTTGTGATCATGAAGGTTATTGCAATGGAGCTTGACTATCCTCCACATCCTCTTGGCACCTTTGGCTTTGGCTTGGCTTGGAATGGAATCAATTTGGCATGGTAACACTAATTATAATAGCTTTTAGAACCATTTTTGCATTATAAATTTGCATTATTAAGACTTTTAAGATATTTGAGCATAATAAATTTGCACCAAAATAGCTTAAAAATGATGTTCAAGGCCTCTCTATTTATAAATTTTTACAAATGGGTAGAATCAACCTAAATCATCCATCTCATGATTGAGATGTGTGGCTAAGGATTAATCTAATTTTGTAATTAAAATTGATAAAAAGGCTCATCAATATTTGGTATAGAGGAGCAATTAAGATGCATGGAGGGATTTGATGAGGCATGGGAGGCATGAATCCTGATATTTGTGGCATTTATGGCCTAGGGATGTCTTCCTAAGAAATGAGGCCACCTAATGATGTAGATATTCAATATTCATTTCCAAAACAAATGTATTATACTTCTATTGAATAAATTTTAGGCACTAATTACTTCTTTGACTTCCAATTGATGACTATTGTTCTCAAATTTATTAGAAAACTTGATGTAGATTCCCATCTTCAAAATCACCAACATAGTCAAAATTTGAATATCCAACCAGTTTGAAGTCTTCTACCCTGGAGTATTTGAGCCTAAAATTTTGTGTTACTTTTAGATATCGAAGGACTCTTTTTACTGCTACCCAATGAATTTATCTAAGTTGTTGCATGAATATAAAAAGAACACCAATAACAAAATAAATATCTAGTCTAGTTGTGGTCATATAAATTAGAAATCTAGTGAGATGTCTATATTTAGTGGCAACTACCAAATATGTGATATCTTCTAATATAAAATTTATATTTTTTTCCATGGGCATATTGAGAGGCTTACAATTTGTAAATCTAAATTTCTTCAAAATTTCACCAATATATTTATGTTGAGTGATGAAACTCTAATTTTTGAATCACTTTAATAATTAAATAGTAATTAAGATAACCTAGATCTATCATTTCAAATCCTTTCATCAACTTTATTTTGATTTTTATAGTGTATCTCTCATTATTTATTGCAATGAGTAGAGCATTCACATACACTACTAGAAATTCAATTATTTTGACAAAAAGAGTTGTGCCTTCAAACTCAAAAAGCTTGAAATTCATGTTCAGGAGGTGCTCAATGAACTTTTTTTATCACGCTCTTTGGCCTTGTTTTAAACCACAAAATTATTTTTTTAGTTTACAAACTTTGTGCTCTTGGCCATCCATTTCAAAACCTTTAGAAATGTAATTTTCATGTCTATTTGATGAAATTTACATCTATTTTGTGTTGTCAAAGCCAACAAATTTTGAATGGTAGTCAATTTTGTTGTTGGTGCAAAGGTTTCAATTTAGTTTATCCCTTTTTTAAACAAACCCATTTATGACAAGCCTTGTTTTGTGTTTATCAATTGAGCAATCTACTTTGTATTTTTATAGAAGACACACTTACAACCAATTGGTTTAATGTCAATTGGAGGATCAACCAACTCTCAAGTTCTATTTTTGAGTAATGCATCATACTCACTCTTCATTACTTTTCTCCATGCATCAGGAGTTTTAGCTTATTTGAAGGATATAGGTTCAAAGTCAACAAAAATGTTGAATTATTCTTCTAAAGGGCCATCCAAGGCAACCTTTTTTTAATCTTATATTGAATTTCATATAGGAACTTTTCTAATTATTGTGAAGATGCATGTGAAATTCAAGTGCTTATTTTACAACATTATTAGGTCTAACATCTTTTAATGTTTGTTTAACCCATATTAGCATCTTCTTTTGAGTACCTCATGGAATCATCGATGCCTCATTTTATTGATCTAAAGATCCTTAATTTTCTAACATAAGACCACTTTATGATGAAATTTCACTTTCTTCCATAGGGGTGTTTGATTTTTAATTATAGGAGTCAATAGAGATTCAACTATTTTTAAATTATAGGTCCCCATTCACTATTTGGAACCTCCATATAAATCTCAAAAAAATAAAAATTAGCATATTTATCAGGTCAATTCAATTATTGAATTGTTTGTTATGTCCTTTGAAGTTTTAAAAAAGCCAACATCTCTTGCAATGATAATTTTTTAATTTTCTCAACATATAGCCTATGTGCCTTTGAGGATTTTGAGTATCCCAAAAGGATGCACTTTCAACTCTTATGGTCTAACTTATTCCTTGTCTCTTTGGGAATCAATGTGTTTCATGTGGATTAAAAATCCAAAGACCTCTCATTAAAGGAAGATGACCACACCAAATTTCCTATGGAGTCTTCATTTGAAGGGTTGTAGAGGGTGAACTATTATGGATATATAATGTTATTTAAGTTCCTTCCTCATATCTAGTCACAACAACTGCATTATCAAATTTTATTATGATCTTCACTTCTCCACTATCCAACATAATGGAGTGGCCTTATTGATGAATGAAAACAAGGGACAATAAGTTTCATTTTAGTTGAGGAAGAAATAGGAAATTATGGAGAATGAAATATTGAAGTCTTGGTGATTTGAGCTGGATTTTCCCTTTTTATTAAGGTTGTAAACTTGTTCTATCTAGTGAAATATATTGGACCACAACTTTCTTCATGAAAATTCCTTAAATAAGTCCCTTCATAAAGTCATATGTTATCTGGCACCACTGTCTAAGACCCAAGTATTATCCTAGGTTAAACTTATTGAGTCATTATTTCCTTTATATAAGATGGGAAAACAAGTGCATTACATGGTAGGGTTCCCAGTGAAGGGATGCCTCACTACACAACCATCAATAAATACTCAATTTAGACACCTAAATCTGGCCACCAATAACCTCTAAGTGAGCTTTTAGCCAATTTCCACCCAAAATGCATAATTTGGCCTAAAAACATTAAAGCACACTAAATGATGTGAAACTAACATATTCAAGTGCTGATTTTGGCCAGGGTATCCCTAAATGGGGCAATGCAATTTTTGGGCCTACTAACTTTGATCAAATCATTTTGAGTCAAAATGCCAGTTTTGCACCTAAGTGTTCTGGATTGCTCTTTCATATCAAATATCTTGCATGAGACACATGCCTTTTTTATTTGGTGTTGGTAAAATCCTATATGGGATAACAAATCTAATGCATCTGATGTTACCTTCTAATTTCAATCTAGTCAAATTTTGGACCAATAATAAGGCAATCTGATCAATTTGAGTAATTTGTGCACAAAGTGCTTAATCATGCTTAGAGATAATTAATACAAGTTAGAGCCTAATTAAGAATTCCATAGAAACTTGTTGGATAATTTGTTTTGGGAATGAATATTGAATATCTACATCATTAGGTGACCTCATTTCTTAGGAAGACATCCCTAGGCCATAAATGCCACAAATATCAGGATTCATGCCTCCCATGCCTCATCAAATCCCTCCATGCATCTTAATTTCTCCTCTATACCAAATATTGATGAGCCTTTTATCAATTTTAATTTCATAATTGGACTAATCCTTAGCCACACATCTCAATCATGAGATGGATGGTTTAGGTTGATTTTAGACATTTGCAAAAATCTATAAATAGAGAGGCCATGAACATCATTTCTAAGCTATTTTGGTGCAAAGTTATGCTCAAATACCTTCAAAAGTCTTCATAATGCAAAGTTATAATACACAAATGGTTCCAAAATCCATTACAATTAGTGTTACGATGCCAAATTGATTCCAAGCCAAGCCAAGCCAAATCCATAAGGTGCCAAGGAGAAGAAGAGATAGCCAAGCCTCCTTCAATGAAGACTTCATGAGCACAAGCCAAAAAAACCACTAAAAAAAGAATTTTGGAGCATCCAAGGAAGGTAAAAGAGAGTTTCTTTTGCATTTTAGTTGTGTGTTTTATTCATGTTTTTTAACTAAGCTCTCCCTAGTTTCTAGACCTAGAGATGTTATGCTAGTTAGTGTGTTTCTTTCATTTTGTTTTCATTTTAAAACTAACACCATATTAACCATCCTCTCTTGATTAAAATTCCTAGTTCACATAATGGCATGCCCGGTGGGACAAAATGCATCTTAAACATGAAAAAGATCATTATGCAACTTTAAAATCTTTATTTAGATCATTAAAACTCTTACAATTTGATTTTCTAACTTTGTTTTGCCATTTTTCTTTATCACGGGTTTACACAGTAATCGATGTTGGTTAGTAAAACCATCATCGGTCACTATTAGTATAACCGATGTCGGTTAGGTAACTGCCATTAGTTAGTAAGTGTAACCATCATCAGCTATATAACTAACATCGTTCACTATGTTTTTCTTGAAACACAAAACCTGAGAGCTCTTTTCTTAAAGTTCATTATTTCAAACCCAAAATAGCTTCAAGGTTAAAGGGCATGCTAACATTTTTGTTGTAGGACCAAACTTGAAATTTGCTAAAAACTTGTTTAGATCACATTTTGCATGCTTAAAAATGAATTAGGAACATTATTTTGGTGCTTAATAACATTTAAGGTGCTTAAATAAGTGTTTTTAACAGTAGTTTTCAAAGTTACAACTAAGACCAAGTGGTCAAATGAACACCACCTCATTTTTTGAATTTGGACTTGAAATGAACTCACCTTTCCAAGTTTTTTGTATTCACTTAGTTGTTTAAATTAAATTTTTGTTTGGCAAAGAGAGGGGTGTTGCATGTATGCTCTTCTATTTGTCCCCTTTAGGGAACCCTTGGAATCAAAGCGCCATTCTTATTGCAAGTAGCCTAGTCCAAGGCTTAGAAAGAAACTCATCTAAAGCACTCCCCAAAAACTCATCAAAGTTTGGGTGACCTTGAAAATGACCCTAAAGTATTTCTATTTTCATGCTTTATTTATTTTTATGCAAACTTGGCTTGCGAGGGGGACTTCATCACATCCAAAGAGTTATTTAGGGAAGATTTGACCTATTATTTCATTTCTTGGCATTGACTTCACTTACTCCTTTAGAGTTGCAAATGGGGCGTAGTGGCACTTTAGACATCATAGTACACTGAGTGAACATTAGGATGTAGTGGTTGTAAAAAGGACTAGACCTTTTTGCAACATGCCAAGTGATACAAACCCAAAATCTATGCTTTTATTTTGTATTATTTGGTATAAAAGTCATTGTGCAATTGATTCCCCTAGAATGTTCAAAAAATTGTTAGATCTTAGACAAATCCCCACTTGCCATGGAAGTATTATTGGTGCAAGATGTGCCTCAAGGTCCATGTTGTAGTAATATCATTTGAGAGAAGGGGGGGGGTGTAAAAACCCTACTATATAATATATATTTACTTTTGGATGAACACTTAAAATCTTCTCAAATGACGTATATAGATGGATTCTAACAATACCAAGCAACTTTGTCAATTTAGAGTCTAAGAGAAATTAATCAGTTGAGTTTTATCCTAGATTAAAGTCTTGTTTGAATTCAAAACTTGGTGTAAAAAAATTATACAAACAAAACACATGGTCCTCATTTTCCTTTGAACAAAAAGGTATTATGCTACCCGCATGAGATCATAAATTTGCCTTGTTCAAAAGTTCATCAAAAGTTTGGGAGTCATATCATCCACTTTGGCATGGTTATGCTTCCCAATTGAGTTTAGACCTTTAAAATAGTTGTTTAAGTCCTTCACTTATAATCTAAATTCAAAATTTTACCTTTATAAGTTCATAGAGTTGAGGTGTTAAGTGGGTTCACCATTTGCACTAAACTTGAGAGAACTTAGGTTTAATTTTCAATTTGGGTTGAAGGTCATTTAAGACTCATAATCATTATCATCACTTGATAGGCTTAAGCCATCTTATGCTAAACACTTGCACTTTGAGTCTATGCACCATAAAACATTTTGAGTCAAGAAAAGTAGTGTTATGCTATCAAAATTGTGGAAAACTATCTTTTCCTTAGAGAGTTTTTTGAAACAAACTTTTTTGTCACACATTTTGGGTAGTGTAGCATCGTTACGCTGCCTAAAACATTTCAAATATTGTTTCATAGACCCTCTTGCATAGAATTCAAATTTGTTCCTACATTTTTAGACCAATCTGAGTGTACTTTTATGAGCTTTTGTCTAACACAATTATACTATTCACTTTTGTCTAGCTTATTTGTCAAAAGAACCAAGTTTTATACCATTATTTATGAAAAAATAAACTTCTCCAAAGTGACTTTTGTTTCATACCTTATACCTAGTTGATCAAGTTCATGTCCAAGAATCAAATTCCTAGTGTTTTTTAAATGTGTTTCAAATCTGCTAGATTAAAACTTTCATCTATTTCAAAGTCTAGACTTTGATGCCATTTGGCCAAGAGTCCTAGCACATTCCTTGTTTGAGTCTAGCTTTTGATGTCGTGTTTGGCCAAATGACCTAGCAAAGTTTAAATTCCTAGATTATACTGATTTGAAACACTTTGATCTTAGAGTTTGGCATTTTGATTTTTAGTCAATTTACTTGCTTATCTTTGTGAAAATAGTGAAACATTAGATACTTCACCCTAGCTTGTTTCCTCACAAATATTTGCATAAACCTTTTGATCCTTTTGAAAAATATAGACCAAGTTGGAACATCATCTATTTTAGATTTTTTCCATTTTAAAGTTTTTATAACTCTTTGACCTTTTATCGTAAAGCATTGACTATGGATCCCAAAATGTATTCCTACACTCATAGTGGACTCATGTATAATCCAGGGATTAGTAATGTAGTTGCATAAGAAGGAATGGTAAAAGACCCCTACATGGATAATATTGCTTATGAGATGGATTATTATCCCTCTTATAATACTCAATTAGGGGCATCAAGCCAAGGTCCCTTGGCTAACTATTTGGCTAAAACACCACCTTATTCAGAACAAGACCAAGAACAAACTACACAATACCTAACTACAATACCCATAGTGGATGAGCTAGTTCTTCAATAGTCATATTTTACTAATATGACTTCCACACATGATCCATTTTTGTTTGATTGACATTTTTTAGATAACAAAGATGAGATTTTGGTTAGAGCCATAGAGGTAGGGGCCAAGTTTTCAGTAGACTTCCCCCATGAAAATTTACCAAGCCTAGTAAGAGTGCCCCACAATATCATTTATGATCAACAAGCTTCTTCTATCAATCCTATGGCTCTAGTCCAAATAACATATCAAGATCGTAATATATCTAATTGAGGAAAAAACATCATGGAGGACCACTTTAACTAAATGTAGATAGCATATAAAACCTACTTAAATCTATCACATAATTTCAATCAAATGAACATGATGAGTAAACCTCTTATTGACTTAGTTCCTTCAATAGAAGTGTTGATAGACTTAACTAGACAAGAGAATATGAGTTTCAACCCATTCATGAAAATCACTTCAATAGATAACTTGATGCATATGACTGTTATTAAAGAAGTGTCTTCGGCCTCTACATAGAATAATGAGCAAAATATAGTGGACAATGTGTAAACAACATCTAATCCCAATCAAAGTGGTACTAACACACAAAAAACTAGCCAATAACATGTGCCTATAGTTAATCCCATGAGTGGATCATCATACCAGTGAGTAGGAGTTTTTACATCCCAACCTCAATCGGCTACTTCCTCAAGTGTATAACCTATAGGATTAGGTAGTCAAATAATGACCAATGTCATACCTAATGATAGAATGTGATGAATCCTACTCTTCCTCAACAAGTAATGAGTAGTATTCCACAATAGTAGGCATAATCTAGTGTACCAATGCAATAGAGGATAATACATTGCCACATCAATTAGGGGAAACTAATGTTCCACCTAACCAGGTAATGACAAACATTACTATTCAGTTGTAGACTAATATTTCAATCCAAAACCAAGCAATGACTAGTCAACAACTTGTAAATATAGGTCAACAATAGATGCCAAATCTACAACCTATTTTCACTTCCCTATAGGGATTCATGCAATAATGAAGCTCTCATGTTTCTTAAGTACTTACTAAACAACCATTGGTTCAAATTCTGCCACAAATTTAGAGATAGGGTCTTGGTTCACAAGTTCCCACTCAACAACAAGGTTCGATTAGTTGATAACATGTCCCTTTTCAACCACAACAGGCATAGTATAGTTATATACCTCCATCTTAATCATAAAATCCTCTAAATCAAACCTTTATCACCAACCCAAACCAAAATATCACACAACTAAATATGTAATTTCAAATACATCCTAATCCACGTATGCATATTCTTGGTCCATTCTCCAACCAACCAATATACCACAATAGATATCTCCATCATACCCTGGTCAAAGTGTCCCACTTGTGACCTTCCAACCATCTACCCAAACCAATATTCTCCCACAAACCAATGTTCCTTCCAGTTTCCTATCCCAAGAATTGTAATAGATAAAGGATGCAATTGCTACCATTCAGGTTGGGAAATAGACTAAAAATTTTAAATTGGATGATGTGTGTTCTTATCCATTCAACATGGAGTATTTTCAAATACCATTTTCTCTAGGATATGAACCACCAAAATTTGAAAAATACAAAAGGAAAGGTGACTCTAAGGCCCTTTTAACTAAATTCTTTGTCACATGTCAACCAGTGGCATATAACGACATATACCTTTTGTTGTTGTTTTCAAGGAGCTTAGATAGACAAGCCTTAGAGTGGTTTTTAAAGTTTCCCAAAAATTTAGTAATGGATTTTGATGATCTTGCTAATAAGTTTGTGCAACACTTTTCTTATAATCTCAAGCATGAGATTTCATTAGTGGACTTAACACAAGTAAAGTAAAAATCTGGTGAGAGTTTTGAAAGTTATCTACAATGATGGAGAGCTTTTGCAAGCCATTTCACCCACAATCGACTAGATGAATAATTAGCCATTGTGTTTGCTAACATTTGCATAGTGAGATAGCTTATCATCTGGAATTACAATGTGCACATACTTTCAAAGAGATCATTGATAAAGGTTTGTTGATCAAGTGGGTGTTCATTAATAAAGAAGTCATCAAGATTAATTTAACTAATCAAAATTAAGGTACCAATCAGATAAATGGCCAACATCAACATCCCATTCAAGTAGAAGCATCACAATCGACACAGGGCAATAACCAAGAAAGATTGAAGCAATTCAACTATAATAAAAATGTTGTGGGAAATGAAGTAACCAAATCCTGTCATGTTAAAATGGTGCAAAAATCATTTGCACCACCTTTTTAGCTTAATCCTACCCAAAAACCTCTCCAACCAATACCACAAGTACAATAACCAAGACCTACACAACAAATACAACCTTACCATTTTAAAACCCTCCTCCTAGGAGAATCATGCCTGCACGTCATGTATTTAGTGATCTAGGAGAACCTATTGAGTCTATATTTTGTAAGATTACTACCTCTAATCTGATTAGTTTTCCTATACCAAAGCATTATCCACAAGGCATTCCTTATCCTAATTGGTACCATGAAAATGAATTTTATGACTATCATTAGGTCAATGGGAATAATCTATGAAGATGTATCCAAATCAAGCATTTAATTAAGAATATGTTGGATAATAGAGAGATAACATTAGATAATGGTGCTTCCACTTCCAATCAAACTCTTTGGATTTATCAAAACCCCATTTCTTGATATAATAATTAGTAGCAATAAAATAATCAATAATAGTAACAATAATGACTAGTGCAACAACAAAATCAATAGTATCAAAATCAAAGGCCAAACCAAAAAAATCAACAAAATTAACCATAGAACCCATGATAGAACAATAGACAAAACCAAAGTTAGAATGGTAAAAATGAACAAACCTATCATCTAGTTACACATGACTAAAATAGGGTTGTAGGTCATATTGTAGGGGGTAGTGTTAATACCATCTCCATTAATCCTAGACCAAGTACTAATCAGCCTAAACCATTGCTAAACAACAACATTTAGTCAAATTACATGGATAATTATTCTTTGACTTGGGAGTGTATACAAGAAAACCAACAAACTAAGACTTCCCCTTTTGAACCTTATATCAACAACTCATCCTTGCCACATGACCACATACGAGTGCATCGATAATTGAGACTTATCCTGTCTAGTCCCACACCATTCCCAATATTGGTTAGAAATAATGGTATAGTATTTAATCCTGATTATGAAATCAAAAATTAGAGGTCAAAGATTACTATCCTAGGCCCACAACCATCTACCACTTTACCTGTTATTAAATTGATCGTTCAGCCTCAGAATAAACCATTCAATACTAACCAAGACAAGAAGTTTGATATTGTGGAACAATTACAAAAGACACCAGCACAAATTTCTATTTTAGATTTGTTGTGAATGTCATTAATCCATAAGAACATCTTGAATGAGTTTTTAAACCAATTTACTATTTCTAGTGACATATCCCCTAATAAATTTTAAGCTTTGGTTGGACACCTAGCTCTAGTCCAACAAGTCACATTCAACCAAAGTGATATATCTTCCCTTGGTCCACTCCATAATAACCCATTATAAAAATAAGTTTATATAAAGTGACATAAAGTGAAAATTTTCCTTATAGACAATGGATCAGGCCTCAACATAGTATCTCTAAAGCTCATCAAGCATCTTGGGTACACAATGGTCGATTTCCAACCAAAAATGATAACCATCAAATCCTTTGATAATAAAGAAAGAGAATCATAAGACACCATTAGTTTGCTAGTTATCATTGGGCCTTTGACCCATGATACACTTTACCATGTGATTGATTATGAGTTATCATATAATATGCTTTTAGGTAGGCCTTGGTTACATGAGATTCATGCAGTCTCATCAACATTGCACCAATGTATCAAGCTTTCCAACTCATGGATGAAAGTGAATATTCTAGGAGATTTACACCCATATGAACACTACAAACATCTTGAGGCTGAATTTCAAAGCTACAATTATCAGTATGACATGAATCCAAGTTCCAAACAGGATAAAATAAAGGCTATGTTTATTGATCTTTCACTGGATAATTGCATAGATCTTTATACTTTGGATTCCCTTTCCCACATGCTTCCTCTTGAAGCTTCTAGCCATTTCACCATTTTAGATCATGGGGTGGGAGAGTATGTGACCCATGATATATTTCATATTTCCAATCTTCCTCAAGATCCAAAAACCTTTAGGCAACCTAAAGTCACCCCACATATGCATTGACAACAAAAGAACAAAGATAAAGACTTACCACATTTTTACTAGCATCTAGCCTAGAACTCGACCCTCTTGAAGGGGATGAATCATGGTTATACGATGACAACCAAATTAATTGTTATAAAAGTGTAAAGTATCATATTCCCAATAGGATCATAGAGAGTCACAATTATGAAGGAAGAGGCCTCAGACCAAATTAGCAAGGAGTCATCTAGCCAATTTCCATGACTAAGTATGAAAGACCTATTGGACTTGGATTTAAACCACCTGGGGGTGTCCCCACATATATTATTCAAACTCCATCACTAACAACTAGTGATGATGATGCTGACAATGAAGCAGAGTCTAGTCATAGCCTCACCTTTGATGACTTATCTAAAACCAACCTGTTTGATAACAATGCCATTTGTACCCTTACCCTAGTCATTCATCATAACCCATTGCCATTGTATTATCCCTAACTAATAGACTAGGACCAACAAAAATCTAATCTACCAATTGATGAGTTTTAGAATGATGAGGCATTCTGTGATTCTTAGGCCTTAGAGACAACATTCCATTGGGAGATTATAAGTCAAGATTCTTAATTACATTGGATCCTACAACCTATTTTGGAGAGCAGGTAAACACCCTTAGCCAAAAATAAATAAGTAAAACAATGAGGTCCCAAAGTGAAAACCTCTTTGAGGCACTTTTTGACCAGGGAAAAAGTAAAGATAAAGGCCAGTCTAGTGGTGAAAACCTATTTCAGGCACCATTAGATGGGGATGTTCATTCTTCTTTGAATTTAGACCAGTAGACCACCAATGATGAACTTGCCTATGGATCCGAGTTTAGTTTTGCACAAAAATAAGTATTTGATCAAATTATTCAATAATTTTTTGACTATTTTGTCACATGGATAGATCTCCCATTAGGAGACTCAAATTCATCATGTCTAGGAGAAGTTGAAGAGCAAGTCTTAGCAGAGGACCCTGACATAGTCCAATAGTTCAAGTCAATACCTACTATCCTAGAAGATGGTTTGACCCTTATAGTTGAAGATACAATAAAGATAAACATCAGGACTCCATCAAACCCAAAATGGATAAAATTAGGTGTGTCTCTCACTGAGGAGGAACATGAAGTCTTTACTGCTCTATTGAGAGAATTTGTAGATATCTTTGCATGGGCCTTTTTTGACATGCTAGGTCTGGACCTCACCTTGGTTCTGTACCACCTTATGGTTAACCCTGATGCCAAACTAGTAAAACAAAAGCTACATAAGATACATCCTCACATTATTATATTAGTAAAGAAAGAGATGGAAAAAATCTTAGAAATAGGATGTATCTGATTTATTGACTACTCAGAATGGATCTCTAATGTGGTACATGTTAGTAAAAACCCTGAAGGGATTAGAATCTGTACTAATTTTTGAGACATCAAAAAAGCTTGTCCTAAAGATGATTTTCCATTGCCTAATATTAACATGATCATTGAATCCATGATAGGTTATGAAATTATTTCACTTATGGATGGTTTTTCAAGATACCACTAGATCAAAATATCACCACAAGACCAACATAAAACAAAGTTCACCACTCCATGGGGATTATTATAATATTAGGTAATGGAATTTGGCCTTAAGAATGCTAGAGCTACATATTGAAGGGCCATTACTATCATATTCCTTGATATAATGCATGATATTGTTGAAGACTATGTCGAAGACATATTAAGAAAATTCAAAACTAGGGTTGACCATCCAACAGTGCTACATAAGATATTTGAAATATTATGAGAGTACAAAGTCAAATTCAATCCAAATAAATGTGTGTTTGGCATAAACTTAGGAAAATTACTTGGATTTATTATGTCTCATAGAGGTATTGAAGTTTATCTAGCTAAATTCCATGCTATAATTGAGATGCCACCACTAACCAATTTAAAGCAACTCTGTAATTTATAGGGTAATATCCAGTCAATCTGATGCTTCATCTATCAGTTAGAAAACAAGTGTCATCCATTTACACACCTTATAAAGAAGGGAGTTACATTTCACTAGGATGATCACTACCAAATAACTTTTCAACAACTCAAAGACTATCTTGCTAATCTGCCTATTTTATTACCTCATATGTCGAGAAAACCATTCTTGTTAAACCTATGAACTACCAACCATGCTTTGCGGGCACTCTTAGCTCAACATGATGACAATGAAAAAGAACATGATGTATACTACCTAATCCATACCTTGATCACATAGGAACATAACTATGCACCTATTAAAAAAGGTTGTCTGGCCATGGTCTTCACAACTCAGAAACTACACCATTACATGTTGAATAATAAGACCATAGTCATTTCAAAAGTAGATTTGCTCAAGTATCTACTATCTAAAATAGATTTTCAAAGTAGAATGGATAAATGGATCATTCTTCTCAATGAATTTGACATAGAGTATGTCAATTAGAAGGTAATCAAGGGATAAGTTCTTGCATATCAATTTGCTGAAGCACCTCTCACAGACACAGCCACTCACGTTTCAATTTTTTGATGAATCCATAATGACCATCATTGATACACCCCTTGAGGAACAACCCTAGAAGCTATATTTTGATGGTTCATTTACTACACATGAATTGAGGGTAGGCCTATTATTTATTACATCATAGGGGGATCTGATCCCTAAATTATTCAAAATTAGCTTTCCTTATACAAACAACATGACTGAGTATGAAGCACTTGTTATAGAACTTTGATAGGTAGTGCATTAGAACATATCTCATCTCCAAGTTTATGGTGATTCTTAGTTAATCATCAATTAGGTCACAGATCATTTTTAGACCAAAGATGACAAGCTGGTTCTATATAAAGCCATGGTCGACACTCTTAAGTAACAAATTACCAACATTTAGTTTGAGTACATACCAAGGACTAGTAATATAACTACAAATTCCATGGCTATTATTGGCTCTCTGATTTGAAAAAAAGATAAAGTTAGAGACTGTCAGTTCCTCATCGAGAATTTATTAGCACCAACTCGTGAACCTTCAACCATTGTAACTATTTGTGACATTGTTGGTCCTAATTCTATCTAGTACCTAGACCTTTATAACTACCTTCATGACTAAGTTATACCACCTAACCTATCTCAAAAAAAAACCAAAGCCTTTATTCATCATTCCACTCATTATACTCTACTTGGATCCACCCTTTATCATCATAGTTTTGATGGAACTATACTTCATTGTTTAACTTTGATAGAGTCTACATTAGTGTTAAGATAAGTACATGAAGGGGTATGTGGAGCTCATTCTAGTGGGGTAGTCCTATCCAAAATTCTCTTGCATATTGGTTATTAATAACCCATGATGGATGTAGATGCCATTATATATGTAAATAAGTGTGACAAATGTCAACAATATGTTAATCTGATTCATGCCCCAACCAAAACTCTGAAACTAATGCTGACACCATGGCCATTTTATACATGGAGACTTGACCTCATTCAAAAGACCAACCCCACTTCATCTGATGGCCATAAACATATCTTTACTGCCACTGAGTATTTCACTAAGTGGGTTGAATCTATACCCCTCACTTATGTGACTAGAAAGTAAATTTCTAAATTCATCTTCAACCATCTCATCTGCTACTATGGTATTCCCTCTGACATTATATTTGGTAATAGAGGATCATTCAAGAATAAGGATGTAGAGTAGCTATGTACTGTAACATCACAATTTTTTTTTATATTGCATATTGACCTCAAGGTAATGACCAAGCTGAAGCATCAAATAAAACCATTGTCAATATTCTCAAAAAGATTGTCAATAATGCTAGTCATGATTGGCACTTGTAGATATTCCCTAACCTTTGGGCATATCGTACTAATCATCATACCCCCACAAGAGCCACTCCATACTCACTTGTTTGTGTTACTGAGGCCATCATTCCCATTGAGGTTGAATTGCCTTCATTACACATCTCTTTCAAGCATGTATTGGATGATCATGACTATCAAGTAGCTCACCTGAAAGAGATAGACCTACTTGATGAGAAATACACAGCTGCGTTCAACAATCTTCAAGCATATCAGAACCAACTTAATGGCCACTATAATTGGCATGTTAAGTATATAATATTTGAACTTGGTGATCTTGTTCTTAAAGAAAACCAAAAGAATACCATGGCTAAGAAGAAGCATAAAGGAAAATTCAAACCAAACTAGATAGGGCCTTTTATCATTACCGCAGATTATGGATTAGGAGCATACAGGCTTGCCACACCAAATGAAGATGAAATTCTTGAGCTGATAAATATTATTCATCTCAAGTGGTACTATGCTTGAGTTCTAAGGTCTATTATTTATAAGGACCATTTCATTTATGCCATTTTATCACTATTCTTCTTCATACAAATATCATCTTTATTTGTCCTCTTAGTTGTATCCACTTTTCACCTCTAACCTATCAACCTAGTGTGTTCTAAAGCCTAGCCCATTTGACCTTAGTTTTTTCCATTTGTTACACATTTATAGCATCAAGGTATCTTATCAGTTTCATTAGTTAGTTCATGTACTTTAGATAGAGATCATATTTTGGAGCAGTGTGATAGAAGTTTCGGTACTTACATCTTTTTTTTGTTATTCCTTTCTTATCATCGGTCTTGTTACTAATTATAACTACATTTGGGAAAATTAGTACCAATGATCCATGCTGTTGTGTCCTAGTTATAATTGTCTATAGGTAAACTAGGGGAAACATATGTTTATTAAGCCTTGACGTACCAACTTGCCACTTCCTATGTCATACTTTGCCTTTTTACCAACTGTGCTTGTTTTATTTAAATTGACTGCTACACTAGTCAGATTCCTCTACTTTAGGTCCACTCAGTCACCCTTCCCACCATGCTCTCACCATTTTGTGAGAAACTTAAGCCACACTCTCATCATTTTGTGAGAAACCTAAGTTTGAATGCTCTCGCCATTTTGTGATCTTGAACCATTTAGCGTCTTATCATTCTCAATTGAGTTGAGATACTCTAAAATAATTCTAAAAACATTTAAAAAATTATTAGAAAAGAACAAAAACATTGACAACTTCTTTGCCTTAAGGATTCTGGGAACCCTTACTAAGTTACAAACAAATCACTTATCATTTAGTTTCCCCTTCTTTTTTGGCCTTTTTCTCTCACACACTTACCATTTTACAACACCATTCCTATTCTTCTATCACATCCATTCTATTTGTTTTCCTTAGTTATCACATTCTTCCCATTCCCTGGGAGAACTACATTTGGCCTAGAGTTTTTTATTAGATATTACATCCATGGAACTATGTAGGTAGTGTCCACTTGCCTAGTGCATATAGAGATAGCTTAGCCACCCCCTTCTTTTTCTTTTATTCCCCCATTTTGTTTGTTTGTTAAGTTGTCACCTATTTTCTAGGGGCAATGTTTGTAGGGTTTCTATTATGTTATTTGTTTGTTTGTTTCTACTTATTTTGTTTGTTTGTCTACCTATTTGTTTGGTTTCAACACTGTTGTCTTGATTTAGTTTGTGTGTTCATTATGTGATTCCTTACCCACACTTACACTTGAATTCATCCATATTCATATGTTTACATTGTCATCATGGTTTCTATCATTATTGTATTGGCATATTGGATTACAGGATTTAGTCTTAATGAATATTTTGGCCAAGTACTCATGATGTTATACCATGATGCCTACTGACACGTGCTACAACAAACCTAAACTTTAAAATTTTTATTTAGCAATGGAAACATCTCTTCGACATGGACATCCTGATTCCATCCTAATCATATCCCAAATAGAGTAATTAAGCATGAAATAATTCCAAACTTTATTAGTTCAGATGAGCATCTCCCTACTAGTAGGTTATTCCAATTCATCATTACCCTCTGTGTTAAGTTATTATCATCCTTGACCAAGTTTATTATGTTTTCCATAATCAGGGTCCAATGATTATAATTGCCTATGGGTAAATCATTGCACACCACCCCACCTACATTTCTCAGTGATTATAACTATCTTTAGGCAAATCATTGTGTTGTCACCACTTTAATTTTTTTGCCCATATAGGGGCATGTTATTATCTTATTTTTCTATCTTAATAAGGTCAGCTCCATCTTCTCAATGATTATAACTATCTTTGGGCAAATCATTGTGTTATCATACCATGTTACCACTATCAGGGTATAACGCTTATAACCCAGGAAAACCATTATACATCATCCCACTTACATTCTTAATGAATTTGACTACTTTTTAAATATCATTGTGTTTACACCCCATCATCTTTCCTTTCTTTGGTCCTTTCATTTTGCTTCTTTGTTTTTGAGGGACTGTTTGCCAACCTACTTGTGCCAACCATTCCCTTGAGGGGGCATCATATAATTAGTTTATAATCATTGATGTTGTAGGAATATAGGACCTTTTCATTCTTTGAGAAGACATTACTATTCTTATATCTTGCAACACCTTCCCAAATAGGGGTAAATTGTAGACACCTAAATCTAGCCACCAATAACCTCTAAATAGGCTTTTGGCCAATTTCCACCCAAAATACAAAATTTCACCTAAAAACACTAAAACATGCTAAATAATGTGAAACTGACATATTCAAGTATCAATTTTGGCTAGGGTATCCCTAAATAAGGTAATGCAATTTATGGGCCAACTAACTTTGATCAGATCATTTTGAGCCAAAATGCCAATTTTGCACCTAAGTGCTTTGGATTGCTCTTTCCTATCAAATAGCTTGCATGAGACATGTGCCTTTTTTATTTGGTGTTGGTAACATCCTAAATACAATAATGGATCCAATGCATCTGACATTGCCTTTCAATTCCAATCCAATCAAATTTTGGACCAATAACAAGGCATTCTGATTAATTTGAGTAATTTGTACATAAAGTGCTTAATCATGCTTAAAACTAATTAATCCAAGTTAGAGCATAATTAATAATTCCATATAAACTTGTTGAATAATTTGTTTTGGAAATGAATATTGAATATCTACATCATTAGGTGACCTCATTTCTTGGTAAGACATCCCTAGGCCATAAATGCCACAAATATCAGGATTCATGCCTCCCATGCCTTAACAAAGACCTCCATGCCTCTTAATTGCTCCTCTATCCCAAATATTTATGACCATATTTATCAATTTTAATTTCATAATTGGATTAATCCTTAGCCATACATCTCAATATTGAGATGGATGGTTCAACTTGATTATAGACATTTGTAAAAATCTATAAATAGAGAGGCCATGAACATCATTTCTAAGCTATTTTGGTGCAAAGTTATTATGCTCAAATATCTTATAAAGTCTTGATAATGAAAAGTTATAATGCATAAATGGTTATAAAATCCATTGAAATTAGTGTTGCCATGCCAAATTGATTCCAAGCCAAGACAAGCCAAAGCCACAAGGTGCTAAGGAGAAGAGGAGATATCCAAGCCTCCTTTGATGAAGACTTGATGAGCACAAGCTGCAAAAGCCACTACAAAAATATTTTTGGAGCATCCAAATAAGGTAAAAGAGAGTTTATTTTGAATTTTAGTTATGTGTTTTATTCATTTTTGTTAACTAAGCTCTCCCTAGTGTCTAGGCCTAGAGATGTTATGCTAGTTAGTATGTTTCTTTCATTTTGTTTTCATTTTGAAACTAACACCATACTAACCATCCTCTCTTGAGTCAAATTCCTAGTTCACACTCATTAGATTCTCAAAAATGTTTTATTGATCCAATAGGGTTGTATGATATTCTGAGCTTCGCATCTTTTCATAGGGGCCCTTGGCTCCCTTCTTAGATCTCTCAACTTTGTCTCAGTCACTCACTCAATTTTATATTTTGGAAAGTCTTGATCCTTATCTATTGCGTCTACCTATAAAAACTACCAAACTTAGCCACCATCAACTAAAAAATGGCCAAAAATAACCTCAAATGGGACCCATCTCCCCTTTTTATAACTATTGTGGGAAATTACTAACTTGTCTATTCAAAGTATGGATAATTGTCTTCAAGTAGGTTTGGTACCAAAATTTCAATTCCTATGCTAGAGTAGTTTGGATTAGTCAGACCTTGATCCTTTTAGTTATAAAAATAGTTAAATCATATCATACCTCATAGATCTTCCATCTTTCACCATCATTTAATTTTAGCTCTACTAGGTGTCATATTTTTTAGCTAGCTAATTAACTCTTTATCCTTTCTAGTCTTGGGATATGATATTGTGGCCTTGTGCCTTGATTCCATACTTTCCTATTGTAGGAATCTCTTTTCTTTACACATCATGTTGTAGGTATTCCTTATTCTTATAAATTATGTACTTGTCCAAATCCTCAAAACTCTATACTAACTTGAATTTATGCCTCTGTGAACTACTAGTGCACATGCTTCATAATATTTATATGTGCAATCATCTGCAAGTGATTCTATGTTATCCTTTGGTGCCTAGTTCTCTTCATTACCCATGTAATCTAAAACTTGGTTCATGTAGGATTGTCTATTTGCATGGGATGATCTTGCATTAGACTCCCTAGGTAATTTGAAATGCAAGCTATTGCTTACATGTAGGGTTGATGATGAAATCACTCTTTAGGTCATTTTTATTTACCAAGGTTCTCTCCTTCACTTGATACCTACATAAATAGGCTTGTTGTGTACTCTTCCTGATATTTTCTCTCTTTTCTTCCCTCTTTTTCTATTACGCTATTTCACTTTCCTCATTTTTTCCTTCTCTTTCTTCTCTCCTTTATTCCTCATTTCTTACTTTCTCTTGTAATCCTATGTCCACCTTGTCCTTTGGCTTCCATTATATCTCCAACTTCTCCTTGTGTGTGCCTTACATAGCTATCCTATGTACTTCTATCACCCTTATTATTTTATCTTCATTTATTTATAGTGTGCACCTAACAACTCTTCCACACACTCTTGTGGGTCTACACCAACCTACTTTACTCTATTGCTAAGGGATTTTATTTGAACCTTCTCATGCACTTCCATCCAATCTTCCTTATACACATTTTATTCCTTCCTTTGATTTTATTTTTCCTTCATTCCATTCATGTGACATGTCTACATGGTACTCTTGCTATCTTCTTTTTTCCTCCATTATTTTATACTTTTCTTCATTCCACACTTAGACTAATATTTCTCATTAGTCACATATCAACTTCAAGCTAATCCTACTCTACTCCCTTGCCTTCCTTCAATGACTTCATGTGGCTATGCACAATGAAGATTTAATCACCTTAGTGAACTATCAGTGAACTCCTTTTTGCCTTTCACCAATGCTCTTATAGGCATATTTTTCATCTTGCACTCTCCCATGCACCTTTATACCCTTAGCCTCTTGAGCACATCTTATGTATTTTATCACCTTTCATCCCTTGCACATTATTACAAGTGGAAATTTTCTCTCCCATTATCTTCCTCTTCTTATTTTATCTTTTATGTGCACTACTATCCTAATGACACTCATTCCTTATGTTCTCAATTTAGTCCTCCTCCAATGCTAGTTATTTTCATGTCCTTAACATGTTTCTTCCTTTTTTGTGCATTTCCCTTCAAGTAGATCTTGTTTCTGACAATTAAAATTGGTATTTTATAGCACTATCATTTTTTTCCACATCTTCCTTTCACTCTCATTTCTTGTTACAATTCCATCATTTCACTCTTCACATTCTTATCATTTTAACCTCAACTAGGGCTGACATCCTCTATTCATCATCTCATTCTTTGAGGCTTCTATCTATGCTTGACATAATCCTATCATTGCACCTTATGTTTATTCCTTCACCTCCATGCCTTGCATTAGGCATGCTTCACCTAATCCTCTCCCATACAACTCTCTCTTTAGCTGGTACTTCTCCTAACTATCTTTCTTCTTTGTGTATATTTCTAACTCAAGTCTAGATATCTCAACTACCTACCTCAATATTAAACAATATGGTAGTCTTTAGTTACTTCTTGCACAACTCTTCTTCTCCATGCTCTTTTCATTAATGCATTATGAAAAAATATGCCTCTTAATAGCTGCCTTAATGTTTAGCATTTTGATAGCCTTTAGTTGTACTTCAAATCCAACCATCTTTCTCCTTTTGGTATGTCCATTGACTTGCACTCGTCTAATTACCTCAAAGTTTAGTTATTTTCTAGCATTATTTAACCCAACACCACTCTACTTTATTGTTCCTCTTCTATCCATATTAATGTTTAGTTGTTACCTAGCCTTTAGTTCTTCAGATGGAAACTCTCTTTACCTTCTTTGGTGTGTCTTGTGCTTCTATTAGATGTCGTAAATTTCAATGATATGCTAGACTTCAATTACACTTTTTAATTCTTCTTAGTATATCTTTTGATTATTACACTACTATGCTAACTACCTCAAAGTTTGGTGATGTTTTCAGCTTTAATTGCACATAAATCAACTCTTCATCCTCAATACTCTCTAACAACACCTCTATCTACTTCATCTACTCTACACTTCCTCTTTTTATAAGTGCATCTATTGATTCCTTCATGGTAAGAAATCATGCTTGTAATATATTTCATGTACATTTACCCCTTTGGGTTTTAGGTTTTTTATGTCTTTCTAATGTTGTGTGCCTCATGTCACACACATGAACACTTATCTATTTTAGTTGATCTCTCTTCATCAAATCTTCTTGATCTTGCAGATCCTCTTTACTTCTTTTCAAATCTTCTTGTTATTGAATTCAACTCTTTATCTTAGGGTGATTTCATTTCAAATTTCCACCTGTAGAATATTTTTGAGCTCACTATGAATTTAAATAAGATAAATCAAAACTCAAAACATAAACTACTCAATAAGAAGGATTTATAAAGAAAATTAGAATGATAATGAGCTTACCAAATTACCTTGCTCTAGGTTACCTCCTTCCAAGATTTATAAATAGATGATTTAGAATTAGATTGACCAAGTGATAGCTTGATTTTGGATGGTTGATTCTTGATGAATTGATTATGGATATGCAATAGGATTTTGAGAATGATTTTGGCATAGTTTTTCTACAAGTTTTCTAGATGCCTTTGAGAGTGGAGGGAGTGTTGTTTAAATAGGCCAATAGAGGGAAGTTTAGAAATATTTTTAAATTAGTAGAAGTCTCTAGAATTGGATGCTTATAGAGAGTTAGAGAAGCCTCTCCAATTTTAGAGGTTTCTAAATAGGTTTTAAGAGATAATGAGGGAGGTTATTTAGTGATTAATGAAGATTAGGGCTCATAGGGTTGTAGGAATAACTAAGATGATAGGATAGCTAGGGTGTTAGGTGAATAAATATGATTTTTAAATTGGATGGTAGGATTAGGGAGTGGGTTAATAGGTGATGGGGGTTTATTAGTGGTTAAATGAGGATTAGGATTCCTAGGGGTGTAGGAATAGCTAGGGAGTAGGTTAGCAGGTGGGTAGGTGGGGTTATAGGAATTTTAATTTCCTATATATTGGATAAGTCAAATTATATTAGGATAATAGGATATTAGGAAGAATTAATGAAGGGATGGGATGAATAAAGGTTAATGGATGTAGAATAGTAGAAGGGAGACATTAGATAAATAGTTAGAAAATAGGATTAATTAGTAGAATAAAATAGTTAAGTGGAATTAGTGTCGACTAATAGGAATATTAGTCGACTGTAATGGAGTGAGAGATTTTAGGTGCGTACATTTTTCCCCTCTTTGAAATGGAATTGTGAGTGGAACAAAGTGGAAGGAGTAATGGTATTTCAAAGAAAAACCATGTCATGGATGAATGTTAGTAGATGATGTTAGGGGATATGATGCCCTCTTAAAGGGACAAGTGGGGAAGAATGAGCTAGATGGCCACTCGAAAGAAAAAATGATGGGTGGGGTAGGATGGAGAGATGAGGGGATGGGATGCTAGATGTGGGATAGAAGGTGAATAATATGAGGTTGACATTGAGTAATGAGCTAAAAATTGATAATGATGACCCTAACAAGGACACATGCATAGGGAAGAAATGATGGGTGTTACAATTGTCAACACATCCCAAGGGGGAATCAACCACAACAAGATGATGATAGGATAAAAATGCCATAAGATTTTGATATATCTAAAGCAAGGATGCATGTAAGGGAGGGTTCTTGTCTAGGATAAGATGATGATTTGATAATTTTGATGATGGGTGTAGCTTAAGGCTAAATCGATTGATATGATGTAGGTGATGATAGGCAAGAAATGAGATGATTGAGTGACCAAAAAATTGGGATGAGGATGGATGATAGAGATAGTGGTCAAGTTATCCTTGGGCACTACAAAAGTGGCCAGGTGCTGCCAACATAGTCTAAAAAAACTCAGGCTGATGTAGTTCTAATAGGGAGATGATGATGATGATGATTAGTGATTAGAAAGTGATGATGATTAAGGATAATGAGTCTTGTTAGTGATGAAAGGATATGATGCAAAGGGTGAGACAAGGATGAAAGATCAAATGTTAGTTGGATGGGTTGAGAGGATTAGATTAGTGATGGGGACAAGGATGATGAGATAATTAGAGGAAGGATGAGGGTGGGTGTGATCAAGCCATCACAATGTCATAAATCTCATCCTAGTATAATGAAGCTAATAAAATATATCACTTGGAAATATACCCCATGATATAGGCATCACCAAGAGGACATTATGCCAAAGTGCATGGGCAAGTGTCAAACTCTACATCCTTGAGGGCACTTTTAGTGTCTTCTAGCATTCATGTTCATTGCCCAATAGACAAAAAGAGACACAAAAAAATGAGACAAATGTGATATATAAATTCATAAAAACAAGACAAAAAATAAACAAGCAACACATACAAAAGTATCTACATGCAGTGTCATAATGTCTTGCATAATGATAATGACTTGCATAATGATCATGATGTGATTGTGGACTTAGGATAGACTTAGATTGGATGATATGGATAGACTAGATGTTGCCCTTAGTTTAGGAGGGAAGGATGGATGACATGATAAGGGTGATAAAGTATTTAAATACTAATTTGGTCTTGAAATTAGATTGAAAATGTGGCCAAGGATGGTGATTAGATAAGTGATGACCGGGGATTATCAATAGACTAGGCCCTAGAAGGATCCAATCTAGCAAGGAGACTAGGATATGATGATAGGATCAAATAATTTTCATGCTAGTGGAAGTGTTTAAATGGGTGCTAAACATGAAGATGTAATGATAAGGATAGTGATGGGATCAAGTACCTTTCATACTAGCAAAGGGTAGTTGGATGGGTACCAAATATGAAAATACCTTAATAGGAATTGATGGGTGCCAGATTAAAGTCTTGATAAAGTGATGTATGTTGACAACACTTAGCCAACAAGATGATGAAGATATGATGGGTGACCACCTAGAAGTGGCTCCAAGATGAAATGTCATATCTAAAAGATGGGATAGATAAGAAGATAGGAGATGGATGGAGATGGATGTGATTAGGGGATTGGGGATAAGAGAAGACACAATGGTCTTATTTTTTGTTTTTTCAAATTTTATAATTTTTTAGGGTTTTTGACATTTTTCAATTTTTAGATATTTTTAAGATATGTATATACATTGTACAAATGGGGTTACTAGCAAAGGGAATACCAAGCCTAAAAACTAGGAGAAGGATGGAGGGATGATAAATGGGATGATAAAGGATAGTGGCTGAGCTATCCCTAGGCATAAAAATGTGACCAAGTGCTACTTACATAGTCTAATAGACCTCAGGCTAATGTACTTCTAACTAAAAGGGGGTTGATGATGATGATGATGGTGAACTAGGAAAATAGATGATAATGATGTAGTGATAGATAAATGAGTGAAGGTGATATGAGGATGTAGTACAAATGATATATGGACAAGGTTCAAATCATAAAGCCCAAAATAAAGGGGTTTGAAATATTCCACTAAGAATCAAAACCATAGTAACCCCAATATTATGTTGAAATTTGCTAGTGATAGTAGGAGTGGATGGTTGCATGGATGAAAAAGATTCAACATGATGTGGCTAGGGTTAAGAGGAGACATATCTGTCATAGGAATCTTATCTAAAAGAGTGGATAGAGATTGATGGGGTCATAATGGAGCTTGGAGATATTGATAATGTTTACAAGGATAGGTAGATGATTTGGGAAGGTCCCTCTAATAACTATCCTAGAGGTAGCCCTTGCTACTTTTGTGATAAATATTATGGTTCCTTGCTATAGATTCCCACTTATTAAGACCAAGGCCAGGATATCCTTACCATGGTGTCAGGAATAAATTTTCACCATGGTACTTGCCCAAGGCACCAGTGAGTTAGTTTTCACCATTGGACATATTTTTTTTAAATATATATATGGATGGGATGGATGGGTCCTATAAATAGAGGATACAGGGACTAGGTGTAGAACCGCTTGAGATGCATGATGTTCATAGGATCATCTAATTCTTCTCCCTCAAGTGTGGCCAATTTGTATGGGCCCAACCAATTGGCTTTGAATTTTCCTTTCTTGTCTCTTTTTGTATTAGTGTTCTTATAATTTTCCTTGAGGATCAAGTCACCTATTTCAAGCTCTTGAGCCTGAATCTTCTTATAGTATTGATTCTTGAGCTTATTTTGATATGATCTCAGGTGATTCAGGGCTTACTATCATTTTTCATTGAGGAGTTCCAACTCTTGTAGGTGCTCTTATTGGCAATTGTGGTCAGTAATTATGCCTCATAATGAGAGACAAAGAGAAGGGAGCTCTACTTCCATAAGTAATATTGCTTTAGATCTGTATACCAAGGCATAGGGAGTGACCCCTGTGGGTGTGCAAACATTAGTGCTATAGGCCCATAATGTTGGATATAATTGAATATGCTAATTGTGCTTAGCTTGGTTGATCGATGGAGATAAGATAGGTGGATTTGCCAAGTACTTCTTAAGATTCTCTAAAGCCTTCTAATAATTTTCATCCCACCAAAAGGTTGATTCTTTCTTAAGCAAGTGAGTGAATTGATGACACTTATAAATGAGCTATAAGATAAAATGCCTAATAGCCTAGAGCTTGCCTTGAAGACTATGAAGCTGCTTAAGTGTCTTGGGAGGTGGCATCTCAGTGATTACTCAAAATTTTCTAGATCTACTTTGATACCTCTCTTGGAGATAATGAACCCTAGAAACTTTCTTGATGCTATGCTAAAGACACATTTTTTGGGGTTCAAGTACACTTTGTATTCTCATAGTCTTTCAAAGATCCTATGAATGATTGCAAGATGCTCAGATCGTGAGTGAGACTTTCCCAAGATATCATCAACATAATGTTCTAAAATATCATGCATCATGTCATGTAAGATAATAGTCATTATGCATTGATATGTTACCCCTCCATTCTTTAGGCCAAAAGGCATGAATTTATTGTACAATGTGCCCCATGTGGTGATAAATGCTACTTTATACTGATCTTCAAGAGCAATTTTGATTTGGTTGTATCTTGTAAATCCATCCATGAAAGATAACATCTCTTAACCCGTAGTTGAATCTATGATCATATCAATATTAGGAAGTGGAAAATCATCTTTGGGGCATGCCTTATTGATGTGACAAAAATTGGTACATATCTGAATCCATCATGTGGTTTTGAGATAGGGACTATATTAGATATCCAATCAAAATAGTCAATAAGATGAATGAATCCTGTGTCCAAGATTTTTTGTAGTTCTTCCTTAACTAGCAATGCCACCTTTGGATGCATATTTCATAATTTTTGTTTGACTATTTTAGCATTAGGATGGACATCAAGATGATGGACTACTAGTGAAGGATCTAACCCAGACATGTCTTCATAACTGTAGGTGAAGACATCAACAAATTCTTTGAGCAAGGTAGTGAGAATTTCATGCTCTGATTACATAAGATATACCCCCAATTTCATGATCTTGGGTTTTTATTCAGTTTCAATATTTATTTTAATGACTTCCTCAATGAGTGAAGAAGATTATTTTGACAAATAAGGGGGTATTTGATTTTCAATATGTCAGAGGTAGTAATTTCTGGTAGCTTAGTATTAACATCTAGATAATCTTCTAACTGAATAGGACTTTATAGAATGTCATCAGGTTTTATAGAAGATTCCCCTTCTACTTCAGATGTTTCATCATCACTTTGGGCACTTAGTGACTCTTGTTCTACAAAATATGTAGATTCACATAGATTGATTGAGAATCCTTTCTTGTGGTCTCCTGATGGCATGAAAGTCCTTGCTCTAGATACTCAAAAATAGCCTCATCATTTTTAAATGTTTAAAGGGTAGGCTCTTGTTTGGCATCCCAATCTATGAGGGAGGGATAATAAAGGGAGATGTCTATGGTGAAGATGGAGGTGTCAGAAAAGAGGTTGGTCACAACCAACTCTTTGAATTGACTACAAATAGACCCCATTTTAGTATCTTTATTAGGGAGAGTTTGCTCTTTTGTCAAGATAGAATCCATAATGACATCGAGAGGGTCATCACCATATGGTTTTTCCCCTAGATTATAATAGGATGAGTTGTCTTGAAAATCAATAGGCTGTATCTAACCCTACTCCTGCCTACCTAGTCCTTTTCCTTTATAGTTCATGTTTTCCATCATGTGGTGGATAGTAGGATATTTTTTTGGGGGTGAGATGAAGGTATCATCATCAAGAAAGATCCATAAATCATCACTACCTTTAATGTGTTCATCTGATAAAAACCTTCACTTTTAAAATCCATGGGCCCAAATTAATACTTGATGGTCTAGACTTCCTTCATCTTGAGGCACCCATAGCTTCAAGGAGATAATGGGAGATGACCAATGCAAAGGGTTTTGTACTCATATTCACCACAACCTGTAGATGTGATTTTTAACTTGGTAAGGTTTGGCACTAGGGTAGATGTGGTGGCTAATTGATTAGGAGAGACATATTTGGCATTTGTAGGACTAAGGATGGAATTCTCAGTGCCTTTAGATAATGATGGAGAAGGGATTTGATCCATTTGATAATTGTGATGGTCAATAATCCCTGAGATGGTGACTTCCATCCCTAAATGGGGTAATTTAAGGCACTATTGAATATTGGATGGGATGACTTGCATTTCATGAATCCAAGGTCTCCCAAGAAGCATATTATATGGCAAGTCCACATTGACCATATGCACTAATGTTTAATGGACTACAGGCCCCACAATGATGGGAAGATAAATACACCCAATGGATAGCCACTCATTGTCATCATACTCTTTTATCATGATGAGATTAGGCCCCAATGATGATTAAAAGTACCCCAACTTCTTCAAGAAGTCCATATTACATAGGTTAAGCATCGATCCTCCATCTATAAAGACATAAGAGACCCAGTGATGGGCAATGGAAACTTCAATGTATAATGGGTAGTTATGATGAGGGCTAGTTGGTGGTAGATCTTGAGTGCTAAAGGTGAGTTGTGGGGAGGGGGATAAATGAGCCACTAGTGATTGAAACTAATTGATGTCCAAGTTACTAGGTACATGTAGGTCATTAAGCACTTGATTTAATATTTCCCTGTGCAAAGTAGATGTCTTTAGAATCCCCATAAGGGAAATCTGGGTAGGAGTATTTTTTAGTTGCTAAATAATGTCATAAGATTTATCAAGCCTATTTGTGAATTTGTTATAGGTATTCCCCCTCAGTATAGTGGAATAAGTGGATAGTTGTTGGGAAGGTGCTACTGGGATGGTGATTTTATTACTCTTGGTAGTAATGATATAATGAGATGTGGCCAAATTTATTTTTTAAATTAGAGAGGGAGGCTCCTTAGAGGTGGGGATATGGAAAATTTTGATGGTATTCATATAATGATATGACACATTATGATAGTTGGTATAATTATAAGAGGATGCCTGACCCTGGTCCCTTGGTGGTCTCTGATTTCTTTGCTCATGCTTGGGAAGATGATCTTTATAAATTCCCAACTATCCATTTCTTGATTGGGTAGATTTAGGCTCCCGTTCCAACTCGATATCACCTCTTTCAATTAAGTCTTGGACATAGTGTTTTAATTACATGCAATTCTTGGTATCATGGCCCTTTACCCTATGGAAATTACAATATTCATTATCATGATACCAATCTAGTTTTTGCTAGTGATCATCGATAGGTTGAATCTCAAGAAAATTAATCATGTTGGCTAAAACCAACTACTCTAATATAGTCACCAAAGGGATACCCAAACTTATAAGAGGTCACCTGCCTATATGGGGGCTTGGCTTCCCCCTAGGAAACTTGATAAATAAAATGTGTGGTTGTAGTGGGGGCCCTTTTATCTGAATATTTTGGACATGTTGTGCTTATGGTTTGGAATCTGTCACTCCATCTCCAACAATATTCTTATTTTTTTGAAGACCTTTGGATTATTTGAAAAGGAGTTTCCTCAATTTGCACTGTGCTCATTATGAGAGAATAAATTGATGGTTATTTTTTCTATGAGGGATTTTTCAATTTGTATCCCTTTTTCTATAATCTCATCGAAAGTCTTTGCACACTGTAATTTTAACTAATATTTTAATTTTGTATTAAGATTATCCACAAATATTTTTACCATCTCCTTTTCTAGTATGGTGCATCTCAATCAACTTGCCAATCCATGCCACCATTGCAAGAAATAAATAAGACTTTTAGTAGTTCTTTATTTTGTGTTATAGAGGTCAATAATAGACACATCATGCTCTATGTTAAAGGAAAAATGCCTAAAAAATTATTCTGACAATTCTCCAAAGCTAGAAATTGACCCCTTGGGAAGGTACATGAACCACTCTAATGCTAGTCTTGTTAAGATTTTAGGAAAAAGTCTTAATAGGTGGGCTCCTTCCTGAGATACTTCATGGCAAGCAATGAAAAATTCGTGCATGTGATCCCTCAGGTTTCCTTTTCCCCTATATTTTTCAAACATTGGAATTTCAAAATGCAAAGGGAATGGAATCTATAGAATTTTATTGTCTAAAGGTGATGAGAAAAAATCCTCATATTTGTATTTGAGGTTCTATGATCTAGGGTCCACCTATTGGAGGGTTTCTTTCATCATCTTCCATTCTTGGGCAAAGGTAGGATCCCCAAGAGGATTGAGAGTTTGGTTTTGACTTCCTTGTAGGATATGGTTATGATGGTTTTTATGAGTGGTATGATTGGTATGACTATTATTGGGACTTTATATTTCCTGAAAAGTGTTGGTATTATCTTGAGATGGGGATGATGCACATTGATTCTGGAGGAGGAGATTAAGTTGTTGTGTAAGCTAGTCTAAGTGATCCTCAATGGTAGTTTGTCTCCTATTAGCCTTAGTATGATGATTAATGAGAGGTGGTTATTGGTCACCTTCATCTAAGAATCCATGGTCCACTTCTTCATGATCATTATGTTGCAGGGTTGATGGATGCTTAATATTATTTAAGCAGGTGCCCCCAATTTACATATTCTAGTTTTGTTGTATATATTGTTCTAGGAGTTGATGAACATCCTCATTATTAAAGAGGTTATTAAGAATGTGAGCATTATCATTTTCCCCCCAAGGTGTAGGGATGTCACTGTGGAAATCTTCATATTCCTGAGTGGGATCCATGAGTTTCCCCCTAGTATGGTCTTCTTGATTGGAACCTTGTCCTTAGTGGAATTGGGCTCAGGTTTGGATGACCATGATGAAAGAAGATGAGGTGGGATAAGGTGATATTGAAGGTATTCTAACTATTAATTTGTATTCTAAAAGATGAAACTACTAGTGGTCAAGAGAAAAGTTTGATGGATAGGATATCTAGAAAATATCAAGAGAACAATAGTTATTTTAAGAGATCAAACTAGCAAGGAAATGGGGTGATAGGATCAAATAATTTTTTCAACTAACAAGTGGACAAGTTGATGGGTGATAGAGATAAAAGTCACTTGATAAGGATAAAATATAATGATGGGTGATAGCTTGATGTCTTATAAGGCTATGTTTAATAATAATTTCAAGATGGGATAGGATGATGATGATGTGTAGAAAGGAAATGACCACCAATAGTTTAAAAGAGGGATGATGGGGTGTGATTGAAAAGGTGTATAGACAAGGACCACTAATCAAGATAAATAGATGGGGCATATGCCAATATTATGACCACTCTTAATAAGGGGTTGGGTGAATAATAGGTAGACACAAGTGATTCTTACAAATGGGCAACTTAGGATGGATAAATGAGGGTGATTCTAATCTATTTAAAGGATGACTCTTGATCTAATAATGGACATAGACAAGGGATGATTAATTAAAAAGGGATAATGGTAAGTGAAGGATAATATATGGAATATGATTTTAATATATGGACTATGGACTAGGTTTTAAGGTGATGATATAAGAAATGGATGAAAAACAAGAGTGGATGATGAAAGATACTTTAAAAGATGGATAATATTCACAAGGAGGGGAATGGACCTATATAAGTGATATACAAGTGGTACTAAGATATGTCATATGTCAAGGTATTGATGATGACTATGTGGGGGGATGTGGATGTCTAAGTACAAGGGGTCATGTTAATAAAAATGATATGGGAATGATCAAGACTATGGTGTGATTAATGGATAAGGCAAGGTCAAAGTGAGGTGTGATTGATTATGGATGAGGTGGTCTTATGACAAGGTGTGACTAATTTAAGATAGGAGAAGGGATAATGAAAATGATATACAAAGAAAGGGTGACAAAGATATACAAGATGATGATTAGGCAAGGATGTACAAGATGATGGGGTATGACTAGGATGGGATGAAGACAAGATAGTATGGGATATGTAAAAGGATGTACAAAAATATGATGATATATATACAAGGGGATGAGTCAATATGAGGATAATATAGGTGGATGATTGTTATGAAATATGGATGATGTGGATTAAAATAATTACAAGAAGATAGAATAAATAATGAATGATAGATGTGAAGGATGGACTATATGGATATAATAAATGTAAGGATGGACTATGTGGAAATAGGATAATATAAGGATAATATGGATGGAGGGATGAATGTGTGAAATGGAATATATGGATAAATGAATTATGATTAACTTAAGGATACAATGGGTAGATTAATGGATATAAATGTGAGAAATGGACTATGAGGATAAAACAAGTGAGGGTGTGAGATGATATAAGTATAAGATGGGCATATAAGTGGATGCTTAGTGTAAAAGATGGATTATGGGGATAAAATAATTACAATAAGATGTGATGGAAGGTGGATATGACATAAAGGGGGATGTTCTAAATTATTCTACAAAAATAGGAAAGATGATACTTATACGAGGCTATGGATGGAGGTAAATACTAGGTGTATATAGGTATGAGATGAAAATGTAAAGGAATAGATGATGAAGAGAATGGATAGAAAGTGGATAATCACTATATATGGGATGCTATGAGATATAAATAGTATGGTCAATATAAGGCAAATGGGGAAGGAATGTGTTATGAAGTGAATAAGATGTGGTCAAATATACAAGGATATGAAATGGAACTGGATATTAAATACTATGGAATGGATATAGATGAGAGAATGCTTGTAGGATGGATGTATGATAAGGATTTAATTAAAATTCACAAATAAGGATGTGAGAAGATGATGGTGCTAAGTGAGATGGATCCTATGAGGTGTGGGTAGGATGAGAAAGTGAAAATGGTATGGATAGAAGGATATGGAGAAGTGTGATGGTCAAAAGGGATATGAAAAAAGGTAGTGGATGTTAAGTGTTATGGGATGGGTGTAGACACAAGAGGCACTATTAACTAAGTGTAGAATTATGGAATGATATAGTGTGATTATGGGGGTAGTGGGGTATATGATGGTCAAAATATACTAATTATTAAGGAAGAAGGATGATATTAGGATGAGTGTGGAAAGTGATAGGAAATTAAAAGAATGTGGATTAAGGTAGACGTTATGGAGTGAAAAAGAGAGATGGTGCAGTATGGATAGTCAAGATGAGATGAATAAATAATGATGGCATAATGGAAGTGATCCTATAGGTTTTCTAAGGTATGCACACAAAAAGTATGGGTGTGGCCGACCCAGCTAACAAACAAAATGGGCCTTATCAAAACACACAAACAAATCATGCACATATACAACCCTAATAGTAAACCATATGGGAGTGTAACTCGATGTCCACACCATCTAATGGATACATAAGTGAGGTTGTAGGCTGATGACCCATTACAAAATATATCAAACCCTCTTGACCTTGATTGATCCTAATGATCACTTGGGCACTGATACTAACACTGGCAATAGAACGCCTGTCATGGTCGTAGGCTCCTATTCTAAGGTTTACACAAGGATATAAGGAATTCCCCTATATATTCAAAGGTATGATGGGGCCCAAGTCTATATAAGAGGCTATCTGATAATCTTAGGTATATGGACTTAATCATCCTCACTCTAAGGAACCCTTTATGGGGAATCCTGCTTAGGCCCTAACAAAAATTCTCTCTTGATTTATATACTCTACCGAAACATGGAGTGTGGTTAGTATATGATGGTGAAATCTATGATACTAACCCCTAAAGACTAAGCCACATGTGTGGTGATGAAATCCATGTCACGTGCTATCTTAAAGGAAGGCTTATACAAATAGGCAAGATCACATTATAGTTAATTAACCCTTTCTAATTACCTATGTGAGCTTCACATGATATGACAAATTATATACAAATCAATACTCACACACAAACAAGTATTTACAAGGAGTGATCAATAAGATATATACAAGATGATTAAAATTTTTTTATATATATATATACATACATATATAGGGTAAAAGATTCCAAGAGTGCCAAATATATCTTTGACTAGCATCCTATAAACACACCATTAGTATTTTGATGGATGGTACTCAAAGAGATAGTTCCTACAATAAGATGTTAGTAGTTTTGATAATTTTGTCTTTGATTCATGTATTACCTGCAAGCTAGTGACTTGAGAAGACAATAATTAAAATAATATTGAATCCCTAAAACTACAACACTATAATAATATTGTTGACTCGATCCTCACAATATAAAAACTAGACTTTAAATATTAACCATATTTATCTATAATATCCAAAACAACATCTATTAATGACGAATCAATGTAAAATTATTGATGTGCCAGTTCAAAAATAAATGATTTTTATCATAAATATAAAAGGAAACCTCATACGACCATGTTATCAAGTTATTAAAATAAAACTTTGGGTGGTTAAAATGTTCTTTAAAATTTTATAATTGATATCGGTAGTACCTATAGGTTTAGTAAAAAAATTGACCCTACTTTAAATTATTATGACCATAATTATTGAAACTAGACTTTAAGACTCATACTAATTGATTATGTATTTAAAGTTTACTTAATTACTGACACAAAAATATGAGATATTTAACTAATAAATGATGTTGTTATGGAAAAATAAAAAACTAATGATCAGAGAAATACACATGGGGCTTGATATTACTATGAACCTCAATGCCAACTGTGGGAAATGATTTTGGGAAGCTCAATGCTAGCTGTCATAAGCAATTTCAGGAACCTTAATGCCTAGACATTAAATGATTTATGTGGTTTGGATCATTGTCAGATAAAATATGGAAGTGTGGCTTTCCTTTTAGCCTCCAATTCCCTTTTTGATATCTAAAACTTAAAAACTATTTAATATGCATACATTTCAAATTCATTCCAAAAACTTAAAAAGTTTTTTGATGATAAAAAGTACAGGGATGGTGATTTGCTCCTACTTTAAGCCCTAAAATTATTAATTTTAATGTAATTAAAAGCCCTGATAGTGGATCCTAAAATGGGATACGACCAGATTAATTAAACCCAAAATGTTTTGTTTAAACCAATGCAGAGCTACCAATGGCCAATCAAATTTCAAAACTAGGGCTACTCTATAGGTACAATGGGGATACCTCCTACACGCCTTATAGACAATTCAACTCATTTATAGTGTAAAGACAATCATGAAAAAGGCAAGGGAAGAGGTACAATATTTCTACTTAGCTTATAAATCAGATGGTGTCTTTGACTATATATGCGTTGGATCCCAAAAAATATATATGATAATTAGCTAATAATGAGTTAGATATAATATCCCATAGAGAATGGATGATCTATTCAAAAACAAGCTCTTTTATAGATAATTAATTTTCTATAGATGCTCTATGACAAGCTTCATTTAATTTTCTTGGTGGCTTACACTACTGCATAATAGGTTTAAAGCTTCATACAACTACCAGTACAAGCATCTTAGGAGATGTTGCACATTCCACTTACCTCATTGATCCTTTCTTAGAATTCAATGCATGTCTTCAACTATTACAGATATGTATTTCCTAGATTATGTTTTTCAAGTAAAATGACTCCAATTACTTGACACTCATAAGGGATTTATGTTTGCATAATTTTCAAAAGAGATTTATTAACATGTATATTGAATGTAGGAATTTAGCAGATGCTCGTAAAGCTTTGTTGACAGAGAGGAAAGAGACAACTTTGTTTGGAATAAGTTTATTATAGGATATGGTAGGCACAAGTATGGTCACAAGGTTCACCAAATGCAATGGACCAACATTTAACACAACTGGTTCACCTTGGTTAGCATACTCCCAACCTGTGATAAAATAAGAGATTGGTAATGGGGGATGTGTAAGACTCTAAGGCAAATAACATGGAAATTGCCAAAATAAGAGAGAACTAGTTGTTATCTCATCTCATGGAACACAATGATTACTAGGAGGTCTCTATGTTTTTTTTTTTGAAAACAAAAGTAGATTTTGAAGCTTTCTATTTATCTATATGATAAAACAAAACAATCTACTAGGGGCAAAAATTTAAAAAAAATCACACTAATCAGGTTAGACTAACAGAACATAATGCCCTACATCATATTATAGTGATTTTTTTAATAAGAAATAGAGCCAAAAAAGTGACATATAGTCTACTAAAGACTAATCAAAATTACAAATTATTACAAAGGCATTATTTTGAAATTTACTCACAGCACAAGATTGAAAGTATAAGCCTTGAAGCCATCGAATTTGTCTTAATTTTGTTTTCTACAAGTAATATTATCAAACTTACACTCACAAGATTATTTTAAAGAGGACATGGTCCCACCATGGTCACCAATATGTAGAATATTTTTTAGCTCACTATGAATTCAAACAAGATAAATCCAAACTCAAAACATAAACTACTCAATAGGAAGGATTTATAAAGCAAATCAGAATAATAATGAGCTTACCAAATTCCCTTGCTCTACGTTACCTCCTTCTAAGACTTGAAAATATATGATTTAGACTCATATTTACCAAGTGATAGCTTTATTTTGGATTGTTGATGATTGATGACTTGATTATTGACATGCAATAGGATTTTCAGAATGATTTTGGCATAGTTTTTCTACAAGTTTTCTAGATGCCTTTGAGAGTGGAGGGAGTGTTGTTTAAATAGGCCAATGGAGGGAAATTTAGAAATATTTTTAAATTAGTAGAAGTCTATAGAATTGGAGACTTATAGAGAGTTATAGAAGCCTCTCCAATTCTAGATGTTTCTAAATAGGTTTTAATAGATAATGAGGGAGATTAGTTAGTGATTAATGAAGATTGGGGCTCATAGGGTTGTAGGAATAACTAAGATGATAGGATAACTAGGGTGTTAGGTGAATAAATGTGATTTTTAAATTGGATAGTAGGATTAGGGAGTGGGTTAGTAGGTGATGGGGGTTTATTAATGGTTAAATGAGGATTAGGATTCCTAGGGATGTAGAAATAGCTAGGGAGTAGGTCAGTAGGTGGGTAGGTGGGGTTATAGGAATTTTAAATTCCTATATATTGGATAAGTAAAATTAGATTAGGATAATGGGATATTAGGAAGAATTAATGAAGGGATGGGATGAATAAAGGTTAATGGATGTATAATAGTAGAAGGGAGACATTAGATAAATAGTTAGAAAATAGGATTAATTAGTAGAATAAAATAGTTAATTGGAATTAGTGTTGAGTAATAGGAATATTAGTCGACTATAATGGAGTGTGATAGTTTAGGTGCATACACCACCTAGCACTTAGAATCTCTATATTACGCACTTAACAACTCCTCATCAACACATCTTCCATGCCATACACAAGAGCACTTGTTCTCTCTTCCTCCTTGCATCTATGTCTCATGTGCAAATTGCTTCATTGTACTTCACACATTATTCCATGTTGATGTTGTTTTGGTAGAATTATCTCCACCTCTCTTTCATCCATTACACTCTATTGTAACTTGGCCTTCTTCTCCACTCTAGCTTGTGTACCTTCTCTACACATCCCTCTCCTAGATACCTTTTTACTTCTAAATTAGCCTCCCCACCACCCTTAGTATATTTTCAAGATTAGTTCCATAACTAACCATTTTATCTATGTGGTCACCTCTATTGGCTCCATGACCAACTCCTTTGGCTCCAAGGCCACATTCTTTGAATTGGTTCCCTAAAGATTTATTTATAGTTTGAGGTAGGTCTATTCATACATTACTTGGTATAGTATCATGGAAATCACATGCTTCCTTTCCTTTCCTTGCAATATATTCTTCTCCTTGAAGTCTCTCCATCCCCTTGGTGTACCTTTCCACATCCTTATTTACACACACTTTACTCCTATGGAATCTCCTACACTCTTTAACAAAAAATTTCACTCTATATCCATGACCCACTTCATCTCATCTTTTGGGTCTTATGTATTTTTATTGTTCTACTTTGTAGTGCCTACACCCTTCCTTGTAATTTTCATTCTCTACCTATCTATGCTTGATGGATAAACTTGTCTTGACACCTTTTACTTAATACTCTGATTGTAGGATAGTTTACACTCGACTACCTCATGGTTAGTGATATGTCAGTGTTCTTCTCCTCTTGCACTCAACTACTTCATGGTCAGATCAATGATATTAGTTTTTCTTGTGCATATGAACTATCTCAAGGTTGATGATCTATATGTTTTTCCTCTTTTTTATTTTATGCACTCATCTACCTCATGGTCGACAATCTATCGATGCTTGATCTATCAGCTACCCACTATTATGATTCATTAGTGTAATCCTAAGTAGGTACTTTGGGACTATTTAAACCACTATCACAAATATTTATTGTGATCCTACATAGCTCATCTCTAACAAGTCTTTTTACTCATCTACTATCTCTATAGGTTACCTCATAGTCAATAGTCTACTAGTAATTGCCCTCCACTAGCTACCTCATAGTCAGTGGTATTCTAATATTATCCTCAACACCAATTCACCTCCTTTTCTAGCTACCTCATGTTCAATGGTATAATATCCATATATTTTGTTGGTTTCCTCATGGTTGACATTATATCATCCTTCCTTTCTACATCACTCCACTACACTCTTCCACTTTTAGGCTTTCCTCCTACTACATTTCCAAAGGTTATTGACCTTGATATGATGCCATATGGTATAGTGCCATGGTGGGGTTAAAAATGAAGGGATGCCTTACCATGAAACCATCAATAATATTCAATAGATTCTTAGACACATTTTATTGATCTAACAGGGTTATATGATATTATGAGCTTTATAACTTTATATAGGGGCCTTAGATTCCCTTCTAAGAGCTCTTAGATTTATCTCACTATCTCACATGGCTCTACATTTTGGTAGAGTCTCATCTCTTCTCTATTAACTTTAACTCCAATAGCTAGAAACCCTTATCCATCATCAACCAACAACTAGCTAACAATAACCTTGAATGGGAACCGACTCTCCCTTTTATAGTTATCACGACTAGTTACCAACTTGTCCAATCAGAGGATGGATAATTGTCGCCAAGTAGGTTTAGCACACAAATTTGAAGGGTATATTGGATTAGTTAGAATTTTAAACCTTATAGTTATGATAATAGTTAAATTAGATATTACCTTATAAATTTGTCATCCTTTGTAATCATTTTAGTCCCAACTTTTCTAGGTGTCATATTTTCTAGCTAGTTGATTGGTTGTTTGTCATTTCTGGTATCAGGCTATATCTTTGTGGCCTTGTGCTTTGCTTCTATGCTCTCCTATTGTACGCATATTATTCCTTTATGGATATTAATATAGGTATTCATTTTTATTTGTTACTTTATTTTCAAATTCATTTGAACTCTATGTTGACTTGCCTGTATACCTTTGTACACTGATTGTGCATGTGCTTGAAAATATTTTTATGTGCGTTCATCCACAAGTGCTTCTGCATTATCTTCTTAGTTATATTCATTACCCATACACTTCAAAACTTAGTTCATGTAAGATTATTGATTCACTTGGGATTCTCCTACATTAAAAACACACATTCACTTGAGAATTGAGCTAAATCCAATTTTTGGTTTTTCATATTTTTGCTTGTTGTTTTCTATAGGCTTCAATCCTGTCCCATAAATTTTTACATTTATGGGTCTACTGAATCATTTTTTATTTCAAAATGTTTATTATATATATCAAAAGGAAATTTTTTTGTATATGCTATTATTAGTGTAATACAAAACAAAATTACATGCAAGCTATTAAACCAAATTCATAACTAATAGACATCGAAAGGGTTATCTCAAGAAAGGAAGAAATAAAATGTTATAACTTGTATTCTTACCAAGACAAAAAAGTTCCTTCCTTGGATTGAATTTTGATCAAAGGATGTGGTTGAAAAGGCATGCACAAGGCATATGGGCAATCCAATGGCACCTCCCCATGCATAATTGATGTTTTAGATGATAGAATATGATGCTAATTGAAGCTTTGTATGTAAATTTAATCATAATTCATTGTCATTGAAAGATTTTTGAGAATGGAAGTTGGCCCTCCCATTTATAAATTTTTTAGGATCAATTTTGACTATTAATCTTGAATGGAGATCAAGGGTAGAGAATTAGTCATACAATGGAAGATGAGAATTTAATGTTATGACATAAAGTGTGTAAAGACAAGTCCATTGCTTGGAATTTAGTGTGATTTACATAGGGATTCATTTTTCAAATTAATTGCACATATTCCATTTTGAATTAAATTTGCATTGGAAAAGGGTACAATTTTAGTACTTTTTAATTGCCAAGTTGCTGGAGGATGTGGGAAATTCAGATTTTTGATTTATGAAAATAAGGAGTTTCCACATTCCATGGATTTTCCCATTAGGAAGATATTAATTAGCTAATTAAAGTTAATTTTCTAATTAAATGTGATTATTATGATGTGGTAACTTTTGTAATGTTCACTTTTAATTGATGTTTCAATTTAATTGAGCCATGGTGGCATTATTAAAGTAACTAATTGATTCAGAATATTTTCGTTAATTTTTATGTCGTGATGTAGTGTGAAACACACAAATATAAATATTAGTAGCTTATTAAGAAATCAAAATCAATTGAAAACCTAAAACAAACCTAAGCACATGCCCTTGGATTGAGAAAGACTAAAGAGAAAGAGAAACAAAATAAATGGAGATAAACAAAACACAATTGTATTACCTCCCTTTGGATTCTTATCCTTACTAGATTTCAAATGTGATGTGCTCATATTTGTAGTTGTAATCTTCTTAGTGGATGCATGTGATCAAAAAAATAACATCTTCCCTTACTAAATGAATGATTTTGATTGGATGATGAAGAATTAATTTGAGGCAAGCTCTTCAAATTGACGGAACTTCATTGTGTTATCAAGATTTGCTAAAGATAGAGGAGGAACCCTTTATTTATAATTTTTTTGAATGGATGAAGACTATTGATCTTGATGCAAGATATACAATTGAGGATGATTCCTTAATGAAATGATATTTTATTTAGAAATGGGAATCTTGAATGGTGGAGGGCAAGGGGATTTTAGCATTATTAAATTAAATAATGGGAAACTAAGGAATATAAAATTTAGATAATTGGAATTTGAGGATTATAAAATTAAAATAGTGGGAATCGTGTGGGGACTAGAATTGAATATAAAATTCATTTATGGGAGAATATGATGAAAATAAGATTATAAAATTGGATAATGGAATGAAGTGGGGGATGCTATCATAATGTGAGGCTTATTTGATTTTTTTTGAATTTTTATAAATTATGTACATTTAAATTCCATGAAATTTCAGATTAGGGAAGGATTAGTTAATTAACAAAGGTTAATTAACGAATATAGTGTGTGATGAATGGTGTAATGAATAGTGGTAGTGCATAGTGATGATGAATTAGGATTTGGTTTTTTAGTGTGGATAGAGGACTAATTAGGTATTTAGGGATGATGTTAGATGATGATTAAATGATAGTTAAAATTGACACAAAATGTCTAATTTTAGGTGTCAACATTTTTTCCCTCTTTGAAAATGCATTGTGAGACATGTTGGGTGGAGGAATAATTTTTAAAAGAATGAAAAACTCAAAAAAAGGTGGACAAAAAGCTAGATGATGATAGAATAAGAACGTGATAGATGATTCCCCCTCGAGAGGATATGTGGGGAGGAAGGATACAAATGGACCCTCAAAAAAAGAAGGTAATGAAGAATATGATTAAATTGGATGAAATTAACTCATGGAAAAAATTAACCCACTCGACCTAGTGCTTGCTCACTTTGATTACTGATAATGAGAGAATGATGAACCCCCAAAAGGGTGGACTTAGGAAGGATGTATCCCAAGATAATGAGTTACATGCTTTGTTTGGCCCCAAATTGGGGAAAGACTATGATCTAGAATTAGATATGTGATCCAAAGAGAGATGATCAAAAATGTGACCTAAAGAGGGTAGATTGATAAAATAAACTAATTTGTTTACCCTAGTAGGGTAGATTTGACTAATGATGAGACTAATTGATTTGCCCCAGTAGGTTAGAGTTGATCGATGATGTGACTAATTTATTTGGCCTAGTAAGGTGGATTTGATTGATGATGAGACTAATCTATTTACCCTGGTAGGGTAGAGAGAATGTTTCCCCAAAGAGGGTTAATTTGATTGTTGGTTGATTTGATGGATTAATTGATTGGAAAGCATAGCTCAAGGTATAACCTGTGGAATAGGTTTAAGATGAAATGATGATTGGGGGGAAGGGAATGGGAATGAGGAATGGATGAACTAAATTCATAAACCCCATGTAAATTAATGCTTCTTATATAGTCCTTTAGACTTCACATTGATGTAGTTCTCCTATTAGGGAGGTATGATTATGAATGGATTTTATTAACCCAGGGATGAAATTAACTCGTGTGAGATAATGTTGGATCTATTTTGATTTTAAATGATAATAAATTGATGGTGATCTAAGTAGAGTGGATTTGGGAAGGATACATCCTAAGATAAGTTGCATGCTTTGATTTTCCCCAAGTAGGGTAGAAGCTACGAGTGAGGATTGGATGAATTGATTAAGGGATTCATAAGCATTGGATAAGGAATTGAGTGATTGTAAGTAGTGGGATATAATGGATGAGAATTATGATTGATATCAAAGATGTGATAGGTTGACACAAATGTTTATGCAGTGGGTATAATGAATTTACACAAAATGAAGAAGCCATAAAAAACAACACATGAGGATGCTCCAAAGTGATGAAATAATGATTAAAGAAGGTAATGATGTATTGAGGGATATCAATAAAAATGAATACAAGTTAATGGAATTTATCTGGTCTTACCACCTTGAACTATGATTTATTGATTAAATCAAGCTCACACAACAAGTATGGACTTGTTTCATCAGAGGGGGCAAAGATCTTAATACATAAATAAAGAAATGACACTAAAATACCACAAATCATGGCATAGCATGAAGGGAAAATCATCCTTGATGTCAAGAGAGTAGAACTAGGAAAATATGTTGAGAAGAAGATATTACCATGCATAACATGCAAAAACATTAAGATGTAAGATGTGGATGCATTAAGCATTGAACCTGATCAAACTCTATACTTTGAAGAAAGAGAGAGGAAGATATGTATCCAATGATTGTACCCTTATTTTTAATGTTAATATGGATGAAATAAGATGAAGAGGATAAAAAGATCTTAGATAAATGGATGATGGTGAAGATGAAGAACAAGGTAGTGCTAAGTATGAGTCCTTACTCAGATAAGAAGAAAAGGGTAATTCTAGAAGGATTATCAAAGGATAAGTACCTTTAAAGGAGTTTTTATTAGGAAGAAGGATTGATATACAACCTAGAGAGTAAACCAAGTGAAATTAGGGAAGATGGTCAAAATGAAATGAAATATAGAAATGGGATGAATAAAAATAGAAGTGGTGAAAATAGGTATAAATTAGATCGAGGAGAAAATTGAATGGTAAGGAAAATGAAAGATAAGGAAAAATATGGAAAAATGGAAATGAGTGAGTAAAGAAGTGGAAGGAGACAAAAAAGATGACAAGAAAGTGAAGAAGTACATGGTATTATGATAAACTAAGTATTGGCAGGAAAAGCGATGGCAAAGAAGGTGATGAAGCAAATGGTGGATAAAATGGTGTATTTAAAGATGTAAATGGAATAAAAAATGTCAAAGGGGTTAAAAAGGGGGTGGAGTAGAGGATTGACAGAGATGGAGGCATGGCATAAGGATGACTATCAATCAACTTGTTAAAAGAGATTGACAGGTTAGATGAGTGATTAAAAGAGAATAACAATCTTAAAGGGATGAGGTAATACATATATCGGTAGTGATGGAGTTAAAATTTTATTATGGAGGAGGAATGGGATGAAATTATTAAGGATGATAATGGAGAGAGTGATAATAATGATAATAAAACTAGTTGAGATTACCTCAAAAACCCCATGTAATTGAGTGTTTCCTACATAGTCCAAATGGACCTTAGGCCAATGTAATTCTCTTAAAAAAAGAGGGATGATGATGAGAAATAAATGATGATAGATGATGATTTGATGTTGATAAATGTCAAGAGGGATGAGATGATTGTATTTGAAAATGGATGTTAAGGAATGGATAAATTTTACAAGGGGATGAATTGCCAATTTAATGCATCTCCACATATATTTTACAACTTTATCTTTGATCTAGCATAAAATGATATGCACCATGATAAAGAACACCATGATGAATTAGATGTAATGTATGTAAGGACTAACCCTCGATTTAAAAGACAAATGATACAAACACACCATGATATGGAAAAATTAGGATGACATTGTTGTCATATGCTAATGGATGGACTCAAGTACAAGCATGAGAAATCACCATGATATGGGAAAACCATGATGACCCTATTAATGCGTGTGGACTGAGTCAAGGAAAAACATGAAAATTAAACAAACAAGTAAGCAAACAAACACACACACACTTGAAAACAAAATCAACAAAAAACATCTTGTCAATAATTAAGTGAAAAATCCATGCATGAGAGATCGATGAGATAAATGAATAGTGTCCCCAAGTAAGGATACATGAAAGGGAATTAAATTTGAAGATAAAATCTTAACATAACCTAGATAGGATAAAAATTACAAGCTTGGATTGGATTAATGAGCCCCAAATAGGGTACAATGGGGAATGAGATACCCTAACAATGGTGAGATAATTAGAATGATCAATTTGCCCCAAGTAAGGCAAATTTTGGGAAGTACACATCCCAATAAGATAAAATAATTTGATTAAGTATTTTGACTAGATTTAGGATAAGACAAATGTTTTTAAATTTTGTGACTTTATATCTCTCTTGGAGATTTACAACCTTTTCTGATATTTGGAATTTTTGAATGTTTTTAGATTTTGGTGTTTCAATTTTTTTGTATTTTTGAAAATTTTGAATGTTTTTTGGATTTTGTGGATAAGTATATACAAAGGGGAACCTATTATATGACCAAGATGTGGAAATCAATGTGAGATGAAGGAAATATGGAAGGGATTCAAGATGATGCTAGATGATAAGGGATGATGAGGAATGGATCAGGGATATCAAACAATAATGTCACTTGGGAATTGAGTGTCTAGTTTTTAAAGTAACATTCATGAGATATGACCCTCTCACGGAAACCTTCAATAAGATCCCTGTCTGGGTCCGGCTCCCTAATCTACCAATACATTTATGGCAAGAAGTGGTGTTTAAAACCATCGAGAATGCTTTAGGAGAATTTTTATGCGAGGATGATGAAACTAAGAGGATTTACCGCTCGACCTGTGCTCGCATTATGGTTGAGGTGGATGTTTCTAAGGGCCTTCCAGAGGTGATCTGTCTGGACTCCCCAAGGGGTTCTTGGATGTAAATGTTAGATTTTGAAGGTTTACCTTTTTGATGCAGAAAGTGTTACCAGACGGGGCACGTTGCAATCCGGTGCACTGCAGGAAAATCCAAACCAAGAAGTTCACCTGTGTGGTGGTCTGAAGCTGAACATGAACTCTATTTTGCTAAACAACCTGGTGATTATTTGACTGATTCAGAGATTGAGAATGAAATGAGTATCCATTCTGATTCAACGGAATAGGAGGCTCCACTAGAGACTGATCCTGTGGATGGTACTGCGGTGATTGGAGATGGTGTTCTCTCTGAATTGATTATTGAGGAGGTGGTGATTCCTCTAGCTATTTTGAAGGTTTCTCCTAGGAGCCAGAAGTTGGCTAGTTCTCATAAGGATGTTGTTGAGGCTTTAACGCCCCCTGGACTTCAAGGATCTTGGCCTTCTGAGGACTGGGTTGCTGAGGCAGCTAAGGTAGAGGATGGTTGGACAGCTGTTAAGAGGAAGAAGTCTAAGCCTTGGGTCCCCCCTCTAGATATGAAACTTCAATCTTGTAAGAAATAAGTTTGTTGCTTGTCTAGCTCTTGTCTGCTGTTTTCAAATTTTTGGTAAATCTGGTCTTTCTTATGTAGGTTCCAGGCTATTTTGTATACTGAAAGTGCTTAAGGCTTATCTTTCTTCTGATGTTAAGGGTTTCGGGGCCCCTTTAAAACCTGTTTTTACCTTAATCTAAAACATTCATGAGATATGCCAAAATGTTTCCTAAAATAGGGCTAAAAAAACTCTTCCACTTCCTTAGTAAGGTCAAGATGGGAAGAGAAATGGGCATAATAGGATGGATAAAAGCATGGACAAGGACAAGGATTTTGGATTGGATGGCCAAAATGGATGAAATGAAATGGATAAGGATGAAGGATTAAGATGGGGATGGGGTCACCCCCAAGTGTCAAGGTACTTGTAGACAATAAATTATTTACACATGACACCAAAACCCTAGTTTTCATCATGGTACTTGCCCAAGGAACCATAAACATGGTTTACACCATTAGATGAATTATTTCTCTTTCTCTTTTGATATATATATATAATCATCTCTTCTCATTGGAGGATTATGGGATGCATAATGCTAACACTTTATGTCTAGCCCATACCCACTCTAGATAGTTGTTCTGTTAAGATCTTCTTGATAATATGGGATATACTAATGCTATTGTGATTGTTTTTTATGTTGATTCTGCTTCCTTCAAACCTCTAAAATAGGTGTCTTTGTAGTCTCTATGAAAAAGAATGTTACCATGGAGGGTAAGGTAGGATAAGTTTGGATAAAGGATTTGATTAGAAGGTGCAATATGGGATTTGGATAAATGATATGATCATAAAGGAATGTATAATTTTTGGGAGACCAATAGAAATTGGAATTTTTAGTCACACATTGTTTCTAATTTTATATGTTCTAATTGCAACATGATTTTGAATGTTGTAGGGTAAAAAACCTCTAAATATTCTTTCAATAGGACCACAAAGTTTTTCTATTCCTTAAGTTTGAAAGTTTATGCAATTTGTATGATCTTTGGATGATCGGTTATTCGGATATTGACTTCAATGATGTCTTCATCAAGTGATGCAAGATTGGTTGATTCCCTTGTTAGTGCCAAAAAGAGGTTTTGACCAATAGAGTCTTATTGACTAAGCTAATTTTGATTTTAATTGTATAATAGCATCTCAATTAGATTTTCACTAAGGGATTGAAAATTTTAATTTTTATTGTCCCATAATGCCTCAAACATGGGTTCACTATAAGACTTTTCTCTTGACTAAATGTATTTTTTTAGCCCTATAAAAGCTATAGGTGATATGTTGTTATAGAAAAAGTCCAAAAATGTTTGATTATGTCATTCTCAATCAATGAGTGATGGAAATTGGATGCCAAGGTAGTGGATATGATGGATAATGCAAAAATGATGTGTAATGTCAATGAAAGGATAAAATGAAACACAATGCTTGTAAAGTTTACTAGGAGAAACTACCTCGATGTCAAAGGAAACTTCCTCAAAAACTATGGAATATCACTGATGTATTCAATTTGATCTACCATAAATGTGTATCCAATGTTATAATATCCACTAATGTATTTTGATTATGAAATTGATGTTGAATCCAATGTTGATACTAACATTGATTCTACTTTTGATGCTAAATTTGATTCTGATTTTGATACTAAATCTAATTTTGGTTCAAAATTAGAACTTGATTCTGATGTTGGTTCTAAAATAGAACATGATTCAAATGTAGATGAGGCCACAAATATGGCTTGTTGGATTGCATTGACCGCAAGTACATTTTTCACTTTTCACTTGTAAATGAAGCCTTTGGATAAAGGGATTTTATAAAATGGGGGATGTTTTGTAATGGATAAAAGATAGACTATTGGTTTATAATGAGTTCTTTAAAATTAGGCTCATCAAGGATGGGTCTTTTGTTAAACAAGGGTCCTTTGTCAAAGAGGGTTTAACAACAAAGGGCGACTCATCAAAATTGACTCATCAAGGGTGGGTGGTTTGATAAAAACATCAAAGATAGGTTGATTATCTTGACTTGGATGCACTTGGTTCTTCAATAGATAATGGCCCTTGGAGGGACAATGACATAATATGGCTGGGCTATTGGATTTTTTGTGGTGCTATGGTAGGATTGGATTTTAGACTAATGGATGAAGTGTCAAGAGTAGATGAAAAGTGGAATAACTATTGGCTAAGTTAGAAAGTTGATCTATCATATGTTGACTGATGAATGGTGATGCTAGAATTGGTTTAGGATTGTGGGAATCATTACGATTATGCCCAAATGAGGGTTGAGATGCCATGGCTCGAATAGTGTTGGATTATGCCCCCAAGAAAGGATACATGCAAGGGGTTTGGATTAGATGTAATTGAATCCAAAGAGGACATATCGACTTGATTAGCTTAGCCCCAAAGAAGGCAAAATAATTTAATGTAATTGGCCCCAAAGAGGGCGGAATGATATAATTGGATTTTGACTTATTTAAATGGGAGAAAGGATGGATGATGTGACTTCATCATTCCCAAATGACAAGTATGGGAGATTGAATGGAAAGATAATAAGATGACTTTGAATTTGGATTTTTAATTGATTTGGAAGTAATTGGACTTGATCAAAATAAACCATGATCTGACTCAATTATTTTGCATTAGTTAAAATAGACCATGATTTGACTTGTTTGTTTTGAATTTGGTCAAAGTTAACCTGATTTGACTTGAATGCTTTGAATTGGTCAAAGTTGACCTAATTTGATTTAATTAGCTTGAAATTAATGTGACATGGTCAAAGTTGACCAAACTTAAATTTGTTTCAATGTTTGACTTTAGACTTGAATTGGACTTCGTATTTAAAATTGAATTTAGAATTTGGAATTGGACTTGAATTTAAATTTGAAAAATTGGTCTTTGGAAGTTTGATTTATAAATTAAACCTATAATGTTGGAATGTTGGACTTACAATATGAAATTCAAAATTATAAAAATTAAACTTTGATTTTGGAATTCAGAATTGAGATTTGTAAATTGGTCTTAGAATTTGAATTCATATTTTGAAGTTGGACTTTAGGTTGGAATTTGAAATTGAATGTTGGAATTGGACTTGCATTGAAATTTGAAAATTTTGGAAAATGGATTTAGAAATTAGAATATGAATTTTTAATATTTGACTTTGATTAGAATTGGAAATGGATTTGAATTCGAATTCAAAAATTTGACTTGAATTAGAATTTGGATTTGAATTGGAAATGAATTTTAATTAGAATTTGAATTTGAACTAGATTGTAAATTGGAAAATTGGATTGAAATCAAAATGGTGTCAAAATAGACTAGATTTGGAAAATTAGACATAGTTTCAAATGGAAAAAGTAATGGAGTGATGTGGACATTGCAACATTATAATAGAACAAGATGAGTTATAACGTGGGCAAAATAATGCCTTACTGTGTAAATTTATAATGATAAAGTTTGAACTTGAGATGTTTTTGACTTGTTTTATGTGTAAGGTATAACATGTAAAATAAGTATATGACAACAAACAAGTAATGGCACACATGTAAAATAAGCCCTATCTTTAGTGGTAAAATAAAGGTATAACTTTAATTTATCCCACGTATCTACCTCATAAGAAGTTTCAATAAGTTAATCTTTTAATCCTCAGTTCAAGCGGTATACCATGAGATCTTGGGGGAAGTTGTTTTCCTTTACACTACAAGTCATTTGCGACCAAGTGGTATTAATATAAATTTTGACAAGGATTTATAGATGGTCCCAAATATACCTCGTAGTATTTGGGGCTAAAAATCTATCAAAGAAGAATAAATAACAGGCAAATCATGGGAGAGTCTATCCCTTTCATGACCACTTTAGATGTAGGATTTCAGTGAAGTGATACCAAAAATTTGAACTTTGAGGGTGATGTCTGATAAATTATAAATAGGGAAAAACTCGCTTTTATGAAACCCTTTATGTGGAATTTTTTTATGCTTTTATAACACCTATTGCAATAACCCCTTCGGGGTAAAGTTAAATTAGTCATTTAAAAAAAAAAGAATAACTTCCTAACTAAAGGTTATATCACATAATCTAATCCATACATACATTATGGATTCTAATGAGTACTGAACTAACCACTCATGTGATTGATTTAAAATATAAATCTACTTCATAAAAAAATATACTATAATTATTTAAATGCACTTATAATCAAAGACAAATAACTTGAATTAGTCAAAGGTATATTAGAATTTGTTTGCATGCATTATTAAATGAAAAAAATTACCCTCATGTCATATATTTAATGAAAAAATTAATGTAATTCACTTCAAAATGTTAACATGTCAAGCATAAATAATTAATATAAAGGCTTAATTAAACAATCTCTCCCATCAATTATAATCATTCAATGTCATAGTGACTATGATATTTAACTATACATTATAATATCAAATTACAATCCTTTATATCCTTTATGTCTAACTTGAATACTCAATTATCATTTTAAATTTACAATGATATGAATCATACATATATAAATTTGATTGCAACCACTATGCAACTAGGACCAAATTCCATTTTCAATGTCCTTACAATTTATAATTCTGATAAACATGCATCAATAGTTTGCATCCATAATTACAATAACCAATTTGTTCAACATCTGTTTCTTTTTCCAAATGAGTAAGTAGAGGATTTATCTTAGACCAACAATAGACCATGTTGATGCAGGGAGGGAGAGTATCATAAAGGGCTATTCCTCCAACCATAGAGCCTTTTAGATCCCCCACACACCTCTCATCCATTGAGAGTGGACCTACCCTTTATGATTAGGATAGATATGGGTCTAAAACCTAAGAAAGAGATCATTGTGTAACTTGTCAACACCATAGTTACTCCACGTAACTTCTTATGAGTATGACTATAAATCGAGATAAGAAGTAAAAAATTCCCAATGTACACTACCAGTATACACTACTTATGGGCGTAAGTCTTCGAATTACCAAGTTCCCCTTGTTTAATCTTAACTAATTAGATAATTGTGTTATTGTGTGGGTCAAAATAGGATACCCTCCCATCTCTTAGACCTCATATCTCACATCCACTACTCTTATCCCAAGGTCTCCCTGATACAAACATCTCATAGTTACTAGGTCTAGATATTCCCTATTACCAGTTATTTGATAACTTAAGAATGTGTTTATGAAATGATGATTTACATGGGTGTCCTATACCACCCATGTAACCCATCAACTTGTCTACACAATACCAAATGGTCAATTTTGGCATAACTAGGTTGTTTACTACAAACTCACTTCGCTAACTGACTCTATTATTCTTTAATGGATAATATATGATACAAGTTCATACTTCAATTAGGTTGAACTAGATACAATTAAATTCATGTATTATCCCATTTTTAAGTTTCCAATATTGTATAAGTGACATCATAGAGTAATGTTTGCTTTTTAGATTGATTTAATGACTCATTCACCAAGCATGAATACTAGTCACAACAATTAAATGTTTTTGCATTTAATGTTCATTCTAAAAAAAAGAAATGCTTACAATGACCCTATAATCTCAAATTATTCATCATTATAAATGATATATGGATAAATATCATTAAGACAGGTTCATCAATTTGCCAGATTGGAAGGCAATCACGATACTGCTTTATTAAAATGCAATATCTTTTATATACTACTTGGTTTTGTGTACGTGATTAAAATATTTATTTTCTCTTTATATTTATAATTAATAAGAAGCAAACCAAAATGTATTTTTAACAAAAGAGAGGAAACATCTCATAACCTTTCTTTTTCCACAATATTTTGCAAATCAAAGATTAAATATAAGGGATTATATTTCTTAAACCTATTTTATGTTGAATTCTATTTTGGAATAATTAAACATTTATAGATTATTTCAATAAAGAAATAATCTAACCTGAATCTAGAATATAAGGATATAGATCACCCATAAATTATGTTTTCCAGTTTATTATTAGCATTTTTTATTTTTCTTTTAAATTCAAAAACTATTATTATTGCCAGAGGCAAATACGACATTTTATGAGATTACTCTTATAAATGTTTTTCACATCTTTGCATTCCAAATGCTGAAGTTATATTGAAATACATTTACCTTAGTCTAGATACTTTGACAAAAGAAAATTCATATGGAGCATGATGATTTGACAATTGCAATAATAGATTTGCCATGCATATTGCATTTTTAGCTTATTTTATTTTATATATAAATTTATTTATATATGTTAATTTTGTTTTAATTCAAATGAAATGAGGTGCTCTAGACAAAATATTTGGGACTAGCACTTAATCTACTATCTCCATTCCATGGCTATACCTTACACTAGAAAAACACAAGTGTCTTGTTATCATAACTTTAATCAGGCTTAAATTCTTGACCAAATCCAAAATGTGGAAGACTGGTGATCGGTGTATGAGCTAAGATGGGAAGCCAAAGATGGAATTCCTATTTATTTTTATTTTCTTTCCAAAAAATGCCATTGGTACCAAAGGGGAAAATCTCTATTTGATCTTATTTATTACTACCAGTTACAGGGTCCTATCTAAGTCACCATACTTATGCAATGTCCCCCCTTGATAGGTAAAACATCATGATTAAAGTATTTATTTTATAACTGAAAGTATCTAAAATAAAAATGGTGCTACACTTAAGGATTGCACCCTAGTTTAATTGGCATCTTAGAATATGTGATGTATATTATTCATTTCTAATATCGAAGGTTTTTATGTGATCTTACATCTAAAAATAGAGACACCAATGATATCAGGGAAACATCAAATCAACTAGGTAAGAAGAGGATCAATTCAGTCCACACATTAATTGGAAGGTATAGGGAAACACATATGTTTGAGGAGAAGTTTTCTATAGTCATTAATAAAAACTTTTAAGTATATTATTATCTACAAACTTGATGAGAGAGAATTTAAAACCATGCACTAGAATGAGCTCCACCTAACTAGGAAAATAAAACTTAGGTAAATGTTATTGGACAAAATAACACTATAAAGGATTAATGTCAAAAAAATATATTTTCTAGATGTGTTGAGCTTATCTATCAAACATAAGCTTTACTATCACATTTTATAAACATTGAGTCTATCATTAGCCTGCTACACTAAGTAAAAATAACCTTAACATAGTTCTTAATAGAGAATGGGAGAAAAAATGATAGAATAAAGTCAGATAATCTCGATGTTCCTTCATTTTTCTACCCTCTAGTGCCACTTATTACTATTGTAAATAGGTGTATGGTGCATAATTTAATACATTATTTTCTAATATATATTAAATAGCTTGAGTTCCTCAAATAGGGTTATACGTTATTGGTTTTCTTTTATGAATCTAATACTCTTGGATTTATTTATGAATGTAAGTAAGATAGCTAATCGCTTTCTATGGTTGATTGTTCTTATGATAGAAAGAGTATAGACATTACTCAAGGAGTACACCAGAAATGTATTAGAATATTGGTTCAATCGACAACTAATAAATCAAATTATTAGAAGAACATGGATGATTATAACATCACATCTCAACTATGTATTAAGAAGTACTTGGTTCTAATGCTAATCTGGGAGCACTCCATCATTCTTTTCCAAACCTCCTCCTTTTCTTCTCCCCTGCAAGTTTTTATTTTTATCTTGAAAGATTGTGCTCCTTCCTTCCCTTCAAATAAAATCCTTTGATTCAAAAAAAATCTTCTTCTATTCCTCTAACATCTTACCTTTCATTCAAAGGCTCTAATAAATAAATTTTTAATTAACTCCATCATTTATTTCCACCCATGTGGCATCATGGGTGGGATTAATATCATTCTAGTGATGATAATAATTCTATGACATGATTTATTGGTTTCCCATCCTTTTGTCCTCTCAAGATGTCATATTGGAAAAGACATGTAGCTTGGGTCTAATTTTAATTAGTTTTTAGAAGAGTATTTAATAATACTAACATTCCTTTTATCTTCACCTAATAAAATGTATTTAATTCCTGGCCTAGGAAGCTATGTGGTTTAAAATATCAAATATAAGCATATAAATTTATGGATTATTTAATAAATATAATTCATGTGGAATTTAGAAAACCAATTACCAATTTTTGCTAGATTAGTGGAAAAGGTCTTTGAACTAAAATATGATGTTTAAAAACATTGCTTGACAATACTAGAAAATAACTTGACCTAGGTTGTCTACTCATCCTTACCGAATGCTCATTTCATCATTTGGCATGATATCTTTTTCATTTCCCAACCTACTAACTAGTCCAACTCTCCTCGATGATACCCTCATTCTCTATAGGACCAGAGCAACTTGTGTTACAAATGCACATTAAGACAAGACCCTAAAAATTAATAAATCTAAATATACAAGTATAATAAATGCTAAATCATTAATGCATTCATGTGTCACTTGCATACCTATTTGCTTACCTTGAGCAATTTAATGTCAAATTTACATTAGATCCATGTGCATATCATTAACCATTTTATATAATCCATAATAATCATATTATGAATATATTTATTCAATTCCACAATGGATATAAGCACTCAAATAGTAAATAAACATCACAAGTTTATCCAAATAAATTTACATGGCACACCATGTTGGCATGAGTAAGTAATTATTATATGCATATAAAAATAGGCTATGACATCCTCCCCCACTTGGGAGAGACATCAGCCCAATGAATACTAAATTAACTAAGTAAAAATATACATAAAAGATTTAAAGACTTCACCATAGTCTTCCCATGTTGTACTCTCCTTAGAATATTGATCCCACTAGACCTTAAATTGGGAGGCTTCCCTATTCTACAAATTTAGTTTACAAGTATTAATAACCCACATGGCCTCTCCTATAACCACAACTAGATCTTGACCCTACAAGGTTTTCCACTCAATAACATGAGACACATTCGCATGATAACATTTTAGTGTGTGTGTGTGTGTATATATATATATATATATATATATATATATATATATCATAAAGTTGAGCAAGTGTTGGTGGTAGTGAAAGTCTATAGGAAACTAGGTTAATGATTTTAAGGATGTCAAAGGGTCGCACATATCTCGGTGCTAGTTTGGAAGAATTTCCAAAATTGATATAAATTTTATGTAGTTTTAATCTCAAAAAACTTTATCTCCTACTTCAAAAAGTCTATGAGTCTTATTCCTATCAACATATCTCTTTTACCTATCCACAACTTCGAACAGTCTTTTATGAATGAGTTTAAATTATTCTTCCATATCTTGGAGCATCTCAAGACCAATAACTACTTTATCACTAGGATGGTCCCAACTAAGTGGTCTATGACACTTTCTACCATAAATTGCTTCAAATGGGGCCATGCCAAGAGTTGAATGATATAAATTATTATATAAAAAATATAATAGAGGTAAGTACTCCTCATATTTGTACTATTGATCCATACAATACATTTGAAACATGTCTTCTAAGACTTGGTTTACCTTCTTGGTTTGTTCATTGGTCTCAAGATGATAAGAAAAATTGAAATTCAATTTTATCCCTAAAGCTACATGCAAGGTCTACCAAAACCTTGAAGTCATAAGAGTATCTTGATTTGAAATGACCTTCTTGAGTATTCCATGTAATCTAAAAAATTATTTTATAAAACTTCTTTCTAACACTGGTGATCCATATGTGAGATTCCCTAGAATAAAGTGTGAAACCTTGGTGAGTTTGTCCACTATGACCAAGATCACATCATGATTGTTCTTTGACAAGGAAAGACATTAAGCATAGTCCATATTAATTACCTACCATTTCCATTCTAGAGGATCATGTGGATACAACAAACCTACTATATTTATGTGTTTAGCCTTGAATTGTTGGCACTCCAAACATCTCATCACAAAACTAGTGGCATCTCTCTTGAGACCTGGTCAAAAATACATCTGTTTCAAATCAAATAACATCTTAGTCACCCCTAGGTGACCTGAATAAGGAGAATTATGTACCTCCTCTAATATTATGGTTCACAAACTATTGTCACTTAGATTTGTACCCTTTGAGAAGATGAAAATATCTCTTCATCCAAGTGGCACAATGGAATCACCTCTAGGCTTGTGGGCAGCCTAAGGAATGAGATGAATCTCTAGATAGGGCTAGTTCCCTTGATGTACCACTTTGGATTGCAACTAATACTAAACTTGGGGGTTGAAAAGGGAGAAAGATAATTGAAATAAAACTAATCTAAGGGAGGTAATACACCAAATAACATGATGACATCCAACCATATGCATATTACACTTGAAATCAAAGGACAAAGTTAAAATACACTTCTCCAATCTTCATCTTCTCACATCAATGCTACATTGTGAGGTTATATATGAATACACAAAGCTAGGATGACTAGATAAGAGGCCTATGAGGGTAATAATGAATACAATAACTCACTTAAATTATGAACATCTCCTGGAACACTTCACATGCCCTGTAAGAAGAGGCTACAAATAGGTAAAAGAATGGAACACATGCTTGAGAATCCATAGTTTTCACTAAACAATATTCATCATCCAATTGAAAACACTAATAATAGTCATACAGGATGTAAAAATCATTATTATTATTGATCAAAAGGTATATATTTGAGTAGGGCTTTGCCATACTCAGGTAGAGCATCCAATATAATGTTGAAACAACTAATTCTTATAGAACTTGTGAGAGAGAAGACATAAGTCCAAGGATCACAAGGACATTTGTAAAGTTTATACAAGGAGTTACTTGTGCATGTGAAGATTATTTGGGACTAACCATGCAAATTTAGGAGTTAAAAGTGTTAATCCAAGTCATAAACCTCATGAAAAGTGGCAAGAAACTCCTCATTTTGGCTCAAAAAAATTCCCTATATGATTAGCCCTATTTGAACACCTTTTAACTAATTAGGACTAGTTTAAATTATTAGGATGAAGGATAAGGGTATTATACATGCCTCTATATTCATTATTTGCATTCCTAGCCTTCTGGGATCAACTAAAAAGGAACAATCATCATCTCCTATCTAGAAAATTGCTCTTCGATGTACCCTACATACTTAGATTCTAAAAAGGAATTAGTTTCACATGAAAATACATGGGATGGAGTGTATGACACATTTAAATACCATCCATGGATTTATAATCATTAAGTACACCTTTAAATCACTTTATTTTAGAGTTTTCACACCTCTCACTAGCTTGTCCAATATGCCAATTTTGATTGGCTAAGTTGAAGCACCTAGTTTGGATACTTAGGTGTTGTTTCAAGGAATGAGAGTGATATGAGGGGTTATATTAAGTCTTAATATTTTCATCCATGTGATTTTTATCTCTTGAAACCTCCTACAACCTAAAAAACACATAAAATAGTGAGAATACTCTTGTTTCTACCCCCATCCATATAAATCTGTATAGGTAGTTGGCATGTGAAGGAGGTTGAGTGAGTAATATAAAATATAAAATAGGTTTCATGAGAAAAATATTCCATTTTATTATATTTCCAAGCTCATTTCTTGAAACTATTTTCTAGTAAGTGTTTTCAAGGGTTTTAAGTGTATTCTGCTCTTAAGGTTGGTTCATAAAATTCTGATGTCCAAGTTACAAAAAAATTCCAAAAAAACATTGTTAAAGACCCTCCTTAACATCCATGAACATCTTATATTCCCATGTAAGGAATCGTGAAAGATATGGGTGCTCAAACCTAGCCTATTGAGCTTGTTTCCTTTATTCCAATGGGCCTAAAGGGTTTCTGAGCCAAAAATGGCTTTTCTAAGGTTTCTTTTTCATGTTGGAAGATTGGAAACATATTTTGAGACCTTATGAACATGTTTAAATTAAATATAATGATTTAAAAAGATTAGAATTGAAAGTGACTCATCATTTGAAACTAAGCCTAGTCATGTTTGTGTAGGTCTGACTGTAACTTAAGGCCAAACTAGCCTTTGATGGATTTTCCTTGCCTCTAAATAGACCTAAAACACATAATTTCATCCCATAAACATGTTTAGATGCATTATAAATCTCACCTAGGTCTAGAATTGATAATGACTTCTCATTTGGGCACTAGGCCTCACCATGTCCACTAGGCATGTCTGTAACTTTGAAAGCATAAAACACCCTATTTAGTTTCTCTCTCATGAACTTGGTTTTTATTATTTAATAGGTGTTATGAAAATTTCAAAACCTTATTTAAGAGTCTCTTTATCTTCTAGTCCATATTTTGGCTCCAACTCTCCAAAACTATAAGGTTTGTGTATGAGGGGAGTGCCCTCTATCTGGGATAAAATAGAGGGCACTCTCCTGCTTCCCCAAACTAAAATAGATATTTTATGAGGTTATTAAAGTCCCCAAGGTTCTCTATAAATTTTTTTAGCTCTTGGTAATATAATTTAACTTTTCAAACTCTTAAAGAGACAAGGTAGACCTACTAAACAAAGACTGTATGTGATCCTTTTCCAAGTGGAATGTATGCACATTATAAGAACCCTTCTCTCTAATTTATTTCTACCTCCATGAGCCTACATATGTTTTATATATCATAATGGATGTGTACTATTATTTATTCCTTACTCTGACTTCTTATGGACCCCTCATACTCTTGAATCTTAAGCCTGTATTCTATCATGACTGTGCCTCCCTTTTGAAAAGACCCTTACATATAGGTATTCATGAATTTTTTTACATTGGAGATAATTCATATGAGTTATTCATATCTATAAAGGTAATTAATACATGTTTTATAGTTATGTGCTCACATTGGGTGACATTTGAGTACCACTTAGGGCCTCCTTTTTAGCTCACTACCTGACTGTGCCTTTTGCCCTGCCTATAGGTTACATCTATTCTATGAAACCTTGGTTATGGTGTTTGGAGACTATTTAAGACCATTTTGAAATTATCAACACAAATATTTGATTTCACTTTCTCCTCTAAATGGGCTAAAACACTCTTTTAACCACTTACTCAGGTCACTATTTGTTTACAGTCACCTATGGCTAACTGTGTTGGAGTCTCTTTTTGACCTATAGGTTGTTGTGAGTTAATTTAGGCCTAGTGTTAGATTTTTAGAGTATTAAATTGGAATTATAGTCCCTATTTTAAGTCCTTGGTTCACTAGGCTTAGTCTAACTATCACCTAAAAACTTTGCCTCAGTCCTCTATCCACCTATAGTCACTCAAAGTTGGTTGTATGGGAGTCTTTAAGGTCCTGTAGGTGATCATTATATGTTTAGGTATTGAAATAATAATTAAAACCCTCTTGAAACATATTACACCATACTTAAACTTCCCTCATTATTTTTTCTATGTTCTTGGTTGAAATGAGGTCCATTTCAATCACTCCAACCTTATTACTCTATGCCCCTGCTTACCTAACCTGTAGGTGATACATACCTCAAATGAGATGGTTATGGTATGAAAGGAAATATTTATAACTTCTTTAAATAACATAATGTAATGGACTTATTAATTTTTTTTTTACACATATCAACCACCAAGGAACTATCTCCTTTTAGTTGATTGCCCTGTTGACTGAGACACTTTGCTCTCATTGATTCATGTAGGTTATATTACAATATTTATGCCTTGATATGATGTTTCAAAATAATTTTAAATTTATCAAGACCTTTTTGATATTAATTGGATGTATTTTATTCATGTTTATGTTCTATACATCCCAAGGAATCCAATCTACTTACTCCTTGCCTACCTGCCTGCTGTAGGTGGATGTCTCAGGGCCTATGTACAAATTGAAGTGTGAATGGAAACAAGAACCAATACATCATTCCCATTGAGTTTATTGTTACATAATCAATGATATCTTACATCATTTAAAACTAATCCATCATGAAACATGATCTCATACTACCAATTTGGATGAAAAGGCCTATTATGGTTAAGACCTATAGATAACACTGAGTTTAGTGTATAAAAGTATAACTTTGGACTCTCAAACTTCTACCTTTCACTAACTCTATTGAATCAAATCTTTACAAGGATGTTATCCTTCATGGAGACTATAATATTTAACCATTAATTCCATTTAAAACTATTGATATCCCTATTATAAGATATCAACAAAATGATAGAGGGCTCTATCTTGCCTACTTTACAGATTTACTCTCCAAAACTACAGTCAACATTACTAAAAGATTCCTCCAAATTATCTAGCACTATAGTATCCAAAATTTTCATGTTTGGATCCTTATAACATGTTATAAACTCAAAAGGGTTTCATTACTCATTTTGACATCTTTATAAAACATATCAGATCCCTGTATAGCCATCTATAGGTGAACAAAATCATGCATACATGTATTTGAAAAGGAAAATGGGTAGTGATCCTAAATTATGTGTTTCAATGGTGTTTATATGTTCTAAAAAATTTCCAAATTCATTTCAAAGATTCAAAGACATTGATATATCTCAACATGACTGGTTCTATGAGGACACCTGTAGGTGGCTATCCAAAAGGGCAAACTATATGTAAGTGTTGTATATGACTGTGATAGCCTTATATAAACTCTTTTGAGGTTCTTAATTTATTTTTATTGATTAATGGAATGATTAAAACTTTGGAAACATACTTAATACTCTATTAATACTCTATATACCTCCATTATACATGGTTCAATCATGGCAATAAGTGAAAAATGAGCTAGGAGTTGACTAGGTATGATAGTAGATTGCAAGCTTGTGGAAATATGATTTAGAAGGTAAGTTTAGAAGGTGAAGGGAAGAAAGAGCACATTGGAAACATGTGATAGGTATTATCAAAATCTCCTAAAACTTGAATAAGCATGAATCTCTTGGAAATAATGAAAAGTTGCCTGTTGCACTCAAAAGAGACCAGTCTATAAATTTGAGGTTATTGGCTCATCCAAACACCAAAAAACATGAAATCAAGAATGAGAAAAATTGGAGGAAGAAGTCAAAATAATCTAGGAGAAACATCAGTAGTGAGATTATGTAGACACCTAAATCTGGACACCAATGACCATCAACTAGGCTTTTGACCAATTTCCCACCAAAGTGCACACTTTGGCCTAAAACACTAAAACATATTAAAAGCTTTGAAAATGACATATTAAAGTGCCAATTTTAGATAAAGTATCCCTAAATTTGGAAATGCAATTTATGAAGTAGCTAACTTTGATTAGATCATTTTGAGTCAAAATGCCAATTTTACACCTGGGTGCCTTGGATTGCTCTTTTCTATCAAATCTCTTGCACGAGACATGTGCCTTTATTATTTGGTGTTGAAAACATCCTAAATGGGATAATGATTCCAATGCATTTGATATCAACTTCCAATTCCAATCCAATCAAATTTCAAGCCAATAATAGGACATTCTGACCAATTTGATTAATTTATGCACCAAAGAGCCAAGGTTTGCACCAAAATGACTAATCATGATTAAAGCTGATTAATTCAAATCATGAGATTAATTAAGAATTCCATGGAAATTGTTGAATAAATCTTTATTGTAAATTGATTGTCATTAATTACATCATCAAATGACATCATCCTATGGGGTGACATCCACAAGCCATAAATGCCATAAATATTAGGATTTATACCTCCCATACCTCATTAAGACCCTCCATGCCTAGTTAATGCCCATATATCCCAAATATTAATAGGAATATTTGTGGATTGAATTTCATAAGTTGGATTTATTCATGGCCACACATCTCAATCTTGAAATAGATGGTCATGGTTGATCCTAAAACCATTCCAAAAATATATAAATAACAAGCCTCAAATCCATAATTTTAATCTCTTTTATGCTGAACTTATAATGCCTAAATGAATTTAAAATCTTTACATTTTAGTGTTATAATGCACAAATATTGAGTCAAGCCAAGCCAAGCCAAAGCCAAACATGGTGCCAAGGAGAGATGGAGGTAGCCACACTTCATCTATGTAGACTTCGTGAGCACAAACCAAGTAATCCATTTCAACAAGATGTTTGGAGCATCCAAGGAAGGTGAAAGAAGGTTTTTTTTGCATTTTAGTTGTGTTTTCTATTTTAATCTTGTTAACTAAGCTCCCCCTATAACTAGGCCTAGAGCTATTATGCTAGTGTGTTTATCTCATTTTTATTTCATTTTGGGATTAATACGATACTAACCATCCTCTCTTAAGTCAAATTCCTAGTTCATAGATTGTACAGAATCTCCCAATCAAGATAAAAACCCATAGGGTGCATGAAATAGCTAGCAGATTTGTACAATCAATTTGTCAGCAATGGTTCATAAAGATTAGTTAATCAATTTATAAATTAATTATATGAAAATGAAGGTATCTAAGTGTAATATCATCTCCCAAGAGAATTTGTCTTGAAACCTTACGAATTGTCTGTACCAAGTACAAACCTGCAAGTCACTTTTGCTTGCCAAAAAAGGTGAGAAGAGAGATGAATGGTTTTGAGAAATAAATGTTACTTTAAAATCATACCAAGCATATAACTAAGCATGGGTGAGCTGAAGAGTCACATTTAAACCTTTTTTAAGTGGCACACTTCCCAAGGAGGTTGTACAAGTGCCAAATTCTTCCCTTTCTTTAAGAAAATTGAATTTTCTTTTGATGAACCTATACATTCTAGTTACTAACAGTTACTTAAGAATTTTGGGGACACATCAGGAATGAGATCACATTTTTACACCTTCACATTTCTAAATAAACCCATACAAAGCATTAAATGCACCTTTTTTACCCCTAAAATGATCTAAACAAATAAATAGACATAAAAATTAACTGACCAAGGCCAATATAACATCATTTGAGATTAACATGTAATACACCCCATGACACTCATATTACACCCCCTATAACTTATAAAGTTAATTTTTTACCTATAGGTGCCCTAATTTGACTTAAAAGTTAAATTTGGTCAACACAAACCACTCAAATCAGGTGCATAAATCTTACCCTTAAATCTAAAGAGTCACCCTCCTTCGATCTTATAGACCTCATATCTATGATCTTGACTATAATCCTCTATAGTAGTCTTAACTTGTTTTTAGAATTCATCTGATGCTAGCTGAGTCAAAATTTGTTGATGAGAGTGGTCCTCATTGTCACCATAACAACTATATATCTCCTCCAGCTAAGGGCATCTACTACTCTATTTTCCTTGCCCTTAATATATTCAATATCAAAATCATACTCACATAAATATACTAACTAACGCCTTTGTCATGAATTAAGGTTAGGTTGAGTAAAGATATATTTCAACCTTAAGTTATTAGTGTTAAGCTCAAATGGTTTTCTTAATAGAAAATGCCACCACATAAGTAATGAATCTATAATAGTTGCTAGCTATAAGTCATGTGAATTATAGTTTAACTCATATGGCTTGAGTTTTTTGGACTTATAGGCCACCACATGACCATCCTGCATCAAGACACCCTTGATTCCATCCTTAGATGCATATATGATTACTGTAAAGTTACCATTTGGGTCTAGAACCTTTAACATCAATGCATATGTTAACTTCTATTTTAAGAGTTGAAAAGCTTGCTCACATTTCTTAGTCAAAAAAAAATTTAGTTCTTCTTCTACAAGGAAGTGATCGGGTTCCCTATCTTAGAAAATCCTTCCATAATTTTTCTATAGTATCCAACTAAGCCTATGAAACTATGGACCTCATGGACATTATTGGGAGATGACCAATTCATGATGGCTTGAATTTTTGTGGGGTTAATAGAAATACCCTCAACTGAAATGATATGTCCCAAATAATGTACACTCTTTTGAAAGAAAGCATACTTGGACAAATTTCCATAAAGCTTATGTTATCTCAACCATTGCATCACCAACCCCAATTATTGGACATGTTCATCTTTTGATTTTGAGTATATCAAAATATCATCCAAAAAGACTAAAACAAAGTTATCCAAATAATCTTTGAATATGTTGTTCATCATGTTCATGAAATTTACTGGAGCATTCATGAGTCCAAAGGAAAGAACTGTAAACTTGTAATGTCCATAATGAGTTATAAAATCTATTTTTGAAATATCTACTTTTTGAATGCTCAGTTGATGATAAATTAATTGTAATTTAATTTTTGAAAACATGGATGCCCCTTGTATTTGATCAAAGATATTATCAATGTGTGACAAGAGATATCTATTATTTATTATTACTTTGTTAAGCATCTGATAATCAATGCATAATTAAAGAGTGCCATACTTTTTAACAAAGAGTATTAGTGCACTCCAAGGTGATACACTTGGTCAGATAAGACCCTTGGCTAAGAGTTCTTGCAACTAGGACTTCAACTCAAAAGCTCAATTATTTTTATTCGATTGGGTAATTTTGACTTAGGATATAATCTTGGCATGATATCAATGGAGAAATCAAATTCTCTCTTAGGTGGAAGCCCTAGTAGTTCATTAAGAAAAACATCACGAAAATCACTTAGAAAAGGGTAATCTTCTATCATGGGTTCTTTTTATTCTGGTTCATCAAGTTGTACAACAAAAAGAATACACCCTTTCCTTTTGGTCTTTTTCAACTGCATTATAGAGATTTGTCTTAGAGTAACATCATGTTTAACTCCTTGCACAATTCTGGAATAACCTTCATCATCTAGGCATGATATTATTTTAGCAAAGCAATCCACTTTAATTTGATAATTCCACAACCAATTACCTCCTAGTATCACATCATAAGATCCTAGAGGGGCTACATACATGTCTACAATTTTAATGAACCCTAAAATCTCTAATTCAACTTCAAATTGACACTGCTCTACCTTTTTCACTGCTCGATTCCCATACTGGATTGACTAAGAATTTGACATAAAACCAACATTTTTGTGAATTTTATTAAGAATCTTAGGAGTTATAAAACATTCACATGCCCTTATATCAATAAGTATAGTGACCTGAGTAGCTAAAGAGTTTACCTACTACATCCACTATTGTTACTTGGAAATTTGCTTGGTGATTATCTATTGCTATATGAATCTTCTGCTAGAAGACTTATGGCTAGCTTGGTAGGGTTGCTTGAGATTTAACATTACTGGCCTTACAAGGATAATTATTAGCATAGTGTTCTCCACCATAAGTAAAAAATCCTCCTATTGGGCCTTTCTTCTCTTGGGGCTTGCCCCCACTAATGAACTTTCCATTTTTGTTGTTATAGTTACCATTTCGACCCTTAGGTCCATTATTGAATTTTATAGGATTTATAGCCTTGAAATTATTCTATGAACCCAAGTTATTATTTCCATCATTTTTGTTCCCCCTTCCAAAACTTATTTCTAAAGGGAAGGAATCAATTTTGCTGAGGTCCCTTCCCTTAGTTATTGAATTCTCTTTTAACAAATGCAAGGGTATTCAAATTTTGTTCTTATTTCATGGATTTAAAAAAAACTTCATACATGGTTATCAGTCCATATCAGTCTACATCAATGTCAATCTAAGGGTTCATGCCCAAAATAAAATTTCTAATTTTGAACTTCTCAACACATTGGTATTATGGCACATATTTTAGAAGTTAGGTGAACTTATCCCAATAATTAGTCATGATCATATATCTTTGTTAAATATTATAGAATTCTATCATATTACCATCAAATTACAATTTTGGTAACCATATTTTTCTAAAATAGGACACAAATTGTTCCCAAGAGGTGTTGTCTACTGATAATTTCTTTTCCATTTTCAGGTTCTCGAACCAAGTCAAAACTTCATTAGATAGTTGGTATTATCCCTAAATAATCTTCATTTCCTTAGAGAAGTTTTGAAGTTAGAATAGGTACTTCTCTATTTCAACTAGCTAGATTTTTACACCATTCCCAAGTACTGCTCTATTGTACTTATGTGGGGCTATCCTTTTTAGGTCTCTAGCTAACTCTATTTCTAGTCGAGCCCATTTTGGTGGAAGCTCATTGGTGATGTTTTTATCAAGATTACCTTTATTCTAGTTGACAAAGTTAGGATTATCTTCACCATCATTATCCTCATGATCTTCCTCATGATAAAGGTCATGCACTTGTTGATCTAGGACACCTATCCTTTCCTCAGTGACAGTTACAATGACTAAGATCTGGTCAATCTTAACCTGTAGATCTTCCCTATTTTGATCAACTTCCCCATTGTTATGTGTTTGAGCCATCATAACCCGGTAAGATCAAAAGAGTTTCAACTTAGAAAAGTAATAAGCCCATTAGGCCTGAGCATTAAAGTTGGGCTATGATACTACAATGTAATAACCCCTTCAGGTTAAAGTTAAATGAATCATTTTTTTGAAATAGAATAAATTCCTAACTAAAGGTTATGCCATGTAATCTAATCCATACATACATTCTAAATTCTACTGAGTATTAAAATAACAACTCATAGTGATTGATTTGGCATATAAATCTACTTTTTAAACAATATACTATAATTAATTGCATGAACTTATAGTCAAAGATGAATAACTTGCATTATTCAAAGGTGTATTACAATTTGTTTTGCATGTAATATTAAAGGAACAAAATTACCCTCATTCCATATATTTAATGGAAAACTTAATGTAATTCACTTCAAAATGCTAACACATCAAGCATAACTAATTAAGATAAAAGTTTAATTAAATAATCTCTTCCATCAATTATAATCATTCGTTATCGCAATGATTGTGACATTTAACTATGTATTATAATATCAAATTAAAATCATTTCTATTCTTTATGTTTAACTTGAATAATCAATTATTGTTTCAAATTTAAAATGATATGAATCATACATATAAAATCTAATTTGATTACAACCACTATGAAACTAAGACTGAATTCCATCTTCAATGTCCTTATAATATACAATTTTTATAAACATACATCAAAAATTTACATCCATAATTATAATAACCAATTTATTCAACATTTTTTTCTTTCACCAATTGAGTAAGTAGAGGATTTATCATAGACCAGTATTAGACCATGATGATGCATGGAGAGAGAGTATCATAAAGGGATATTATTCTAGCCATAGAGCCTTTTGGATCCCCCACACACCTATCATCCATTGGGAGTGGCCATACCCTTCATGAGTATGATAGATATGGGTCCAAAAATTGAGAAAGAGATCATTGTGTAACTTGAAAACACCACAACTAGTCCACACAACATCTTGTGAGTGTGACTATAAACTGAGGTAATAATTAAAATATTCTTAATATACACTACTTATGGATGTAAGTCTTAGATTTTGTACTTTCTACTTATTGGATCTTAAATCATTAGATAATTGAGTTATTATGTATGTCTAACTAAGATACCCTCTCATCTCTTAGACCTCACATCTCGCATCCACTACTCTTATCCCAAGGTCTCCCCGAACTAGACATCTCATAGTTACTAGGTCTAGATATTCCCTATTACCAATTATTTGATATCTTAAGAATGTGTTTACGAGATGACACTTTATGTGGGTGTCCCATACCACCCATGTAACCCACTGACTTGTCTACACAATACCAAATGGTTGATTTTGGCATAACTAGGTTATTTACTACAAACTTGCTTGGCTAACCAAATCTATTATTCTTGAATGGACAATATATTATTCAAGTTAATACTTAAATTAGGTTGACCTAGATACAAATAAACTTCTGTATTATCATACGCTCAAGTTGCCAATATTATATAAGTGACATCATTAGAGTAATGTTTAATTTTTAGATTGATTTAATGACTCATTCACCAAGCATGAATACTAGTCACAACAATTAAATGTTGCCACATTTGATGTTCATTCTAAACAAATGAAATGTTTCCAATGATTCTATAATCTCAACTTATTCATCATTATAAATGATAGATGAAGAAATATCATTAAGATGGGTTCATCAATTTTATAGATTGGAAGGCAATCAAGATACCATTTTATTAAGATGTAATATATTTTATAGAATACTTGGTTTTGTGGATGTTATTAAAATATTTATTTTATCTTTATATTTACAACTAATAAGAGGTAAACCAAAACATATTTTTAACAAAAGAGATGAAACATCTCATAATCATTCTTATTCCACAATATTTTTCAAATCAAATATTCAATACGAGGAATTATATTTCTTCATCCTATTTTATGTTGAATCTTATTTTGAAATAATTAATAATAAATTATGTATTTGTCATGCTTATATATTATCTCAATGAAGAAATAATCCAACCCAAATCTAGAATATAAGGATATATATCACCCATAAATTACATATACCAATTTATTATTAGCATTCTTTTTTTTTTGTTTTAAATTCAAAAACCATTGTCATTTCCAGAGGCAAACACAAAATTTATGGAGAATAATCTCATAAAATTTTCTCACATCTTTGCATTCCAAATTCTGAAGTTATAGTGAAATGCATTTAACTTAGTCTAACTACTTTGACAAAATAAAATTCTTATGAAGCATGATGCCTTGATATGTGTTTTCTTTCACTAAAATGAGAGTAAAAAATAATTGTGTCTTTAAATTTCATTCTTTGTTTCTTTTTTTAGTGCTAAATGGTTCTAGCACGATAATAGTCATAAAAATAAATTGAATCTCATACCTCTTCCTCTTCCTCATACCAAGTCCTCCTACCTCTCTTGAATCCATGGAAAATCTATTATAGTGAATTATGGATCTCCCTATGGATAAAATTTGGGAATGCCTTAATAGATTTTCCATGCATATTACATTTTCAGCTTAATTTATATTATATATAAATTTATTTATATATGTTATTTTTGTTTTACTTCAAACTAAATGATGTGCTACAACAAAAATCTTTTGGACTAAAACTCAATCTATTATCTCTATTCCACAGTTATACCTTACACTAGAAAAACATAGGTGTCTTACTATCATAACTTCAATCAGGCTTAACTTCTTGACCAGATTAGAAATTTGGAAGACTGGTGGTCAGCATAGGGGCTAAGATGGGACACCAAAGATGGAATTCATATTTATTTTTGAAAAAATTCATTAGTTCCAAAGGAGAAAATATATATTTGATCTTATTTATTACTGCCAGTTATAGGCTTCTATCTTCACCATACTTTTATAATGTTCCCCCTTGACAGGTAAAACATCAAGATTAAGGTATTTATTTCACAACTAAATGTAGATAGAATAAAAATGGTGCTACACTCAAGGATTACACCCTGGTTTAATTGGCATCTTAGAATATGTGATGTATTTTATTCAATTCTAATAATAAAGGTTTTCATGTGATCTTACAGCTGAAAACATAGATAATAATGATATCATGAAAACATCAAATCAACTAAGCAAGAAGAGGATCAATTTAGTAACATTGATTGGAAGGTATATGGAAACACATATGTTAGAGGAGAAGTGTTATATAGTCATTAATAAATTTTTTAAAGGATATTATTATCTATAAACATGAGGTGAGAGAATTTAAAACCATGCCCTAGGATGAGCTCATCCCAACTAGGAAAATAAAACTTCGGTAAATGTTATTGGACAAAATATCATTATAGAGGCTTAATGTCAAAATATATCTTTTTTATATGCATCTAAATTATCTATCAAAAATTAGCTTTATTATCACATTTTATGAACATCGAGTTTATCCTTAGCCTATTATACTAACCAAAAAGAACCTTAATAGAGTTCCTAATAGAGAATGGGAGAAAAAATGATAGAATAAAGTCAGATAATCTAGATGTTCCTTCATTTCTCTACCCTCTAGTGCCACCTATTATTATTGTAGGTAGGTATATGGTCGATAATTTATTACATTATTTTTTAATATATATTAAATAATTTGAGTTCCTCAATATAGTTATACATTACTAGTTTTATTTTATAAATCTAATACTCTTGGCTTCATTTATGAATGTAAGATATTTAGTCACTTTCTATGGTTGATTGTTCTTATGGTAGAAAGAATTTAGACATTATTCAAGGAGTAAACTAGAAATGTATTAGACTACTGGTTCAATCAATAACTAATAGATCAAATTACTGGAAGAACATAGATGATTACAACATCATATCTCAACTACGTATTAAGAAGTACTTGGTTCTTATGCTAATCTGGGAGCACTATTTCCTTCCTTTCCAAAACTCCTCTGTTTATTCTCCTCTACAAGTTATTCTTTTTCTCTTGCAAGAATGTGCTTCTTCCTTCCTTCCAAATAAAATCCTTTGATACAAAAAAATCTTCTCATATTCTTGTAACATCTTTCCTTTCATTTAAAGACTCCAATAAATAAATTTTTAATTAACACTCCAATAATTTATTTCCACCCATGTGGAATCATGGGTGGGAATAATATCATTTCCATGATGATAATAATTCTATGACATGCTTTATTGGCTATCCATCCTTTTGTCCTCCCAAGATGGCATATTGGGGAAAGATGTGCAACATGGGTCCAACTTTAATTAGTTTTTAGAAGAGTATTTAATATTACTCACATTCTTTTTATCTTCACCAAATAAAATGTATTTAATTCCTATCTTAGGAAGCTACGGTGTTTAAAATAATAAATCCAAACTTATAAATTTATTAATTATTTAATAATTATAAGTCATGTGGCATTTGGAAATCCAACTTCCAATTTTCACTGGATTAGTGGAAAAGGTCTCTAAATAAAAGATGATGTTTAAATATGTTGCTTGATAGTACTAGCAAAGAACCTGACCTAGGTTACTTACTCATCCTTACCCAATGCTCGGTTCATCATTTAACCTCTATTTTTTATTTTTTATTTCTTGACCTACTATCTAGTCCATCTCCCCTCGATGATACCCTCCATCTCTGTAGGGCCAGAGCAACCTGTGCTGCAGACACACACTAAGATAAAACCTGTTAACAATTAATAAATCCAAATATATATTAATTATACAAGTATGATAAATGCTAAAGAATTAATATATTCCTACATCATTTGTGAACCTATTTGCTTGCCCTGCATAATTCAATGTCAAATTTACTTTAGATCCATGTGCATATCATTAACCTTTTTTAATCCCATAACAGTTTAATCCATAATAACCGTATTATGAATGCAGTTATTTAGTTTCACAATGGTTACAAACACTCAAATAGTAAATAAACATCACAAGTTTATCTAAATAAATTTATTTAGCACACCATGTTGACATGAGTAAGTAATTATGACATGCATATAAAAATGGGATATGACACTTGCCCTCAATTTATATACCTCATCAGATGTACAGGATTGGTACATATGTTAGGTGATGAAATACCAGTTGTTTCACCTAAATACTCACATATGGTTATTAAGTCTACCTCACGTAGCCAAAATAAAAATGAAGGTTCACTATTTCTAATTCTCAAAATCCCATAAAGGGATAAAAGAAGAATAGAATTTAGCATCCCTTAAGATAAAAAAATATTAACCTACACGATTTTGATCACTCAAGGTCCCTCAAGTGGGAAAGGGGAGAGAATATGCATGATAGGCCACTCAAAAATACACAATCAACAAATACAAACACACAAGCAATGAAAACATAGGTATGTTTTAGAACACCAAAATCAAATGTTGGTTCCTTTTAACTTTTTGCAAGTGTTTATTTCTTAAAATCACATCTTTGTCAAGTGAAACCTACAATAAACAAGTAAAGGTTTGAATGTGTGGTATTTGGCAAGTGATACCTATAGCAAATAAGTTATAACTTTAATATGTTCTCTTTGATGGGCAACTTGCAAATAAAAAAATTAGCACTTTGATACCTATAAAAAATAAAACTTGAATTATGAAAAAAAAAAATTCATAATCTGATTTACAAAATAAAAATAGGATTTGATCAAAAAACATAAAATAATGAAAATGCATAAATTAATTTAATAGAAATGATGATTAATGTATTTAATGCTAAATTTACTTAAATAACTAAAACACAAATTACAAGAAAAACATAAATTGATTTCCAAATATAAAACATGTTTCTATACAAAAAATAAAATACAAAGAACCCCAAAATTAATTTAATGAAAATGATAATTAAAGTTTCTGTGCTAAATTTAATAAAATAGAATTTGAAATAATTTGATTTTAAACCTGAAGAGAAATATGATGGATAAATTTAAAATAAAGGGAGGTGAAATTAAGTTAAAATTTGAGATAATTTTCAAATTATAGGAATGATAGGATGTTTGATAGAAGATGAGGTGCGAGTCCCACTAGTTGTGCCATATGAAATACACGAGTAAAAATATTAGTAAATTAGTAGGGAATCAGAATCAACTGAAAACCTACAAAAAAAACTAAGCATGTGCCCTTGAATTGAACAAGACTAATGAGAAAGAAAAACAAAATAAATTGAGACAAATAAAACACAATTGTATTACCTTCCTTTGGAATCTTCTCCTTGTCATATTTCAAAAGTAATGTGCTCAAATTTATAGTTGTAAGATTCTAGGTGGGTATGTGAAACAAGTGCACAACATATTTCCTTGATAAATGAATTATTTTGATGGGATGATGAAGAATTGATTTGAGGCAAGCTCTCCAATTTGATGGAACTTCATTGTGTTATCAAGACTTGCTAAATATCAAGGAGGAACCCTCTATGTATAACTTTTTTTGAATGGATGAAGACCGTCGATCTTGATGCAAGGTTTATGGTTGAGGATGATTCCTCAAGAAAAAGATATTTTATTCAAAAGTGAGAATCTTGAATGGTGGAGGACATGTGGGGGATTTTAGGATTATAAAATCTAGATAGCATAAATCTGAGGATTATAATTTTTAAATAGTGGGAATCATGTGGTGATCAGATGTGAATATAAAATTCATTTATGGGAGAATATGAGGAAAATAAGATTATAAAATTGGATAATGGAATGAAGTGGAGTATGATGTCATAATGTGAGGATTTTTTTAATAAATTATAGATATTTAAAATCCATGGAATTTTTTATTAGGGAAGGATTAGCTAATTAATAAAGGCTAATTAACATATGTAATATGTAATGAATAGTGCAACGAATAATGGTAATAAATAGTGATGATGAATTTTATAAATTAAAGATGTGGTGTCATGATTTAGGACAAAATTGATAATTATATTGGAAATTTTGGATGAAAAAAAGATTTGGGCTTGAATCACTTGTGGAAGCAAGAAATTGGTTCGACGATTAGTGATGATATAAAAGTGGAAGAAATGAAGTGTCTACATTTTCCCCTATTTGAAAGGGTGTTGTGAGACACTGGTGAAGTAACAAATTTTAGAAGAATGAGAAAACTAAAAATGGACATAGAAGCATGCCTCAAGTGATGTGATAATGATTGAATAATGATGTGATCACATTTTGTGATTATTAAAAAAACTACTAAAAATGGGCTCACAAGGGTGCCCCAAATAAAAATGATGTTTCTAGGATACTCCCTTGAGGGATTGGATGGAAAATAAAATTTGATGGATGGGGCCTTAAAAGGAAGGAAACATGATGAAATGAGGTAGGAGAGATAAATAAATGAATAAATTAGATGAAAATGGGAAGAAAAATGATGAAATGAGTTAAAAATAGGTCTCTCAAAAGAAAAATAGATGCACTAAGGGGTAAAAATTTGAAACATGGGTTATAAATAAATCCTTTGGGGGGTGAAAATAACTCATTTTCACCCTCCTTATTTTAAATTTTTGATCTCTAGATTTTTTCATGAGACCTGTAGTTATCATGTCCCATATTCTAATTCATAGACACTTTAGAGAACACGTGTGAGTATCGGTGACCACTAGGGAGTGGACCACTGGTAAGTGAAATGAAAATGTTAGCATTTAAGAGCATTAAAGATAGGTCAAAGTAGCATGCATGGTGATTTATCCATGAAGAAAATTGTTTTCATGGTGTAAATACGGCTTAAATGGTGGGATTGTGAAAAGTTCAATGAAATCACAGAACAAAGTGGTGAAATCATGGTGAGAACCATAAAGTCTCTCTATCTATGATAGTAATCTAATATAAATAGGGGTTTTCATAAGGTCTTCAATAACTTAGGTCTATCTTATATTTGAAATAACTTTTGGCCTTCTTAATGGAATGTTTTCTCTATATTCTATCACCTGAAGATCTAACAAGTTTTTACTACTCTTTTAGAATGTTTTATAACTTTGTACATAAACTTTAACCTTTTTACTTTACCAATATTTTACAAGAAAATAAAACACATAGTCTTTAGGCCTATGAGCTTCCTTAATTAGAGTTTTATCTCTCATACAAGACTCCTTATATTCTCAATACAATTATTAAATATCTTTATATATCATTTGACTCAACAAACTAATCCTTTTCTTTCTTAAGTCTGATTTTTACAACATATAACAATCATCTTAGACCTTATTCCCTAGGCTTGTAAAATATAAATTTCTTGAATAACTTCATTTACAGGTGTTAAATATAGTTAAACCCACTTTAAATGTCTAACATACATATTATTAAACCTATACATAATTTTTTAGACCAATTGGAGGGTTCATTCTCATTTAACAATGTTTTTAGTGTCCTAAAAACAAGGTTTCTTTAGACCTTATACACACAGGATTGCTAACTATGTTTTGGGAATAAATTTCTCTATATGTGTCAAAAACAAATTTTATATCCTCCAAGGAAACCTATTTTACATTGATACAAAATTTCATGTAGATTGAACACTTTGTTTTTGAGATATTGAAGATTTAGTGACTGATTTTTCTAAACTTTGTGTGTAGGTCTGATTTTTGAGTTTTTTCAATATCTTTCCATACAAGAGTCTATTTTTTTTTAAATCACTTGAAAAACTTAATAAACATCCTATTATTCCATTCTAAAATTTTTCATGAGATTTGGTTGGTTAATTCATAACATATGGCCATTTTAGTCTCTTAAACCCTAGTTTGGGGTTTATTGACTGTAACTAGGTCAAGAGTATAAGAATGGAAAATTTTCAAGTTTTAATGATGGTAAAGGGATTATTAAAATTTTATTAATACCTATACATGTTACTTTCATTTAGATAAACATTAATCAAACCTAAACAACCTTTCAAAAACTAAAAATTCCAATTTTCTAACTAACTGTAATCACTTTTATCTATTTGTGTACAATTATGATTGTGTTTTCAAACCCTTATTACTTAAGAGTCAAAACTAAAATGTGAAACAAGATAAAATAATAGTATATAAAATATACTTACACATTTATAAGGCCTAATAATCAATATAAATCATGACAAAAAGCTTCTTTTATTCATATATCTCTTAAAACTGATACATAGATCATCATATTATATAACAAACCTGTAACCACACACTTCAAAACCTATATTTAATTATTTTTGGGATAATTACTTCATGATTTTTATCTTATAAATTTTTTTCTTAATGACTAATCTCGGTTCCTTCTAGTTATATGCAACAAATATCTCTCAACCTCTTTAAGACTCTTCCAAACATGCTCAAATTAGCTATCAACCTATATTTAATATATCTTAGTTGGGTTTAAGTGAGGTTTAAGCTGAGTTGAGGGTTGAAGGATAACTAATACCTATTAATATACCCTAAATACCCCTTACAAAAGGATCAAAACCCTTACAACATGTCAAAATCTTCCAAAGCCTACGTAAGACCAATATATACAAAAATGAACTTCCCTATGATCATGAACGTGCATCAAATCACTAGGTGCATGTTAATATCATCAAAATTAAAAAATCACAATATACATGTTGATATCACCCAAATGGTGAAAATGCTTTTCTAAATGGAAGAATCATCCTATGAATGGAAAAAATGTGGTTGAAGTGGCGAAAACACTAGTGAAATTGATGTTGTGGAAAAATCGCCTACAGAATGGCAAAATCACCATGTAATGGTAAAATCACTATGTGTAATGGAAAAATTACTTTAAAGAATAGTTAAATCACCAAATATGATTACTTGTATGGGTTTGTTTTATATATTTCCTGATTTAATGTTTGATTATGGTTGCTTTAGATGACTACGCTAATGTTCAAGATGAAAATATTAGTGCAGGATGTTATTTAAAATGATACTAAATGACTAAGTGTGTCAACATGTCTTGATTTTAGGAGTGTGTGTATGTCATAAAAATGTGGAATCATCATTTTCATGTCCTAAGTGGACCACATATATGGACAGATGAGGTCATGGGCCTACTAGAGGCCATGGGACTCTTACATGTGGCTTGGATGCCTATGATCCGAGCAGATCGAACACTACTCATCATGTTGGTTGAGTGGTGGAATTACATACATGTACCTTATGTAGATACTCATTTTTGGTTTCATTCCATGTTTATTGTAGATTTTAGATTGATTTCTATAAAATCATGCAACTTAGGCCTAAAAATCACCAAAATGCCCAAATTCATCCATGCATGAGATATAACTCCCATAATAATTTCAAGGCTTCTTTATTTAGGTATTACCCTATATAAATTAATATCCTATTTTATATTTAACCCCAATTAACTTACGACCTAGAAATATGACTAATTAGCCTTTTGATCGATTAATGCAAAACACTAAAACAATTCCTAAATACAAAAAAACCTAAGCAAGATTAATTAAAAAGTAACTTCAATTATCTACTTAAATAAAAATTCCAGGTTTAATTAGGAAATTAAATTTTATAAAAAATTAATTTTTCAATAAATATGAGGTCAAAGTCAAAGGAATTAATAACATCTTTTAGAAATGCCTAAAATTCCAAGAAAAGGTGAGTCACACCTCATAAATATCTTCTATGGTTTGTCAAGCCTCATAAATATCTTCTATGAGTTGTCAAGCCTTCATAATTGCTTTGACCCAACCTAGGGTTAATCTAAACTTGACCAAGGTTAATATAGACATAACCAAGGTTAAAACTAAAGCTAACCTCACTAGGGTTAAAGTTAGTTTTAAGACTTATAAATACAAGTGCCCTCACTCTCTTTAAACAAGCTTTTGTGTGTAAAGTTATTCTATAGGAATAACTTCAAGAAGCTTAAAAGCAATTTTATAATGCCAAATTTATTCAAGAAGCTTCACACCAAGCCAAGTTAAGCCACATGTGGTATTAGATAAGTGTTGCCAAAATGAAAAATGCATTGATTAAAGTCTTTATTGCCCACAATATGAGCCAACAAATGAGCACTAGTTTTGATAATGGAGGCAACATAGTTGTATGTTTCATATTCTATTTATAGTTTTGTTCATTGTGTTAATCTCAACCAAGTACTTAGGCAAGAGTGGTTTAATTTCCATTGCATTATGTTATTTGAATTATCTTTTGATTCATTAATAAGGAACTAATAATATTTTGGCTCTTTGGATTCCTAATGTTACATAATGACACGCTTGTTGGGACCACACACCCTTCATGGACCAAATGAATGATGTGGAACCTTAAAAATACTTAAAAATATCACTCACATCTTCAAGTTTTCAATTTTATGACCAAATTTCATGTCATTTTATTTAATCACTAATCATTGACTTCACCCTGCTAAATAACAACTTTCCATATTGTGTCCTCTATTTTGTGATTATTTGTTTTGTATAAAATGATGAATTCACATCAATGGATTTGCTAGAAATGATGACATTGATTTGTTGTGAATCAGTGACATCGACCTATGTTAAATCATCTTCTGTAGAAGTAGCGACATCGATGAATGAAAACAACAATTTTGATCTTGCATTTTTGGTAGTTTCCCCAGGTAATTTTACTCACAATTTTGATAAATTTACCTTATTTTTAACCCTAATTAGTGATTTTGACTAACATAAATGGTAAATTCACACCTAAATAATAATGAATTCACCAAAAACATTTTTTATCTGTTCTATTCCATAGGAAATTGATGACTTCACTCTGTAAATAAATTGACAACTTCACTCTATGTAAACAAACCTGAGAGTTGAAAGTGAAAAGTTATTTTTTGGTTAACACTTTTGTATAAAAAAAGTGAAAACCCTAACATTTTTTTAGTAAACTAAGTGAATAAAATGAGATTTAAACACTTCAAAATTTCATACACACTTATGTTTTGGTGTTTAAAATTTACCTAACAAACTTTTTTTTTTGTCTTTCAAGTTTACAAGAGCAAAAAACAAAGATAAGGGGCCAAAATTTCATTTACATCTTATTTGGCACTTTTAAAAAATGAATGACAAAACTTGGAATAGAGATCCTAAGATCTTTTACTTTTTGTTTGTTCATTGTTTTTTATTTATTTTAATTTTTTCTTAGCTTAAATTACTTTTTGGCAAAATGAACTTTAAGTGTATGCTCTCCCCCCATCCCCTTTAAGGAATTCAGGGGATCAAAAGTGCCTTATTTTTTTCCTTGTTTGTTAAGTCTAGAATGGAAGAAAAGTCTCATATGCTCTTCCCAAGATCCAAGTGAATTAGGTGACCCAAAAATGACCCTAAAGTTCTTCCAATTTTCATTTGTTTATTTTTCTGCATTGGCTTGTGGACAGAAGTTCATAACCTCTTTTCAAGTTATTTAGGGGAGCGTTGACCTAAGTTTTATCTTCTAACATAATTCCAACCCCATTACATAATGGGGTATATAAATTGGGCACGTGATACTAGAATTGAATAGTGGATAAGTATTAAGCTTGATAATTCTAATGGAAACCTAGATCAGTTCATGCTAAACATCAAACTTCACTAAGAAGTACACAGCTGAAGTCATTTGGCAAAGGACTAACATTTTTCATAAAAGTTAATCAGTCTAAATCCAATTGATGTGATACATCCTTGTGTTAGCCACACTTGGGACCATTGAGATCATTTCAAAACTTACAGATTTTAGTAAACCCCACTTTTTTGTAGAATATCTTGTCAAATGTTAAGTGTTTCATACTCTATGATTGTGCCACATACCAATGCTTAAGAGACATAGGGGGATTAAAAATTCTACCTACATATGCTCTTTGATTTTTGGATTAACACTTAATTCCTTTTGAGCATTGGTATATCTATGGAAACTTTGGTGGAAGCTATGCATACCTTATCAATTTTAGGGATAGGACATGCATTTAGGTGTTTTTTTTATTTTATTTTACTAGCATATGTTTTTGGGTCTAAAATTATTTGTATATCAAATTCAAAATTAGTTAAAACCGTCATGTGTTATACACCACTTTGAACCAAGAGATGTTACAATTCTAATTTTGTTCCAAACATTTGCCTTGGAGTTTTCCAAAACCAATGTTTACCACTTATTTAAAGGAGTGTTGTCATGTTGCCAATTTTATTCCAAAACACCTACCTTATTCAAAATGGATTAAAAATTGTTTGTGTTTCTTTTTATTCTAATAGTGTCGCTATGTTGCTCGTTTGATTCTAGGCCATTGTTCATTTAAAAATCCAAGTCTTTCAATATCTCATTCAAAATCTATCTTTTGAAGTTCAGATCTAAAATAATTTGTTTACACTTGAGTCTTGTTTACGACTTGGGCTTGAGTGGTTTAATTTGATGTCTTTAGATTGTGAAACTTGGAAGGGTTTTTAGTTTTATTTTTAAATACCTTTGCCTAGAGACCAAGTTTCTTTCTACCACATCTTGCCTTGATTCCAAGTTTCTATCTTAAGCCAAGTGTGTCATTTATTTGAAATTAGGATTTTTAGACTTGAGATTTTTTAAAATCCACATGCTTAGCCTAAGTTATGTGCCAATACCTATTTCATGTTCCTATATAAAGTTTATTTTCAAATACCTATCCCAAGTTTATTTGTGTCAAGATCTATTTCGCTTGCCTTGATTGAGATTGTTTTCAAATGCCTAGCCCAAGTTTGTTTTCAAGACTAATTTCACTTTGCTTAAACCAAGTTCATTTCCATGTCCAAATTAACCATGTTCAAAGCTAGACATTTTCCAAACATCAATTCTTTAAACCAACTTATATCATCATGCCAAATTAAGGTTTGTTTTTAAACCCACATTCCAATCCAATTAGGGTCATTTTTACCCCTTTTAGACCATGCTAATTAAGCCAAATCCAACCTAGACTAAACAAAATTCGTTTTGTAACCAAGAAAAATTTCAACACCATTTTCATAGACCAAGATGGAAAACCTAACCATGCCAATTATCATATTCCAAGACCACCCTTATTTAGCCCAATTAAAAGTACCAAGTTCATCCTTTTAGGGTGAATTTCTCTAATAATAGTACCTGATCCCCTACTTATCCTAGTAATTATCCTTTGGCCTATGTTAGTAACCAAGATCCATAGTGCCCAAATATTACAATTCCATGCCCTCTTCCTTTGCCCTGTGTTAGCAACCAAGCTCCATAGTGCGCAATAATTACCATTATAATCCCTCCTCCTTTAGCCTACCTTAGCAACCAAGCTCCACAACACCCAAGGACTACCATTATAGGCCCTCCTCCTTTGGCTTATGTTAGAATCTAAGCCTTGTAACACCCAAAGATTACCATTTTAGGCCCTCCTCACTTTGTCTACATTAAAAACAAATCTCTACAGTATCCAAGGATTACCATTCTAGGTCCTCTTCCTTTGGCCTACATTAGTAACCAAGCTCCATAGCACCCAAGGATTATAATTTCAAGCCCTTTTCCTTTGGCCTATGTTAACAACTAAGCTCTATAGTGCCCAAGGACTACCATTTCAAGCCCTTCCCCATTTTATTCCAAATCTATTAGTCCATTATCTCAACAAGGTTGTGTAATTAAACCTAGACGTATCATAATTACCATCCTAAACCCATAGCCAATCTTTCTTGAGCCCATATTTGATGAGCCTATTTCCATAAAGCCCATTATCAAATCATAGGTCATTACTCATCCATTGCCATACTTCTCCCACTTAAGAAAATCCAAGATGGTCTTCATGCCCAAATAGATCCTACATTACCTCTTTACAAGCCAACATTTAAAGATCAAAATGTGTCCAAATATGAGATTTTTCAACTAAGTGTAATCCAAGGCCAAAACAACCAACTAATCTATGATATTTTTGTTAAAACACCTATTTATGATGAGTTAACTTGTGTTGAATCATACTTTGACCATTTCCCTATCTTTTGTTAGGAATAAAACACTTTTAAAATAGATTTACTATTACCATAAACCAGATCTAAAGTTATACAATAACATGCATCACAAAAACATTCCTTAATTCACCATTATTATGAAAGCATAAATGAGAGAACAAGATAATAACATAGATAAAATAGATCTAACATGGTTCACCCAATGTGGGCTACATCCACCAATGAAATTTCTCAAATAAAAATAGTAATCTAAATACCAAGACTATAATGAACTCTCATAGAGATATAATAATCTCTTATAGAAAATGTTTCACAAATAGCTGCACTTTCACCTGCACCTACACAATATTGTATCTCACAAGTTGCTTAACCACAACTTGTAATGAACACCTACACTTTGCAAAACACCTACACTTTGACTCTAATCCTCAAAGCCACACCCTGCAAACAATCCATCAACCTCTAAAGGCTACACCACACCCTATATATATATATATAGCAAATGAAAAAAAATACATAAAATGAGGAGAAATGTGCAATGCTTATCCAAGATGAGCATTATCCAACATGTGATAACCCTCCACCTAAGAAAGCTCATCTAAAAGCTCATCCATGAAGGAATACACCAAGATTAGGTCTCCACCTTTCAAGGCAAATTTACCAACACCATGTGATCACAACTAGCTCCCTAAGATCAAGGAAGTCAACATGGGAAAAGGCATCTAACAACTAACTCCATAAAATATAAAAACATAGAAATTAGAAAATATAAAGAATATTCTACTCACATGTGGACAAAGGTTCCATAAAAGGTGGAGTAGGGAAAACTATGCTTCCCACATCTTTGGCACTCTCTAGGCCCCCAGAATTTATTCTTATGGTCATGTGATAACCCCAAAGGGATTGACACTCAATAATCTCCCACTTGGAGACCATTTCTCCTGAACATAATCTATCACTTCTCCATGACCACTAAGGCCAACCAAAGCTGAACATAGTCTCAATTTGTCCAATGTGACTACCTTTGTCATCATATCTATAGGATTCTAGCTATTATGAATCTTTTCCAACTTCACCAAGTTCTCCTCCAAAGCTATCCTGATGAAGTGATAATGTAATTGAATGTGTTTCATCCTTGATTATAAAGTAGAGTTATTTGATAAATGAATAACACTCTATCACTGTGTAGTCTCCCAACTTCTTACTCATGCCCCAACTCTTGAAACAACTCATGTAACCAAATCATCTCCTTGCTAACCTCTATGGCAATAACATACTCTACCTCTATGGTTGACAAAGCCACAACCTTCTATATCTTGAAAATCTAATTGACCGTTGTATCTCCAACAGTAAATATATATCATGTCATACTTATCCTACTATCAATATCCCCTACCATATCCAAGTCCACACAACCATGCAAAGTGTTATCTAATCAACCATAACATAATGCAAAATTCATGGTTCCTCTCAAATACAAAATAATCCATTTAACTGCTTACCAATACTCATAACCTGGATCACTCATATACTTTCTCACAACTCCCATTGATTGAGAAATATCCATCCTAGTATAAACCATGGCATACATCAAGCTACCAATTGCTGATGAGTAAGGTACCTTAAACATCCTAAGATTTTTAGCTTCTATCTTGGGACATTGTTTTTTTGATAATCTAAAGTGGCCTGCCAAAGGAGTATAAATAGATTTAACAACCAACATGCTAAACCTTTCCAAGACTTTCTTTGCATACTTTGATTAGGATAAAACAAGCTTCCTCTCCTTCTTGTCATGATTAATCCTCATACCAAAGATTTGCTTTGCAACACCCAAATCCTTCATAGAAAAGGAGTCACTAAGCTATTTCTTGAGCATATAATATGTTGTATGCTCTTTCCTATAACTAACATGCCATCAACATACAATCATAATATAATAAAGGAACCATCATCAAAAAAATTGATGTACATGCAATGGTTAGAATGACACCTTTGATATTCTTATTCCAACATAAAACAATCAAATTTCTTGTACCATTTTTTTGGAGCTTGTTTCAGGCCATACAAGGTTTTCTTTAGTCTGTACACATAGTTATCCTTCCCTTTGACCTCATATCCCTATGGCTACTTCATATATAACTCATCATCCAAATCACCATGAAGAAAATCAGTTTTCACATCTAACTGTTCTAAATGCAAATCCTCAATTTCAACTAAACCAAGAATAGTCCTAATAGAAGTAATTTTTACAATAGGAGATAAAATCTCATCAAAATCAATACCTAATTTTTGTGTAAACCCTTTGACCACCATCTTGACCTTATACCTCTTTCTCCCTTCATCCTCTCCCTTTATTCTGAAGATCCACTTGTTTGGCAATACACTCTTTCCCTTGGGTAGCCTTACCAAATCCTACATTTGGTTCTCCATGAGAGATCTATGATCTTCATCCATGGCTTGCTCTCACTTTAACTTGGCATCTACCTGCATTGATTCCTCATAACACTCTAGTTCTTCATTATCATTGAGTAATAAATAATTCAAACAAGGAAAAAATGTTTAGGTGCTCTTCTTACCCTATAATACCTTCTTACCATAGGAGTTTGGGGTCCTTGTGTAGAAGGTTCCTGAACTGAATCATTGGATACTTTGCCATCTATAATGTCATGCAGTATTGTGTACTCTTTTTGTTCCTAATCCTATTCTTGAAACTGATCTTTATACATGACTTTTTCATTAAAGACTACATCTCTAGACAAAATTATTTTCTTATCTTTAATGCTCCATAAATGGAAACCAAAGTCATCCTCACCATATCCAATAAATGTGCATTTCTCTAATTTAGCCTCTAACTTGGTATTATACTCTTTCTTAATGAGAGAAAAACCCTCACATCCAAAGACTCTAAGAAAATAATAATCAACATTCTTACCAAACCAAGCTTGTTCATAAATGCCTCCATCCAAAGGCATATAAGGTCCTCTGTCAATCAGATATACTATCATGTTAATTGCTTCTACCTAAAACTATAAAGGCAATCCTACGTGTAACCTCATGCTCCTAGTACATTTTATTATTATTATGTTCATTGTTTTAGATACCCCATTCTACTATGGAGTTCTTGGAACCATCCTTTAACTACAAATCCCATTGTTAGAAAAATAATCAATGAAATCATTACTACAATAATCACCTCCATATCTGATCTAAGACATTTCAACTTGAGATATGTTTCATTCTCAACCAAGTCTTTCCACTTCTTAAAAGTGTTAAATACATTAGATTTATTTTTAATACAATAAACCCAAACTTTCCTAGTTACATCATCAATAAAAGTGACATAATAATTGGATCCACCAATAGAATATACCTGAGCTGGGCCCCATACATCTGAGTGTACCAGATCTAACTTATGATCTTTTTTTGTGGATATAACCTTCAGTAACTTAACCTACTTCTATTTTTTGTACTCATAATTCTCACAAAAGTCTAGATCTAGATATTTCAATCTAAGCAACTTATCTTTTAAGATCTGCATGCACTTATGGCTCTTATGATCAAGCCTATAGTGCCACATAGTTGCATCTTCATTTTGTAACAACTAAATCAATAGAATCAACACTAATAGTCAAATATAAAGTACCAACTTTCTTACCTCTTGAAATCACAAGGGAACCTTTGGTAACTTCCCAAAAATATATATTAAATAATATTGAACATCCCTCATTACCCAATTACCCCACTGAAACCAAATTCTATATCAATATAGGCATGTGTATATCATCCTTAAGGATCCATGTGTTCCCATTCTACATTTTAATTTGAACACAACCTTTTCCTACTATCTCACATGGTTCATCATCACCAAGATAAACATGTCCTATATTCTCTTGAACATAATCAATAAAATAATGCCTATGTGGGGTGGCATGAAAAAAGCCCTTGAATCTAAAACCCAAGACTCAAAAAAACTATCTAAACAAATAATTAAGGCATCTTGACATGATTTATTTGATGTCACATTTACCTCATTCATTTTCTCCTTGTTGGAATTTTTATCCCTAAGTGGGCAACAATCCTTCTTTGAGTGTCCACTCTTCCCACAATGTTAACATATTATCTTGGATCTAGATATGGACTTAGATCTACACTTTGACTTTCCATGGTTGCCTTTGCTCTTGTCCTTTTGCCTCCATCTAGTATCAATGGATAAAGAATTACTTGAAGATGATTCACCAATGCTTTTCCTTTGCATCTCCTCATCAAGGATCACACCTACAACATCCTCAAAATTCAATCTTCCCTTGGCAGGGACTGCATTACTCACAACCATAACCAAACTATCCTAACTATCAAGCAAAGAACATAATATTAGCAAAACCATAACTTCATCATCAAACTTAATTCCAATTGAAGTGAGCATACTTACAACCATATTAAAATCATTTAGTTGATTAGCTATTAAACCATTCTCAGACATTTTCATGTTAAATAATCTTTTCATAATAAATTTTTTATTAGAAGCAGATGATTTCTCATATAACTTTCCAAGTTTATCTATGAGATTTTTTTGGTTTTCTCATCAAAAATATTAAATGTAATAAAAGATTAAAGGCATAACTGTATATCTCCCAATGCCTTCCTATCAAGTAATGACCAATCTGCATCACTCATACTTACAAGTTGTTCTACTTTCCCCTCCAAAGGGAGATGTAGCTCCTTCTGATATAGGTAATCCTCCATCTACATTTTTGACAACCAAAATGCTTACCATCAAATTTCTTCACTTTGAATCTGATCTCTTCTCCCATAACTCCCACTCAAGCTAATAGCCATCTTGTGATTTACCACTTCAACAAAACACATAAACCAATGGCTCTGATACCAGTTGTTTGGAATAAAACTCTTCTAAACTAGATTTACTATTACCATAAACCAAATATAAAGCTATGAAATAACATGCAACATGGAAACATTCCTTAATTCACCATTATTATGAAAGCATAAATGAGAGAAAAAGATAATAACACAGATCTAATGTGGTTCACCCAATGTGGGCTACATCCACCAATGAAAGTTCTCAAATAAAAATAGTAATCTAAATACCAAGACTACAATGAACTCTCATAGAGATATAAAAATATCCTATAGAAAATGCTACACAAATAACTTCACTTTCACTTGCACCTGCACAATGTTGTATCTCATAAGTTGTTAAACCACACCCTATAATGAACACCTACACTTTGCAAAACACTTGCACTTTAACTTTGATCCTCAAAGCCACACCTTGCAAACAAACCATCAACATCTAAAGGCCACACCACACCCTGTATATGTAGAAAATGAGGAAAATCCAAAAAATGAGGAGAGATGTGCAATGCTTATCCAAGATAAGCATTATCCAACATGTGACAACCCTCCACCACCTAAGCAAGCTCATCCATAAAGGAACATGCCAATATTGGGTCTCCACCTTTCAAGGGCACATTTACCAACACCATGTGATTACAACCAACTCCTTACAACAAGGAAGGCATCCCCTTTTCCAAAAAACAACTAGCTCCTTAAGATAAAGGAAGTCAACATGGGAAAAGGAATCTAACAACTAACTCCACAAAATATGGAAACATAGAAATTAGAAAATATAAGGAATATTCCACTCACATGTGGAGAAAGGTTTCATAAAAGGTGGAGTAGGGAAAACTACACTCCCCACATCCTTGGAGCTCTCTAGGCCCCCAAAATTTATTCTTATGGTCATGTTATAGCCCCAAAGGGCTCCACACTCAACATCATTTAGGAGCCTCACTTTGACAAGACAGTCTCTATGGAGTTTCTTGTTGACCATTTCCCTTTTATTGAAGAGTCTCACTTTGACAAGTTAGTCTCTATTGAGTCACCCTTCGACCACTGCCTTATCTTTGAGGAGCCTCACTTTAATAATCCAGTCTCTATTGAGTCACCCTTCGACTATTACCTTATCTTTGAGGAGCCTCACTTTGACAAGCCAGTCTTTGTGGAGTCCTTCTTGACTAAGCATATTTCTTAAGAGCCTATTGTTTAACCAAAGGCCATTACTCATCCAATATCAAATATTCAACATAACATCTTTAACACTACACCAGAAGAAGAATCAACATTAAATATAGGTTCTATTTTTGAATTGATATCAAATTTAACATTAGAATAAGAATCAACATCAGTTTCAACATCGGATTTGGAGTCCCTTGAGTCAGACTCAACTTTAGAATCATAATATATTAGTGGTTGTTACAACATTGGTTACACATGTCTTCCAAATCAATTTGAATATATTTTTTATTCTTCCATAGCTTTTGAGGATGATTACTTCAGCATCAACATAAGTTATAATATCTTCTATGAGGATTGTGTTGCCTCTTACCATTAAATTACCGTTCCAATTTTATTTAACACCAACCAACCTATTGATTATATTAACATTCCACCTCCCACAAGTGTTAATTAGGACTAACAAAATCACACATTATTGAATTGCATCCATGGCAACATATCAGTTGTAGAATATAAAGGGGACCAAGACCACATTCGTGCAGAAGAACAATCTCTTAGTGAAACCTTTTCGAAGGCACTAGGGGGTAATCAAGGTCCAAACTTAACATATTTTAGTGAAACATTGTTCAAGGTGATAAAAGACAACCAAAGTCAAAAGTTGATATTCCTTAGTGAAACCTTTTTAGGGGTGTTATGGGACAATCATGATAACTTTATTGGTGAAAACCTCTTTGAGGTGCCAATAGCTGAGCACAATAGTTCTTCATTACTTGATGAAGACATTATTGAAGATAACAATAGTAAAACTTCCAATCTAAAATATAATCAGATGGTAATATCTCTCAGACCCAAATAATATAAAAATATGATGGTCCTATGGAGAGAATATTTAGAATTCTTTGGCCCCACCATAACCAAAATTATTTTGAATATAGAATAAAAAACATTGTGTGACTAAAAAACCCAATCTTCATTTGTTACCCAACCATTATACATTCCATTATGATCAATTTATTCATTCTAAACCTATATTACATTACCAAATCAAACCTTTTAGCCAATGTTTATCTTTCTTTATCATCCCTTTCTGTACTTTCCTTTATATAAGCTACAAAGACATTATCTAGAAGTTTAGAGGAAATATAATCGACGACCAACGAAGATCATAATAACATTATTGGAGTCTAAATCAGTAGTAGGTTCTTGATAGAGCAGTTATTCAAAAGGGGTGTGGGATAGTAATTTAAATAATTGACTATTCTAGTTGTATCACATGTTGATTAGGACGTGTAACTCCACATTAGTAGGAACAATAGAATCATGCATTTCTATTTACCTTGCCTAGCCATTTACCTTGCCTTATCATTGTTTCATACCCTACTATTTACCTTGCCTTGCCATTTACCTTGTCTTGCCATTTACCTTACCTTAATGTTGTTTCACACCCTTCTATTTACCTTGCCTTTCCATTTTCCTTGCCTTACCATTTACCTTGCCTTGTCCTTTGCCTCACCTTACCATCCTTTCATACCTTACCATGTTTTTGAACTAGATTGACTTGAGGACCTTTGAGACTATGTAGGTAGTGCTCAATCTACATTGAGGTTAGATCGATCACCCATTTTGACACACTCTCATCATTTTATGATTTAGAACATTATATATCTCATAGTCCTCTATTGATTTGAGATACCAAAAAACTCCAAAAGCATCAAGAACATTTCCAAACATTCCTCTACTGTAAGGTAGAACTACATTGACTTGAGGTCCTTTGGGACTAAGTAGGTATCACTCAATTTACATTGAGGTCAGCTCAGTCACCCATTTTCTAGCACTCTCATTTTTTTGAGAGTAATTTAAGTAATATTATCATCATTTTATGAGTAACCTAATCCAATTCTTTCATCCTTTTTTGAGACACTTTTGTGTGCATTATGAATTTGAAATTGATGCACTACTACACCCTTGGTTTGTCCCACTCTCTCACTATTCTGCGAGCTATATATTAGAAATATATAATGAGTTAATATACCCCAAAAATTCCAAAAAACATTTTAAAAACCTAAACATTAGAAAATGACTTACAATCTCCTAGAGAGATATAAAGCCCAAAAAACTAAAAACATTTATCTTTTCCTAAACCTAGTCAACAATACTAGATTCACCCTACTAGGATCAATTCATTATTGGTCCAACCCAATCCATTGTCATTGGGGGTGCGACCTTCCATTTTCATGTATCATTGCTTAGGGGCACCATCTAATTTACATTTTTAGACCAAGCTCATAGCTTTTGCCCTATTGAGGTAAACCAAAGCGTGTAGCTTATACCAGTATATCTTATCCTAGCATGTTATTCCTTTGTATATATATTTTATTGGGAGCACAATATGCTTAACATTCCATTGAGCCTTCACACATAAATATTGACTTGGTTAATGACATGATGTTTTTTGTTGCTTTTATTTTCAAGCTTTGTGTGTGTTTATTTACTTAGTTATTTGTTTGTTTGTTAGCCTATTTATTTGCTTTCATTATTATGCCTTGAATTAGTGTATATTCATTTATTGGGTGATTCCTTACACATTGTACTTGAGTCCATCCATGTTCATACATCAACATTATCATCGTGGTTCTTATCATTGGTTCATTATTTTCAATTCTCTATTGGATCAAAAGTTAGTCCTTATGCACATTATAGATAGGTCATCATGGTAATTTATATCATGGTACATACCATCACGTGCTATAATAAAAATTAGGCCAATGAATATATCAAAAAATGTAGTGGGTTGTACTCCTTATTCACAACTAGCATATCCCAAACATCACCTAAACATAGAGTAATAAAATCACAAATGAATGGTAATCCCTACTAGTAAGGATGTGCATCTCCATACTAGCAGGTATCCCAAATTCATATTTATCCTCTATAATAGTTCACCATCAATTCATGATTATAGTTTCATTACATGATCTTCCTTTTCCCCATTGTGGTAAATTGGTAGTTATCCCCTCCTCCTTGATCAAATTAACTCATTGACCATTCTAGTTGTATCAATTTTAATAAGGATGAGCATATCCACATTGGTAGGTACAATTGAATCATCCACATTGATCATTTATTATTCTTATATTCTATTCTGCATTCCATTTTCTTATACTTTTGGGTAGAGCTACATTATCTGGAGGTCTATTTAGACTATGTAGGTAACACTTTGATACATGATGTATCTTAGGTTAGATTGACCACCATTATTATTCCATCCCCATTATTGTATTCCAATCATCTCTTTCATCACTTTGCACATCCTTATGTGCCTGGTTGTTTGTGGCTTCTTCAATCTTTGAAAATTCATTAAACCATCACATATATGTGTGTGCCTGCTCATCTTTAATCTGTGTGATAGGTTATATCCTTGAGTTATGCTTGTCAATCTACCCTACGAGGGCACAACCAATTTATCATGTGCAAAATATTCCCTACTGGGGTAAAATCATTGTTCAATCCATGTCATCAAAATTATTATAACCACCTTTGGGCAAATAATTATTTTGACCCATATACCCTATTGGGTTACATATCTATGCCACTGATTATAAGTGCCTTTAGGAAAATCAGTGTCCCAACCTCCATTACTAATTATAACTTCCTTTGGTCAAATCAATATTTTAATCAACATGTACAAGTATTAACACAATTGGACTAATCTCATCCATGGGTTAATTTCAATTCTTTTTTTTGCTTATTTTTGAGGGACCATCCATCAATCATAGGCTTCCCAAAATTTATTTGGAGCATCATTCCTCAATTATTATATTCTTTTTCTTCTTAATGGGTTTTTAATTATTTGAAAACATGTTACTGTACATGTGTATTGCAATGCCTTCTCAAATAGGGGTAAATTGTAGACACTCATTTTTTACCACATTTTATGTCTATAGCAAACATCAGATTGATTTGTATAAAATCATGCGAATTAAACCTAGAAATCATCTAAACACCCAAATTCATCCATACATGGTATATAACTACCCAAAATAATTTCAAGGCTTACTTATTTTGTGTATTACCATGTATGCACTGATAACCTATCTTAAATTTAATCCCAGTCAAATTATGACCTAGTAAATTGACTAATTGGTCTTTTGATCTATTAATACAAAACACTAAAACAATTCTTAAATGCCAAAAACCCTAGGCATGATTAATTAAAAAGTAAATTCAATTAGTTGCTTAAGTAAAAATTCCAAGTTCAATTAAGGAATTACATTTTATAAAAAAGGAAATTTTCAATAAAGATGATGAAAAAGTCAAAGGAATTAATAATATCTTTTATAAATGCCTAAAATTCTAAGAAAAGGTGAGTCACACCTCATAAATATCTTATATGAATTGGCAAGCCTTCATAATAACTTTGACCCAACCCAAGGTTGATCTAAATTTGACCAAGGTTAATCTAGACACAACCAAGCTTAAAACTAAACCTAACCTCACTAAGGTTAGAGTTAGTTTAAGATCTATAAATACAAGTGCCCTCACTCTCTTCAAACAAGCTTTTGCATGTAAGGTTATTTTGTAGGAATGCCTTCAAGAATATCTCAAGTAATTTTAAAATGCCAAATTGATTCAAGAAGCTTCATAATAATCCAAGCCAAGCAAAGGCACATGTTGTCGTAGAGAAGAGCTGCCAAAATGGAAAATGCAGTGATTAAAGTCTCTATTGCCCACAAGCTGAGCGAGAACATCCTCTATGCTAAAAAATGAACACTATTTTTGACAAGGGAGGTAACATAGTTTTATGTTTCATTTTCTATTTATAATTTTGTTCATTGTGTTAAGCTCAACCAAGTACTTAGGCAAGAGTGGTTTAGTTTCCATTACATTGTTTTATTTGAATTTTACTAACAAGAAACTAACAATATTTTGGATCTTCAAATTCCTAATGTTACACCTTCCAACTACCGACTGGGGAGGTTACTATGACATTGGAGGATGTTTGAAGGCTTATGAGCATACGCATATGTGGTTGAGCCTTATATTGGCAGGTGCAGGGATGCATGGCTATGCTAGAAAGCTAGATCAAAATTATTGATGTTGTTTTGAGGGATGGTTAGTCAACATAGATGCAATAGCAATAGAATAAATGATTGACATGGAGCCTTTGATCCTTATGGCCATTATTAGTGACATTTTGATTCTTGACAATAGTGGTAAATTTTTTCACAAGGGGCTTGGAAGATTTATCATAGATATGTATAAGGATATAACTACATTTTTTAAGGGCCCCATAGTGCTTACATAATTATATAGGGATCTGCACATGGTGGAATATTGGGTTGATCAAATATTAGGGAATCCACCCTTAGATATGATCATGGGAGCACATTGATAATGAACGATCCTCTAGATAGAGGAGACATAGGTTAAAAGATGAGACTTTATCATAGGTTGGGAAATTATCATAGGAGTTTAGTAAGGGCATCTACTAGACCTTAATTTTTAACACCATATTATTGATGAGATGACTAAGTGAGAACTGATTCAGAGCCGCTTTCTACTTACACATTTGGATGGATAGAGGATGTTGATTATACATGGTTCATGATCACTATTTTTTATATCATAGTCCATCATGAGTTTATAATAGAGATAAATCAGCTAGAGCAAGTATAACATTAGTTCATATTTCAACACAATGTGTCAGACAAGCCTCACTACTTTGAATTTTGTTTTCATGAGACTAATGAGTGGGATATGCTAGTACCTAGAGTAGAGGTGATTACTAGTTGGGAGATGGTACCTAGGGTTCCTTGGGCTTATGGAGGAATATTTGTAGATGTAGATGTCAAAGAAGCTTTTATGACATGGTAAGCATAATAGAGACCTATTAGATTGACCAAACCATAATTGAGAGTAGTGCAAACTCTTAGAGAGTGAGTTTAGGTAGTAGTACAGGCCTACCCTTGGCATTAGAGTTGGAGAGATGCATGGAGACTAATATAGGTTAAGAGAGACCATGATGGAGATGGAGGATAGTCTTAGGCCCAATAACTATGATGATGGAGGTGAATGTTGGATGAGACAGATAGGGGAGACCACATGTGAGTCTAATCCTAGACTCCCTAGATTATGTAGGATTTGTCCCCCAAAAAATTACAATACATTAAAATCATGCCATTACTATATATGACTTATTTTCTATAGTAACCATAATAAATACAAGAGTGGGGACCGATGGTGAGGCACTAGGTCAGTTGAGGACTAGGCCATGATTAATAGACAACAGGTGAATAATTTAGCCAAGTTGTCTAAGATATTAGGTTTAGAGTAGTCAATGGATGCACTATAGGGTCAGTTAGTAGGGGCTCAAGGGGAGATTGCTATAGTACAAACATTGATCACAACTCAAGACATAAAGATTGAGAAATTGAATGTATAAGTTTTTTAGATGACTGTGATTCAGGAAACTAGCAGTGAGATATATAGATGTGTCCACATTGATGGCATAGTAGGATATAAATCATAAAGATACTCATAGGATTCATGGTAAGTGAGATGCCATTTGATAAATAATTATGAAACAGGTTCTTACTAGGGATTTATCAGAGAATGTAGTCAAAAGATAAGGTAGGATATTATAGACGTTTATATGAGAGTGCAAGGCCATAGAGTCATAGGGAACCCTTATTCGATGAGTATAATAGTTAGAGATTTGGTTGATATTATAGGAAACACCTGACATGTGTTTCATTGAGATCAATAGGATAATTGGATCCATAGATAGGATTGATATGAACACCACAAATAACACCTCCCCACAATATAGGATAAAATTTTCACCAAGGTAGTCATAGGCCTAGATTGCTTCAGAGGAGTCCACCTCTCGAGGTACACAGTGAGAGCTAAGGATGAATATAGATTGTAGTCCCAAATTTTTATATGTACATGTATTTTTGATATATGAACATTAGTTTTACACATGAACATTAGATATATATGATTGATATGATATTCATTTTGATGTGTTCCTTTTGATATATGTGATGTGTTATTTTATTATCTTATGTTTGATAGATGTAGATGTTGATGTGAGTTTGATGTATTCTTTATATACTATTTATGATATGATGGGATTTGGTTTGATTTGGATCATTCTATAAAATGTTGATGTTTTGACAATTGACTATCTCTTATATGCTCGTATTTATGGTGTGATCATGTTAGAATATGTAGTCATTGATGTTTCATGAAAACATGTTTTAATTTAGCATGCTATCACACTTAACCATTATAATGATAGATGAATCAAGGGTATGTTTTCTTTATAGCTCTTTCATATAGCCTTTGCAACCTATTTTTTGATTTTGCAGTTGACATGATGAAAAAAATTATTAAAAAATCATGATAACATATTTTCTAATTGCATAGGGATTAGCTCAAATGTAAGTGCACAACAATACACATCATGATATAAAATATCATGAATATTTTGTTGACATATACGTATTGAGCTAAGACTCAATTACTAAAAATAGACAAATAATCAAATAAACACTCATACATACACAACACCAATAAACAATAAAAATACATCATTTTGTGCATGTTGTTAATAAACCTCATGCATGTTTTGTCCCTAAGTATATAGGCTCCATTTAATAAAGATCAACGCATATGACTTAATATTAATGGAACTACAACAAATTATTGAATATGATGAAGATCAGGACATAAAAGGGGAAATGAGAAGATGGGAAGTGATGTGATCAAGTTGACCCTAAAAACCCCATGTAACTGAGTGTTGCCTACATAGTCTGTGTGGACCTTAGGCTACTGTAGTTATCCAAAGATGGGAGGAATGTAAATTTATTATGTTATTTAAGATGATGATGAGTAGATTAAATACACCTCCCCCCTTTCTCCTGCCCCCCCACCCAAAAGTGTGCTGCCCCCCACAGTAGTAGGATGAAGTCAGACGTACTCAATGATTTTTATCTAAATAGAGCAAAGAGTGGAATCCAAAGCTTTATAGGATGAAAAAATGGACAACTATTTTTTGGCTTTATATCTCATTTAGTATTTTTTAGATTTTCAAGTTTTTAATATTTTTTATTTTTTATGGATTTTTGGAGTATTTGATGTTTTTTTAATTTTTAAGCCTTTGAAGTATCTACAGGGATAACCATGAATGCATGTACAAGTGAAATATAAAGTAAAGATAAGGTAAGACCATGAAATATATATAAGTATTCATTAACAAAGGGAAAACCAACTCTAGCAGTGGATGTGAAAAGTGATGCAGAATGTGAAAGATATGGAAACCAATTAGATGTGAGACATGAAAGAGGGAAACAAGATTGTAAAAAGAGAACATAGCTAAAATAAGCTCTTTAAGGATGAAAGGATATGTAAATAATCCTTGTGGCCTTATGATGTCCTTTTTATAAGAATGTTTTTACCTTTGAACCATGTCAAAGCTCCTAAAACATGTACTACCTATAGATCACCATCAAGGTTAAAATGGTAACAAGATGTTGGAATAATGAGATAAATGGGTGTAAGGTCATGGAATTTCCCCCAAGCACTGAAGTAATTATAAACAATGCTCTGATGGATCCAGTGTAAAATTGCTTGAGATGCATGATGTTCATGGCCTCATATAACTCTTTCCCACCTTTTGTAACTAATCTATAAGCACCATAACCATACTTTGTTGTTAGGACATACAAACCCAACTAGTTAAGGTCAAACTTTCCCTTCTTTTCTTAGTCATAACTATAAGATCAAAAATTTTAAACTCTTTAGGCCTGATGCATTTATCATAACTATGATGTAGCCAATTCTGATATGCTTTGAGATGATTTAAGGCAGCTCACTATTTTTCATCCAAGAGTTCCAACTCTTGTAACTAGGCTACTCTATAGTCTTCATCATCAATGAGATGTTGTAATGAAATTTTCAAAGAATGAAACTCAATCTCTATAGGGAGGATGATTTTTTATCGAAAGACCAAGGAGTATGGTGTGGCACATTTCTGGGTATAGATGTTGGTGCCATATGCCCAAAGGTGGGAAATTTTTGTAGGTTCTAGTCATGACTAACATCATTGATAATAGTTTTGATGATTTTAACTATGTTTTTATTAGATGCCTCAGCGTGACCATTACCTTGGAGATAATAAGCAGTGGACAATTTTTTATTGATATGGAATTGAGAATAAAGGGCTTTTACAACCTTATTTTTGAAGGAATTTCTATTATCAACAATGATGGTGGAAGGAATTTCATAACAATAAATGATGTGATTAAGAATGAATTCAAAAATTTATTTTTTTGTTACATAAGTGAGAGGAATGGTCTCAATCCACCTATTAAAATACTCAATAATAATAAGGATGAATTTATGGCCATCAAATGACATGGCATTTATCTTCCCTATGAGATCGACTCTCCATGTTGAAAATGGCCAAGGAGATGTAATTGGCTAAAGTCCTTGTGACAGAGTGTGGATTAAATCAAACATGTTTTGAGAAAGAAACGCCCTAATTAGCATATGAACATGCATCAAATTCAATTTTTGGCTAGCAATACCCCATACAAAAGAGATTCTTAGTGAGGACCACTCCACTAGTATGGGACCCACAAATCCTATTCGTACGTCTTTGATAGTTAATTATGTTATCTCAAATTTAAACAATGAAACAACATCCCATTATAGCCTCTATGATAGATTATACTTCCAAGTAAGGTGTAATAGGAAGCATGAAGAATAAATGATTTTTGTTGAGTCTGGGATAAGTCACTGGGAAGGGTATGGTTTTGAAAGTAAGTGTAAATATCATGGTACCAAGGCGAGCTAGTACCAAGAATTTCACATATCATTTCTTATTTTGGATGATCATATGTTGATATGATGAGTTGTTCAATTAGGAATAGATATTCTTGGACATTATAAGACATTCAAAAAAATGATCTAATAGTTACTATGGCATCAACTAATCAATTATTAGCTTGTGGTGCATGTTCAAACTATATATGCTTGAAGTATTGCTTGTGACTATCAAAGATACTTTTGTAAGGAATGGGCTTATCATCCATTATTTGGTATTGATCAATGACTTGATTGATGATTAATTGTGAATTTTCAAATAAAATTAATTATTAGATGTTCTATTAGATTTTGAGGTGAAGTCCTAAAATAAGTTTTTATTCCATTTAATGGTTTTTCCCTACACATGTTTAGTTAGCTTACTTAGGTGTTTTTTTAGGTCATTATGAAAGATAATACCACATTCATGAGGAAGTGAGGACATTTTTATCTTTCACCTATATAATGTACCTTTCTAAAGCTTTATGGCTAATGATGATAATGCTATGATTGTAATCTTTCAATTGTTGAGTAATAAGCTTATTATGGCTCATGTTTGACTTCGTTACTACACATAGGTAATTTATTCATGAATTCAATTCTATCTAGTACAACCTTGATTATAGCCCACCCCAACATGGTATTAGAGCATTTAAGGTAGAAGAATATCATTTTTCATGTTATGAAATCTTGAGTTTCATCTTACATGTCACAGATATGCCATTCATTGACCTAGTTATTGTAGATTCACTCTTTATCAAATTTTACTCTTGTTCTAGGGTTCTCTACTAATCTAGATTCATAAGAAGAATAATAAAAAGATGTCTCCTACTGGTCATATTTCATCTGGTAGGTATTCATGTAAAACTACATGTGTCACCATATTTAGAAGGTGTCAAAACCTAGGATCAACTATAAACATGGCCTAGTTTTGTGACAATTAATTTTTATCATTTTTGGAGGGTTTTGGGGCTTTCTCAATGATTTAACAAAAATCTATATAGTTGGGTTCTCCAAGGAAAAATTAATTTTTGAATTTTTCTAGGTTTTTAAGGATCCTTGGTGGGTATTTGGTGTATTTTCAAGAAGTGTACTAGATCAAGTGTTTCATGGTAGGCAGAGTTTTTATCCTTATTTGTACTTGGAAAAAGTTTTGACTACATCAATAGTTTAAAACCCTAACATCAAGCTTCTCAACTACTTCTATATCCCAATAACATGATACAACACTCTTCATTACTTCTATACCACTGTGAGAACTTTGGTAAGTCTCGACATTGTTGAAACTCTTAGAAAATTTGGAAAGTGCATGGCTTTTTGCTACTTATGACCCCCAAAACTCCATTTTGGGAACTCTCTAAACCTCCAACATTGTCAGAACCATGGAAAGTTCTAATAAATGCAAAAGGGGATTGCATCCCTAATAGGAAATCCTGATGGCTGTAAAGGGACCCCCCAAACTTTGATGATAGGGACATCAAATTTAATCTCATGAAGTGTAACACTATTCATTAATAATTTGGAATCATTTTTTAGATGATATCATTCCCACATCAATCACATCAATCAAAATGAGGGGGGGGGGGGGGGAGCAGACACAAAAGGTCTTATCCCCTAGTCATATGGTGTGGTCACATAAAAGGGGATTAATCTTTATTCTTACTAGTGGGGGATTAACCTTAGCACCCAATCCAAAAAAATTTACACCCACATTTTTTCAAAATTTGTAGAGTGGAGATTTTCCTTGCCATCTATAAATTCAAACACATAAATTTTAGCCTGTTTCTTCTTTTGAGGTGCCATTTTATTAAAAGTGTGAGTTTTTTTTAGCTATACGCATTGGAAATATCCTTATACCTTTTAAATTAAAACCTCTATATATTAAAGTGGGTTGCATATAATTATCTTTCAGCATACTCAATTCAATACATACTTCCTTACTATAATGGATCAGAGTTCATTTTTGATTCTTACATCGTTCAACTATCATGAGTGAAAATTCAAAATATAACTCCTCTTGAGGAGTAAAGGATCAAACCATATCAATATGGGTATAAAAATAGAACTAAAACCTAAAACAAATAAAGTGAAGTGGTACAATTGAAATGAAAAAACCTAAGTCTATTGTACTTGTCTATATATCATGACTTGCTCAATCACATTAAATTTTCTACTACTCTAAATCAAGTGTGGACCATATTAGAAAATATCTTTAGAAAGTAAGACATAATAAGAGGTCATGAGTTGGAGAATGAACTCATCAATTTGAGCCAAGGCAATTTTGATATGATATAATTCTTTTTCACTAAGTTCAAATCACTCAGGTTGTAGTTGAAATTGTGTGGCATTAACAAAAAATATGATCAATTGATTATTTAAATTCTTTCCAAATTAGGTTCTAATTATTCTATCTTAATTTCTACCTTCCATGCCACTAAACATGACCTTGGAGATATGTTGACCACATCATCTTTAGATGACTTTACTGATGACTTGACTCAAGAGCAAGACAAGCTTATTAAAATGAGTACACTGAAGACCTCCAAATCATATGGATTAATTTTGAGTCATGATAAATAGAAGGCTTCTAGTATCAAGGAGAAGAAAAAACAAGGAACTAGAGTAATTAAAGAGTCAAAAATCTGATGTTAATTCTAAAACATTAAAAGACTCCTCCTTTTGAGATGGCAAATCTAAGAAATAGTGACTTGCACGTGGCTACTGTAAGAAATTTGGACACGATGAATCCAAATGCATGAAGAAGTAGATTGACCAATTGACTAAGATGCTTGATAAATATAATACTAGTGTTCCTAATTATTCCAATCAAAGTTCATCAGCATAGGAGTCTTCTAAGGCCAAACATAGTAAATAAGGAAAAGATAAGGCCAAAGCACTTATTGTAGTTGAATCCCAACCTTCCACATGGGTTATTGATTCTGGTGTATCTCACCACATGGCTTCATCACACGATATGTTCTCATCCTTAGAGCCTTATTTTATGCCTTCCATCTTGTTGGGTGATGATACTTCCATTATAGTGGGATTGGATCTGTTAAAGTGAATGATGGAACATGTCATGATGTTCTATATTTATCCACTAATCTTCTATCTACTTATTATATCACTCATATCATTTTGGGTAAGAGAGTTGATTTCACACCCAATTATGTAGTTATTATGGAAACAGATAGTGACTCCATAGTTGCATTTGGGAAAGTAGATCACCAACCATGATTGTATACTTTCTCACATTTTTCACCTATTCAACCCTCTATTGCATTATTTAATCATTCAGATGGGGTGAGTAAATTATTTCATGAATGATTTGGCCATCTCAACTATCACTACCTATAAGAACTCAGTCATCACATCATGGTTTTAGGGTTACCATGAGTAAAGTTTTTTTATAGAGTTTTCTAGGGTTGTATACTTGGTAATCATCTTGAGGAGAAGTATGGAAAGGGAAAATCATAAAGAGATGAATAGATATTGGAGATTTTACACAATGACATTGCTAGTCCATTCCAAAAGCTTCATTTAATAGGATTGGATACATGCATATTTTCATTGATGAATATTCAAGGTATGCTTGGATCTACTTTCTTAAGCAAAAATCTGAGGTCTTTGATCATTTTTCAAGACTTTAATGCACTTGTAGAGAAATAGTCAAGTAAATCCATCAAGATTTTGCACACCAACAATGGTGGTGAGTATGTTAGTAACTATTTTGAACAATTTTACACTTTAGAGGAGATTGAACTAAAAAATACATTTTTATATAGTCCTTAGCAAAATGGTGTTACAGAGTGCAAAAATATGTCCTTAAAAGAAATGGCCAATTATATGATACACTCCAAATCTCTTACACCTTAGTATTAAGCCAAGACCATCAACTATGTTTGTTATATCTAATATTGAGTTCCTCATAACGCATTGAAGGGAGTTACTCCTTTTGAAGTTTGGATTGGTTAGAAACCATAGTGAAACACTTTTGATTGTTTGGATATCCTACTATGTCCCACATTCTAAATAATAAATGTAAGGCAATGGAACCTCAAAGTCATCCTTATATTTTTGTTAGATATCCTGAGGGTGTTAAGGGTATAAGATTCTCCATCCCACCACTCATGATTTGTTCATTGAGATGAGTGCTTATTTTTAAGAAGTTCCTTCAGATTCCACACTCAACACCTCTCCCCCTTCCTTATATGTAGTGGGATTTGATGATAGTTCTAATAATTCAGATCCACCTATGCAACTTTTTGATGATCTAAATTCTTTTTGTAGTTCTATTGATGAGAGTATTGATGAGGATTCCCCTCCTCCTAGAATATCTTTAGAGGATGAGGAATCCCTTCATAAATATCTAAGTATCAGTCATCTTTAGGCGAGATAGACACTACAAAGTGTTGGCCAATGGGTTGGAGATATATTAAACACCAGGTGAACACATTCATAATTCTAGGATGCCCCACATGCTTTCATTACATCTACTTCTGATTCACAATCATTTCATGAGGCATCAGACATTCCTAAGTGGGATAATGCTATGAAAGATGGGTATAGTTCCTTGATGCGGAGTAACACTTGGAATTTAGTCCCACCCTAAGGGAAGAAAAATTATTCGATGTAGGTTGATCTATCAAATAAATTTTTTAATAAATGGGTTCATGGACAAGTTCAAATCATTTTTGGTAGAAAAGGGTTTTTCTTAGGTACCTAGTATTGACTATACTAAGATGTTTTCCTCAGTTTCCAAAATGAACTCAATCTAACTTACTCTCATCATTATTGCATAATATCACTGGGATGTTTATCAGATGGATGTGAAGAGTATATTTCTTCATGTTGACCTTGAAGATAGAATATACATGGGGAAACCACAAGGATTTTTGGAAGACTCCTTAGTTTTTAAACTTTAAAAATCTATCCATGGACTCAAACAAGCTCTTTAAGATTGGTATGCCAAGGTAGACTCCTTTATTCTTTTGATTGAATTCACTAGATGCCATTTTGATTTGAATGTTTATATTTTATGGTAGGATGATTCACTATTGATTCTAGTTCTCTATGTGGATGACCTATTGATCATATGTAGTTCTTCATCCACCATCACAATAGTGAAAAATACTTTGTTTGAGAGGTTCTCAATGACTGACTTACAATCAAGATTAAAATTTTAGTTTGACTCTAGGATCACTATTGCACAATCTAAGTATGCTCTTGATTTACTTGCATGGTTTAACATGGCTGACTGTAAGCCAAATCTGACTCCTTTTCTATTTGGGGTGAAACTTGAGGTTGATTATCCACCTCCTTTGGTTGATGCTACTTTGTATCAATAACTTATTGGTAGTCTCATATAATTTATTTACATTAAACTTGATATTTCATATGTAGTGGGAATGATCTATATATTTATGCAAGATCTATGAGTTACACTAAAAAGCAATTAAGCGGATTCTCCACTACATTTAGAGTACTCATAATTTAGGGATTCATTGTAGCAAAGGAATTAACATCAAATTGATTGGTTATATAGATTTAGATTAGGCTGGTGATATTCAATATCGTAAGTCTACTTCAACCTTCAATTTCTCCCTTAGTTCAGGTATGATTAGTTGGTCAAGTAAGAAGCAGAATGTTATTGCTTTATCTTCTACTAAGGTAAGATGTAGAGGAGATGTTAATGTTACCACTGAATCTATTTGGATTCATGAGATGTTCATTGAGTTTGAAATCTAGTTTCAATTACCAATAGTCATTTTATACAAGTAAAGCACAATATAGATCTACAAGAATCTGGTCTTCCATCAACTGACCAAACATATCAAGATTCACATGTGGGGTAAATTTTAATGGCCCATATAGAAATGAACTTGGATATTTTTGGTGAAAATCTAAGAATGAGTTTTGAAATTATGGCAAAAGTAAGCAAAAGTTATTTAGGTGAATAGGAAATTAAAAAGGTACAATGGGTTGATACATGGAAGATATATCAAAACATGTTTTCAAGGGCATGATGGTGACATATGTATGTGCAAATAATGATATGCATATGTATGAATGCTTATCGACATGTTGTTGCTGGCATATGCTGGTTGTTGCTAGTGGACACGAGTTGTTGTTGGCCTAAAAAACTTCTTTAAACTTAAATATGATTTCATATTTAGATTCCCATCAAAGAGTTATATAATTTAAAAATAAATAATCACAATTTGAGTTCATATGCAAAATTTATGGCCTCTAAAAATTGGTAGAACTGAAATTACAATAGCTGGTGTCTGCCAGCTATTGCACTGTGAGTTATTCCAACTTTTAGAGGTCATAAATTTTGCATATAGAATCAGATTGAGATGATTTATTTTTGAAATTTCATAACTCTTCAAGGGGAATCCAAATATATAATCAAATTTAGGTTTATGAAAGTTTTTGATTCCATTTTCATTTTACCCCATAACTTATCTATTTTAGCTCTTCAATGCACGTAGTGACTTCTTGAATTATACCAATGATTCAGAAACACAACCAAATTATGCACAGATGTTATTAAATGATATGAACACTATTGAGAGATGTAAATTATAGAGGCTACCATGTATGCTCACAAGAAACATAGTTGGAGATAGATGATAGATGTGATAACAAATAACACTAACATAGATGAGTTGTAGTAATATAGATATGCTTCAAAAATTAGATTATTAAAGGATTATATAGTACATATAGTGGTAAATGTTCTTAAACTCACTTTTGAGTTAGTGGTGAAATACATTTATAAGTATGAATATTATTTTAAATAGTAAGCTAGATGACCCATAACACTAACTTACATCTAGATAATTTAGATGAATCCACGCTATTCACTACCCCTAAATTGCCAAATGCCAAATTTTAAAACCAAAATATTCATGAATTAATAAAAATTTGCCCTATTGACATGCATTTCATTTAGGATCTCATCCATGAGTAAGTCATTGATCTTCACTACATCTAGATAGTGGAATAAATTACTAATATTTTCACCAAACCCTTCACTAAGAGTAAGTATATTCATTTGCAGGCTCTTTTTGGGGTTTGAGCAACTCCAACATCTTCCTATGGGGGGAATGTTAATGTACTTGGGTACCTCAACATGTCTTTGTGTCAAGACCCAATTCTACTACCCACTTAAGCTACGCTTAAGGGGGTGTTAGTGTAGGTTTTCATTCCATTTAATGGTTTTTCTATACACATATTTAGTTAGCTTGATTAGGTGTCTTTTTAGGTCATTGTGAAAGATAATCCCACATTCATGAGGTAGTGAAGACATTTATATTTCACCTATATAATGCACCTTACTAAAGATTTTATAGCTAATGATTCTAATGCTAATATTACAATATTTTGATTGTTGAATAATAATCATCTTCTAGCTTATGTTTGATTTTGTTACTACACAAGTAATTTATTTGTGAATTAAATCATGTCCAGTATATCCTCAATTACTACCCACCTCGACAATATTCTATTATGTTTTTAGTACATGGAAATCTAATGTGAAATGATTTAGGGATGAGACCCCCTTATGGTGTGATGAAAAAGATACTTTCCCCTGCCCTATAATACGTGAAGGAACCACCAAAGTAGAACTACCACTATCATGTTTCCTTAAGGGTCAAAATGGAATCATTAGGAAAACTAATGTTTAATGGTCATATGTCTAATAATGGATCATCAACTAATTGATCAAAAAGTACCTACCCCTTAATAGCCTTCTAATTAGCATATTCAATATCAAATTCACTTAGCAACATAACCCATTTTTCCATGTGACCTGTTAGAGCTACTTTTGATAAGGGATATTTTAATGGATCTACCTTGTTAATAGGGATGGTCTTGTTATTGAGCATATAATGTCACAAATTTTGAGATGTGAAGAACACTACTAAATAGGCCTTGTCAATGGGTGACTAATGATCCTCATATGATACCAATATTATATTTATATAGTATATAACATGTTCATTGATCATTATGTTAAGCTAAAATTTCCCCCAAGGCATGTTGGGTTGCCAAAATGTAAAGCAACAAAGGCTTACCTGGCATTGGAGGGACTAGTACTAGTTAATTAGCCTAATATTTCTTCAATTATTCAAATGCCTATTAACAATCACTGTTCTAATTAAATGTGGTACCTTTTTTCAAGAGGTGTGTGAAGGGATGACAATGGTCATCTAGTTGTGAAATGAACTTGAAGATAGCCTAAATATTTCCATGTAAACTATGTAGTTATTTTAGATTTGATGGGGAAGGCATTTATGTTATGACCTTAACCTTGGTTGGATCTATTTGATACCTTGCCATGAAATAATGAAGCCTAATAATTTTCAATATGTAATGCCAAACACACACTTCTTAAGATTGAAGCACACCTTATAATATCTAAGCCATTAAAAAATTATTCATAAATCTATTGGATGTCCTGTACAGGTTTTGTATTTACCCAAAATGTCATCTACATAATCCTCCATGATGTTATACATCATATCATGAAAGATGATAGTTATTTTTCATTGATAGGTAGCACCTACATTCTTCAGGATAAAAGACATGACCCTATAACAAAACATCTACCATGGGGTGGTGAATGTTGTTTTTTGTTGATCCTCAAGTGATATCTTAATTTTATTATATCCAAAAAATACATCCGTAAGTGATATCATTTTGTACCTTACTGTAGAATCGATGATCATGTCAATATTTGGCAATTTGAAATTATATTTAGGATAAATTTGTTAATATCATGGATATATGTACATAGGTGAATGCTTGTAGGTTTCTTGTTGATAGGGACTATGTTAGAAATCCATTTAGAATAATCAATGAGCCTTATAAATTGAATAGTTTTTCAATTTATTTATTGGCCAATAACACTATATGTGGATGTATTTTGTATAACTTCTATTTGATGGGATTTACATTGGGATGCACTAAAAGATGATGAATTACCAAAGAAGGGTCTAGTCTAGGCATGTTTGCATAAGACCATGCAAAGATGTCAATAAATTATTTAATGAAGGTAATGATGAGTTTATGCTCTTCCTTTGTAAGATATTCTCTAAGTTTGATAATTTGTGGATCATCTTCAGTACCAATATTGATATCAATATTGTCCTCCACAAGAAACATGGAACCATCTTTTGAAAATGTAGGTATCAAAGGATATTTCTACTCTTCATATGATTGTGGCCCAACTGGCTCATCCATCTGACCCATGTAATAATAATACAAATCATTCATTTTGAGTAATGGCCAATCTGAGAATGTATGTGGAAACTTTTGGAACAGTTGCTTAAATGCTTACTTTTCCTCAGGACTAACATCTGCATCAAAGATGATGTGTTACTTGGGGGACTATGTGCTTCCTTATGAAGAGAGTGGAATTCCACATCCATTGGTGACTTACAAAGTTTTTCACTAATGAACATATTTATTTTTACTTATATCACTATCCAATAGTGCCTCAGAGAGGTTTCAACTAGAGGAAATTAATTCTTGATTTTATTTAATTTTATAAGGAAATCCACATGCTCTCCAAAGTAAGAAATGAGGTAAAAATTAATATAAAATCATTGTTTATGGTCTCCAAGTAGGAAACCATATCTAAGTCCTAGAAATTCTACAATGGCCTCATCATTATGAAACTCATCCAAGGGTATACAATCTTGTTGGTCCTAGTCGATGAGTTAGACATATTGAAGGTCAAGGTGGATGGTAAGGATGACATTAGTGACAAAAAGGTTTGTGTTGGAAAGCTCATCATATATGATATAATAGGACTTTGTGTCATTACTAAGATAATCATCATTATATGTCATAGTGTCATCATGTTTGAGATCTAAGGGGCCACCCCTAGCTAATTTGTATCCAACATATTGAGTTCCTTTTTATTTTATAGGGAGTATGGGCTCAATAATTCATTGTTCATTTTCCCCAAATATTTTTCCTTTATAAGCAATAAGTTACATGATTTTATTAGGGATAGGACATATATTACTTTGACAAAATGAAGCAAAGCCATCACTATATAACTGGGATTCTACATAAATTTTGACCTATTCATGATCTAAGATACCATTTTTAGCAAAAGATAGATGCCCCACTTGATAAGAATTAACTTTCTTGTGCCACATCATTTTGGGCCTACCATGGGATTTGGATGATTTTGGATGTTTAGTAATGTGAAAAGCATCTTTGATCACATACACTCCATAACCTTTTAATTTAATTGTGAAATGAGATGATACTTTGGGATGTGGACTTTTATATGAGGAATCAAGGTTATTTGGGTTGATGTAGGAGGGTTTAGGAGAGTTTGATACCATATTTTGTCTTTTTGGGTACATGATCTATGTTAGGATAATAATTCATATTTCCATACTTAGCTTCCATGTTTTTGCAATACTGGTACTATTGTAGATCTCCAAGAATTATAACCTCCATCCTAGAATGGGGGAATTTAATACATTGATGTAGGGTTGATGGGACTGCATGTATATCATGGATTCATGGGCACCCAATGAGTATATTATATGGTAAGTCAAGGTTGATGACATGAAAAAGAGTGTTATGGATGACATGCCCAAAAAATATGGGAAAGTATATGGTACCTATTGATTCTCATCATACGTTATCATAAGCTTTGATCATGATAGTATCAGCCTACAAATATGAGGTGAGAATCCCAAGTGCCTAACCTACTTGAGTGTAGTTATGTTCAAACCTGAGCCATTGTCTATGAGCACTCTTTTAACCTTATGTTGGGAAATGATCACTTTAATATAGAAGATATTATTATTTATTGGACTTAATGGTGATATGTCACTTTGATCAAAAGCAATCTGTTGACTTGAGGATAAGTGTCCTATGATTTCTTTGAATTGTGATGGGTTATTCTCATTAGAGATTTTGGATTGCTAAAGAAGCTTATACAAGATGTCCTTATGATTTTTGGATGTATGCAAGAGGTCCAAAATGGATATTTGCAATGGAGTTTATTTCAATTATTCAATAAGGTCATATGGATTCCTAATTGATAAAGTGGATGATTTGGATCTGAAAGGTGAAGAGCCTTGGACTTGATTATTAGGTTTAGGTGTAGAAGGGCCTTGAATAGTAACATTTGGGCATCAAATAGTAACAACACATTATTGAGATTGAATGGAGTTAATAAAATTAGATGAAGGAGGTCCTTAGATAGTGACCTTAGCACCTTGATTGGTATTAGGAGTATGATGGGAATTGATCTTGATAGTAGCAACATGATTATTTGTGATCATCCCCATAATGTTATCATAGTTATGTTAGATGTTACGATAATCAATGTGATTGGTTTATGATTTTTGAATTTTTAACATGATGTTGTTCTTAATTATTTAGATTGTTCATATTGTGCTTTGAGAATGGGTTCTTAAATATGCCCATATTTTGATTAGATGCCAAAGCAGTGTTCTTTAGCATAATCTCTCTGTAGTCAAGCAAATATTGAGTATAATTCTTGATTTGCATGCATCTATGTGAAGCATGGCCTTTAACTATGTGATAATCACAATATTCCTTATCTTTTTACCATGTGGGTTTGGGTTAACCTTATTCAAAAGGTTTGGTGATAGGCCATATAACCATATTTACAGCAACCAAATTTTGAAAGACAACTTCTAATGGTTATCCAAGAGGGAAGAATGTGCTTCATTGTTATTGTGTCTTAGGTGGCATCCTTTAGACAGTGATTGTTGGTGTGGATTAGAAATTTTGGACAAGATTTGGTTGAATATTTTGTACATGCCTGGATTTTGTAACTCCATCATCCATGACTCTGGTTCCTTATTTACAGTCCAAGAAGAGCATCCTTCATCTCCTACCACTCTTAAGTATTTGGAGTGTTTTGAGATGAGTATTATGCATGTTATTATGTAGAAAAGCATTGATTGAGATTGACTGATGGATTAGGATTGATGGGCAGATTAGATCCATATTTAGTGGGAATAAATACCATGTTGGTTCATTTAGTGGGAATAATAACCCTATTCATGGGATTTTATTATGGGATTTGTTTATTGGATAAGACTTGTTGATTGGTCAAGATTTATTATTATTGATTGGTTGGGAGTTAATATTGTTTATTATTGGATTAAGTGGTATTCAAAGTAAAAGCCAAAGTAGCAAGAGTTTGGCTCACATTTTTTAATTTCTCAATCATACCCTAATTATTACCCTGAGGTGGTGGTTCCATAAGGGCCTCTTTCTCTTTGCTATAAGACTCAAGATTTGGACATTTTGAATAGTGTTGTGATCTTGACTTTGTTCATGAATAGAATAACCTTTATCTTATTATTGTGTTAGAAGCTCATGTTTTGGTGCATGGATGATGTATTAAAAGTTTTTTTTGGCATAGCCCATAGGAAACTTAGCACCTAGCTCTAATAATCATAATATGAGTTCATATTTTTATTTAAAAAGATATTGTTCAAATTGGGCCCTTCTCAGGTTCACTCTTAGTGGATCAGTGTTGGTTTCAACTTTTTGAACACTTGCATCCACCCCTCATTTAGTGTGTAGTGGGTTATGTACTTATTCATGGTTTGAAACAAGTTTACATTAAAATCATCATCAAATATAGGATTATAACTGGTTTCATTTCATGTTTATGATCTTCATCTTTGAATCAAGGTTGGTTTAAGTTTGAATTAATTTTGATTTGATTTTAAATTTGGATAAGGATTTATGTGTTACTTGTTAAATTCAAATTGAAGTTAACTTTTGGATTAGAAATCAAATTATTAGTTAGCTTACCTTATTTGCAACTTGTATTCCATGCATGAAATAAGATGCTTCAATGTTTGATCTTGGTTTGTTTCTTGATTCTTGACGCTTGGAAGTCAAATTTGCTTGATATCTTAACCTGAGGAACTTTGATTAAGTATTGATGTTATTTATAAATAAAAATGATGCTTGATTAAGTTTCAATGTGATCTTTAATTCCAAAGGGGATGTGTGATTATGTCTTAAGGATGCTTTGAAATGTGTGACTTAGAAAGTGCAATTGAACATTTAACTTGATTACAAAAAGATGTGTGATATTTGTTTTGAAGTATGTCTTTGGATGTTATTATGTTAAAATTAGATGCTTGACCTTAGACTTTTGACCTTGAATTGATTTGTCTTTTGATTTCAACTTGGTTTAAGTAAACTCACATTTGATCTTTGACTTTGATTTGACTTGAATCAAGATTGGAATTTGAAATTTGACTTAAGAGTTGAATTCAACTTGGTTTTACCTTGACGTAAATTGACCTTGACTTGAATTGGATTTGATTTGATGTTGACTTGATTTGACTTTTACCTTTATAAGGTTGACTTTGGATGGTTGACATTTGACATTTGACTTTGGAAGTTGACCTTAGAAGGTTTGACTTTGAAATTTTAACTTTTTAATTTTGAATTAGTTTTCCTTTAAATTTTGATTTTGTAAAAGTTGTACTTGGTAAAGTTGATTTGGTTTTGACTTGGATTGACTTTGGACGTAGTCAAAGTAGACCTGATTCAAGAAATGACATGCTTGACTAAATATAGTTGAAATTAGGAAATTAGGACTTATTTGAAGTGTATAGGTGTGACAAACAATATGAGTATAAATAAAAATTAAATAAGAGAACATAGACAACAAACCATATGCTAGTAGTAATAGGTGTGCAATGCAACTAATCAACCCACTATTTTACTTGCATAAAGTGGTGACTAGGTTGGTCTCCCAACCATCACTAGGCATTTATATGTGGTGAGGAATCTTTGAGAATGTTGCTTTCCCTACATTGATAGTTTTCTTTGTTTGAATGGTCTTAAGCTAGGCAAAACATGCTTTACTAGGTGTGTCCCTTGTATGCCTATAGTACAGTGAGGCCTAAGTCCATGGAAGAGGGTGATAATGGTATTTATGAAAGGGTCTTATCCCTTCATGGTAACTCTAGTCATAATATTTTAGTGGAGTGTTTCCATAAATCATTCCTTGGGAGTGTATTATAGGTCCTTTGTATTGGAGCAAAGATCCTCACTGCTTGGCACGCTTAAAATATGTGACTGTTTAGCCAGTAGCAATAAACTCCTTCCCAATTTATATAGTCCATTAGAACATAAGGTTGGTATGTATTTCAAGAAATGAAATCCTAGTTGTCACACCCTAAGGACTCACACTTGGAGATCAAGGTGTAATTTATCCAACCAAAAATAAAAAAAAGTCAAGTTATTTCTGATCCTTAGGGTCCCACAAAGGGTAAGAGGAGAGCATACATAGCTTTCACTTCAGGATGGGTAAGATAACCAATTTTTTTTTAATCACCCATAATCTAAAAATGGTCAAGAGGAGATCATACATGCTTAGGATATCATACACAAAGACATGCAATAAAAAAAATTATTCATTTTAAAACACCAAACTCGAAGTGTGTATTCATTTTGAAGCACCAAAATCAAGTGCTATAAAAGTTTATATGTTTGGTTTTGTCTTTGATAGGTGATAATCTATAAATAAATAAATTAATAGTCTTATTTTTTGCCCTTGACAAGTGTATGAAACCTATAAGTTTGTTAGCTTTCAAATTTGTTGGCAATTCATCTGATATGTAGAGTGATTATATTAATATATATGACCATTACACAGATCTGTAAAATATAGGAAAATAGAAAATAGAGACCATGTTTTCAATAATCAGTTAGTGATTTCACTAATACTAACAACATTTATGTTAAAATAACCACATTTATACCAAGACAAAAAAAATAAAAATGGCATTTCAACCAAAGTTAACCATTTTTCCATCAACGTGGACAACATTTACGCTAAACTATATCACATTTTTGTCAAACCTACAAAATAGATAGTTATAAAATGGACATGATTCCACTGAAGTATACTATCTTTCCACTAAACCTGTAAAATAAATAGTCAATGAATATAAAAAATTATGTTGAAGTAAACCATGTATTTACCAAAGAATGGAGTGATCCCACTGATCCTACAAACATAGTGGGATAGACATAGAATGTTTTCACTAATATAAACATAATTCATCTAATTATAGTACATTTCCACTATTTAACCATTCATTTTCACTAATTCACTTAAAATGTTGGATCTATAGACTATTTACATTTTCACCACTATGCATAATGTTTTTGCCACTTTCACTCATGTTTTTGTTGTTACACAAAGTGTTTCCACCAAGAGTCCAAGAATGGAGATTTGAAAGATTTTTAAGGAAATGTGGGGAATTTTGGCTAGAATTGGTATTAAATTTTGGGATAAAAATGTGATTAGGATACATCAAGGTTGGTTTTGGATTGTTGTCCCACTGGGCATGCCATATGTATACATAAAAATGAAATTAACTAATATATGCAAGTAGTAGTGTAATACAAAATAAAATCACATGCAAGCTACTAAACAAACTTCACAACTAATATAACTCTAATGATCTATCTTAAGAAAGGAAGCAATCAGATGTTATACCTTGTATTCTTACCAAAATGAACAAGTTCCTACCTTGGATTGGATGTTGCTCAAAGGATGTGGTTGTAAAGGCATATACAAAGTGCATGGGTAATCCGACAATGCCTCCCCTTGCATAATTGATGTTTTGGATGATGGAATATGATGATGATTAAATATTTGTATAAAGATTGATCAACACTTCATTATCACTTGAAATATTATGGAGAATGGAAGGTGGCCATCCAATTTATATATTTTTAGGATCAATTATGACTGTTAATCTTAGATGGATATTAATGCTGTAAAATTAGTCCTACAATGGAAGATGAGAATTTAATGTTATAATAAGGAGTGTGTAAGATAAGTCCATTGCTTGGGATTTAGTGTCATTAACATAGGGATTTATTTTTGACCTTGTTTGCACATCTTCCCTTTTAAATTAAATTTACATTGGAAAATGGTGCAAGTTTAGTATTTTTAATTGCCAAGTAGGTGGATGATGTAGGAAATTAAGACTTTTTATTTATGAAAATAGAGACTTTCCACATTTCATGGATCTTCCCATCAGGAATAAATTAATTAGATAATCAAAGTCATTTTTATAATTAAATGTGATTAGGATGATGTGGTAACTTTTTTAATATTCCCTTTTACTTGGTCATTCAATTTAATTAAACTAGGGTGACATTATCAAATCAACCAATTGATTCAAAATATTATCATTAATTTTGATGTTGTGATGAAGTGTATTTTTTGAATTAAGAATATGGTGTCATGATTTAGGATAAAATCAGTAATTATATTGATGGCTTTGGATGACTAAAATATTTGGGCTTGAATTGCTAGTTGAAGTAGGAAATTGGTTCGATGATTGGTGATGATATGAAAGTATAAGAAATGAAGTGTCTATAGATACATCACCTTATATTTATTCTTGGGAATGCAGGCCATAATTAGAGATCCAAAAACTTTGAAGTGCTTAATTGTGGGTTTTAATTACTTCAAGATTCAAAAGGAGTGATTCCTTTCAAGGCTCGATGAGGAACATGATTCTAGATGTAACATGCAAAGTTAATGATCTTTACTCAGTAATGAGGTGAAAGTGATTTGCAGCGTATCTTATAATTTTCCATTTCCTTCAAGGACATGTCCTTGTGTTCTACCATACCATTATTCTAAAACTATATGGAATTATACATTATAAATTAATCCCCTTTAAAGTGTAGAATTGCTCAAAATGATGGTTGGCATACCACTATTATTTGTGCATGAAACCATGATGGTTTTCCTTGACTATTTATCCATAAAAGACTTGAAGTCTTGAAAAGATCAAAGACCTCATAATTATATTGGAGAAATTATACCAAAGTATACCTTGAAAAGTCATCAATGAAAGTAAGAATATATTTGGTCCTGCTAAATGAAGGCGATGAAAATGGACCTAAAATATCAACATGAACTAGCTCCAAAAATTTTGTAGCTATCCATGCAATGATTTTATCACACTTAAGATGTTTACCAAATATGTAACCCTAGAAAATATCGTTAGAAAAGTGGACATGAGGTAACTTGGCAACCATATCATGCCTATAGAGTTGTCCCAAGTAGTGACAGTTAAGATGGATAAATTACTCATGCCATCGATTACTCACCTCATCAGTGTGAGTGAGCAGTGAAGTATAAGGGTGATCAAGGGGAAAATGTGAGTGTACAACCTTGACTGGGAATCTGCTTTCCCAAATACTACTATAGAATCACTGTTCAACTCCTTAATAACCATAAATTTTGGGGTAAACTAAAATCTCTTGCCTAAACAAATGTGAGTGATGTGATAAATAAATGGGAGATTAATTAATAGTGAGGGAACACATAGAACATCTTAGAATGTTTCATTACTCACTTCAATAGACCCTTTTTGATAACTTATATATAAGTGTCATCACCCATCAAAATAGAAGGCATAGAACATAGCTCCATAAATGATAAAAGGTGATGTGATGAAGCCATGTGATGTGAAGAACCATAATCAATCATCCATGTGGAGGGATAGGATGTAATTGAAACAAGGGCCTTGACCTTTCCTTTCCCCTTACCACTATATTTTGTCTTAGAAAATGCCTGAGTTGATGAAATTTGTTTAATAAAATTAGGGACATTAATGTAGTTTTTCTCAAGAATCTTTGTCAAACAATATATTTGTTTCTTCATATGCTTATGTTCATCATGCCCATTTCTCTTACAATATGCATATTTGACCTTCTCTTTCTTAGGTTTGGAATATAAAGAGGACGTCTCAGTTGCTTGGGAAGTATCATTAGTTTTTTGAACCTTACACAACGTAAAATCACATTGTACATTGATGCATGTAGATTGAGGTCATATAGATCTGTATAAATATCAAAAATTGGTTTTTGAAATAAAAATGACAACAAACCTAGTAATTTTATAGAAAAAACCTAAAAAGATGGTCTTTTTAAAAAATTGCCACTCCTTTAGAGTTGTATGAATTTCTTAGAAATGCCAAAAAACCTTACAAAAGAGCCTTGATTCGATTGTCTCACATCAAGGTCAAGTTTACAATCATTTCTAGGGTTGTCATGCATTCTAAACTCAATGGCATTGGCTATTTTTCTAAAAAACATGTCATCCAATAAATGACTTGAAAAACTACTTACATAAAGACCTTTGTCAAAAAGGGGCATGATCAAAGACTAATAGGAATCAAACACACTAAAATCTCAACATGTAAAATGAAATATGTAGAAAGATTCATGTTGTGAGAGAGAGGAACCAAACATAAGCATAATAATAAAGTATATTTAGAATCAATGAAAATAGCTTCGAGAAAAGGTACATATATAGGAAGAAGAAAGGCATAAAGTGACCTTTATTTGGCAATGTGAAAACATGTCAATTGCCAAATAAATAGTGAGCACTATGTGTTAAATGGCAACATTGGTTGCCAAATGAATAGTGTAGGCACACCAACCAAGTTGACTAAAATTTAGACGTGTGCATATGCATCTCATATCTATCCTAATTACTTCATTATTACACCTAAGTGACCTCAATATTACACCTAAGTAAGCTGGATACATGTGTAGTAAATATAATAAAATGGAATAAAAAAACTACACTAATACCCCCTTAAGCATAACTTTGGTGGGTAGAAGAATTGGGTCCTGGTAACAAGGTTTGATTAGGTACCCAAGTACATAGAAAATCCTCCCAAAATAAAAGAGAGAAACTCCCCCCAGAATTAAAGAGAGAAAATAGGACTAGAAAGACTCATAGAAGATGAAACTTAAGTTTCATACACCCCAATAAGATTTTGTAAATGAAAATACTTGCTCTCAATGAAGGGTTTGGTGAATATACTAGCTATTTATTTTGTAGTTTGGAAAATTTTGATATCAATGAATTTTCCATGAATTAACTCTAGAATGAAGTGCATATGAACCTCAATTTGTTTAATCTGCTAATGTTGAACTAGATTCCTATATATTTGGATGGTGCTCTAATTGTCACAAAAGATTATTTTGGGTCACTTAAACTAGATGCCAAACTCAATAAAAATCCATTCAAGATATATAGCTTTAATAGTGCCATTAATATCCCATTTGTACATAATCTCCATAGATGATAAAGTAATGTCATTTTATTTCTCACTAGGCCAACTAATCAGACCTAACCAAGTGAGAAAAGGTATCTTTAATTGGACTTATGATGTTGAATATCACCAACCCAATCTAAATCTATGTAGCCAACCAAGTCAACATCAATAACTACCCATAGTGAATCAAAAAATTATGAGCACCTTGAATGTAGTAGAAAATCCACATGGATTCCTTTTAGTGTAGCTCATGTGATGTCTGCATAAACTTAGAGATGATGCCCACTACATATGAAATGTCAGGTCTACTATGAGTCAGATAGATGAGACTACCAACAAGCTATTGATACAAGGTGTAATCAATCAATGGGTAAGAATACTCAACCTAAATCTTGACCCCAAAAATAAAGGGAGTTAGATTTGGCTTGCAGTCAACCATGTAACACTATGCAAGTAAATCAAGAACACACTTGGATTGTGCAATGGTGATCCCTGAGTCAAACTATGAAATATCAATCCCAAAAAAGTAATAAAATAAATCCAAGTCAATCTTAGATAACTTGTCATGCAAATTAGTTTACGCTACTATAATGCAAGATGAATAATTTCATGTGATCAATAGGTCATCAACACATAAAACCAAAATTAAAAGTAAGTCATCTTGATGCAAAATGTAAACATTTGGATCAAAATGACATATAGTGAACCCAATTATGAGAAGGAAGGAATCCATCTTGGCATACTAAGCCTGATGGGCATGTTTGAAGCCAATGATAGATTTATGAAGTCTGCATACCAAAGAATGATCCTACATAAAACCTTGTGGTTGTTCCATATATATTTTTCCTCAAGGTCACCATGGAGAAATGCACCCTTCACATCCATCTAATGAACTCCCAACAATGAGTTGTGGCAATTGAAAGAGTCAGTCAATTAGAGTTCATATTTTCAACTAGTGCAAAGGTCTCGGTATAGTCAATGCTAAGAATAAGTGAAAAAACTTTTGTAACCAATCATGCTTTCAAATTATGTATTGACCCATCTACTGTAAATTTTGTTCGATAGATCCATCTATATCAAAAAAGTTTCATTCATTTAGTAAGGAGTACCAAACCAAAGTATGGTTCCTATTCAAGGAACTATACTCCTCATGCATAGTTGTATCCCATTCAGGTATGTTAGATGCCTCATGAAAAGATCATGGATTGAAAATAAAGATAATAAATACATGTGGAATACCCTAACTATGAGTGTGTCTACTTAGTGTCTAATGGATCTCCAACCCAATCACCTGCACCTTATAGTGTCTATCTAGCCTAATCAACTTTTAAAAAGTTACTGGGAGAGGAAAGACATAAATCCCCATCACTATTCTTATCACCTGAACTAGAAGAATAATATTCATTATCAAGAATCTACTCAAGGTGATTGGAATCACTAGAACTATCATAACATCCTAGTGAGTCCAAGGAGGAGGAAAAAGTGCCAAGTGTGGATTATAAAGGACCCTATTGAAAACAAACACTCCTCTTAATAAAAAACACATGTGTATCAAGATGAATAATCATGTACCCCTTAACACCATCTAAATACCCAATGAATATGCAATGCCTAATTTATGGATCTATAGCCTTACATGTATTCTTCATAATTAGAGCCATAGCTAGAGATCCCAAAAAAATCAAGTGCTTAATTACGGATTTATGACTACTATAAGATTTAAAAGGAGTGAGTCCTTTCAAGGCTCTATGAGGAACAAGGTTCTAGACATAACATGCATAGTTGATGACCTATGCCCAGTACTGAGGTCCAAAAGATTTGGAGTGTATCATAAAATTTTACATTTATTTTAAGGAACTATTATTGCATTTGCCATGCCATTCTATTGAGGACTATATGGAAATGTACTCTAAAAATAAATCCCCTATGAAGTGTATAACTTCTCAAACCAATGGTTGACATACTCAACACCATTGTTTGTGCATGAAACCTTGATGATTTTCCTTGACTATTTTTCCACAAAAGTATTGAATTCTTGAAAATGATAAAATACCTCACACTTTTGTTAAATTAAATACACCCAAGTATAACTTGAAATTTTCTCAATGAAGGCAATAATATATTTGTTCCTACTAAATGAAGGCTATGGAAAAGGACTAGAAATATCACTGTAAACTAGCTCTAAATTCTATGTAGTTCACCATGAATTTCCTTTGTCATACTTCTCTTCAAGATGTTTACCAAAATTTGTAATCTTGGAAACCACCATCAAAAAAGTGGACACAATAAAAACATATAACCATATCATGCTAATTGAGTTACTCTCAGTAGTGATAGTTAAGATAGTCAAATCTCTCATGCCAGAGCTTAATCACCTTACTAGAGTGAGTGAGTAGTGCAGTAGAAGGGTGATCAGGAGAAAAGTGTGAGAAGGTGAAATTATGACTAGTGATATACATTCTCAACTACCACTATATAATCTGTGCAACTCCCTAATAACCACATAATTTAGAGTAAACTCAGTTGTCTTATCTGAACCAATGTGAGTGATGATAAAAAAGTAGGAGATTACTTGATGGTGATGAAACGTAGGACATCCTAGAATATTTCATCACTCATTTCAATACACCCTCTCCCATAAAATTCTATAGAGGTATCATCACCCATCAAAATAAAAGGCATGGAGCATGGATCCATGGATGAGAAAAGGTCATGTGATGAAGTTGTTGACTATTTTGACCATAAGTCAAAATAGGTCAACCCCTATAGTATAAAATTTATATAGGGGTCTATTAAGATGTTATAAGGTGTGTCATGGTCATTTTGATGTTGTTTAATGTGCTATTAACCTTGGTCATAGTCAAATCTAGTCCTAAGTCATTTCATGTCACTTAAGGGCCATATTTGAGCCATTAATAAAGGTTGTGCAGTTTCCCTTGGTAGAAAAGTGTTATAAACTATCCCTAAACATCCAATATGTCACAATATTGTCATTCATGTTAGTGTTAATTAAAAAACTTGTAGGTATTAATTTAGATCAAGAAAACAATTAGAAAAGAGGAGGTTTTGGCAATTATATGACATTTAAAGGAGTGTGGCACGTGTAGAAAGATTATAAAGTGGATATTCAACTTCCCTAAACTCATTTAAATGCTTAATAACCTTTTAAAGTCCCAAAATTGGCTGAAAATTATTTTGCTCCTCCATCACTCTTTTTGGCATTCAAAACTGGTCAATAAGTTTTCTCATGGTATGGCTAGTAGGAGAGGTTTTAGGTCAAATGATATTGTGGGCTATTTTTACACTTATTCCACTTCCATTTCATGGTAGGATTTCAAATATTGGTTTCGCATGCTTTATGAACTAATGCTGAGAAGTTTATTATCTCTTTTTTCAAGCTAATTCCCACACCCTACAGGTTTTTTCCAAGTTTGAGTTGGTCCATCCAAACCACTTCATGGAATTGATAATAAGATATGTATGCATCCTTATTTCATGGTTTTCATCTTTTTTTTCATGTTTAGATGTGAGTGGATGAGCCAAACATCTCAAGTTGTAATTTGAGTACACTAATGGAATTAAAGGCATGATCATCAACTATAGAGGTTTTCATTTCCTATGGTGGTTTCAAATAAATGTATATTTATGATTAATGTTTCTTATAGGTCATGGAAATCATCCTCTCTTTCCAAGCTTAGTCTCAAAGGCTAACATCTATGAAGTTACAGTCAAGAAAGGCCAACAACGCCAAGTGACTGCCATACACCATTAGGTAAATGAAGGTCATGAGCACATTAATGGAAATGTAATAAGGATTTTTAAGAGGTTGGACACCTTATTTAACATGATAAATCAATCCAATCCTTTCAAATGACATGTAATGGGCTATGATAACCAATTCAATCCCTTACACAGTCTTGCACCATTGATGGACACCTACAAGTGCCCCATAGGTGATTAATCACGTTAGAATGAAGGAATTGACTTGTTTGAACTTTGTTAAGGTGGAAGGGATTCATTTGATGAATTTAAGAAGGTATATAACTAGTTAGAGAACCATACACTATGCATATTATCTATATTATACCTTCACTGCCCTTATCTACTACTATGTGTACACTTACAGTTCTCCACAAAAGTTTGAGCATTTGAAATGCTAGAGTTTAGGCATGTTTTGAGACATTCATAGAGGATTTAGAAGTTAGATAATTCCATAATAGTAATTATGTATCCATAGGGTAGCAAGTAGACTTGAAGAGTCATGTTCACATATGGAGAAAGAGTTTAGGGAATTATTAGCTTAAAAACTCTAAAACAAAGCCTTGTTTACATTTGATGCTATCATATAATGAGGTGACATGGATTCTAGAGGAATTTGAACACCTCCATCATTTATCCACCATATAGGAGTTAGACCTTGGAAAATAAAGTGAGGGTTTAACCAAAGGAGTATGATGTTAGGAGGCCTCCATTCTAGGCAATTCTTCACCGTAGGTTTTCAATGTTTACTAAAATGCTTAGAACTTCAAGTGATCTCATAGTCTAAGGAGGTAGGATAAAAGCATGTATTCATGATAGGTGAGCATATTGAAGTGATAATGTTACTAATATCTCAAATTATAGTGAGGGAGTTTAGATTCAATATTTGAGGTCAAAATATCACCTACAAGTGTACCTTTACCCTCAAAAGGGTCTCCTACAGTCAGTTGTAGTATAACAATGCAAGTTAAACACAATAGTGGGTGTATTGGTCTAGTTATAAGCATGATATGATTATATTTCAATAATTTAATGATACCAAAGGATTTCAATAAATCTTATACATGAAATGGACTATGCATAACATTCTATAGCTGTCCTCTTAACTCTCAGGATAATTACCTACAACTATAGTGTGACAATGCACTAACATATGATAGTTTGGCCTTATCACATGTATTTGAGCATGAATTGAGTTCAAAATAAGTTAAAATTGACTTGTATGATTTAAATGGGAGCAATATACACCTAAAGGCATGTCACTCTTGAGCAAATAACACAATCACAGTCAACTGCAGGCTAACCTATTGAAGTAGAGGTGGGGGCATCTTGAAGAATTGGCAAAGATTTGTGAGAATTAAAATGATTAAGAGTTTATTTAAAATTATAATTATCATATCATGATTTATAAATACAAGTAAATAGGGCAAGAGTTGGTTTTCAAACATACCTACAATCAATATGTCAATCTTGCACACAGTTAGTGTTCAATAAGTCTACCTTGGGTTTTATGAGATTTGAAAGCGCTATTGGTGTGATCTAACCTTGAAATTTAGTACATAAAGTCCTCATCACTTTTACAAGCTTCTCATACCTTTATTTTACTTGAGATAATAGGGTAAGTGCCTTCTATTCTATCTCAGACAGAGGGCACTACCATAGAGCCATACCCTGTAGGGTTATTATAAGAATGATAGGGGAAGGTGCCAAGGAGACTTAAATAACTACAAGGAGATGTAAATAGATAATTCAAACATTAAAAAACATAAGGAAGACCTCACAGTCATGACCAACCACTCAGAGGTGGTGGTGAGGAGCTAAACACAGTCAAGGTCCACTAGGCTTGGCTAGGCCCAAAGCCCACAAGGGGATCTAATACTACTTATAGGGGTATATGATATTTTAAAAGCATTGGAAGACCTCCATGTGGAGTTATAAGGTGTGTAAAATCCTTTGGTTTGATAAGGAGGTCACAAAGAGACCATTTCTTGGATCAAGAACATGATAGGGTGCATAGAAAGCAAATAAGAGCTCGAGAAGGTAACTTTAGAAGCTCATAACAATATAGATGATTATAAATGGAGTATAAGGAGCTAGGATATGTTTGAGAGGGTCATAAACTTTCCTTTTATGGAATTTATTCACAGATTGAATGTCATAGTTTTATGAATAATCCTTAAGGGGTAAACTACTCAAAACCCTCTAAAACCCTTGCTAATGACCTGATGGAGAAGACAAAAAAGTAAATGAATCTAAGAGTGATACTTTGGTAAGGAAAATTATTTGAGCTTACATAGGACTCTATGGGGATCCTTCCCATTAGATTGACTTGTACCCTATTTGTACAGATAGGGTACATAATGGGTTTTCATGACATATTTATGTGATTTGTAGGTAAATAAGAGTTTCAAGGGATGTGAATCACTTTGGAAGAAAGAATGAGACCTAATATAACTCCTCGTATCCATCTCTTTCTTCATAAAATCACATAAGTACCTCAATAAACACCTTCACTTTAGGCAGTCTAGAATAGCATAGTGAATGAAGAGTGATCACCAATGATAAGGCGATAAATCCAATTTGGAGGCCTTTTAAGGTATGCTTGATGGATCTGAGGATAGGATGACTCTTAAAAAGTGTCACATCAGCCCCTTTATATATTGGTTTGAGAAACTAAAGACCACCTTGGTGCCAAGTGTGAAGGAGTGAAAGAAAGGTGATTATAACTATAGATAGTGAGAACACTTGTCTAGAAGAGGATTGATGATCAGGGACATGTCCAATTCATGTTGGATCATGTTTCTAACCCCCCTTAATATTGAAATGATGTCATATATTTTTATTCTACTATGGAGCACTCAAGGAAGGCCAATGATGAAAGGTAGTTTTCAAGGAGCTAGTTAAAGGGTCCTACACCAGAATTGAAGAGTTTCATGCCTTGGAGGGACATTTATCCAAAGATTTATTACATGGTCTATCTCATAATTAATTCCTATATCAATGTAAATCTTCTCTCTCTCATCTTGACACATGTTATTATGTCCCTTGATACTCATTCTTCTCTCTTCTCTCTCACATTCTATAAGTACTAGCCATTTTGGCTCTTGTATCTAATTCCACACCATGTATGGTGAAGACTTGATATTTTTATGTTGTAATTTTACTTTGAATAATATATAAAATCTTGATTTTTGTTCATAAACATCTTGTCTAAGTGTGAAAAGTGATGAATGGTCAAGTCTAGTGATAAGCTTCTATCCTTACTTCTCCTTATCCTCTCATGTCTAGTGCAATAAGTTTTCATTCTAACAAGTAATATGGATTGTAGATAGTGTTTTTTACTCCTTTAAAGTGTGAAAGTGTCCTTATAATATTCAATATGACCTCTGTTCCACTTACCTTGAGTTGTCTCATGCATATCACCTCTATATTGAAACACTAATGTTAGGATATTCTAAGACTTTGAAGTTAGTATTGTAGGTCTTGTTTCTTAGTGAAATAAGTATGATAATCTTGTGGAAATATTCATGGTGTATCAAATCCTTATAATCTCTTTATTTCATCCACATTTTTTCCCCTTTTCCCACAATAAATCATTTTGTGTAGGTGACAAGCACTTAAAGATCAATTCAAGGAGCTATCCCTTAAACCTAGAGGTCTACCTCTACTATAGGAAACCCACAGGCCTAGAGGTATTCAAATGTTTCCAAAATATTAGAGTAGGCTTGGTCAACCTCCTCTAGGGTGAAATATTTTGTGACAATATTTATAGCACACTCGGTGGGACCATTATCCTAAAGATAACTTATCAAGGTGAATGTTGGTCTTGATAACATCAATTGCATATTGATGTGTTACTCAACATTTGGTGACTCCATTCAAGGTAAAATATAGTTATAGACCATATTTTTGTCATATATTTATTCTCATACTTCATGGTCCTTACTAGATCATACTCTAGTAGAGTTTTTAATCCTATAAATCCACCTCTTCAACCTAGACTTCCTCTTGAAGTTCAACACCCTTAGCCTATTTTTCCCTTTGAAGTAATAAGAATTTGCTAGCCAAAAAGACCAAGAGAGTGATGAAGAACTTAAAGAAAACATGGCTAGGCAACATGCCTTCCTAGCCTTTAATACTGAAAATCCAATTCATCTTGATGCCTTTGATGAAATTCCCCTTAATGATACAAAGAGTGTTCCTACATTCAATGGTGAAGGTCATGTCACACCTAATGAACACATCAAGGATATCTCCAATTTTTGTATTTTTCACAATTTCAATGAGGTCAACATTGCCATTAGACTCCTTGCCATGTCCCTTAGAGGGAAATCACTTGATTGGTATGGGACTTTACCCGATGGTTGAATTATAACATGGGATGACTTTAGAATGTTGTTAACTTCAAGGTTTGAGGACAAGAGTGACCACACTTCACTCATCCACCAAATTAGTGTGATCCAAAAAGCCCCCAAGAAAAAAATGCATGAATTCAATGAGAGGTTCCAAAATACTTGGCATAGGTTTCCTACACCCATGAGACCACCTCCTAGCTTTATCTTTCCTACATACTTGAGGGCTATTGGTACTGATATTGCCATCATGCTACAATCCATGGGAAGTTTTAATCTTTATAAATAATATGACCTTGACATTAGAGCTGAGAATGGCCTCATTCAAGTAGGTCAGTTACCTCCAAAAGTGTCTATGCCTCTACTACCCAATGTTCTTGTTGCTGCTCCAAACATTGCCCAAGTTCCTAATGTAAATGTTAAGTCAAATTCTGCTCCTAATAAGGTAGATGATGCCATTTATTGATAGGAAAGGTCTAACTTATTTGAATCTCAACTTAAACAAAAAATAATGCAAAAATGTGTGAATCAAAATCCCTACCCCTATCAATAGCAATATCATCAAAAATATAGACAAGGGAGAGGCCAAGATCGGATTAATTCAATAGGCCTACCAATGCATACCATCCTAATTCAACCTCCAATACAATAAAAATGGTACAAGTACATAGTAATATAATACAAGGAGAATAATGGTAACAATTCCAACTCATGGATGTCAATTAACTTAGAGATCAATCTGTAGTTGCTCAATGAGGAGTCACTCCTCTACTATCAATAGAAGATGAAGTCTTAATGCAAGCAAGTGAAGGTTAGCAGCCTCAAGGAGAAAGCTTCACTAACTCCTTAGTTGAAGACGCTTGTGTGCTTAACCAAAGATTTTTTTTTCAAACAATACAAGAGCTAAGATAAAGGTTATAGGAGATGCCTATAATTTCATCTAATCCTCCTACAAGGTAGCAAGGCATGATTGCAAGCATTACAACCCCTAACACTCTTACACCACCTCCAAATTAGAGTGTGGTAAGGCCTATTCAAAGTGATTTAATTCCTCAAGATAAAAACACTAATTTTCCTATAAGGACCCAATAAAATTAAGTAATTCTTCCATAAACATAGTAGATTCATTGAAGAGTGCTAAGGCATCCATTTCCCTTTGGGATGTCCTTCATATGCCTAGACAAAAAGAAACCTTGCAAAAATAGCTATCTGTTATCCATGTTAGTCCTCCATCATCAATCCATGGCCATGGTCATGTTTCTCTTACCAATTCCCTTAATAACATTGTGGAACCATATAATAAAGTTGGGAAGCTTTCACCTTTCTACCTCACTCTCATTGTGGGTGACAAATTAGTTTATAACTGCATAGTTGATAAGGGAGCCTCTAATTCAGTGATGCCCAAGGTTGTAGCTAGTAAATTAGGCCTAAAGTATGAACCATATATCAAAGGAGTGATTTATTTATATGGTACACCTATAAATTTAGTAGGAGTGATCAAAGGATTAAAGGTTTTATTGCATAATTGTCCTAGTTTCCCCATCCTTCAAGACATTATCATTATTGACTTGCAAGCTCATTTTGCAATATACCTTTCAAGATTTTACAACGATTAAAATCTCTTGAAATGTAGGTAAGAAAACACCTCTTAGTTGATTGATCCTTCTCCACCTTTAGGATAAGATATGGAACAAAAGTGACCATAAGGACTTAACCACTTGCAAGTTTCCACATTGAGCCCTATGTAGAAGCAAGATCCAACTTGAATTGTGTCATCAATGAGAAAGAAGAGTCTATTGTAAATGATGGTGCTTCTTCAAAACTTGAGGGAATTTTTGATTTGTTTGTAGATGAGTATGGTGAAAATGCTTATGAACATCACACATATACATATTTTGAGCAAACTGACCTTGACACCTATATCATCTATAAAGGAGCATTTGAGCAAGCTAAGGTAAGTGTTGGGCATTCTTTCTCACAAGTTATTGAAGGTAAATATTTGATCCATGTATATGATTATGATATATTGAATATAATGATAGAGAACCATGATGATAACAACCATGTAATTACACTTGTACTTGATGAAGCAACTCTTGAAGATGATATTCATGAGGAAGAAGATGACCTATGGTAAAGTTTCAATGCCATAAATCAAGAATTTGAGCAGATAGGTAGGACTACTCCTCATTTGACGAAGTGTGAATCTGATGATATGTTTACTAATGAACCTAACAAGCATGATGTTGAGTGTTCTATTGAGCAAGAAAGAGAAAGGTTCATCAAGCATGAAAGTAAGTGTCATGTTATGAATGAAGATGAACATCAATCTGTTGTCCAAGGGTCTGCATTCATAAAGAATCCTAATAAAGTAAATGAAAAAGTATTTATGCCTATAGAACATTAAATATCTCAATCTAAGGGAGAAACACATTCATAGGTGTTGGAATATGGTGAAGAGGGACTTGATGATCATTCACATCAAGTACATTTTATCCTAAAAGAGAACAAAGATGAGGTAATTGTCATATCTCCCAATCTACATTTTGAAGAACACAAAATGGATATGATAGAGGTCAAGTTATTTGTAGCTCTAAACAAAGTCTTTGGAGGGTAGAAGAGATCAGTCATGAAATCCCAAAATAATCCACTTGCAGGCATGATAAGGTATAGGGATGGTAAGTCCTTTCACCATCCACCTGGTCAAATGTTTGATGATGATCATGCTTCACATGACAAGTTACTTTCATGGAGTGAAAAAGATGTAAGAGGATCCATCTTTGACCCTAGATGAAGCAAGTTAGGATGCCTTTCACCTAAAAGTGTGAGGTCTTGTAAATATTAGGTTAGGTGTGTGTGTGTCTTTATTTCAATTATGTGTGTGTGTTCCATTAGTGTTCTTGAGAACACATATTTATTTCCTTTGGTGTTTATTGTTTTGTGTGTCTTTTCTTTTTGTTTAGTGTGGTTTTAAAGGAAAAATTATTGTCAATATTGTGCATTGGTGACTTCATGGCCCAATGGATAGGATTAGGCTATTGGTCTTGGTATAACAAGCATACCACCCCTAGGAAATCACCAAGAATGTTGATTATTTTGACCACAAGTCAAACTAGGTAAAATCCCTATAATAAAAAACTTGTATAAGGGTTTATTAGGATGTTATAAGGTGTTTCATGGTCCTTTTGATGTTATTTAATGTGTTATTAACCTTGGTCATAGTCAAATATAGTCTTAAGTCATTTCATGTCACTTAAGGGTCATATCTAAGCCATTAATGAAGGTTTTATGATTTACCTTGGTATAAAAGTGTTCCAAATTGTCCTTTAATGTCCAATATTTAGAATCTTGTCAATCATGTCAATGCTAACTAAAAAACTTGCAGGTATTAAGTCATATCAAGAAAACATTTAAAAAAGAGGAGGTTTTCGCAATTGCACAACTTTTAAAGGAGTGTGGCACATGTGTAAATCTTATATAATGGCCCTTAAACTTACCTAAACTAATTTCAATGCTTTATCAGCTTTGGAAGTCCCAAAAATGGCTCAAAACTATTCTACTCCTCCATCATTCTTCTTGGTATGTAAAACTAGTCAATAGGTTTTCTCATGATATGGCCAATAGGAGAGGTTTCAAGTAAAATGGTCTTGTGGGGTGTTGTTACACTTAGGCCACTTCCATTTCATGGTAGGATTTTAAATATTGGTTACCCATGCTATATGAACCAATGCTAATAAGTTGACTATATCTTTTTGCATGCAAATCCCCACACCCTATAGGTTTTCTCCTTGTCTAAGCTATTATGTACAAACAACTTGATTAAATTAATTATAGGATATGTATACATCCTTATTTCATGGTTTCCATCTTTGTTTTCATGTTTATAATTAAGTGGATAAGCCAAACATCTCAATTTGTAGTTTGAGTACACTAATGGAGTTGTAAGCATGATCATCAACTATAGATGTTTTCATTTCCTATGGTGGTTTCAAACAAAGGAATATTGATATTTCATGTTTCTCACAGGTCATGGAAATCAACATATCTTTCCAAGCTCAGTCTCAAAGGCTAACATCTATGAAGTTGCAGTCAAGAAAGGCCAACAATCAAATTTTTGCATGAATATCATACATAATTAGGTAAATGAAGGTCTTGAGCACATTCATGGAAATGTAATAAGGATTTTTACGATGTTGTACACCTTATTGAACATGATTAGTCAAGCCAAGTCTTTCAAATGACATGTAATGGGCTATGATAACCAATTCAATCCCTTACACAACCCTATACCATTGATGGATACCTACAGGTGCCCCATAGGTGATTAATCACAATGGAATGTGTGAACTAGGAATTTGACTCAAGAGAGGTGTTAGTATCTTATTAGTGACAAAATGAAATGAAATTTAAAAATCAACACACTAGCTATAATACATCTCTAGGCCTAGTTACTAGGGAGAGCTTAGTGAGGGAAAGCCATTTGAGAACATAATTAAAAATGGAAAGAAATAAGAAATATGAACACAAAACACCAATTTCTTACCAAATCCTTGATTGCTCCAAAAGGTTCCTTCTTTGGCTTACTTGGCTTGTGCTTGAAAAATCTTCTTCAATGGAGTGTGGCTACCTTCATCTCCTCTGGGCACCTTTAGCTTTGGCTTGGCTCAACAATATGGCATTATAACACTAAGATGAAATGATTTTTTAAAGAATTTGATAATTATAAGTTTGGCATAAAAGATCTTAAAATTGGCCTCCTATTTATAGATTTTTGGAATGGTTCAAGGATCAACCATGACTGTCCATCTCAAAATTGAGATGTGTGGCCATGAATAAATCCAAATATGAAATTCATTCTAAAAATATCCTCATTAATATTTGGGATAGAGGGGTATTGAATAGGTATGAAGGGTCTTAATGAGTCATGGAGGGTCTTGATGAGGTATGGGAGACCCATAATCTTAATATTTTATACATTTATGGCTTATGGATGTCACCCCATATGATGATGTCACCTGATGATGCAGTTTATAGAAATAAATTTATTATAAAGATTTATTCAACAAGTTCTATGGAAAATTAAGGCCTTAATTTGGTTTAATTAGCCTAAAACATGATTAATCAACTTTAGTGCAAAATTTGGCTCTTGGTGCACAAATTGGTCAAAATGTCTTGTTATTGATCCAAAATTTGACTGGATTGCAATTGGAAGTCAATGTCAGATGCATTGGATCCATTATCCCATTTAGGATTTTACCAAAACCAAATAATAAAGGCACATGTCTTGTGTAAGAGATTTGATAGAGAAGAGCAATCTAGAGCACCCAGGTGCAAAATTGGCATTTTGACTCGAAATGATTTGATCAAAGTTAGCTAGCCCATAAATTGTATTGCCTCATTTAATGATACTCTGGCCAAAATTAGCACTTGAATATATCAATTTTAACTCATTTAATGCATTTTAGTGTTTTTAAGCTAAATTATGTACTTTGGTGGAAATTGGTCAAAAGCCTAAGCCTAGTTGGAGGTTATTAGTGACCAGTTTTAGGTGTCTATAGTTCCCCCCTATTTGGAAAGATGTTATAAAATGTAAGAAAATCAATATCTTCTCAAATAATGAGAAAAGGCTTGTATGCCAAAAATAAGATGATGGTTGAAGAATAAAGCTTCAAATGGTGTTTGGGAAGCCTAGGATGATGCCCCCTTGAGGGAGTGGCCATCACATTTATTGATGGATGATCCCTCAAAAAGAAATAAGAAGAAAGGTGGAATGAACCCATGGTTGAGATTAATCCAAACAAAAAAATGCTTGCATGCATTGATGTAAAAAGGATATTGATTTACCCAAAGGTGGTTATAATTAGGAATAAAAGTCAAAATAATGATTGTCCATAGGCAATTATAATCATTAAGATGATCTAGATTGGCTAAAGATGATTATGCCCTAGATAGGTCTAATTAGAAAGCATAACTCAAGGATATAACCTGGAATATAGATTAAAGATGAGTGGGTGAAAAGTGATGAAATAGATGAATGGACGAATAAGATTGATCAATGTGAATGATTTAGTTGTACCTGTTAATGAGGAGATTCTCAACTTGATTAGCAATGATACAACTAGAATGGTCAATGGGTTAATTTGATCAAAGGTGGGATGGGAGGATTTTCCAAGGTTCTAAAGAGAAACTTTTGTGACATCATTGATTTTAGACCTTCTTGAAGGTAATTTTTGATGTAGCATGTGATGAGCAGCATCATGATAGAACACCATGAAGACTTGGACAAAATATGCATAAGGACTGACTCTTGATCCAATAATCACTTAAAAACAATGAACTAATGATAAAAACCATGATGACAATGTTGACGTATGAATATAGGTGGACTAAAGAATAATGTGCTTGAAGAATCACCCAATGAACACATATAGACTGAGTTAAAGCAATAGTTTTGAAAGTAAACAAACAGGCAAGAAGACAAACAAACAAAAAAAGCACACAAATAGACAAACAACTTAAAATAAATAAACAAACAAAAATCCTAAAAATGAAATCAAAAGAAAGCATCCTAACAATGAATTTGCCCCAATACGGTGGATTGAGGATAACTGACTAGGCTTAGATAGCACAAATGTTTTTAGAATTTTGAAATGTTATGAATTTTTTTTTAATTTTGAGGTATCTTAACTTGTTAGAGAATGACAAGATATCTACTTGCAAAATGGCGAGAGTGTTTGCCTTAGGTTGCTCACAAAATGAAGAGAGTGTATGGAAAGGGGGACTAATGTGACCTCAACATGAATTGAGCATGACCTACTTAGTCCTAAAATGACTTCAAGTCACAATAATTCTATTTACACAAAAGGTGAGTAAAAACCAACTAGGTCCCAATAAGTTCTCAAATCCAAAAAATAGTCAATCAAATGAAAATAGTGATGGCAAGGTGATATGACAATGCATGGTAAACAAGTGTTACCCCTAGTTTTCCCATATGTAGTTATAACTAAGATATGATGGAATAGGTCAATGATACTAATTTTCCCATATGTGGTTATAATTAGTAGCAAGACTGGTGAGACACTGATTTGCCCATAAGTGGTTATAATCAAGCTCACATAACCAAACTTGATAGGATGAAAGATATCTTACCAAATCAACTGTCACACTACTTTCATAGACTATCATTGTAAACATGAATTTGATAATATTTGAAACTTGATCAAAATATCCTTGTAGAAAGTGCAAGAATAACCAAAGTAACCAAGATCAAAATAGGATTAGGTAGGATGACTAAAAATAGATGTTGGTCTAGATAGGAATGGAATGGTAGGATGGAATGGCATTGCTTTAGGATAATGATAGACTATTAGGATGGTAGAATTATAAATAAGGATGTTACGAGGGTTTCCCCCAAGTGATGGGGTGAATGGTAGGATAGCCAACAATGGTAAAAGGATATGTAACAATGGTAATGGCATAGTAGTGTGAAATAGTATGGTACATGTTGTTGGCTTGGGTGTGGTTTTTTATTCTATTATTCCTATTGATGGGGAGATGCATGCCCTAATAAACAAATGGTAAAAATAGAATACTTGATCATGTTAATTGATATCCCAAACCTCATCTAAATAGTTTCTCTATTAAGAACTGGTTACAGATTTGGTTGCCAAGAATGCTTTTATGATCTTTGTTAGTTATTGATTTTGATTATTTCAAACATTGAGACAATGTATATTTGTAGCCTCTACAAAAGAAAGTGCAACCATGGATGGTAAACAAGTAAAAATAATGGATGGTAGGTTTTATTGTGAAATGGAATGGTAGATGATAATATAATGTATAATGGTGGGGAAATAAATGAAGATTGGGACTTTTAGTCACACATATGTTGTTGATGTTGGATTCAACATAATTTTGATTGTGTTACGGCTGAAGACTTGTTCACTTGATAGGACCATCAAATTTTTCTATTATTTGGGCCTGAGAGTAGCTACCATCTGATTAGGCTGTAGATAGAAAGTTATTTTGATTTGATCTTTGATTTTGTCTTCATCAAGCAGTGAAGAAATTTCATGCTCAACTTTTTGTTCCTCAATGAGGTTTTCACCAATGAAGTTGTCTTGATTGTCCCATAGTGCCTCTGAGAAGGTTTCACTAATGAACATTAGCTTTTGACTTTGATTTTCTTTTAGTGCTTCTGAAAAAGTTTCACTAGAAAATGTTGAGTTGAAACTTTTATTGTATCCTAGCACCTCTAAAAAGGTTTCACTAGGAGAGTGTTCTTTTGTTACATGAATGTGGTCTTAGATTCCTTCCTCTTCTTTAACTACTATGTCACCATGGATGCATTTCAACAAAGTGTTGATTCTATCAATCCTAATTGACACTTATGGGAGATAGAATGTCAATAATATGGCTATCTTGGTTGATGGTAATAACATGTGGAATGGTAATGAAATATGTGTTGGCATCACAATCCTTGTAGAATATACTAGGAGAACTTATGTCAGTACTGAAGTACTCATCTTCAAAAACTATAGAAGGATCACAAATGTAATCAAATTGATCTATGAGGTATGTATAACCAATTTTGTAACAACCATAAACATATTTTTCTTTTGAATCTGATTCTAACTCAAGAGAATTTGAAATTGATGTTGAGACTGATGTTGATTCTAATTTTGATGCTAAATCTGACGTCAATCCAAGAATAGAACCTGACTTTAACTTTGATTCTTCATCTAATGGGTACTCTATTATAATCATGTCTTTTTGAATGTTTGGTATTGGATAAGTAATGACCTATGATGGCATAATGGGCTCCACAAAGATTGGTTTGTCAAAGTGAGACTCCTCCATAATGGGAAATAGGTTAAGAGACAACTCTTTAAGGATTAGATTATCAAGGAGAGACTCTTGAAAAATAGGCATATAGTCAAGGTAATGATTTTCCCAAAGGAAGTTACAATCATTAAGAAGTGACTCAGCAAAGACTACATCATCAGAGTGAGACTCCTCAATAAGTGGTATAGGATAGGTAATTTATCACAAGTTGACTTATCATAAATGATTGATTAAATAGAAAAATCTTGGATTGGTTGGTTCTCTTGGCCTTGGTTTCTAATGAGTTGGAAGATACTAATTTTGAACATAGATTTGTCTTTGAATGATTGGATCGATTGAGGTTTGGATGGGATTGGTAGTGGAGGAGGAATGGTTTGTGGTTGGATAATGGTAAGGCATTGGGGAGCATGATTGCTTGCATGAGCCAAAGGACAAAGTCCTGATATGGTAATGATAGGGTAGTGTGGAGCTTGATTGCTTGCAAAAATCAAAGGACTAGGTCTTGGAATGATGAAAGGGTGTTGTGGAGCTTGGTTGCTCACACAAGCCAAAGGACTAGGTCTAGGAATGGTAATGGTATTCCTTGGATATTGTAGAGCTTGATAGCTCATATAATCCAAAGGAGGGTTAGAGGTAGTCGATGATTGGATAAAAAAATATGTCATGGAACTTGATTGCTTTCACAAGCCAAAGCATCCAAGTCTTCCTCATAAATCATATCATCCCAATCGTGAGTTGGCTCATAAGCTAGTTCTTGACTATATTCCATGTACTGATTATTGTAAAGAGGATATGGATCCGTATCCCAAACAATATTATCTGTAGTTGGGTCTTCAAAGTCCTCACAAGCCTCTTCATGCCAATCAAGTCTTGATTTGGATTTTGTGTATTTTGACTATGTTCCCTATATGGAGTATTGTAGGGAGAATAATAAAACTCCTTATAAAATATTTCTCTATAGGGGTTCCTAGTGGGATTTTGTGTAGCCATTCTATCATAAGTTGGATTGTACATGACTCCACCATAATTGTAGCTATACATATCTATGTACATATGAAATATTTGAAACAAAAAGGTTTAGTGTTCTACAAACTCTAAAAAACTATCCAAATGAAAAATGGTTCAAACTTTGTCTAACTTGGTCAATGGGGTGGAGTTATATCTCTAATATGGTCTAAAAGTGGAGCTGTATCTCCAAAATGATTTGTGCTAAGACTTGGCATAAAATACTCTAACATCAAATGTCTAATTTCAAATGTCATATGCACAAAAGGTTAAGCATCTGAATAAAAATTGGCATGTTAAACGTCTAGGTCAAAGTGTTCCAAACAAGGTCTAAACTAGGAAAGGGGAAAAGAGTCGCTAGGTATTTTATCCAAATATAGAGTCAAAAGCTAGGATCAAACAAGGCATGTGCTAGGACTTTTGGCCAAACGATGTCAAAAGCTAGACTTGAAACAAAGGATTGATGTGAATTTAATCTAACAAGTTTAGAAACAACTTTGACATAGACCCGACAAATGGAATCAAACATAAACATGATCAATTAGAATAAGGCATGAGGAAAAAGGCTCTTGAAGAAAGACCATGTTCTCCCATATAAAGGCATAAACATTAATGAGGATAGGCATTGAACAAACAAACCATCAATAGTTTTGAAATTTGGGTAATCAATTAATCAAAGTTATGCAACTCAAAAGAGAAAGATTTATGTATCATCCTCACGAATTGAAGCCTAAATAAAAATCAATCAATATTTGAATTCAAACTTGATAAGGTTAATTGAAACTCAACGTTAAAAACTAGGATTTGATTAAACTAGCTAGATAAAAGTGGATAGTATGATTGTGCTTAAATAAGGTCCAAATGGTATACATGACATGGTGTGAAAAAAATGGTTTTGGAACAATGGTAAACAAGTTTTGAAACAAATTGAGTATCCTAACGGTGTAAGCATCCTCGAATGATGTGATCAATGTTATGTTTCAAAGACTCAAAGGCAAAATGGTTTGATATGATTTTGGTAGTGTAACACTACCCTTTGAAACTCAAATGACACACACACAAACAAGTTTAGAAAAAAATTCAAGGCACAAGTGTGGTGTAAAATGGCCGGCATAACGCCTCTTTAAATAAAATAATGACATATAAATAAATTTATTTTGCCATCGCTTTATGAACAAATAAACAATTTTTAGTCTTAAAACATACCAAGCAAAAATGACCAAAATACTCTAAGTATAATCATCCAAATCCTAGAAATGGTATGGCAATGTGGGGTTGACTAAACTATCAAGCTTTCAAACATTTCTAGGGGAATCAATTGCACAATGACTTTCACGTCAAATAATGTAAGAGAAAAGCACAAAAATTTGGTGTCCACAACATTAGCTAGTTGTAAAAAGGTTAAGTCCTTTTTACAACCACTACATATTATTTTTTGCTTAGTGTAGTGCAATGTCCAAATGTAGATACGTCTCACATGCAACTCAGAAAGAGTGGATGAAGTCAATGTCAGGAGATGAAACCCTGGGTCAAAGCTTTCCTAAAGAACTTGTGGGAGGTAATGAAGTCCCCCTTACAAGCCAAGTTTGCATGAAATAAAAGACTAATAGAAAGACTTTAGGGTCATTTTTAAGGTCACTTCAACTTTTATGATTTTTTGGGAAGTTTTTTAGACGACATTCTTTCTAAGCCTTGGACTAGGCTTTTTGTAATAAAGATGGCGATTCTGATTCCAAGGGTTCCCTAAAGGTGACAAATAGAAGAGCATACATGCACAAACCTTCTCTTTGCTAAACAATTTTTAATTAAAAAACTATTGAAAATAATAATTGACAAGTGTGTTCAATTTTAGAACCCAAATGAAAGATGCAGTGGTGTTCTTTTGACCCCTTGGTCTTAAGTTGTAACTTTAAAAGTATAATTATCAAAGCATTCACTTAAGCTAAATTTTTTATTAATCCCAAAAAGAAAGTTTCTAATTAATTTTAAAACACTCAAATGAAGTATTAAAGGCATTGATTTAGTTTTTTTTATATGACTTTCCATGTAGATCTTGCAAGAAAAATGTTAGCACTTTGTTTAGCCTTGAAGCACATTTATCAAATGAGGTAACCTTGAAGGGCAAAATCTGTCAACCTGAAGGAAAAATCTCAAGAAAGCAAACACCTTAGATTAGAAAATGTTAGAAAAAATATAAAAAAAATCTTAAAAAAAATAATATTAAATATATGAATACCTACAAACAAGAAATTAGAAGGCTAAAAATAAAACATAACACAACACATAAAAGCCTACACACAAAACTTAAAAACCTGCAATCAATATTTTTAACATAACTTTTAAAACATGGATCAATTTGTCGCAAAATTTTTAGAGGTTTTCAATGACTCTAGGGCACACATTTATGAAAAAAATTATTTCTAAAAATTCAATAATTTTTTTTATCAAATCTGTTATAACCATTTTTACCAAAAAAATACAAAACAGAAAATGATAGTCACTAAAATAGATATAACTTCTAAAATATAAAGTATTTTTTTGTGATATTTTTAAATAATATCAATGACATATTTATATATATTAAAAAAAAAAATTTAGACAAAAATATTAAGTAAATAAAAATTTATGAATTCTTTATTTGTCATTTTTACTCAAATCAAAAACAACAAAAAAAGGAATTAAAACTATGAAATATAAAAAAGTTTATGTGTTGCACTCTCATGAAGATAGTCTCACTGGGCATGCCATTATTTTAAATATTAATTTGACTCAAGATAGGTTTTAGTATCTTGTTAGTGACAAAATGAAATCAAATTGAAAAACCAACACACTAGCTAGCATACATCTCTAGGCTTAGTTACTAGGGAGAGCTTACTGAGGGAAATCCATTTGAGAACACAACTAAAAAAAAGAAAGAAATAATAAATATGAGCACAAAACATCAATTTCTAAACAAATCCTTAATTTCTCCAAAATTTTCCTTCTTTGGCTTGCTCGGCTTGTGCTTCAAGAGATCTTCTTCAATGGAGTATGGCTACCTTCATCTCCTCTTGGCACCTTTGGCTTTGGCTTGGCTCAAAAATTTGACATTACAACACTAAGATGAAATGATTTTTTAATTCATTTGGCAATTATAAGTTTGGCATAAAATATCTTAAAATTCAATAAGCAAGGCCTCCTATTTATAGATTTTTGGAATGGTTTGAGGATCAACCATGACCATCCATCTCAAGACTGAGATGTGTGGCCATTAATAAATACAAATATGAAATTCATTATACAAATATACCCATTAATATTTTGGATATAGGGGTATTTAATAGGCATGTATGGTCTTAATTAGGCATAGAGGGTCTTGATGAGGCATGGGAGACTCATAATCCTATTATTTTATGCATTTATGGCTTATGGATGCCCCTCATATGATGATGTCACCTGATGATGTAGGTAATATAAATCAATTTGCAATAAATATTTATTCAAAAAAATTCATGGAAAATTAATTTAAGGCCCTAATTTGGTTTAATTAGGCTAAAACATGATTAATCAACTTTAGTGTAAATTTTGGCTCTTGGTGCACAAATTAATCAAACTAGTCAAAATGTGTTATTGGTCCAATATTTGACTATATTAAAATTGGAAGTCACTGTCAGATGTGTTGGATCCATTATCCTATTCAGGATGTTACAAACACCAAATAACAAAGGCATGTGTCTTGTGCAAGAGATTTGACAGAAAAGAGCAACCTAGAGTACCCAGGTGCAAAATTGACATCTTGACTCGAAATGATTTGATCAAAGTTAGTTGGCCGATAAATTGCATTACCCCATTTAATGATACTATATCTAAAATAAGCACTTGAATATATCAATTTCAACTTATTTAATGAATTTTAGTGTTTTTAATCCAAATTATGCACTTTGGTGGAAATTGGTCAAAAGCTTAATTGGAGGTTGTCAATGGCCAGTTTTAGGTGTCTACAGAATGAAGGAATTGACTTGTTTGAACTATGTCAAGGTGAAAGGGATTCATTTGTATAATTTGAGAAGGTATATACTGGTTAGAAAACCACACACTATGCATATTTTCCATATTATACCTGCATTACCCTTGTCTGCTACTATGTATACACCTACAAGTCTCCACAGAGGTCTGAACATTTGGAGTGCTAGAGTTTAGACATGTTTTGAGAATTTCATAGAGGATTCAAAAGTTAGATAATTTTATAGTAGTCATTGTGGATCCATAAGGTATTAGGTAGACTTGATGTGTCATGTTCACATATGGAGAAAGAGTTTAGGGATTTGTTACCTTAAAAACTCTGAAGCAAAGCCTTATCTACATTTGATGCTATCATATAATGAGGTGACGTGGAGTCTAAAGGAATTTAAATGCCTCCATAATGTATCCATTATATAAGAGTGAGACATTTCAAAATAAATTGAGGGTTTATCTAAATGAATATGATGTTAGGAGACCTCTATTCTAAGCAATTCTTCACTGTAGGTTTTCAATGTTTACTATGTGCTTGGATCTTCAAGTGATCTCATAGTCCAAGGTGGTAGGATAAGATCACGTCTTCATGGTAGGTGAGCCTATTGAAGTGATAATGGTACTAATTTCTAAAATAATAGTGAGTAAAATGATATTTATGGTTTGAGTTTAAACTATCACCTACAGGTGTACCTTTACCCTCAAAAGGGTCACCTATAGTTAGTTGTAGTATAGCAATGTAGGTTAAACACAATAGTGGGTGTATTGGTCTAGTTATAAGCATGATATGAGTATATTTCACTCATTAAATGAGACCAAAATATTTCCATAAATCCTAGACATGAAATTGAATATGCATAACATTCTATAGGTGTCCTCTTTACTCTCAGGATAATCACCTACAATCAACTGTCGTGTGAAGTGTACTAACATATGATAGTTTGGCCTTATCATAGGTCTTTGAGCATGAAGTGAGTTCAAATTAAGTTGAAAGTGACCTATAATATTTCAAGGAGATCATCTAATGTGATACAAGGTATAACCATGCACAATACACCTACAAGCATGTCACTCTTGAGCAAATAACATAGTCACAATTGATTGTAGGCTAACCTAGTCAAGTGGAGTTGGGTGCATTTTGAAGATTTGGAAAAAGGGAATGAGTTTTGACATGCTTAAGAGGTTATTGATATTTATAATTAACATCTCATTATTTATAAAGACAAGCAAATATTTATAAAGACAAGAAAATAGGGCAAGAGTTGATTTTCAATCATACCTATAGTCAATATGCCAATCTTGCACACAGTCAGTGTTCAAGAAGTCTACCTTGGGTTTTACGAGGTTTGGAGGGGATATTGGTGTGATCCAACCATGAAATTTAGTAAAAAATGTCCTCATCACTTTAAAAATATTCTCATACCTTTTTTTTACTCGAGATAATAGGGGAAGTGCCCTATGTTCTATATTAGACAGAGGGCACTCCCAAAGAGCCATACCCTATAGGGTTGTTATAAGAATGATAGGGGAAGGTTCCAAGGAGACTTAAATTACTATAGAGAGATGTAAATATTTGATTTGGACATGAAAAAATAAAGGGAAGCCCTCACATTCATGACCAACCACTCAAAGGTGGTGGTGAAGAGCTAAACACAATCAAAGTCCACTATGCCTGACTAGGCCTAAAGCCCACAAGGGGGTCTAATACCACTTATAGGACTAGATGAGATTTGAAAATAATTGGATGACCTCTATTGGGAGTTATAAGGTATTTCAAAGCCTTTGGTTCGCTAAGGAGGTCACAAAGAGACCATTTTTTGGCTCAAGAATATGATAGGGTGCACAAAAAGCAAAGAAGAGATCGAGAAGGCAACTTTAGAATCTCATAACATTACGGATGCTTAGTATGGGAGTCTAAGGAATTAGGATATGTTGGAAAGGGTCCTAAACTTGAATTTTTTGGAATTTGTTCACAGATTGAATTTCATAGTTTTATGAGCAATCCTTAAGGGGTAAAACTACTTAAAATCATCTAAAACCCTTGTCAATGACCCAGTAGAGAAGATAAAGAAGTAAATTCATCTGAGAGTGATAGTTTGGTTATGGAAATGACTTAATATTTTAGATGACTCCTTGGGGGTCCTTCTTATTAGATTGACTTATACCCAATTTGTATGGATAAGGTAAAAAATAGATTTTCTTGATAGATTTGTGTGCTTTGCAGGTACAAAATATTTTCAAGGGATGTGAATCACCTTGGGAGAGATAATGAGACCTAATATAATTCCTCATATCCATCTCTTTCTTTATAAAATCACATAAGTACCTCTACAAACACCTTCGCTTTAGGAAATCCAAAATGGCATAATGAATGAAGATTGATTACCAAGTGAGAAGGTGATAACTCCAATTGGGAGGCATTTTAAAGTATACTTGATGGATCTAAGGATAATATGACTCTTAATAAGTGTCACATCACCCCTGTATGGATTGGTTTGAGAAACTAATGACCATCTTGGTGCCAAGTGTGAAGGATGAGTGAAAGAAGTGTGATTATGACTATAGATAGTGAGAACACTTGTCAAAAAGAGTATTGATGATTAAGGACATATCAAATGCATTTTGGAGCCTATATATAACCCCACTTCATAGTGTAATGATTTCATTTATTTTTATTCTATTGTGGAGTGCTCAAGGAAGGACAATGATGAAGGCAATTTTCAAGGAGCTAATTGAAGGGTCCTATGCCAAAATTGAAGAGTTTCATGCCTTGGAGAGACATTTCTCCAAAGATACATTGCATGTTCTATCTCATACTTCATTCCTCTACATATTTAACTCTCTCTCTCTCAGCTTGACACATGTTCGTGTGACCCTTGAGCTTCATTCTTCTCTCTTCTCTCTCACAATCTATAAGTACTAGCCATTTTGGCTCTTGTATATAATTCCACACCATGTATGGTGAAGCCTTGTAGGTTTTATTTTGTAATTTTCATGTGAATAATATATTCAATCTTTATTTGAGTTCATAAACATCTTTTCTAAGTGTGCAAAGTGATGAATGGTGAGGTCTAGTGATAAGCTTCTATCCTTCTCCTTATCCTTTCATGTCTAGTGAAATAATTTTTCATTATAACAGGTCATATGGAGTGTAACTAGTGTGTTTGACTCTGTTAAAGTGTGCAAGTGGGCTTATAATTAGCAATTTGACCTCTATTCCACTTACTTTGAGTTGTCTCACGCATATTGATGCAAGAGCATCACTCCTAGTGAACCTTTTTGACAAATTTTGGATTTTTTGCATTCATGTAGGTTGGATTATGCTTTGTATGGCTTAAAATGACCCAATAATTATTATAATTCAAAATGGTAGTCTATAAATTCATCTAGGTAGTGCAAATTTCAAATTTAGGATTTTCTTAGCAAAACTAGTTATATGCAAAATTTAAATTTTTGCTTGTTGTATAACTTTTAGTGGTAATGGGATGGATTGGATAATTATTTGGACAAGTTTTAAACACTTATATTAACCTATTGGAACCTTTTCAATGGTCTAAAGGCTTATTTATATGGGAATCTCATGTTAGACCAAATTTCAATACTTGGTAACTCACCTTGAGACCGTTGGAGGTGACCAAGGTAGTTACAATGGTTGATATTCATTAAAAAGGTGATATTTAAGAGTTTTATTTAGTTAGATGCATGTTTTTTTTAGATAAAACTCAAAGGAATAGAGGAAATAATGACCTTGTCCAAGAAAGTGTATGACAAACCCCTGTCTTGAGTATTTTGACTTGGTTGCAGACTATATTTTTTAAGATAGATGATAAAATGGAATTTTATAATGGTTCTAAATTATATTCAAATATTTTTGAATGTGTTTTGATTTCTTAGTTTCAATAAATAATAATAAATCATCTGGTGTTCAGACATATGTATACACATACCCCTGTCTTTGTGTGAGTTTCTCTATTTATAGATTGTGCTTGTTAAGATTGTCAATCAATGGATTTGTAATACTATATAATATGTTATTGAAGGTGTAATAAGTGTTTTCTGAGGTTAAAATATTCATAAACAATCAAAAAACTTTTTTGTTCATAGGCATCTATAAGATAGACATTGTTTCTTGTAGCAGACCTTGTATGAGTGGACTGTGTGCATATTCCATTGTAAGAGGTGATCTTTAAATCAAAGTTTAAAGTGTTTGGATATGTTTAGGTAAGTTATTTTCATGTGTTTTAAGGTTTATATAATCTTGGTTTTCATATTATTGTGTTTTATCCATCTCTGTAGGGATATAGACTGGTAAACCACTAACTTCCTTGCACAATCAAGTGTATCTTGATGGGAAAAGCTATAATAGTGGATTGTTAAGGACCAAATGATGATTGGGAGACATGTAAAAGGTTAATAAAAACCTAAAAAATCTTTCATAGATCTTTCAAACACTCTAAGATGTTCACAATTGACTTTTGTTTGCTCTTGGGTAGTGATAGGGTCCTAAAAGCCCTAATTTAGGGTTTCTTGCATATATTGCATTCTAACTATCAAAAATCAACCAAACTTTGTAATATGACTAACTTGGGTAGTGATAGGGTCCTAAAATCCCTAATTTAGGGTTTCTTTCATATCTTGCATTCTAACTATAAAAAATCAACCAAACTTTGTAATATGACTAAATTTTAAGTTATATAATTTATTCACATATTTCCAAGTGTGTATGGGTTGTGTAGTATATATTTTTAAGGTTATGGTTAGATTAGGCCTAGAAAGGGCTAATTGAATAAGCTTAAAAGAGATAAAGTGGACCTAGACAAGGAGTTAGGCCACCAAAATTGACATACAAGTGTGTCTTAATCATGTAAAGGGGAATAAACCATTTATAATTCATATTTAAATATAATTTTTCCATACTAGTAAGATAATAGGGGTAAAGGGATATTAGGAAGAGTTAAAGAACCTAGTGAGTTTGGATAAAAGGACAAGGTTGAGATTCAATCCAAGGAACCTCTACATCATTTTGGTATTAAATCCAACATTAGATATATAAGAACAAGTGGGATAAATAATATCCTTTTGAGAAGAGAAAAATATTTACTTGTTTGATAAATTACCTGAATAAGGATCAAGATGCCACCCAGGATAAATAGAGGAGGTGTTGCAAGGAACCAAATGAATCAAGATTTTGTGTTGGCAGAGCTAAGAGACCTTAGAGTTAGATTGGATGCTAGATTGACTATTTTAGAATTAAACCAAAGAATATGAGTCATAATAGGGGACTTGAGTGATAGGGAAGATGAGCCACAATACCATAAGGAAGAAGAAGGAGAAGAAATAGTTGAAGGACCTAAAGATCAGGGTATAGAGAGACTCGTGAAGGTGATCATGAGTCAAGGATATAAACCAAAAGTGTAAATACCCACATATGTATGTGGTATTTATGGAGAAGAAATCATGGATTGGGTGAATGAGTTAGACAAGTATTTTGAGTATGAAGAGGTATTTGATGAGAAGAAGGTCAAGTTTGCAAGAACCAAATTGAAGGGGCATGTTTCATTATGGTGGGAATTCACACAATATGAGAGAATAAATAAGGGGAAGAATAAGATAAATTATTAGGACATAATGGTTTCCAAGTTCAAAGGCAAATTTTTTCCAGGTGACTATGAGACTAACCTATTCATATAATTATAAAATTTAAAGTAAAAGGAAATGACTGTGAAGGCATATACATAAGAATTTTATAAGATAACCATCAAGTCAAGACATGTTGAAGAAGACAAAGAGAAGATTGCAAGGTATTTTAATGGCCTAAGGTAAAATCTATAAGATGAACTAATACTTGTTTTCCTAAGAACACTAGAGGAGTGTTACCAATTTGCACTCAAGGCTGAAGATAAGTTGAATAGGAAACAGAATTAGTAGAATAGAGGAAGGGGAAAAAATTTAAGAGGTAGAGGACAACAAGGAGGAATAGGTTTCACATAAAAAGGCTATCAAGTTGATTCAAGTAATTCACAAGAATAACCCACTAATTGAAGAGGTAGTTTTAGAGGTAGGAAACCTTTTAACAGAGGTGGTTTTAGAGGTAGGAGACCTTTTAACAGAGGTGGTTATGAATCAAGGGGTAGAGGATCAAGTGCATTTACAAGAAGGTGTTTCAAGTGCAATAATTTTTCTCACAATAAATCATGAGAGTCTCTAGAGGACCAACTAGTAAGAAGCCTAAGAAATAAAGGGAGAAATCAAATTGCATAAGGAGGTGAGGAAGAGAGTGTTTTCTCTCCATAACACATGGAAGAGCCTAAAGTGTGAGAATCATTGCTCATGAGGATGGTGATGATCAAGCCACCCAAGTAAAAGGAGCCACCACAAAGTAAGACTCTCTTCAAGTAATCTTGCAAATGCCAAGGTAAGTGTTGCAAAATGGTCATTGATTCAAGAAGTACAAATAATCTTATTTTTATAGAAATGGTTAACAAGTTTGGGATGAAGAAACTACTTCACTCCACTCTATACAAAGTCTCATGGTTGAATAAGGGATAGAAAGTCTTAGTGAGTAAATAAAGTTGGGTAAAGTTACAAATTGGAATGTATAAAGATAAGGAACTTTGTGATATTATCCTAATAGATATGTGCCATGTGTTTCTTGGGAGGCCTCGATAATATGATAGGAAAACCACTTGTGATGGAAGAAGGAACATGTATAGTTTGATCAGGGATGGAGTTAGTCACACTCTGTTTCCCTTGAAGGATGAGGAGAGTGATAAACAATTTGGCTCACATGTGATTCTAGTAAGTGGAAAAGAATTTTTTAATGTTATGCATGAAGAAGAGATAGGATTTGATTTGGTAATCAAGCCTAAGACTATTATGAAAACCACTAAGATAAATGTGCTAATGCAAGAGATCTAAGAAATGTTGTATTAGTATGCAGATATAGTTGTTGATGAGCTACCCAACACATTGCCACCTATGAGGAGTATAACACATCACATAGACTTTATAACTAGATTAAGTATACCTAATAATTATTCCTACAATATAACCCCACAAGAGAATGTTGAGATCCACATACAAGTGTAGGAGTTGTTTGAAAAAGGGTTGATCAAAGAAAGCTTGAGTCCTTGTGTAGTCCCCATAGTATTGGTGCTAAAGAAATAATGTGAGTGGAGAATGTGTATTGATTCTAGAGACATAAACAAGATCACCATAATATATAGATTTAAACTTACCAGGATGGAGGATTTGATGGATTGCTTGAGTGGAGAAAGCTACTTTCCCAAGATTCACCTTAAGAGTGGATATTACCATATAAGAATCAAGCAAGGTGATAAGTGAAAGACTGCTTTCAAGAAAAATGAAGGTTTGTATGAGTGTCTGGTCATGTCATTTGGTTTGAATAATGTACCTAAAACTTTTATGAGATTAATAAATGAGGTACTAAAACATTTCATAGGCAAGTTTGTAGTAGTATACTTGGATGGCATATGAATCTATAGCCAAAGCAAGGAGGAACATCTTCATCATTTGGCGTTGGTTATGAAGAGGCTGAAATAAGAGAGGTTATTAATCAACCTCAAGAAGTGTCATTTCATGAAATCAGAGTTGTTGTACCTTGGATTTGTCATATCACAAAGCATTCTGAAAATAGACAAGAACAAGGTGAAGGCAATCATGGAGTGGCCAACACCTAGGACAATAGGAAAGGTAATAATTTTTCATGGTCTTACAAGCTTCTATAAGAATTTTATAAGGAATTTTAGTGGAATATGTGCTCCCATCATTGGCACCATCAAGGGAGACAAGAAAAACTTTATGTGGAATGAGAAGGAAAAGAAGATCTTCCAATACTTGAAGAAAAAAATCATGGAATAGCCAATGTTAGCATTTCCAAACTTCAACAAGGTGTTCTAAATATAGTATGATGCAATTGATGTAGCCATAGGGGCTGTCCTAAGATAAGAGGGCAGACCAATAGCCTATTTTAGTGAGAAGTTGAATGATGCCAAGAAAAATTACTCATCTTATGACTTGGAGTTTTATGCAATGGTGCAAGCATTGAAGAAATGGAGGCATTATCTCACGCCAAAGGAGTTAATATTATACACAGATAATCATGCACTTTAGTTCATCTCTAATCAGCCCAAGTTGAACCAAAGACATGTGAAATGGGTGGAGTACATGCAAAATTTCACCTTCACCATCAAGCATAAACAAGGACAAAGTAACAAGGTTGTAAATGCATTAATCAGGAGAGTCTTATTGATGCATGAGATTCAATTAGAAAGTGTTTGGATTGAGGCACTCAAATATTTGTGTGAGGATTATGAAGACTTCAAGGAAGCATACCATGCATACAAACACCCAAGCACACTAAACAAGGAGCCATGGTTGGATTTTTTACTTTACGATGGATTGTTTTTCAAAGGAGTATAGTTGTGTGTGTAAAAAAACTCTATAAGAGGAAATATGATCCAAGAAAATCACAATGGAAGCATGACATGCCATTTTAGGCTTGACAAGATAATGGAGTTGCTCATAAGGCACTACTATTGGCTTGAAATGAAAGCAAAAGTAAGTAAGTATGTGGAAAGGTGCAAGATTTATCAATTGGAAAAGGGTAAGATCATTAATTTAAGTTTGCATCAGCCCCTACCAGTCCCAAATAGGCCTTGGGAATTCATAAGTATGGACTTTGTGATGGGATTGCCTAGGACACAAAGGGTTTTGTTTTAATTTTTGTAATTGTTGATAGATTTTATAAAATGAAACACTTCATACCATGTAGAACCACTAATGATGCCACACATGTGGCTAATTTATTTTTCAAGGAGGTAGTGAGACTTCATGGATTGCCTATAAACATTGTTTTTTATAGAGACACATAATTTCTTGGTCACTTTTGGAGGACATTATGAAAGAAGCTAGAGACAAACTTGATTTTTAGTTTAACTTACCATCCTTAGAAAGATGGTAAAATTGAAGTGGTGAATATAAGTTTAAGAAACTTATTGAGATTTTTATCTAAGGAACATCCTAAGTAGTGGGATCTTATGTTGCCTCAAGCAGAGTTTGTTAATAATGATTCTAAGAGCATCAGTATGGGCCCATTCTAAGTAATCTATGGCATGTAGATTAGAGGTGTATTTTAAGTTATAAACATCATCCATATGGACAAATAAAGTTTTAAAGATGAAGATTTTACAATGGTAATGAAAGAGGTACATGAATAGGTAAGGAAGCACTTGGAGTTTAGTGTTGACAAGTACAAGAAATAGGTAGAATTAAGTAGAATAGAAGTGAATTTATATGTTGGGGACTTAGTCTTAGCTCATATCAAAAATTAAAGGTATCCAATGGGTGAATATAAAAAGCTAAAGATGAAAAAGATAGCTCCTTACAAGATTCTCATAAAGTTTACAAACAATGCATACAAATTGGAGTTGCCTAGTGGAGTAGGAATTTCACCTATCTTCAATGTTGAAAAAAATTACCCTTAAAAAGAAGGGAATGAAGGATGAAATATGTTATATGATGCATCTATAGAAATCCTAGATTGGGTAACATAATTTCCTAAGTCTAAGATAAAAGATATGAGGTGTATATTGGACAAGCAGGTGATTAAGAGGACTAGAGACAAATAGTACTTCAAGTATCTATTCAAATGGAAGAATCACCCAATATAAAATGCCATGTAGATGATTAATCATGACATACATAATTGAGGGATTACTCTAGAATCACTCATGGACAACAATCCATGAGTTATTTTTCCTTTCTCTGGGAGTATGATGTAGGAGCATCACTCTTAGGGAAACTTTTTGATAAATTTTGGATTGTTTGCATTCATGTAGGTTGGATTATGATTTTTATGCATTGAAAAGGATAAAATTATTCTTAGAATTCAAATTGGTATTCTAATAATGCATTTAGGTAGTGCAAATTTTAAATTTAGGATTTTCCCTCTAAAACTAGTTGTATGCAAAATTCAAATTTTGGATTGTTGTAGAACTTGCAGGGGTAATGGGATGGATTGGCTATGTATGTCAACAAGCTATAAAAAATTCTATGAACCTCTTGGAACCTTTTCAAGGGTATAAAGGCTCATTTGTATGGAAGTCTCATGTTAGACCAAATTTCAATACTTGGTAACTCACCTTGAGACAGTTGGAGGTGACGAAGATAGTTACAATGGTTGATCTTCATACAAAAGGTGAGATTTTTGAGTTCTATTTTGTTAGATGCATGTTTATTTTGAGATAAAACTCAAAGGAATAAAGGAAATAAGGCCCTTGTTCTGGAAAGTATATGGAAAACCCTTATCTTGAGTATTTTAACTTGGTTATAGACTATATTTTTAAGATAGATGATCAAATGGAATTTGAGAATGGTTCTAAATGCTCTTGAAATATTGTTGAATGTGTTTTGAGGTTTTAGTTGCAAAAAATAATAATAAATCATCAAGTGTTCATACATATGTATACACATACCCCTGCCTTTGTCTGAGTTTCTTGTAGTCATATAAAATGTCCAAATTGGTAGTTTGAGTGTCTCTTGTGACACCCTATCCAGATCCTTTTGGCATGCTCTTGTGACCCTTCCAAACACCTTTTTTCTCATTACCATCCATTTAAAACCTTATGAATGATCATTCCACCTCATCCAGGCTATTTTTTATAGGCCAATCCTATTACCCTAGGTCTCGAGCCTATAGGATAGGAGAGACATACATGGACTATAGCGCTAGACCCTAGGGTGTCACATTTTTAGTGCTCTTTTTCATTTTCATTTTGATCCCAAATAGTCATTTTCATTTGATCCTTATCCTTCATTATGTCATCCTAGTGTAAATACATAACCCATGACCAATGGTTCCCTATAAAAGCCTATCCAAATCGCATTTACAAGGAAGGTGACAAATCTTATAAAGCAAGCAATAATACAAACAAAGCACTAAGGCAAACTTACCTATTCTTTGCATATAGTCACCCAACACAACTACAAACATATTAAAACCCTCATACCAATCCCTAGCCATCTCAAACACTCTCAATTTGGTATTTTACATCTACATCACACTATTGCACAAAGCACATTAGGTTTGAGAACTAAATATGTCTTGCTCCCTCTTCGAAGTATTGGTATGTAGGCAACGTGCCCGCACAATGGGTGTGGATTACATGTTTAGTGTATTTCACACACTAACCCCCCTTTTCTTCAAGTGGTTCAACCATAATTGTATCAAGCATGATGGAGGGTTAGGGTTTGAAGATTAAATTATCTCTACAACAAGTTCCATTGACAATCAAAACTCAAGATTTCATAAGCAGGCTCACATAAGAACAATGCAAAAACCAAGAAAGTTTTAGGTCTCTGTGACCAGTTTGGATAATAGTGGTAAGAGTGGACTACAACACTGGACCTTGAAGTATCCTATTTTTGACACTCTTATCCTTTAACTAAATGAAAGCTATATTTAGATTCATGACACTATCCCAATCCTACACAACTAGTTTTAGCCTCTATCTCAACCATCTCAGTCCAGTTCCAGGCTAAGTTATATTTTTCCTTTTATTGTTTTTTTTAGAAAGGTAAAAAAGATAGATAAATTATACAAATTAGGATTGTATTTATTTTAATATTCTTTACTAATTTATTAATCTATACCTTAACTAAAATAGGAATAAAACTCTATTATTCCCAAAAAAGTTAAATCATTTTTTGAACCCGACTTACTTCATTTGTGCACAAAAAACCTAAAAACCTTAGGGAAAATTCTTTGTTGATTTTTCTAGTATTTTTCTAATTTTTCCTACATATATAAATTAGAATTTCCATTTAATTTTTAAAATTTACCATAATAATTTTAAAAATCATTTTTTCAAACCCTAGTTGTACTATACTAAGACCTATTGCTTTTTGAGGTATCACCTTACACATAAATCATATTTCACATCAAATCAAAAATAGATATTACTTATTTCAAAACATTTCTTGAAAATAATGAGTCCATACTTGATCCTATCATATATGAATGATGAAGTTTACTATATGTTAATTCAAAGCTTCATTCTTTCCCTTTCATGCTTACTTATCATAATATGGGATGATATTAAGAAATTTGTTGCTAAACATGTTAAGATCCCTTTCCTTCAAAAAAATGTTTACTTTACTTTAATACAAGATTTCATTACATACTTTCTCTCTCTCATGTGGAATAATTTTCAAGTCTATCTTGCAAAACATATTAGAAATATCATATCACAAGTTAAAGTTTTGTATGCATTAGTGCACAGTATTGTGCTCTCTATCCCTTGCTAGCTATCTCTCATGTGGAATGCTCTTTATAATCATATTACTATACAACTTATAAATCCAATTACATGCATTTCATTCCACATATATGGTTTCTACCTAGATGCATATAACTCTTTGGCCACTTTTGAGTATTTCCCTGTTACTAATAGACACAAATAAACACTAGTGGTTATATGTATTCCTCATTCCTTCAAGTTTGGTATATCTAACTCTTATCCCATACCTACTACCAGCTCTATGCCTAGAGTATATCATGCGGTACATGTTATCACCCAAGTTTATGAAGATAGGCAGGTTGATTACACCCATGGCTATAGCTTTGTCACTCAGGGTAGCACCTCTTTTGATACAATTTTAGTTCTCAAGCTCCTTCAATGATTGGATGTTTATAAAGATGTGTTGTATGCAGCCCTTCATAATACTAGAATTCTTATTTCTATCAAACTCTCTTATGTCACCTTTATCCTCAACATAATGCAATGGATTGAAGAGCATATTTCCTTTGAGAAAGAGGATTTACCCCACACCACATCATCAAATAACATCTACCTCTGTATATTCAATTAAGAATTAATGGTGTAGGGGTAAAAAGAGTGTTATTTGATAATAGTTTAGGACTCAATGTTTTTAGTAATTCTTTTTTTAAACATCTTAATATACAACCTCACGATCTAGACCATTCTGACATGAACATCAAAGATTTTGACAACATTCCATGGAAAGTCATGGGTCAAATAATACTCAATCTTACTTTGGGACCTAAGACATTGCCAACTACTTGCCAAGTCATGCCAAATGACCTCAATTTTAATTTATTACTTGGTTGGTCTTGGATTCTTCAGTTTCTTCCACACTCCATGTTTGTCTAAAATTTAGTCACAAAGGTTACATCTACACATGCCAAATAGACAATAAACCTTTTAAATACTACCAGGTTGTTGATTCTCCATAGAATTACATTCCACACTTTAATCTTGGCAATATACCTATGCAACCCACTACTCATAGTATACCTTTGGACCATATAACACATCAAAAGCTTCCAAGTTATGTAACAACACCAATACCAAATCACAAATTTACCTCTCCTTTTGCACTTAAATATCTTCTTAAGATGGGATATCATGGCAAAGGTCTTGAAAAGCATGAACAAGCAATAATCAATCCTATCGAGGCATCCACATAACATGGAAATCAAGGGCTAGGATTTTGGCTTACCCTTCTTCATGATAAACCTTCTTCCACTGATTCAAAACATATAATGATTTATCCACCCATTACACCTATAGACCATATAATTAATCATGATTTTACATTATCATTGGTCTATCCAAATATCATTGATGATATAGTTTCACTAGATAGCTTCACATTAGATGAATTCTCTAATGATGAATCCATCCTACAGTTTCTCAAAGCACTCGAGTACCTCCCATCTTGTTATCATAAAAACATATTTCCTCATCAGATAAATGCCCATGTTTACTTTAGGAAAATTTAGATTTTCCCTGGGACATACCAGTTGACTCAATTGATATTATTCCTACAAACCCATACACACTAGATCATTCCACATTACTTAACAAGGAAATAGTTGATTTCAAGTTTGGAACTGATCAGGATTCCCGCATTGTCTTATCAGTCACTACCCTATGAAAAGAAGAGGATACAGATATCCATCAAACTCTAATAGATTTTCCAAAACTCTTTGCTTGGTATTACTTAAATATGCTAGGAATTGATACATTTATAGAAGTCCATCATATTCCCCTATACCTAGATGCTAAATCAATTAAGCTAAAAAATTTAAAATACATCCTATGGTGGCTCTCTTAGTCAAAGATGAGATCTAACACCTCTTAGATGCTAGCTTAATTGAACTAGTAGCACACCCTAAATGGATTTTTAATATAGTCCCTATGGTAAAACCCAACAGACAAATTTAGTGTTGTTTCAATTCTTGAGATTTAAATAAAGCATGCCCAAAAGATGATTTTCCCTTGCCTAATATTGACATGATCATAGATTCCACAACTAGGTATGAAATGTTATCATTCATGGATGGCTTTGCAGGATATAACCAAATCAAAATCACTAAAAAAGATCAAGAGAAAACATATTTTACAACACCTTGGAGTACATTTTGCTACATTGTCATGCCTTTTGGATTAAAAAATGTTAGATCCACATATCAGCGTACTATGATGGATATATTTATTGACTTGATTCACCACACTGTTGAGGATTATGTCAATGATATATTAGCTAAATCTAAAAAATGACAACATCACGCTATCCATTTACTAAAGATTTTTCAATGACTTAGGCAATACAATGTTTGATTAAATCCAAAGGAATGTGTGTTTGGAGTTACATCAAGCAAACTGTTAGGTTTCATTATTTCTCAATGTGGCATAGAGGTTGACCCTAAGAAAGTTAGCAATTATTGACATGCCACCTCCCATAAACTTAAAACAACTTTGATCCTTACAAGGCAAGATCTAAGAAATTTATCATTTTGTAGCTCAACTTGATGATAAAACTCAGTCATTCACTTGATTATTAAAGAAAGATACAAATTTTATCTAGGACCAAGCCTATAAAGAAAGCTTTGACATAATCAAGCAGTATCTTCTTAATCCACCTGTTATATTACCACCTATACTTGATAGGCCTCTCCTAATATATATCTTAGTAATAGATCATGCATTAGGATCACTCTTAGCACAACATGATGATCAACATACCAAGCGATCAGTTTATTACATCAGTCGCACATTTGTTGATTACGAAAAAAATTATTCTACGATGGAAAAATTATGTCTAGCATCAGTTTTTGCCACACAAAAAATTTGACATTACATGATCAATAATGAGACCCAGGTTATCACAAAGTCAGATCCCTTAAAAATTTTAATGGAAAAACCACATCTCTTTGGTTGCATCGTAAAATGGGTCATGTTATTAACAAAATTTGACTTTAAGATAGTTCTACAAAAATCAATAAATGGCCAAATCATTGTACATAATTTGGCAACTGCACCACTATTGGACACTAATCTTATTAGTGACACATTTAGAGATGATTTTAATATCTACTCATTTTGACACTTGGACCATGTTCTTTGATGGTTTTCAATGTGTATCTAGCATAAGGGTAGGCATTATCTTTATCGACCCTTCTAGTCACACAATTCCTATTACATATCAATTAAGCTTCTCCTGCACCAATAACACGACAAAATATGAAGCATTTATCTTAGGTCTCTTTGCTTCCTAGTCCCTCTAAATTAGATCTATTCAAGTCTTTGGTGATTCCAAACTTGTGGTCAACCAAGTCAATGATCTATATCAGATAAAAGAACATTTTATCCCATACCAGAACATGGTATAATGTTTATCATCATAGTTTGACTACTTTTCTATAGAAATTATACCAAGAAAATACAATCAACACGCAGATGCAATGGCAAGTGTCACATCTCTACTTCTTATTGACATCAATGATGATCAAGCTTTTTTTATAATTAAATAATTATAAATGCATCAATATCCAATGCATATTTGATAGCCCTTTCCATCGTAGCCACTACACATAGTGTTACAACTCCAAAGTGGTTCTCTGATATCTATAACTTTCTAAACAAATCTATTACACCAGGAACTTTCTTATGAAATGACAAATGAAAGTTACACAAACAAGCACTCTATTATGTAATCATTAGCAGAGACATATTTAAGTGATCCTTTGACAGACAATTGCTTCAATGCTTGACTTCATCAAAAGCCAAAATTTCTCTCACATAGATACATGATAGTGAGGGTGCTGGTCACTTCAGTGGAAAGGCCATGTCACACAAATTAATTTGATAGGGATACTATTGGCCCATCATGGAAGATAATTGTTCACAATATGCAAAGCTATGTGATAAATGTCAATGACACAGTAACCTACAACATGCACCATCACAATAATTGCAACTTATTGTCTCTTCATGGCCATTTATGTTATGAGAATTTGATCTTATTATAAATATTGACCCTAAATCCATTGATGGGAATAATTTCATTGTCATAGATACAAAATACTTTGCCAAGCGGGTAGAATCCATTCCACTTCAATCTACCATAGGGGAGGACATTCTTCCTCATGACTCACATTATTTCATGTTTTGCCCTACCTGCAATTATCATTTTTGATAATGGAACATCATTCAAGAATAAAACTATCAAAAAACTTTGCATAAAATAGAAGATTAAATACACATTCTCCACTTCATACTACCCACAAGGAAACAATCAAGTAGAGGCTACCAATAAAACCATCAACAACATTTTGAGCAAAACAGTGACCAAATTCAGACATGATTGGCACAATCAACTAGTGTTTGCATTATGGGCTTATCACACAAGTATCTATATGCCCATAGGAGCCACTCCTTATTCACTCATTTATGGCATATAAATAGTCTTACCATTGGAATTAGAAATCCCATCTCTGCATGTCTCCCTTATGGGTATCCTCACTAATGACCAGTATTGTAAAAAGCATCTACACTAGCTCAAGCAGTTAGACCATACACACATATAAGTAGTTTAACATCTTAGAATCTACCAACAACGTATACAAAAATACTAAAATAAATGAGTACACACCAAAGATTTTAAATTTAATGATCTTTTTCTCATATGAAATCTTTGTAATGTCAATGTCATAGAAGAAATCAAAGGAAAATTCAAACCAAATTGGCTAGGTCCATAACTCATTATTGAAAAGCTTAGCCCTAAAGTGTATCATCTAGTCTCACTTGAAGGAAAGAAACTCAAAAATCTAATGAATATTATGCAACTACACATATCTTATGTATAGTATTTCATTACACACATTTTATTATGCATAGTTTCTTTCTTCTTACTTGTGCATAATTTTTCTTTGCTTACTTCTACATAGTTTATTTCAACTTACGTGTACATAATATTTCAACTTTATTATACATAGTTTCCTTATGATTTCTTGTACGTAGATTATTTTCAAGATACAAAAGCATTCAAATAACTCAAAAATGCCAAAAAAATATACAATTGTATGCATTATCCATGATTTACTTTTCTACTACCATGCTAGACTTACATTTTATTGTTCTATATTATTGTTTGTTGATTTATCTACATTACCATGCTTCACTTGATCTTCTTTGAGTGTGTGTAGTGACACCCAAATTCTTGATTGCTTCACTCTACCCATTAAGGGGGCATCCTACATTTACATTCAAGACATACATCAACATATCTACCCACTAGGGGAATTTTCTATATGACTACACCATCCAAGTTATGTCATTACTACACCACACACTCTAGTTATCATGTTGATATACATTACTTACTAGCTTACACAAATTATTCTATCGACACTCACTAGTATATAGAACTTGCATAATTTTTAGCATCTACCTAGTATTGTACTTCATGTTTTGCATACTTTGATTAGTTAGATGTGATAGTATCTCTAGCATTTACATGCCTTCCTTTCTTGCTTTGAGTAGCTAGATGTGATTATATTTATCAATTCTTGTTTTGTCTCTTGTGTCTGCCTTAAGACATTTGCAAATGCCCTTTGTTCGTACTCTTGTATGTGCTTAAGGCCTTCATGCCAATCTTCCCTTGTTTGCAATTGTATGTGTATGTGGGCATTTGAACATGCCTTGTATGCTTGATTTCCTAGTTTGAGTGCCATGTGGCCATATCCCTTATTTTGTTGGCCCCTTAGCCTCTTTTGTATACTTATTTCTTATTGCCTTCATGCTTGTTTGTTTGTTTACTTCTCAATTGTTTGCAATTCGATGATCCACATCATGCATTATCTTGATTTTTTGGATGCCATGATGGACATCATTCTCCATCCCTCCTTGAAAACTAAAAACTAACCATAGTTCCACTTTTAGTTTAATAAAATGCACATGTTATTACATTGTTACATCTATATAGGCATACCCCTATTGATGTAACAATCTCCAATAAAAACTATGTTATATGTTGAGACATCATTTCAATTATCATTGCTATATCATGTATTTTTTAGCATAACACACTTATAGGGCTCTTTCTTCTGAGGGTAATCATTGTAGGGTTTTCATTCCTAACCTCAAAAGAGGGGGCAACAAATAGGGGTTTTGTCACAGAGATCAGAGCCTTCTACTAGTCAAAAATTAGTTTTTAGAACACTCAAACCAACATTCAAATTTCAAACTAGGTAGAATAAACCAAAAAGATAGTGATAAATATATAATAGTGATCATAAATACTAAAGTACAAGAGCACCATACTTGGAATACAACGTCGGATAATAAAGTGTCATATTTATGGTGCTTCTATCCAAATAATAGAAAACTTAGATTTTTTAGAAACAGTTAGAAAGGTAAGATCAGTTATAGTTTTGTTAGCTATAGTATAGTTCAGATTAAGTATTTTTAGTATAGTTTTACTCAAAGTATCCAGATATAGAGGGCATCATGCATGTCATGATGGCTCTCATTTTTTAGTTTTAGATTGGGTAGTTGGTAAAACTTCTATGTTATAGGCACTAGTGATTAGGGGCAATGTGCATGACACATTTAACTTATTTTCTTTCCAGTTTAATGTATTACCTAGGTATTCTTAGTAGTTTCATGCCTTACTCCATATGTAGAAGATTGGTCTAGTTTTTAGTACACATTCGACTATACATGCCACATTATCAAATTATAAAGCATTCATGGGCTTCATAGGCCATCTCATATGACACACATTTATACTGGTATCAGTTCATAGCTTCACTTAGTGGGTAATGATGGAGCCAAAGGACTAGCTAACCTTTGTATTCTTAAGCCACCTACTCAGAGGGATTAGACACACAATCCAAACATCGATTAACACATGCATGATCACATAGCTTTACTTAGTGGGCAAAAATGGAGTTAAAGGGATAACTTTTGTATTCTTAAGCCACTATCATGGAATTGAGAACTTAGCTTTGTTCATGATATTAATTTTGGTACAACACATACCCAGCATTACTCAGCATCACTCAACATCACACATCTTCATGGGCTTCACCCTTGCAGGTAAGTTTAGGTATGATTTCTAATTTTCCTTTATCCTAGTATTTCACTTTGCTACATCACTAGAATAAAGAGGGAAAATGTAGTCATATAAAATTTCTAAACTAGTAGTTTGAGTGTGGCTTGTGAACCCTATCCATAGCTCCTTTTTGCATGCTCTTGTGACCCATCTATACACCTTTTTGCTCATTACTAGCCATCCAAAACCTTTTGAATAGTAATTCCACCTCATCCAAGTTATTTTTTTTAGGCCAATCCTATTCCCATAAGTCTTGAGCCTATAGGATAGGAGCGTCATGCTTAGACTATATTGTTGGACCCTAGGGTGTCCCATTTTTGGTGCTCCTCTCCATTTGCATTTTGAGCCCAAACAATTATTTTCATCTTATCCCTATCCTTCATTATGTCATCCTAGCATGAATACATATAACCCATGACCAATTGTTCCTTATAAAAGCCTATCCAAAGCTCATTTACAAGGGAGGTGACAAATCTTATAAAGCAAGCAAGAATACAAACAAAGAACTAAGGAAAACTTCCCTATTCTTTGCATACAATCACCCAACATAGCTACAAACATATTCAAACCCTCATACCATTCCCTAGCCACCTCAAAAAATCTAAATTTGGCATTTTTAATCCACATCACACTATTCTAAAAAGCACATTAGGTGGGAGAACTACATATGGCTTGATACCTCTTTGGAGTATTGGTATATAGGCAACGTGCCCACACAAGGGGTGTAAAATTACATGTTTAGTGAATTTTACACATTAACCCCCATTTTTATTCAAGTGGTTCAAATATTATTTTATCAAGCATGATGGATGGTTAGGGTTTGAAGATTAAATAAGCTCTACAGTGAGTTTTGTTGACAATCAACACTCAAGATTTCATAAGCAGACTCATGCAAGAACAACATAAAAACTCAAAAAGTTTCAAGACTCTATGACCAATTTGGACAATAATGGCATGAGTGGACTATAGTGTCAAACCTTGAAGTGTCCTATTTTTAATGCTCCTATCCTTTCACTGAACAAAATTCAAATTTAGATTCACAACATTTGTTGGGGATGCGAAACACCGGAAGCATACAATTGATTACCAAACTTCAAGCAACTTAATATGCGGAAATAACCAGAATCAACCAGTAACTAGAATTCAGAATAACACAGCATATGAGAGACAATACATAAGTTGTATTAACACTTTATATAGAAAAGAATACAATAGAGAATATCCCACATCTTCTCCACCACCTTACAGAGGTTTCCCACACCTCAAGTGAACAGTAAATCTTCTCCCCAAAGCTCTCCCTCTCACAGGTCCCAACACCCAACTCAAATACAGAGTTGGTGTTCACCTCCCGTGCTCCACGCACAATGCAAGTGCTCCACGCACTCCACAAGCACTCCACGTGCTCCACAAGTACTCAAGGTACTTCAAGTAGATCTCCCATGAATCTGTAATAACCTGCACTTCAACAGACCATACTTATGGAAGGAACTCCCTTGCCTTCCTCTCTTGCTCTATCCGAGTACACACCTATACTCCAAGTAGATCCTGCCTGATACTGCTCCCTGTTGTGTTGCTGTCTATATGATCTTGCACACCTGCAAATCAAACAACGGTTCTGTTCACCTGTGAACCTCGACCTTGCACACACATACACCTACAGATCAACGATCTTACTTACCATGTAGATCTCCTATATAGGCCATGCAACTGTGACCAAGATCCTACACTCCTGAAGAACCCAGATGGCTCTCCAATCCAGCACCAACACACCTGGTACTGAGGCACTAGGAGGAACGCACCATTGCTCTACCTCACACACAGAAGGAGCTTATAATTATGCTCTCTTACTCCCTAGCACACTTTTCCAATACAACCATGAGTCTATTATATAGATCTCATCCAAACAATAATTAGACATCTAATTACAATAATTAGATCCGCAGCTCTCAGTCTATAATTAGCCCTGATCATGCAAACACTTGGTTCATCAACCAACTACCCGTAATTAACTCGCAGTTGAACCACACAGGTGACCGACACCGGTCCCTGTCCGCCTGGGGGTCGCCGACACCGGCCGATCTCTGACCGACGTCGGTTGCCTTCCTGCCCTATCCTACCGACGTCAGTTGGCCTGACCGACGCCGGTGTCTCTGACACTCAGCAACTCTCCTGCAACCTCCTCCGTGTCTGCATCAGTGAAGCTTTTAGCTCCATAACCTAACAATCTCCCACTTGGAGATAAACAGCTGCACTGTACCTGTACTTGTACTCCATCTAATCTGTTTCCTGGTTTGTATCCCTCTTCAAGCTCCCACCTGAAGACAACCCACCACACATCCCGTGGTGTACCACCTGTCATCTGAGTACCCTGCCACATTCGAACCTACAACACCTGTAGTGAAGTCTTGACCCTGCATAGCAACACCTGTTGCCGGTCCCTCTCAAAAAACCTGAGAACCCACTTCCTCGAATTGGCTCCTAACTCTAACAGCTCCCACTGCGTGGGAATACTCAGGTCTATACCAGACCTCATGTGATTTTAGACACTGTACATGTCCAGCCCTTAGTGTGCTTCGGTTCTACATCCCGAACCTCACCAACACCTGATTCACATCAGCTCCCACTCGAGACAAAATCAACCTGTGATCTCCATGCCTCCCATGTCAAAGAATTCCGCTGCTCCAAAACTCCTCCTAACATGCCACTGAACTAATCTTACCCTTAGCTCAGCAAAACTCTGTATGCACACCCCTGCTAGCTAGCATACTATCCACATACAGCAATAGAATGATGTCATGACTCATCATCCACCTAGTAAGACAAACCATAGTAGTTACCCTGACATTGACTGAAGCCATGCTTCGTCCTCCACCTATCAAACCCGGTACCACTGTCCTGCAGCTCCACAAGACCATATGCCTAGTCTTATGTCTCACGTATCCGTTCTCTCTATTCTTCTACTAAGGAATCCATTCGTCTCTGTGCTTTCTTCCTACTTGCAACCCTACCAAGACACACTTGTTTGGTTCACCTCCAAGGAATCACATCCTCATCCATGCCAAGCTAACACCTGTTTCCTGGATCCTTCCTGCTCTACAATCAGCAACAAGTATGAAGAAGAGGAACACGAATTTGAGGGCCTACTTACACCTTCAGTCCTCCGTATGGGTGTTTGAGACTCCTTGACAGCATGCTGTCCACCCAAAATTCGTTACAGTGACCGACCTCGGTCACTCCACAGTCTGCATCTGACCGACATCGGTTCCCATGCGTCTGTCCCTGACTACCAACCTGCCAGCGCTGGTGTCCCTAATGCCAACGTCGGTCCTCCTGACCGACATCGGTCTTACATACTGTTGACGTTGGTCTTACCCTGCCCGACATTGCCGACTTCGGTCTGCACATGACCGACATCGGCACCTGTCTGTTCGATGCCGATTCCTCCTGACCGATGCCGGTACCTGTGTTTGCCTATGAGTGATGACTTTTTACCCGCGAGCTCCTTTGAATCAAATCCCATGTCCAAACTACTCTGCTCAGAAGTATCCAGCCTCATCCACTGGGTTCTGTCTGCCATCTCCTCTAAGAACACCAAGGCTTTCCAGTTCTTAAGCCTATCAAATATATCTGTCTTCTGCTTAAGAACATGCATCTCCTTCCTGCTCATGTGACCAAGCCTACGAAGCCACGTCTCCACAATAGAAGAAGAATCAGTAATATAGACAAGTAGATAAAGAGTACCTGTCTTCTTACCACCAGCTAATTCAAGTGCTACCGCTATGAGAGTTCTTATGCATCTCTCATCACCCAATCTTTCTGAAGAAATTAGCCATATCTCCAAACCTGGGACCTGCATGACCTTCATCAACAACTGTGTGTTGGCCACCTGCAATTTCAGCTTCACTTCCCCTTTGCCAATTCTTTGGCAAGGCTTACCAGCTCCTCTACCTGGGGCTGCATGGAAAGAGGCAACTGAATCTTTTATCCAAGATTCAACTTTATCCAAGAAACCTGCAAACACATCCTGTGCAACACCTGCAATATCTGTATCTTCAGTTTCTTCATGTTGATCTGCTACCAACCAACAATATCCTTTTACCTGCTCTTTCTTTCCATCGGACCGTGAGTAACCGTCTGTGCTTTTCAACTCCTCCATTCTGAGCTTACTTTGATCTGTCGTTGCTCTACTCCCACTCAATCAGAAACCCCTGAGAGTGACCTGTAACCAAACACAACCCTGCTTCCTACAACCTTAGCTCTGATACCACTTGTCAGGGATGCGAAACACCGGAAGCATACAATTGATTACCAAACTTCAAGCAACTTAATATGCGAAAATAACCAGAATCAACCAGTAACTAGAATTCAGAATAACACAGCATATGAGAGACAATACACAAGTTGTATTGACACTTTATATAGAAAAGAATACAATAGAGAATATCCCACATCTTCTCCACCACCTTACAGAGGTTTCCCACACCTCAAGTGAACAGTAAATCTTCTCCCCAAAGCTCTCCCTCTCACAGGTCCCAACACCCAACTCAAATACAGAGTTGGTGTTCACCTCCCGTGCTCCACGCACAACGCAAGTGCTCCACGCACTCCACAAGCACTCCACATGCTCCACAAGTACTCAAGGTACTTCAAGTAGATCTCCCATGAATCTGCAATAACTTGCACTTCAACAGACCATACTTATGGAAGGAACTCCCTTGCCTTCCTCTCTTACTCTATCCGAGTACACGCCTGTACTCCAAGTAGATCCTGCCTGATACTGCTCCCTGTTGTGTTGTTGTCTATATGATCTTGCACACTTGCAAATCAAATAATGGTTCTGCTCACCTGTGAACCTTGACCTTGCACACACATACACCTACAGATCAACGATCTTACTTACCATGTAGATCTCCTATATAGGCCATGCAACTGTGACCAAGATCCTACACTCCTGAAGAACCCAGCTGGCTCTCCAATCCAGCACCAACACACCTGGTACTGAGGCACTAGGAGGAACGCACCATTGCTCTACCTCACACACAGAAGGAGCTTATAATTATGCTCTCTTACTCCCTAGCACACTTTTCCAATACAACCATGAGTCTATTATATATATCTCATCCAAACAATAATTAGACATCTAATTACAATAATTAGATCCGCAGCTCTCAGTCTATAATTAGCCCTGATCATGCAAACACTTGGTTCATCAACCAACTGCCTGTAATTAACTCGCAGTCGAACCACACAGGTGACCGACGCCGGTCCCTGTCCACCTGGGGGTCGCCGACGCCGGCCGATCTCTGACCGACGTCGGTTGCCTTCCTGCCCTATCCTGCCGATGTCGGTTGGCCTGACCGACGCCGGTGTCTCTGACACTCAGCAACTCTCCTGCAACCTCCTCCGTGTCTGCATCAGTGAAGCTTTTAGCTCCACAACCTAACAACATTGTCCCGGTCTTACATAGCTAGTTTCAGCCTTTATCTCAGCCATCTCAGTTTAGTTTTAAGCTAATTTATATTTCTCCTTATTTATTGCTATTTTTAGACGGATAAAAAGGATAGATAAATTATATAAATTAGGACTGTATTTATTACAATATTCTTTATTGATTTATTAATCTAGACCCTTAGCTATAATAGGAATAAGACTCCTTATTCCTAAAAAAATTAAATCAAATCTCTATTTGTAGATTATGCTTATTAATATTGTTAATTAATGGATTTGGTAGACTATATAAGATGTTCCTAAAGGTGGAATGAGCATTGTTGGAGGTTAAAATATTCATAAACAATCAAGAAACTTTTTTGTTCATAGGCATCTATAAGATAAACCTTGTTTATTGTAGTAGACCTTGTGTGAGTAGATTGTGTGTGTATTCCATTATAAGAGATTATCTTTAAATAAAAGTTTCAAGTGCTTGGAGACATTTAGGTAGGTTCTTTGCACATTTTTAAAGGTTTATAGAATATTGGTTTTCAAATTATTGTGTTTTATCCATCTTTTCAAGGATACAGACTGGTAAACCACCAACATCCTTACACAGTCAAGTGTATCTCGACAGGAAAAGTTATAAAAATGGATTTTTAAGGACCAACTGATGATTAGGAGACATGCACAAAGTCAAGACAGACCTAAAAAATCTTTCATAGATCTTTTAGACACTCTGAGATGTTCACAATTGAATTTATCCTGCTCTCAGGTAGTGACATGGTCCTAAAATCCCTAATTTAGGGTTTCTTGCATATCTTGCATTCCAACTATCAAAAATCAACCAAATTTTGTAATCTGACTAATTTTATGTTCTCTAACTAATTCACATGTTTCAAGTGTGTATAATTTTTTATTATGGATTTTGAAGGTTATGGTTGGATTAGGCCTAGAAAGGGCTAAATGAATAGGCCTAAAAGAGAGAAAGTGGACCTAGACAAGGAGTTAGGCCACTAAAATTGACAAATAGGTGTGTATTAACAAGGCAAAGGGAAATACACCATTGGTAAGTCATAATTAATTTTAATTTTATTGTACTAGAAAGATAATAGGGGTAAAGGCTATTAGTAAGGGTCAAAGAACTTATTGAGTTTGGATAAAAGGACAAGGTTAAGATTAAATCCAAGGAACCTCTACATCACATATCACCTCTATATTGAAACACTAATGTTAGGATATTATAAGACTTTGAAGCTAGTATTTTAGGTCTTATTTCTTAGTAAAATAAGTATGATGGTCTTGTATAAATGTTCATAGTGTATCACCTCCTTAGATAGCTTTCTTTCATGTAGATTTCTACCCCTTTTCCCATAATCAATCAATTAGTGTATGTGGAAAGAAATTAAAGATCAATTCAAGGAGCTATCCCTTAAACTTAGAGGTATACCTCTACTATAGGCAATCCATAGGCCTAGATGTATTCTAATGTTTCCCAAATCTTAGAGTAGGATTGAACAACCTCCTCTAGGGGGCAAGATTTGGTGACAACAAAAGCCACATGATGCAAAGCATAAGAATCAATCACTCATGTAGAAGGTTGGGATGTAATTTTAACAAGGGCCTTACCCTTTCATTTCCCCTTACCACTATCTTTTATCATAGAGGATTCTTGAGTTGATGAACATTATTTGATAGAATCAAGGACACTTTATTATTTTTCTCAAGAATTTTTGTCAAGTGATTTATCTATTTATTCATACATATCATGCTCAATTATCTTACAATATGCACATTTGACCTTCTCTATCTTAGGTTTGGCATTTATATATGAGGTCTTAGTTGTTAGTTTAGAATTAGCATTAGTTTTTTTACCCTTATTTTATTTATTATTCTTCTTGTTTAGTTTATTATCCTTACTATTTGAAGCTTTATATTTTTCATGACTAATAATTAGGGCATGAGACTTAGAGGAATTCAATGTACCCATCTGAATAAGTATATCTTATTCCCTAGTCAAGGAGATAGTAAAATCATTCAATGATGGCATGGTCTATGTAGATCTAAGGGCACTCCTAGTGGCATGGATGGTAGAAAAAAAAATAGAGTAGTCAAGATCTAACATAACAAGAATTGAAAGGATCAATTGTTCATATTTTTTCTCTATACCACATAGTTTCAACTATAACTAAATGAATTTAATTTTGTGAAGAAGTCATGTATTATGTCAAATTTTTTTGGAATCTAACTAAGGATCTCATTCTATATCTCATGACCCTTCATTACATCATGCTTCCCAAATAGTTGTTATAAAATGACACAAACCTCATTAGGCATGTTTTCATATTTAATGTGAAAGAGCAAGTTGGGAGATACTAAAATACATAGTAGACCAAAGGCCTCATCACAATGGTTAAACCAATTCAACTTATTTTCATCTGATGTTGGTTTAGTTTCATTACCCATAGTAATTATGTGTAAACCATTACTAAAAAATATTTGTACTTTGGTTTTCCACTCATGATAATTATTTGGTGTGAGAATCAAAACCAAATTATATTTCATAGTGTAGTAAAAGAGATATTTATAGAAATTACAGTTGATGCAGAGATATATCTTATTCTCTACCCTTCCATAGCTCTGATACCTACAATTAACATGCAATGCATGCAATCTTCACAATCTCCTCTTATCTATCAACTCTTTCTTACTTAGCTTCCTGACACCATTCTCATGCATGACCTCCTTAATAGGAATCTTGAGTTATTTATCTTAAATTATTTATAATTTCTATACAACTCATGCTTACCCATTCATATCCATACTCCATTCATTATATCTTTTCTCTCATATCATTCCATTCATTATCCTTGACTAGGTTGTAGGCTTCACTAGGCCCAAACCTCTCATTGTTTTATTTAGGTATTATGGAGACAATATTAAATAGGTATATCCTCTTTTATGTTGAACTAACTTGATTAAACTCACTTCAACCCTTCTTTCAATCTCAATTGCTATCTTGACTTATCAAACCCTCTACCTCAGTTATCCTCTAATAGCTTTTTTACACATTTCTTTCTGGTACGGTTTTGTACATGATCACATTAGAAAACTAACCTCCATTGAAAATAACCTATATCATCTACTAACCTTTCACAAAGCATCTTGGCTCACTTTCACTATTTGTTCACATTTCTAGGTCTTTTTGCTTCCCTATATAGGCCTATTAGGTCTCTATTTACCTTTTCAACACATAGTAACTTCTAATAGTATGGATTCATACCAAACCAAAATATAAACCTCAAAATCCTTTAATATAATTTAAAACCTAATTTATGACAAAATTTCAAGGTATTTGGTTAATTAAATCATTCAAAATGTCTATTTTTGTTTTCAAACCCTAGAACAGGGTTTCCATTCTTTACAACTACCCGAGAAGGATTATGTCTCTTTTTCATGTGTTTTAAGGGTTTCTTATATATTATGAGGGTTATTAAAGGTATATTAAATCATTTCACACCTTATCTAATTATTATTCACTCCCCTTAAACCATCTACTAAACTTTTCTATCAATTCTGTGTTTGACAGTATGCATACTCAGAACTAGGTTGAGAAGAGTCAAAATGTTGTTTTAAGGCTCTAGGAAGGTTTAAAACATATGTGAATAATGTTTACACCTTGTATAAAATATTTATACCTGTTTAAAACATGTAAATTCTCTCTAACCACTTGGTTCTACCATTTCTCATTCTTGATATTTGACTATGTGAGGTTTCTTAATAACTACAGGTCTAATGTTCCTATTCATGAAAACTTTGTACATTTAAACACTTGGAAATTCACAAATAACTTTGACAAAGTTGATAACTAACTTACCTCTATACCATTTATATGTTCAACTCAATAACCAAAATTCCTTCTCACAATAATTCTTTCTTAGTCTTTCTCTTCCTAATATATAAACAAAATAGGGGTATGTAGGGATGTTTTCTTCAACCAATTCAAAGCATTTTGAAACTAATATGTTAAAACACTTGAAGAACCACAAGAAAAATAAAATAAAATTACTAAAAACATAGATATCATGATCAACTTTCCTTGATTACTCTTTCTTTTACTGTACATTCTTACATAGGCTACTTTCATTGCACATTATAAGAATACACAGAGTTTTTTTGTCTTCAAATGAATAAAACCTTGTCTTTGTTCTCTTATTTTGGGTTTTTTTACATTCCTCCTTTGAATATAAATCCTCCCATTCTCTGACTCATCCCTACAAAATTAATTTACAAGACTTTTATTGTCATGTAACTGCTCTAATTAATTTGTAACTCCCTATTATATGTTGAGGAGAGTCTTAACAAATCTAACCACTAACATGAGCACATAAAGTGACTAACCACATGAGTCACATATGAAATTAGGTGATACTGACTACTTGATGTTTTACATAACCAAACTACTCTATTAAAAACTCCTACACATATGACTAATGCTCTAAAAACCTTGATAAAGATTCAAAAGTTCAAATGGAGGAAATTAGTGAGAAAATGCAAATGACACTCAAATTCAAATGAACAACAGTCTAAGATTCATAATCAATAAAAATATATTATAAATGACTTATACTAACTAAAAACCTCAAAATTCAAGGCCTTTTGAAGATTCTTTTGCATCATACTACCAAAGGGAAAAGAAAACTTTCTCTAAAAGTTATAAACATTCTTTCTTTGATGTGCTGACTTATGATCTTCATTGCTTGGCCTCCTAGATCTTGAATCCTACTTGAGAATTGTAGACCTTATTTGCTTTTTTTTATTTCTAAAACTAATCTCTCATGCAAATGTGCATGCTCTCTCAATCCACATTTGTATCTTATCTTGTCTCTTCCTATCTTCCTCCATGTTATACCTACAATCAACAAAGCATTAGCAAAATCATGTTCTTTATCATGCCCTTGATGCATTCTCCAAATCTCACTTTTTCTTGCATGTTTTTCTTGCTCACAATCACCTTTAAGTGCCTTGTATGGTTCATTCTTCCTCTTTATACCAGCCACCAACTCACCTTCTTCTTCTCCTTGTTTGGTTTCTTCTTTATCTACAACACGTTCCTCAACCTCAACAACTACAACTTCATCATGTAGGGTGTCTTCACATGTATGGATATTCCTTGCCTTCATAAGTGCTCTTATTTTGGACACCATTGTTGCATGCCATAAGTATATATTCTCCTTTTTCACTTCCTTTACCATTTCTCTATACATTTAATGAGGATAAAAGTTATACTCTCTTTTCAAGACTTCATATAAACTAGCATAGTCCTCATACCTTTGATTTTGTTGCTTCCCCAATGCTTCTTTATCTTTAGTTTCATCCTCTTGAGTGAGGATTTATTCACGCTTCATGCCACCTTTCTTCATGGAAGGATGACCTACTTGTTCTTCTTCTATCATCATGACTCTACCTTGAGCCTTTTCTTCTTCTTGGTTCCTCTTAATCACCACTTGGTCATATGCTTCCTCTTCTTATTTTTTGAGCACATGCATTGGCCCAATAGTCTCATCCTCTTCTTCAATTATCAAACCTGTATTCACACATGTCAAATCATCATTAATTTTTGAATCATGACGCTTGATTTCCCCCTCCTTTATCTTCTTAGGTTGCATGTTGAAATATCTCAACTATCTCTTCACTTTGATTACTTCTACTTGCTTTGTCTTCTTCCTCATTATGTCTGTGAGAGGCCATATCACTCTTTTTTTAACCTCAATCAAAAACTTTGGTTTTAGTGCCTCCAAATCTTGCTCTAACCTATCAATTATGCCTTCAAATTAGCAATCTCTCTTTGTTTGTCTTCCTCTTTCCTCATTTCCTTGTGGCTACCTTCTTGTTTCAATCCCTTCATATTTCTTTCACTCTTCACATTCTCTCTTTATGTCTCACCTTGACCTGTCTCTTCCTCTTGACAATCCTACCTACTTGTCCTATTGACCTTCACTTGGTATCTCTCTTATATCTTAAGCTCTCTTATTTTTTTCTCCAAGCCTCTTATCTTAATCAATTTTCCACAAAATTCTCACCTTTTTGCCTCTCTATCATGTACTTTCAACTTCTTTAGCATCCTTCTAAATAACCTTCATCATTATTTTAGTGAATTTTATCAAATACATAACATGAAAACAAAAATAGATATGTACCTTGATTTGTGCATATATTCTTCACTTACCTCCCAATGACCTTCATGATTTTATACTAAATGATTTAGAGATATATCTTATTCTTTACCCTTCCATATCTATGATCCATGCAATTAACATTCAATGCATACAATCTTCACAATATCCTCTTATTTGTCAACTCTTTCTTGCTAAAGTTCTTGATACCATTCTCATGCATGACCTCCTTACTAGTAATCTTGAGTTATTTCTCTTCAATTATTTATAAGTTCTATATAACTCATGCTTACCCATTCATCTCCTTAATCCATCCTTTTATCTTTCCCTCATATCATTCTATTCACTAGCCTTGACTAAGTTGTAGGCTTCACTAGGCCCAAACCTCTCATTGTTTAATTTAGGTCTGATGGAAATATTATTAAATAGGCATATGATCTTTTGTGTTCAACTAACTTGATTCAACCCACTTTAACCCTTCATGAAATCTTAATTCCTATCTTGACTTATCAAACCCTCTACCTCAGTTACCCTCTAGTAACCTTTTTTTTACACATTTCCTACTAGTATAGTTCCATACATGCTCACACTAGAAAACTAACCTTAATTTTAAATACCCTCTATCATATACTAACCTTTCAAAAATTATCTTAGCTCACTTCCTCTATTTGATCACATTTCTAGGTCCTTTTGGTTCCTTGTATAGACCTATTAGGTCTATATTTACCTTTTCAACACATAGTCACTTTTAATAGTACTTTAATATAATGTAAACCCTAATTTATGACCAAATTTTAGGGGATTTGGTCATATAAATCATATATAATTTCCATTTTCATGTTTAAACCCTAGAATAGGGTTTAAATTCTCTGTAACTACTTGAGAAGGATTATATCTCTTTTTCATGCATTTTACGGGTTTCCTAGCTACTTTGAGTTTTATTCAAGGTTTGTTCAAGCATTACATGACTTCTCCAATTATTATTCACTCCACTTATACCCTTTTATAAAATTTTATATCAACTTGTGTGTTTGAATGTATGCATACTTAGAATGGGGTGTATCTGAGAGGAGTCAAAATCTTGTTCTAAGGTTCTAGGAAGGTTTTAAACCTCTTTAAATGATGATTAAACCCTGTACAAACTCCTTATACCTCTTCAAAACATTTAAATTCTCTCTTACCACATGTTTCTATCATTTCTCATTCTTGACAGTTGATTGTGTGAGGTTTATTAATAACTATAGGTATGATGTTCTTGTTCATGAAAACTTTGTACATTAAACCACCTGGAAATTCACAAAGAACTTTAAAAAATTTGACAACTCACCTATATAATATTTATATCTTCAACTCAGTTAACCACTATTTCTTATCACAATAATTCTTTCTCAGTCCTTCTCTTCCCAAAATACAAAAAAATAAGGGTATGCATGCATGTTTTCTTGAACCAACTCAAAGCATTTTGAAGCTACTATGTTAAAACACTTGAAGCACCACAGGAAACACAAAATACACTTACTAGAAATATAAATATCCTGATCAACTTGTCTTTATTATTGTTTATTTTACTATACATTCTTACATAGGCTACTTTCATTGCACATTATAGGAATACACAAGATTCTCTAGTCTTTAAATGAATAAAAATTTGTTTTTATTCTCTTCTTGGGGGTTTTATTACATTCCTCCTTCAAATCCAACCCATCCCATTCTCTGACTTCTCCCTCAACATTCATTTACAAGAATTTTATTATCATATAACTACTCTAACTAACTTGTAACTCTCTTTTGTACGTTGAGGAGAGTCTTAACAAATCTAACCACTAACATGAGCACCCAAAGTTACTAACCATGAGTCAAGTATGAAATCAGGTTCCATTGACTACTTGATGTTTTACATAACAAGACAACTCTATTGAAAACTCCTACACACATGACTAATGCTCCAAAAATATTGACAAAGACTCAAAAGTTCAAATGGAGGAAATAGGGGAGAAAAGGCCAATGCCACTCAAATTCAAATTTAACAACACTCTACGATTCTTAATCAATACCAATAACTCTCAATGACTTATACTAACTAAAAAAATCAAAATTAAAGGCCTTTTGAAGATGCCCCTGCATCATACTACCAAGGGGCAAAGAAAACTTTCCTTGAAAGTTATAAAAAGTATTGCTTTGATGTACTAACTTGTGATCTTGATTGCTTGGCCTCCTAGATCCCAAGCCCTACTTGATAATTGTAGACCTTCTTGTATTTTGTCTACTATTTTAACCTATCTCTCATGCAAATGTCCATGCTCTCTTTATCCACATTTGTATCTTTTCATGCCTCTTGCTATCTTCCTCCATGTTATACCTACAATCAACAAAGCATTAGCAAATTCATGTTCTTTCTCATGCCCTTGAGGCATTCTCCAACTCTCCTTTTTGCTTGCATGTTTTTCTTGCTCACAATCACCTTTAAGTGCCTTGTATGGCTCATTCTTCCTCTTTATACCAGCCACCAAGTCACCTTCTTCTTCTCCTTGTTTGGTTTCTTCTCTATCTACAACACATTCCTCAACCTCAACAACTACAACTTCATCATGTAGAGTGTCTTCATGTGCATGGATCTTCCTTTCCTTCATAAGGGATCTTATTTTGGACACCATTGTTGTATGCCACAAGTCTATATTCTCCTTTGTCACTTTGTTTACCATCTCTCTATACATTTAATGAGGATCAAAGTTATACTCTCTTTTTAAGGCTTCATACACACTAGCATAATCCTCATACCTTTGCTTATGTTGCTGCCCCGATGCTTCTTTATCTTCATTTCATCCTTTTGAGTGATTATTTATTCATGATTCATGCCACCTTTCTTCATGTATGGTTGACTTGCTTGTTCTTCTTCTATCATCATGACTCTACCTTGAGCCTCTTCTTCTTATTGGCTCCTCTTAATCAACACTTGGTCATATGCTTCCTCTTCTTATTTCTTGAGCCCATGCATTGCCCCAACTATCTCATCCTCTTCTTCAACTATCAAACTTGCATTCACACATACCAAATCATCATTAGTTTGCAAATCATGAGGCTTGCTTTCCCCCTCCTTTGTCTTCTTAGGCTTCTTATTCAACTCTATCAATTGTCTCTTCACTTTACTTACTTTTACTTGTTTTGTCTTCTTCCTCATTATGTCCTTGAGAGGCCATCTCACTCTTATTCTAATCTCAATTGAAAACTTTGGTTTTAGTGCCTTCAAAGCTTGATCTAAACCTATCAAGTATGCCTTCAACTCATGAATCTCTCTTTGTTTATCTTCCTCTTTCCTCACTTCTTTGTGGCTATGTTATTATTTCAATCCCTTCATCTTTATTTCACTCTCTCTTCACTCTTTACATTCTCTCTCTAGGTCTCACCTTGACCTATCTCTTCCTCTTGACAAGCCTACCTACCTGTCCTCTTGACATTCACTTGGTATCTCTCTTCTATCTTAAGCTCTCTTATTTCTCTCTCCAAGAATCTTGGATTAAGGGCTTTTCCACAAAATTCTCACCTTTCTACCTCTCTATCATGTACCTACAACTTTTTTATCAGCGTTTTAAGCAACCTTCATCATTCTTTCAATGAACGTGATCAAATACATAACATGAAAATAAAAATAGATATGTACCTTAATTTGTGCATATCTTCTTCACCTACTTACCAATGACCTTATTTCTTTGATAATAAATGATGTAGAGATATATCTTATTCTCTACCCTTCCATAGCTTTGATACCTATAATTAACATTCAATGCATGCAATCTTCACAATCTCTTATGATATGTCAACTCTTTCTTGCTAAGCTTCCTAACACCATTCTCATGCAAGACCTCATTACTATGAATCTTGTGTTATTTCTCTTCAATTATTTAGAATTTATATACAACTCATGCTCACCCATTCATCTCTTTACCCCATCTATTCTATATTTCCTCTCATATCATTCCATTCACTAGCCTTGACTAGGTTGTAGGCTTCACTAGGCCCAAACCTCTCATTGTTTGATTTAGGTCTTATGGAGATAATATTCAATAGGTATATTCTCTTTTATGTTCACTAACTTGATTCAACCCACTTCAACCCTTCTTGTAATCTTAATTGCTATCTTGACTTATCAAACCCTCTACCTTAGTTATCCTTTAGTAGCCTTTTTTACACATTTCTTGCTAGTATGGTTTCATACATGATCACATTGGAAAAATAACCTCCATTGAAACCCTTTATCATCTACTAACCTTTAACAAAGTCTCTTGGCTCGCTTTCACTATTTGATCACATTTCTAGGTCATTTTGGTTCCCTATATAGGCATATTAGGTCTTTGTTTACCTTTTCAACACACAGTCACTTATAATCGTATAGATTTGTACCAAACCAAAATATAAACCTCAAAATCCTTTAATATAATTTAAAACCTAATTGATGACCAAATTTTAGGGTATTTGGTAGATTAAATCGTTCAGAATGTCCATTTTCATTTCCAAACCCTAGAATAGGGTTTCCATTCTCTATAACTACCCGAGAAGGATTATATCTCTTTTTCATGTGTTTTAAGGGTTTAATATATACTATGATAGTTATTCAAGGTTTTTTAAATCATTACACACCTTTTCCAATTATTAGTCACTCCCCTCAAACCCTCTTCTAAAATTTTATATCAACTTTTGTGTTTGATTGTATGCATACTCAAAACTAGGTGTATCTAAGAGGAGTCAAAATGTTATTCTAAGGTTATAGGAAAGTTTCAAACCTCTATGAAGGTTTACTACACTCTATTAAAACTCCATATACCTATTCAAAACATTTAAAGTCTCTCTAACCATTTGGTTCTACCATTTCTCATTATTGATAGTTGACTGTGTGAGGTTTTTTAATAACTACAGGTCTGATGTTCTTGTTCATGAAAACTTTGTACATTAAAACACTTGAAAATTCACAAATAACTTGAAAATTTTGAAAATTCACTTACCTATATAAAATTTATGTCTTCAACTCAGTTAACCACTATTCCTTCTCATGAGAATTCTTTCTCAGTCCTTCTCTTCCCATAATACAAACAAAACAGGGATATGCAGGCATGTTTTCTTGAACCAACTCAAAGCATTTTGAAACTAATATGTTAAAACACTTGAAGCACCAAAATAAAAATAAAATCCACTTACTAAAAACATAGAGGTCATGATCAACTTGCCTTGATTTCTCTTTATTTTACTGTACATTCTTACATAGGCTACTTTTGTTGCACATTACATGAAAACACAAAGTTTTCTAGTCTTCAAATGAATAAAAACTTGTATTTGTTCTCTTATTTGGGTTTTGTTACATTCCTCCTTTGAATCCAACCCCTCCCATTTTCTGAATTCTCCTTATAAAATTCATTTACAAGCCTTTTATTGTCATGTAACTACTCTAACTAAGTTGTAACTCCCTCTTATATGTTGAGGAGAGTCTCAAAAAATCTAACCACTAACATGAGCACCCAAGTCACATATGAAATTATGTTCCACTAACTACTTGATGTTTTACATAACAATTATACTCTATTGAAAACTCCTACACATATGACTAATGCTCCAAAAACCTTGACAAAGATTCAAAAGTTTAAATGGAGGAAATTGGCAAAAAATGCCAATGCCAATCAAATTCAAATTTAACAAAACTCTAAGATTCCTAATCAAGACCAACACATTATAAATGACTTATACTAACTAAATAACTCAAAATTGATGGCATTTTGAAGATGCCCCTATATCAAAAGTGTAATTGAGAACACAAGGCACAATGTAACCCCCCCAAGATTATGTAGGTTTTGTTAGGTTGTGGAGCTAAAAGCTTCACCAGGATGCAAATAGGAGGAGTTACGGAGGTTATGGAGGTTGCAGAGAGTTACAGAATGAGTTACAGGGCAATCGATGTCAGTCTGATCAACCGACGTCGGTTAGATAGCAGTGAAGAAGCAACTGACGTTGGTTACCAGTCGACTGACATCGGCCAGGGAGGAGCCAACGTCGGCAGCCTGTGCGTGAACATGCAGTTTGCATGTTGATTCTGGAGAGTCTATTTTTGGACTGTTAGTTTGCATGTTAAAGGCTAGTTGTGGTCTTGAGTTATGCATCTAATTATTGTAATTAAGATAGTCTAATTATTGTAAGCATGAGATCTATATATAGACTCATGGGCTATATTGTAAATGAGTGCTAGAGAGTAAGAGAGCTAAATAAGCTCCTTCTGAGAGAAGAGAGCAATGGTGTGTTCCTCTTAGTGCCACAGTACCAAGTGTGGGTGTTGGTTTGGAAAATCAGAAGGGTTATTCATATTTGTATGATCTTGGTCAACAGGTGTGCATGGCTTCTTTTAGAGATCTACAATGGTGAGTAAGGTCTAGTGATTTGCAGGTAGCAGTAGAGAGCAGGAGATCTACTTGGAGTATGATTGTGTACTTGGTGTATTGGCAGCATTGTTTTTGACTGGTGGAGGTGAACACCAACTTTGTATTAGAGTTGATTGTTGGGACCGAGAGAGAGAGGGAAGAAGGTCTTGAGGTGTGGCAAGCCTTTGAGGTGGAAGAAGAAGTGGCATCTTCTTTATTGTATTTTCTTCTAAGTGATTATTAATACAATTGTGTATTGTCTCTCATATTCCTATGTTGTTTCATATTTCTAGTTACTTATCATTCTGGTTAAATTCTGTGTTTAGTTGCTAATACAAGAGGTAATCATATGTGCTCTTATTGGGGAGCAAGACCTGACAAGTGGTATCAGAGCCTTGTTGTAGGTTCAAGAAATGATACCAATAAGTGGTATCAAAGCTTTTGGTTGGGTTGACTAACAGGTGGTTCAGATCTGGTAGTGTTGTTTTATTACAGGTCACTCTCAGGGGTTTTAGATTGAGTGGGAGTATAGCAATGATAGAAGAAAGTAAGCTACGAATGGAGAAACTGAATAGCACGAATGGTCTGATTGATGAAAAGAAAGAGCAGGGAAAGGAAGATTGTTGGTTGGTAGAAGATCAGTGTGTAGAAGTAGATGTTGCAGGGGTTGTTGCACAGGTTGCTCTGGATAAAGTAGAATCTTTGATTATAGATTCTTTTGCCTCTTTCCATGCAGCCCAAAATAGAGCATCTTTTCATGGGTATGTCTTTGGAGACTTTGGAGAGATTTATTTAAGGGTTGGAGAGCCTTGTCAGATGATTGACGAAGGGGAAGTGAAGCTAAAATTGCAGACGGATAACACACTGGTGTTGAAGGAGGTCATGCAGGGCCTAGTCTTGGAGATGAGTCTAATTTCTTCAGGAAAGTTGGGTGATGGAAGATGCACAGTAACTCTCACAGTGGATGCACTTGAATTAGATGGTGGTAAGAAAGTAGGTATCCTTTATCTATCTACTTATATTACTGATTCACCTTCTATTGTAGATATGTGGCTTTGTAGGCTTGGTCACATATGGAGGAGGGGAATGCATGTTCTTAAGCAGAAGATAGATGTTTTTGATAAACTTAAGAACTGGAAAGCCTTGGTGTTCATGGAGGAGATGGCAGACAGAGATCAGTTGAGTGGACTAAATTATTCTGAGTAGGGTTGTGTTGATTTGAACAAGGTTTTGATCCATGGAGAGCTCGCAGGTAAAAAGTTATCACTCACAGGTGAACATAGGTACCGGCATCGATCAGACAGTAACCGACATCAGCAATAGGAAGACCGATGTCGGTCAGATAAGAACTGACGTCGGTAGAAGGGATACCAGCATCGGCTAGGGAAATGATGTTGGCAGTCAGGGTCAGTGTAGGGAACTGACATCGATCGGATGTAGACTGGGAGATGGCCGAGATCGGTCACTGGGACGGATGGTGGGCAGACAACAAGCTATCAACAAGTCTCAAATGCTCAAATGGAGGTCAAAAAGGGTAAGTGAACCTCATAGTCATTGTTCACCTTCTTTATATTGCTTATTGATGGTCAAGAACCAAGAAGATGTGAAGAGGTAATGCAGGTAGAATCTAGAAACAGTGGGAGCTTGGCATGGATGAGGAGTGTGAGTCCTTGGAGAAGAACCAAATAGGTGTTTGTTGGTGGAGTTGTCAGCTGAAAGAAAGCACTGAGAGAGGAATGGATTCCCAAGTTAGAGAAGAGAGTGGATGGATACATGAGATGGAAGGCCAAGGTATATGGTCTTGAGGAAGCTGTAGGATAGTGGTATAGGGCTGATAGGTGGTACCAAGTGGATGACAAAGCAGAGCTTTTGTCAATGTCAGTATAACCATTGTGTTTATCTTACCAAGTGGATGATGGTCGCAACATTATCTTGTTACTGTATGTGGATGGTATGCTTGGAGCAGGTTTATACATACAGGGATTTGTTGAGCTAAGGGTAAGGTTAGTTCAGAGGTATGTCATAGAGAATTTGGGAGCAGCAAAATTCTTTGGCACAAGAAACATGGAAGATCACAGGTTGATCTCCAGTGGGAGCTGATGTGAAGACGGTGTTGGCGGGGTTTGATATGCCGGATGCAGAATCAGAAAGCACACCAAGGGCTAGACAGTTCAAGCTTAGCTTAGAACAGTGTTCGAAATCACATGAGGTCAAGTGTAGACCTGAGTTTTCCCAAGCAGTGGGAGTTGTCAGAAAGTATGGAGCCAATTCAGGGAAGGAGTACTAGAGGGCAGTTCAGTGGATTCTCAGGTATCTGAGAGGGACTAGCAACAGGGATTCTTGTTATGTAGGGTTAAGGTCTTCACGACATGGAGTTGTAGGTTCGGATGTGGTAGGTTACTTGGATGGCAGGTGTAGCATCATAGGGTGTGTGGTGGTTGGTCTTCAGGGTTAATATTGAAGAGGGATACAAGCTAGGGAATAATTTAGATGGTGTATAGGGACAGGTACAAGTGCAGCTATTTATCTCCAAGTGGGAGATTTTTAGGTTGTGGAGCTAAAAGCTTCACTAGGATGCAAATAGGAAGAGTTACGAAGGTTATGGAGGTTGCAGAGAGTTATAAAATGAGTTGCAGGGCAACCGACATTGGTCAGATAGTAGTGAAGAAGCAACCGACGTCGGTTACTAGTTGGCCGACATCGGTTAGGGAGGAGCCGACGTCGGTAGCCTGTGCGTGAACATGCAGTTTGCATGTTGATTCTAGAGAGTCTATTTTTGGACTGTTAGTTTGCATGTTAAAGGCTAGTTGTAGTCTTGAGTTGCACATCTAATTATTGTAATTAAGATAGTCTAATTATTGTAAGCATGAGATCTATATATAGACTCATGGGCCTTTTTATAAATGAGTGCTAGAGAGTAAGAGAGCTAAATAAGCTCCTTCTGAGAGAAGAGAGCAATGGTGTGTTCCTTTTAGTGCCATAGTACCAAGTGTGGGTGCTGGTTTGGAGAATCAGAAGGGTTCTTTGTATTTGTATGATCTTGGTCAGCAGGTGTGCATGGCTTCTTTTGGAGATCTACAATGGTGAGTAAGGTCTAGTGATTTGCAGGTAGCAGCAGAGAGTAGGAGATCTACTTGGAGTATGGTTGTGTACTTGGTATACTGGCAGTGTTGTTTCTGACTAGTGGAGGTGAACACCAACTCTATATTGGAGTTGATTGTTGGGACCGAGAGAGAGAGGGAAGAAGGTCATGAGGTGTGGCGAGCATGAGGTGGAAGAAGTGGCATCTTCTTTATTGTATTTTCTTCTGAGTGATTATTAATACAATTGTGTATTGTCTCTTATATTTCTAGTTACTTATCATTCTGGTTAAATTCTGTGTTTAGTTGCTAATACAAGAGGTAATCATATGTGCTCTTATTGGGGAGCAAGATCCTGACAGGTTTGGCACTTTATATTTTAGTGCATATACAATATTTTTTCAATGTTTGAAAATAACACTAATGCATAGAGATAAAAAATATCACCCTTTCAAATAAAATGGCATCTCAAAGGGAGCTTCCTATAGAAAGTTAAGTGATCAACAATTTCTTCTAATCACTATTTGTAGATTCTTTCACAAACTAAATTCCAACCTTGTAAACTTAAAAATATTACAAAGATGATGTTTCATGAGGAGGTAAGTTTTATAAGTCTAATTCAAGCAAGGTGGCCAAATACGATAGGTGCAGGGTGCATATACAGCACATGATAGTGCAAGGTATAAGGTGTACAAGAGACCTAATGCATAATATGTATGAACAAGGACATATGGCATGAATATATCTACTATGCAAGTATAACTCATAACAATGCATAAAAAATCACAAGCCATTGTAGGACATATAGTTACAAGTAATAAAATATGCTCAAAGGTACAAACAACCATATGTAGGTAGATTGATCCCTAAGATAGAGCACATGAACCATATGTGCATGTACCCCTCAAAAACCCTCAAGTAGTACATAACATAGAAACACATAGTACATTTGTGTACACTGACCTAGGTCAAACACATCTTTAGATATCTCAAAAAATGGTGTCTACAACAAAAAACAACAAACCCAATATTTTTCAAAAAAAACCCAAAATTATGATCTTTTATAAAAAATTGCCACTCCTCTAGAATTGTACAAATTTCTCAAAAATGCCAACAAACCCTTTAAAAACCTAGATTTGACTGTCTCAAACCATGGTCAATTTTACACTCATTTATAAGGTTTTCACGCATTCTAAACTTAATGTAGTCCATTTTTCTCAAAAACACATCGGCTAATAAATGACCTACAAAACAACCTAAAAACATTTTTCCTCGTTATTTTATGATTCTAAAAATCATCCAAGGACATGGGATAAGAGCATACTCAGAGAATAGAGGATCTATATTATACAAGTTCAAATACTCAATATTCAAAAAAAAAAAAAATCATAACAAAACAAAGGTGCTCAGCTACTAAAACCTGCTCTAACACCATGTCTGAATGTGCCACAATTGAGGACTAGTAGGAATTGAACACACTAAAATCTCAACATGCAAAATTAAATATGCAAAAAGAGTCATATTACGAGAAAGAGGAACCAAACATGATTATGGGATGTCATCCTTGCCATATGTCATGCCATAGTCTAAGTATATTAGTAGGTTGATTCATACCCAAATTGTAGCCAACCACCTTTCTTTAAATTAGCTCAGTTTTAAACTTGTGACTAACTATTGACTTTGTCACCCTTTATATATATGGAGATGGGACTAATTAATCAAAAATATTGGTACTCACTTTATTAGACTAGTCTAAAAATGAATACATGTGTCACTCACTTTTCATGATGAATCATGTTTTAAATAGTGATGAACATTCAACGTGTTTTATATCTATATATTTGGAGTAACTCCCATTGACTATGAAGTATTAAGGTGATAAATAGATAGGGCCATTGGTGTTGAATGAAGGGAAAAATAATAGATTCTATTATAAATTGATGAAAATAGCTTTGAAGAGAGGTACATAAATAGTAAGAAGAGAGGCATAAAGCCATCTTCATTTAGCAATGTGAAAAATAATAGTGAGCAACATGTGCTAAATGTCAACATTGATTACCAAATGAATAGTGCAATCACACCAACCAAGTTAATTACAATTTAAACATGTGCATGTGGATCTCATATCTATCAAAATGATCTTATTATTACACCTAAGCAAGTTAAATTCATGTGTAGGAAAAACCATAAAATGGAATAAAAAACCTACACTAACAATTATGTGGATGATTTTTTATAAAAATAAAAATTGAGACAAGATCATGCAATTGATTTACAACATATATTTGATCAGTTATGATAGTATAATGTGTGCCTAAATCCAAAAAAATGCATTTTTAGTGTAACACCAGGAAATTGTTAGGCTTTATTATATCACAATGAGGTATTGAAGCTGATCCAAAATAAGTCAAAGTTATCATTGATATGCCTCCACCTCAAGGATTGAAGTGACTTTGATCTTTACAAGGAAAAATTTAGGTAATATGTCACTTTTTAGCTCAGTTAACAAGTAACACAACACTTACCAGGTTATTCAAGAAAGATACAAAGTTTGAATGGGACATAAAAATGTTAGGAAAGTTTTGAGGCACTCAAATAATATTTTTTAAATCCACATATACTCATGCCTTTGACATGATATAATCCACTAGTATTATAAATTATAGCCATAGATCATTCATTAGGCATTGTACTAGCATAATATGATGATGATCATAGATAACAAGCCATATATTACATTAGTCACACATTTGTTGATTACAAGCACAACTACATTATAATGGAAAAATTATATCTAGCTTTTGTATTCACTATGCAAAAACATTGACACTAAATGATCAGTAATGAGACTCAAGTTATTACTAGGGCTGATTCGTTGAAGTTTCTTATGTCAAAACCTCACTTGTCAGGATGTATCAAAAAATGGGTAATGTTACTCATGGAATTTGATTTAAATATTATACCTCAAAAATTAATAAAAAGTCAAGTTATCATAGATCAATTGGCTGCCACCCCACTACATGATACACAACCCCTAAGAGATAATTTCACAACATATAATATTACTAAGGATACATGGACAATGGTTTTTGATGACTCAAAATGTGCATTAGGTGTAAGTACAAAAATTGTTATTATTACTCCATAAAGAGAGCCTATGCCATTTGCATACAGATTGTGGTTTTCATGTACAAATATATCACAAAATATGAGGCATTGATTTTGGGCTTATATGTCACTCACAATTTATAGATAAAATCCATTAACATATACAGAGATTCATAATTGGTTATTAATCAAGTCATAGGTGTTTATCAAACACAATAAGAAAAACTAAATCTATACAAAAATAGGGTACAATGTTTATATGCACATTTCGATAATTTTTCAATTGAAAATATTCCACAAAAGGTTAATTATCATGAAAATTCTATGGATAGCACAACATATTTAATACCAATTGGCATAAATTATGATTATGAAAATTTCACTATATGACATTTGTGAAAGCCATCAATTTCAGATGTAGATTTGGTAGCTGTGTCAATCTTAGTAACTACACGTAGTGCAAAAAGCTAAGAATGGTTTACTCACATATATAACTTTTTGAATAAATCAATTACACTAGTTAATTTTACTATAAAGGATAAGTGAAAATTATAACATGATGCACTTTGATATGAAATCATTGGATGAGATTTATTTAAATGATCATTTGAAGGATAATCATTTTGATGCCTAAGCACTAAAGAGGCTAAGTTAACAATATAATAGGTACATGACAGTGAATATGGTGATTATTTTAGTGGAAAATAAATGTCACACAAATTAATTTCACAAGGGTACTATTAACTTACCATGGAAAAAGGATGTCATGAATATTCCAAGTTATGTGAAAATGCCAACAACACAATAATCTAAACCATGTTCCTTCACATGAATTAAAACCGATTATTTTACCTTGATCATTCATGATTTAAGCATTTGAATTTATTGGAAAAATAAATCCAAAATCATCTGATGGGCATAAATTAATAATTACATCTACTAAATATTTTACCATATGGGTAGAAGTCATAACCATGCAATCAACTACATGAGAAGACATATGCCAATTTTTGATGACACACCTCATATCTTACTTTGGTCTCCCTCTAAATATCATTACAAACAATGGATCATCTTTCAAAGATAAAAAAGTCAAAAATTTGGTACTAAGTACAAAATTTGACACACGTTTTCTACTCCTTATCACCCCTAGGGTAATGAATAGGCAAAATCTATAAATAAAACTATAAATAACATCTTGAACAAAATAGTTACTAAATTTTGTGTTGATTAGAATAACCAAATAGTTTATGCACTATGGGCCTACTACATGAGCTTCTACACACCCATTAGGGCTACTCCATATTCCTTTGTTTATGGGATAAAAGTAGTTATTCCATTAGAATTGGAAATTTCATCTTTAAGTGTATTTCTCAAAGGGATCATTATATATGAACAAGACATATAAGAATGCTTACATGAGTTAGAGAAATTGGATCATACCTGCATACAAGTAACCTAACATCTCAAGGTATATCATAACCACATCTAGAAAGCTTACAAAAAATGAATTTGCAACAATGAATTTGAGGTTGGTGACTTGGTTCTAAAGGAGAATATAAGTAATGTCAATGTAAAAGAGGAAATAAAAGGCAATTTCAAGCCCAATTGGTTGGGGCAATATATGATTACAAAAAATTTAAGCACAAAATTTTATCTTCTAGTTTCACTTGAAGGTAAAATAGTCAAGAACCCAATGAAGATTATGCATCTAAAATGATTCTATACTTAGACATTTTACAATCTAAAATACATTTCACATATGTCAAAAAAATACAAAAAAAAACAAATATTCTAGAAAAAATCCAAAATCAGGACTTATGCATGCTTATGTTTAGTACATTTACATCAGTTAATTTGTTTGAAATTATTTAGTACTTATTTCTATCTAGTTTCATATCATATATGATTCACAAGTGTACATGAGTGAATGCAGAGCATACACGTTACCATTTATAATACCAATTTCAAGTTATTTCACTATCTTAGACTTAGAAACTATAAATAGATAAAATCATCCTATTCAGATATGAGTGCCTTGCATTATTGTTTTATTCCACCATCCCTATCCTAGAGAGCACAATATATCAATTTTTAGATCCAAAATAAGACACATGCCTCTTACAACTTGTCTATACATCACGATGTAGGAGCATCACTAGGTAATATGGGTGTTAATGTGATTTTTTATCATTTTGGTCATATGTGAGTGTGAATAGGTCTTAAAAGGTCCTATAGGTTGTTTTGGTGTGAGTGAGGTTGATGAGAAATGAGTGTTAGTATCCTTTTGGCATTTTCCTGCCAAAATGGGCAATTTGAATTTTTGAAATTATGTTTTGGTTTTAGAGTGTCTAAAGATAAAATATTTAATATAAAGATTTTTGGTTGATAATAACCAATTCATTCGAGGCTCAGAGATTCTCGGTGTTGCTAGAGATAATATATTTTTCACACAGTCCAATAAATGAACACAAAAATATATAGATTGGCATATGGGAGTAGTTTTTAGATTTTCAAGATCATCTAAGGATTGTAAAAGGTGTATAAACTTGGGTCAAAATTTACCCAAGCATTGGAATAGATTTAAGTGATTTAGAACTCATTTTACCCTAATTTATTCCTTCTCAACCTCACACATGCCTGTACAAACTAGTTAGGGTTTTCAAAACTTTCCATTGCTATATCTATTGACTCCACCATATAAACTTGAAGAATTTTTTTAATAAATGGTGTTTTTATAGGTGCTTAAAGATTATGAAAGTTTAAAACTTGTACAAAATTGTATAGTATGGTTTCTTAGATTGTGTCTTCATATTAGGCTTAGGAGACCTAATTGCCAAGGAGGTTATCAAAAAAAGAGCACTTACCTTGGGAGTTGAGCTTTGAAACTTTGGGATAAGTTGTATGAGGATAATGGGTACCCAAAACTATTTATATTTTATCTTAATCATCTCTATACAGATCAAATCAGGGAGCTTTGCTGGAAATAGGGTTAATAGAAGAGGCCTAATTGAAAAGAGAGGAGATGTGTTCAAAGGTCTACATTGGGTTTTGTGCTAGGTAAATTTGTGAGGAGATATAAGAGGATAAAGGGTCTCTAAAATTGGTATTGTTATATTATAATTCCTCTGGTTTGTTATAGACAAGGAGGTTTAGGTGTTTGGAGGCTACAAGGAGGATTAGCCTTATTATGAGAAATTGGTGTGTCTGAGGAACTAGTGAGTGAAGCATTAAGATGAGCTTTTTTAAGTTTGTTATGACCAAGAAAGACCATACATTGTGTATGTTCATATTCATGAAGTTCTAAATAAGAATTTAGGCTATGGAGCTTTGTGGTGTTGAGTAGGCCTATAGTGTATATGAAGGCAAATAGTGAGTCTGTTGAATGAGGATATTGGGGTAATGAGTGAGATGGTATAATTTTATAAAGGATAGGAGATAATTATTTCCAAGTGGTATGCAAAGTTGGATTGCAAATAATTATGAGATAATAAGGTTTGATGAGGTATCTAAGCAAGAGTATTCAGAGTTGGGTTGAGATTCCAAACAAGGACCTAAAAGAAGGCAAAGTTTCATTAAGCTAATAGTTTTGCATCAGATTGGTATCACAGTAACATGATACAATTGGGAAAAATAAATATAGTAGGCAAGAAAATAAACACAAGGTAAATTGGATTTGATAAGTTGTCTTTCATTATGTTTATGTTATATGAATAAAGTTTAAGTTATGAAGAGTATTTATGAGATGAATTAAAGTATAGGTATAACCTATTAATGTTAGAAGAGTAAAGAATTTAGTGAGAAAATAATCTATAGCCCTGATTCCAAGGTGAAGGACTTGAGACTAGGAAAGAAGAGCCTACAAAAGATAGTAAAGAAAGAACATAGAAGTTCAAGAAGAAATATAGTAGCCTTGAAGCCATTAAGACTTGAAGAAGGTGAAGAAAGCTGTGAGTATCTCAAGTACAAGCTCAAGGAGAGATTAGAGAGGAAAATAAAAGTCCTAGGCAAAGGACTATAAGAAGAAGAGACCCAAGTGAGGTCATAAGAGGCAAATAGGCAAACTTGCAAAGAAAGATAGGTCCAAGTGAGGCCTAAAGAGTAAAGAGAAGATAAGATGCAGATAGATAAGATAATAAATGAATTGTACCAAAGCTTTGAAAGGTTAGAGCTCATGGTAAAGCTTATGTAAGAATAAGAAAGTCAATGGTTTGGCTTTAACATGAAAAAGAGGTCAAGTGGCCTATAATGCTACTTATGGAGAGGCAAAGAAGAGTTGTAATGAGGAGAAAAGAAAAGAATAAGAATAAAAGTAACTAGAGAAGCTTAAAAAAAAGAGAGATTCCAAGTGAGCAACCTGAAATGGACATGGTGAAGAGATTTCTCATTGTAGAGAACATAAAGGAAGATATAAGGGAGAAATAAGTGATAATAAGAGCACTTAAAGAAGCAAACCAGAGAAAGAAGAGAGTTTGTAAGAAACCAATATATGAATGAGAGTACATCTAAACAACAGATTACTAAGACAAGTGAGTTTCCAAATACTATGATACATAGTGCTATTAAGAAGATGAATGCATAAATACAAGATAATCAAAGACAAAATAGGATGGAGATCTCAAAATCAATAATAGATCATGGGTATAGAATACCAAAATGGATACAAAATTTAGCTGATGAGGTGAATATTACAAGTCCTAAACAAGGAGTTGCCTATGATAGGGATATAAACAAAGAACATGGGTAAAAGCTACAAAAATTGCTCAAGAATTTAGATATGCAGATGAAGACCCAAATGTGGGTAAACAAAGGTATACAAAATGATGAAGGGGCATCTCAAATAAATATATGTGATGATGATGAACATAAAAAGGTGATAGTAGCTGCAATAATCCCTAAGAAGAGTATTAAAGCAAATTCAAGCAAACAAGAAGATGACAAGGACAAGAAACCAGCTAGCATACAATAACATGCCATGAAGATGAACGAGTCATACCAACAAGAGAGACCATTGAAGCATGAAGAAATTTATGATGAGAATATTTAAGGGATGATGAGAATCCCAAAATAGATTTGGAAGGTCTTTGAGAAGGACAAAATAAATTTGGAGGGTAAGAAGGATGTTGTGATCCTTGGAGAGCTCATTGAATGTGGAATGGAAGGTGATGAGAGTATCATTTAAGCCAATACAGAGGTACAAGTTTAAGAAGTGCCTTATAATCATCTAGAGAAGGAGCAAGATATTATGAAAAAGTAAGTACAAGAAGGTAATGAGTGTATTTTTATGACTAAGAAAGTGAGATCAGACAAGCATTAAAAGAGCACAGTAGGAGCAGTCATAGCCTAAAAATCAATTTAAGAATCCATTGAGGTAAGATAGAGGACTGTCTAGTGAAATAATATCAAGATATGAATATTATTATTGAGTTTGTTGAGCATCAACATGTAAAGAATAATGGAATAAGTATTCAAGAGGTATTAAATCAATCTGAACATGATATGAAGAAGGTTATGAAGTCATAATGTGAATAAAGAATCCATGTGAGGATACAAAATCAAAGTTTAGTATTTGGAGATGGAAAAATGGAATAAGGTACAGTCCAAGATATGATAACCATGAAGCCATTATCAAGTAAAGACAAAGGAGAGAGAGTTGTCAAGAAGATAGGCCATCCAAGAGAGCATGAGCAAGACATGACCAACAATAAAGGAAGGAACAATGAAGAAAAATCAAGAGGTAAGTCTAGGAATCAGACTTGTAAATAAGATGAGTTAGAAATAGAGGAACTAGAGGATGAAATAGATAAGGAGATATAAAGGTTTTTATACTATCTTGAGGTAGAATATGAATTGACTAGAAAACTAGACAAAGGAAGAAAGCAAAAATGCAAATAGAATCTAGAGAGAGAGCACAGATCAAATGGATAATAGAGAGAAGAGATTCAAGGATCAGAAGAAGATAAATTAGAAGGCAAGAAAGAAAGAAGAACAAAATTATTTGAGCTGGAGCTCAAATTTTTACCTACATAGGAAGTATGATGCAAGAGCATCACTAGGTAATACAAGTGTCAATGTGATTGTGATCATTTTGGTCTTATGTGAGTGTTAAGGGGTCTTAAAATGTCATATAGGTTGTTTTGGTGTGAGTGAAGCTCATAATAAATGAGTGTTAGTAGCCCTTTGGCATTTTCCTACCAAAATGGGCAATTTGAATATTTGAAATTATGTTTTGGTTTTAGAGTGGCTAAGGATCAAAGCTTTAATATAGAGAGGTTTTTTTATAATAACCATTTCATTAGAGGCTCATAGATTCTTAGTTTTTCTAGCGATAATATATTCTTCACACAGTCCAATAAAAGAACACATAATTATATAGATTGGCATATGGGAGTAGTTCATAGATTATTCAATATCATTTGATGATTGGAGAATGTGTAAAAATTTGGGGTATAATTTACCCAAGTTGGAATAGCTTAAAGTGTTTTAGAACTCATTTTACCCTAATTTATTCTTTCTCAGCCTCACACATGCCTGTACAAACCAACTAGGGTTTTTAAAACTTGTCATTGCTATATCTATTGTATATACTATAAAAATTAATATAAATTTTAGAGTCCATGGTGTTTTTATAGGTGCTTGAAGATTATGAAAGTTAGAAACTTGTCTGAGCCCATACAGTATAGTTTCTCAGACTGTGTCTTCATATTAGGCCTAATAAATCTAATTACCTAGGAGGATATCAAAGAAATAAAACTTACCTTGGGATTTAAGCCTTATAACTTTTGGGGAATTTGTATGAGGATAATGGGTACTCAAAAATATTCATATTTTGTCTTTATCTATGTATGGATCAAATTATGGAACTTTTCATGGAAATAGGGTTAATAGAAGATGCCCAATTGAAAAGAGAGGAGATGTGTTTAGAGGTTTACATTAGGTTTTATGCTAGGTAACTTTGTGAGGAGATATAAGATGATAAAGGGTCTCTAAAGTGGTCTTGGTTATATTATAAGTCCTTTGGTTTGTTCTAAACAAGGAGGTTTGGGTGTTTGGAGGCTATAAGGAGGATTAACCTTATTATGAGAAATTGGTGTCCAAGGAACTAGTAAGTGAGTGATAAATTAAGATGAGTTATAAATTTTTTATGACCAAGAAAGACCATACATGGTGCATGGACATGTTCATGGAGTTATAAAAAATAATTGAGGTTATGGAGCCTTGTGGAGTTGAGTAGGCCCATAGTCTATATGAAGGAAAATAGTGAGTATGTTGAATGAGGATGTTGGGGTAATGAGTGAGATGGTAAAGTGTTAGAAAGTTAAGGAGATAATTATTTTCAAGTGGTATTCAGAATTGTATTGCAAATCTTTATGAGATAATAAGGTTTAATGAGGTATCTAAGAAAGATTATTCAAAGTTGGGTTGAGATTCCAAATAAGAAGGACCTAAAAGAAGGCAGAGGCTGATTAAGATAATAGATCTACATCACATCATAAAGCTCATTGGGGGCATATTATATGAAATTTTTATCCTTATTTTCCCATCCCTTATTTTTCACACTTTAATTATTTACATTTCATAAAATCTATTGATATTAATCACTTACCTACACATTGACATCTCATTGGTTACATAGGTTTTTTAATATACTAGGTGTTACAAATAGCTTATGTTGATCAATTACATTGATTATGCATGTTTTTCATGTTTGATCACTTCATTTCTTATGTGTATTATTTGTTTTGGCTTGGTAACTTTTGATATTGTCATTGTGTATGGATCAAATCCTTCATTGTATGTCTCTGTACATTTGAGTGACATTTTAACATGTCCCTTGTATGTGACCCTTGGCCTTCTATTGTGTGCTTTGTGTTTATTCTTTATGTGTGTGCATCATGGCCATGACCCTTATTTGCTTAATTTGATCAATTTTTTGATGTCATGATGGATATCATGCATTTTCCTAGCCCTTCGATGCCATGATAAATATCATGAATCCCTCCTTGGGTTATTCTATTTCATATTTACATACCCAGTTAGATCACTTATATGCATTATTCAATGCTAACATTTATCTAGATAATGCCAGTTTATACGCTTATTTTGACATGCATAGTGCATTACAAATCTTTGCTTAATTTACATATGATGATGTCATGTTTCTTCATGTTATCATTACTACTTAGACTTACATCTTTTCATAACATCTCTCACATAACTATTTTATTTTGAGTTAAGTTATTACACAGTTTGTTACACCCGTAATCTTTGTCATGTCTACGAATATGTGTGGCTGAATTATGGATTACATACCTATTTTATATTCTTGTTACATTTATCTATGGTCTTATTTAGGTTGGCCTATGTAATAACCATGGCTAAATAGACTATATATAGGAGGTAGTGGTTAGTCTTTGATCATCATATTAAGTATTCTTCTCTTATTACATTATTGTGGAGATTACCCCCTTGAAGTGGCTCTACTATATTATCCAGTATTCTACTCTACTGTCAATTATTGTTATGTGATCTCTTATCTTTATCTATTCTATATGATATATAATAATTATGTGTGAACATCTAATTAATTTCCTTACAAGTGGTATCAGAGCTTCAATTTGGGCAAGTTTATTACAACAATTTTTTTAGGATTTGCTAAGGCATGACTTATGCGAGGGAAGGGAGTGAAAAAATATAACTTACAATATAGGAAGAATTAATTTTTTTTGTCAATGTAGTATTATTCAAAATTCTTTTTTTTTAAAAAGAGTCTAAAAAAATTTCCCTGTACACATTTGCAGTCATTGGATTCATCTCAGTGAGATGATCACAGCAGTATATTTGGCTAGTACACTTTTTTGGTACCAAAATTTTTCACCTTAGTACATAAAAGCAGTCATTAGATTCATCTTTAGTGAGGTGATCACAACAATACCATCTCCTAGTACACTTTTTTGGGGGTGAAAACCTTCCTAGGGTTTGTGAATGATAGGTCCTACTACTCAAGGAAAAAAAGGGGGGAAGAAACTCCTAATACTCCTATGGATGACATGGAATATAAAACTTTAGAGCCATTGCTTTCTCAACTTCAAACTGACATATAGGGCTTGATGTGGAAGGATTACTTTATTGTAATTCAAATTGATGTTTTAAGGATGTGCAGAGAGATTAATGGGGTGCACACTCAATTTCATTATATCACTACATAATTGGTTGTCATTTTATCTTAGTTATATCCAAAAAACCCACCACTTCATCATTTGAGTCCTCCACCTCTCAACACTAACAACTCCAATTTTGGTGTGAAACTGATTTTTCCAAAAGTGGACATGCATAAGTTTGATGGTAAGGATACTCTCACTTGGATTACCCAAATTGAAAATTTATTTGATCTACACCAAACTCCTAGTTCTCAAAAGGTGATAGTGACATCTCTATATCTAGAACCTGAGCTGTTCATTTGGTATCATTGGGTGTGTGCTCAAAATAAAAAGAATGGTGCTCTTATTATATGGTCTATTTTCACTAATGAGTTTTTGGCTCCCTATCAAAATAATATCTCTAAGAACTACTTCAACCAGTTAGCCAAACTTCATCAAACAAGAATTGTGAAGGATTATATTCATCAATTTTAAAATCTATCCTTACAAATGGAAAATACTACTAAGGAAAATTTGACTAATCTTTTTTTGGATAGACTCAAAGATAGAATCCAATTGGATGATTGGATGTTTAATAAATCATCTTTATCATAATATATCCCAATGGCATGCATGGCATAATTAAAAGATATGGTCAAACAAAAAACTTTCACTACTAGGCATGTTCTCACCTTTTCAGCACCATCATTTCCTCAACCCACCAGATTGACACCTCAACAAATTAAGGAGAAGTGAACCAAAGGGTTGTGTTATGGTTGTGATATCAAATGGAGTAAAGTACATTATCATTCTAAGAAGAATTTTTACATTGAAGGTGGCAATGAGGATGAAGATGATGAGGAATTAATTGGTGAGGATGTAGAACCCGAAGAGGAATATAAAGACTCTCAACCTACTATTTCTTATCATGCTCTTTCATTTATTAGTACTCCCCAAACTCTTAAGGTTGTAGGTTTCCTTAATAAATAGAAGGTTGCTATATTTATTGATTTTGGGAGCACACACAACTTCATCAATAGTAATTTGGTTGCTTGTTTGAACTATTTCATTTATCTTGCTCCAAAATTTTAGGTCATGATTGCAGATGGTGGTACTATCAGTTGTTCAAGAAAATTCCATAGTATTAAGTTGGCCATGGGAGACTACATGTTATATTATCCTATATTTTCTTTTCACATGGGTGGAGCCAACATTATTCTGGGAGTATATTAGCTCACCACTTTAGGCACTATTGAGATGAATTTCTATGAATTATTCATGTATTTTCATTCTGAGGGAAGGACATTTGAGCTAAGGGGATTAAAGGATAAATCTCCACAACTTGTCAGCTCCCATCGAATGATCAATATTATTTGAAAGGGTGTTAATGGATTTGTATCTCACTTGTTATTCATTGAAAACTTAGCCATCGACACCCCCTAATCTGCAATAAGTGATTGATGCTCATTCTATAATTTTTGGTGACATGCCAAAAGGACTTACACCCAATTGCATTCATGATCATGCCATAAAAATTATTCTTGGTAGTATACCACCCAACATGAATCCATATAGGTATCCCTATTCCCAAAAAAGTGAAATTAAAAATATGGTATAGGAGATGTTGGATGTAGGAATCATTCGCCACAGCCAAAGTGATTATTTTTCACTAGTTGTCATGGTGAGAAATAAATATGACACTTAGAGGATGTGCCCTGACTATAGAGAGCTCAACAAGTACACTATCAAAGATAAGTTTCCTATTCCTATCATTGATTATTTTCTCTATGACTTTCATGGTGCTCTTTATTTTACCAAGTTAGATTTGTGTCCTACGTATCATCAAATCTAGATCTGTGATGAAGACATACCCAAAACAACTTTTAGAACTCATGAGGGTCATTATGAGTTTATGGTTATGAATTTTAGTCTAACAAATGCAGCATCTACCTTTTAGAGTTTGATGAATACTATTTTTAAGTCATTTTTAAGGAAATTTTTTTTGGTGTATTTTGATGATATCCCCATTTAAAGTAAAAATTAGGAATACCACTTATAACATGTGAAATAGGTACTCTCAATTCTAGAACAACATTAGTTATATGCCAAAACTTCCAAATGTACTTTTGGAGCTCATGAGTTTGAGTATTTGGATCATATGTTTTCACATGAAGAAGTGAAAGTGGATCCAAAAAAATCTAAGCAATGATGGACAGGTCGGTTCCTAAGACACTCGAGCAGCTAAGGGGATTTCTCAAGATAACTAGTTATTATCATAGGTTTGTCAAAAATTATGGTAGCATTACAAACCTACTCACCTATTTTTTGAATAAAGACTCCTTTCAGTTGAATGATATAGTAACCAAGGCATTTAAATAATTGAAATTGGCTATGTACACCATTCCAGTGTTAGCCACTCCTGATTTCTTAAAGACTTTTATGGTTGAATGTGATGCATTTGGATATGGTATGGGTGTTGTGTTCATGAAATAAGGTATACCACTTGTATTTGAAAGTCACCAACTAAAGGGTAAAAATTAGGTCAAGACTATCTATGAGAAGGAAATGATGGCCATTATGCATGAAGTCAAACAATGGAGACCTTATTTGATGGATCATCACTTTCAAGTAAAAACTAATCATGATAGTCTCAAATATTTTTTGGAACAATGGTTGTCATCAAAAGAATAGAAAAAATTAGTAACTAAAATGTTAGGCTATGATTTTAAAATAGCCTACAAGAAAGGCAAGGAAAATGTGGAGGCAGATGCACTATCTAAGAGGGATGAATCAGTTAAGCATTGCTATATGCCATGACCATTTGGCAGGTAGATTGACTAGAGGAAGAAAGATCAGAATGGGAAAAAGATAATGCTACCCATGATTTGATTCAAAATATTTAGCAAGGTTCAGGTGGATTTAATAAATTCACATGGAAGGGTAATGCATTATGGTATAAAAAATATTATACCTATGTAGAAATTCTCTTCTCAAACAAAAAATCCTTCAGGAACTTCATGCAACTCCACTTGGGGTTCATTCAATAGTTTTGAAAACCTATCATTGAATCAAGTAGGATTTTTTTGGGGAATGACTCAAGGGGGATGTCCATAAATATGTGGCTAAATGTATGATCTATCAACAAAATAAAGGTGAAACCATCAAAAACCTAGGTCCTCTACAGGCTTTATCAATCCCTAGCCAACATTGGGAAGAGGTGTCTATCGATTTCATTATAGGCTTACCAAGATCTGATGGTCAAAATGTTATCATGGTTATTTTGGTTCATCTCAATGGATAAACTGAGGTAGTCAACAAATGTCTAGAAGGACATCTCTATTGTTTTTTTCTCATAAATAGGATAAATGGGTTCATTGGTTGCCACTTACCGAATGGTCTTGTATGGATACCACCCTCCATCCATCACTTCCACCTTGAAGTTCCATTTTAAGGTTCATGCAGTTGAGGAACATATTCACCATCAACTTGAGGTCCTTACACATTTATTTGAAAATTTAGCCATGCCCCAAAATTAAATGAAGCAACAGGTATATCAACATAGGACTGAGAGTCATTTTGACATTGGTGATTGGGTTTTTATTTGCTTGCAGACATATAAGCAAATGTCCTTGAAGTAACATAAAAATAATAACAAGTTGTCCCCTAACTATTATGGACCTTATCAGATCTTACAAAAAAAAAATTAGTGTGACATACAAGTTAGAGTTTCCTTCATCCACTCGCATACATCCATTATTTCATGTATCATGCTTGAAAAAATTCATTAGACATAGAGTTGCTACTCAAACTAAGTTACTAGAATTGGATGAGGAAGGGAGAGTTATTCTTGATCTTGAGGTGATCCTTTAAATACACACTAAGTAGCTATGGTTTAGAGTGATTAAGGAGTGCCTGATTAAATTGAAGAATCTTCCATGTGAAGATGCCACCTAAGAGGATAAATCCTTTGTGCAGAAACATCTAGAGTTGATTTAATGTTTAAGACAATGTTGTTTTCAAGGGGAGGGGCATGTTATGCCCTTAACCTTTGGCATGTCTAGGGATGTTTGTGGCTAACTTGTGGCTTACATACCTCTTTTATATTCTTGTTACATTTCTAAATGTTCATAGTTAGGTTGGCCTATGGAATAGCCATGGCTAAGTAGACTATATATAAGAGGTAGTGGTTAGTCTTTGATCATCATATTAAGTATTTTGATCTTATTGCATTATTATGGAGGTTTCCCCCTCGAAGTGGCTCTATTATATTATCTAGTATTCTGCTTTGCTATCAGTTATTATTATGTGACCTCTTATCTTTATCTATTGTATGTGATATATAATAATTCTGTGCAAACATCTAAGTAATTTCCTTACACAGTTTTAACAACTCACCTCAAAAAAGGGGGAACACAATGGCTTGTCTTAGAGACTAATCCCTTATAATGCATTACATAGATATAATTTTGTGGGCATTACATAGTTGGTTAATATGCACACCCATAAATCACCTTAAAGTAATTTTGGACATAAATGTTCCATTTGGATAGGGGCAAAACTTGGTCATACCTAAAAAAGTGTTTTGTTATCCCAATAGATAAAAATAATCATTCTAGAACTTCTCATAATCATAAGTAGTATATAATAGTTAACAATAGGTACTCAGTCATAGTTTTCAAAAAATAATCAAGTTTGTCTCAAATTTTCTAAATTTTGGGCATCATGTGTGGCATGTGTTGTAGGTTAGCACACATTATTTTTGCTCAGAATTTCAATTGTTATTACTCATTCCTAGAACCATATACATCAAATATCAGATTGGGGGCATGTGTGTGGCATATAATACTTTCATGCTCAATTTTTGTACTAGTTTAATAGATTGAATGATAATCCAAGTCATTCTCCACACTATATACACCAAACCTAGATCATATTATCTTTTTCACTAGAAATGAGCCTTGTTCTATCTGTAGTGGCTGGTTCACCTTTTGCACTAGTTTTTGCACCAGTTTTGCCCCAGAATAATCTATTGGAATTCATAAAGGGATTTCAAAACTACTTCACCACATTGGGTATGTAAAGATGGACTCAAGCACACCTTAAGATATTAAGCACTCTCACCTTTCAATGAGGATTGGGTCATACATGGTCTAATCCAATCTACTCAACAAAGAAGAAATCACCAAGGGTCCCACCCTCTACAATCACCAATTTTTTCACCAAGAAACACAATTATGCACATACCAATAAAGTGCATTTGTTTCTTATTATTAGATATATAAGATTTATTGTATTTACTTCTTGATTTTTATCTTAAATTAATGACTAATTTAAACATGTTTCATTACAAGTTCATGTGAAACAAAGTTCAATGTTTTAGGCTACATTCAAGACTACACTTCAAAGGTAATTTTAAGTGCATACTTTTCCTTTTACTCTAAGACTTTGGCTTTGTTTCATTACTATAATGAAAGGGGGGAGTGTAGACACATAAATTAACATTCAAGCTAAAATAGTGCAATTGTGACCACCATTTTTACACACTTAGTTCATGCCTTATTCCGTGGCCTTTTAACCACTTTCCTTCATTTTCCACACAGATGACTCATTCCTATAAGTAAATCAATGATCCTAGAATGTCCTTATTCCTCATGAAAAATAGTGTAGGATTATCCATAGACTATTCCATACTCATATATCATCATTTTTTTCTTTTTGGACAACAATGCTCCCTGGTAGTGTCTAGTTCCACCACTTTTGTCCTTGTGCCAAATAACAACTAATTGATTAAATTTAAATTAATGTAACAAATTGTACCAAATATTAGCAAGAACCATCTAAATTAATTTCCAAAATATCACTATAAATACACATTTAAAACCATTTTTCACATAAGAGGATTTCATATAAAAAACACCAAAATTCTAATTGCACATTGAGAACAAATTCCATATTGCTCCCAATTTTGAATACATACATCCTTGGTATCCCTAAGCTAAATTTTGAGTACACTTCCAAGGTCATAAGTCACAATTGAATCACTTAGTCACACCATAAATGCATAAACATATAACATTACACCAATCTTTCACACACACCATCATAGCATGGGAGAACTACATAGAGTTTGATCCCTCTTCAGAGTATTGGTATGTAGGCAGTGTTCAACATAGGGGGTGTTGAGGTGAAGTAAAAATTCAACTACTAACCCCTTTTTAAATTATGATTTAATGTATCCTCATGATATATTGGTCTAGGGTTACAAGTGAATGAGAAGATGTACAGTGGTTTTTGCAACATATTGAAGGATCTTGCATAGTCAACGAAACATATAGAGGTCACAAAAAAATCAGAATTTTATCATCTAAAAGACACTAGCACTCCATAAGGACAACAACACCCCACACACCTATCTAGATACATCACTCTTGTTTGGAGATCCTTTAAAACCTTGTTTTAGATATGTAATCAGTCAACACAACTTCATAGTGATTTTTAGCCTTAGACACAGTCTCACATTCCAATTTTCCAACTATGTTGTATTTCCCTTGTACTTTCCCTTTTAGAATATTTCCAAATTTAATAAGTTCTAAATTAATTTGTGTCATTTATTGAATATTTGTAACATTCTGATTTTACATAGAAGTTTGTCTTATCGAAGAAATTAATTCACTTATTTTCCAAAATTTTATAAAATAGAGAGCATGGTCTTTTAACGAAGCACATAATCAGTAATAGGCTAATTGGAACCTTTCTTGACTTTTTCAATATGAGCATAAGACATGTTTTCACTGATGTTGATTGAAAAAATGTGTTGAAAAATTATTAGTTAAAGGGTTAAAGGCATGAATAAATTGGTAACAGGGGTCATAAAACTAATTGTTTGATCAAAATTTGGATTAGGGGTTAATCTAGTTAAGATAAATTATTGGGTAAATCAGAATGCATAATATATATAATAATCTCACATAAACTATTTGAATCTTAATATTTTAAGAAATGTACTAAAGGAGGAAATTAATAAGAGATAAATGACTTAGTTAGAAATCAGGTCTATAAGTCTATAATAGTGACTAAAAACTAACTATGAGACTCTATGAGACTATTGTGAATCAGGAACAGTGCTCCACATTATCCTTGGATAAGGCCACACTATTTTGACTTCATCAACCTACATAAATGTATTAAGGGGATAATTCTATCTCTTAGGATTTTTGACCTTTATGTAAATTATGACATATGTGCCTTTACCTATAGGTCTTGTATGTCTATTCATATGTGTTTGTTTCATTTTAGGAGCCATTATATGCCTTCTTCTTCACTATAACCCTAGCTCAATGACAAGTGGGAATAAATACTATAAATGAGGGAAATGAGCAAGGGGCTAGAGTTGTGCTTGAACTCAACACCCCATATGTTGAGTGTTGCCTACATACTAATACTCTAAAGAGGGAGCAAACTCCATGTAGTTCTCCTATGCCACAAAAGTGTGTGAACAATACTGGTGAAATGCTTTATGATGGTGCAATCCTAGTGTGATTATGTGCTTGAAAAAAAAAACTTTTGACCTTGATGTTTTATTTAAACCCATCTCAAAGCTTGTTTGGTTGTAGGGACTTAGAATTGGGAATAAAAGGCACTTACCTCATAATGTGCAATTATGTATTTTGGTGATTATAATGATATAATCTTCTTGTGGATAGATGATTAAAAAATATGTTTATATAGTGGACCTTTTGGGATTTATTCAAATTAGACTTGCAAAATGTGATGAATGACCCATTGGGATGAATTTGAATTTTGGCAATTAGTTGTTAATTAGTAAGAGGATGAAATTGATGGTTTTAGACATGACCAACATGTAGATTATCTTAAAACAACATTTTCATCTAAATAATAGAGATGGTAAATTTAGAAGTATGAATTGATCAAGTAATGAGTCTATGCTTCTTGGAATGAGGAATAGGAACATTTAGTATTATAGTTGCCTTAAGATAGAGGGAATTCATAGATAATTAGAGGAACAATGGTTTAAAATTTTGGAATTGAGCATAGGTTAAGTGTGCATAAAAGGTGGTCACAAGTGCATCTTTTTAGCCTTAAATGTTAATTTTAGTGTCTATAGTAACATTAGGTGTAATCCTTGAGACTCCATGGAAATAACTTAGTCAATGACTTATCACTAGATGCATGGCCCAAACATGTTGCATGAAAGACTATAGGATGTTATTTTGGATCACTCTGACCATCATACAATGTAAGCTTAGGTGATATAAAACCTATTGGTAAATTATGAGTTGAGATCTCAAGAGATAAAAAAAAATATGCAATATGGCATGAGAATAATTAGCATGGCCCACTCTAGAAGAAATTTGTTATGACTGTGTAACCTTATTATGTAGCTCAATGGATTTTTTCAAAAGGGCTTGAGCATTATAAAATTGTGTAGTACACTAGATTATGTGACATGAATAGTAACCTTAAAAGGTATGAAATTATGTTGTGTAAGGATAGAAATAGTAATCTGAAGATAATTGTGTGTTCCCCCATACCATGAGTGGACATCACATGTGTAACAAAAAGTGTAGACATGGGGATAGTAACAATAGTAGTCTCAACACCTATTGTAGAATCAATACATACTAAAGGTGAATTATCAATGAAGGCATCATATTTTTTCTCCTCATATATGACAACCTTAGCAATGTTTTTGATTTCATCTCAAGCTACATGTAACAATTCATCATGAAACTATATATTCATATTAAGATATTCAATCAATTTATATTTATCAAACTCATCAAATATATAAGTAGTATTGATTGTTTCTTCTATTATGATTATGTGTTAATGAAAAAAATAGAAATTAAGTCATATAGAAATCATAAATAGATACTAAAATCTAAAATCCTAGGAATATAGAAGAAGACCCTAAGGAAACTAAGATTTATTGTGTTTAATATTATGAATGGGTTCACTAATATGTTTTAGATATTTTAGAATCAATGTGATGATAATAGCATAAAACTAAATGATAAATTAGATTGCTTAATATATATAATTATTAAACAAATATGAGTGTAACTAGACAAATATAATAATTTGTTGTTTATGGAAAGCACTAGAGAAGTGATATACTTAGCTTGTTGCAGATCTATGCAAGTTTATGGTGGGATACAATCATCAACAACATTTAGAAAATGGCATGTGAGTGTTTAAATATGAAAACATAGAGTCTATTTCTACTTGGACAAGTCCACTCTTCCTAGATGGTTCCATTTACGACATTTTCTACTGGAGTAAAAATCTATCTTGTGTGTTTCTACTTATATGTGACAATGTCACCTACTACTCCTATGTCTGATAAGGATTCCTACATAATCTAATTTCTATAAATCTATGTGAATATCTTCATTTTATTTCTCCTTTCTTCAAACCCTAGCTATGCAATGTAAGACAACTATGAAACTGGGATAAAAGGTGAAAGAGAAAGGTTGAACTAGCCTTATCCAACCGTTATGACTAATTGTTTCCTACCTATCCAATTCTTTGAAGAGGGAAGTCAAATTGAACATAGTTCTCCCACCTAGTTGAGTGTGTGCAATCTAGTGTAATGCTAATATGTTGTATAATCTTGTGTGTGGATTTCAACACTTGAAACTTTTAACTTGACCTTGAAAAATGGTATTTATATTTAGCTTAAGGCTTTCTCCTTTGATGGGTTTCATATTTGGAAGATTTATAATAGTTCCTTTCAATGTGTAGAATGATTTACAATGATAGCTAGATATGTGCCAAATAGGTACTAGATAGGTAAATTATTAAGTTTGATATGTTTATATAGCTAAATATTTAGGTAATTTCCTCTGAATAAACATGCAAAATGTATAGGTTGAGCATTTTGAACAAATTTAATTTTGGAAACTAGTCATTAAATGGCACGAGAGCAGGTCCGACCTAAGTGGACAAGTTTCCATCAGTAGACTTGTCTGAGAGATGTGGACCTACCTATAAAACATGAACAATGACTTGAGTCCAAGAGACAATCTAAGAATGATATAAATTTGTTTAGGTAGAGACTAGGAAGATCCTGTGTAATAATACTAGAAACTTGGAAGGGTCATGCCCATATATGAGTAACTAGCTATGAGGAAAGGCAAATAAGAGTCATGAATGTGAGCATAAGTTAAGTAAGTTAATATTTAGTAAAAATAAATGTTTCCAAGTGTCTAATATAAAATATGAGTGTTTACACCTATCAACACGATGAAAAATCTAACAAAAACCAATTCCTCTACCTAAGAGGATCTATTTGCTACCAAGCAAGCTTTACACTTCTCTATTTTTCCTTTGACATTGTAATTTTTTTTGAATACCCATTTTCAACCAATGTGTTTTCTACCAAAAGTAAATTTCACCAAGTCCCATGTTTAATTTTTATCTAAGGAATCCATTTCTTCCTCCATAGCCTTTTTCCAATACTTATTTTTATTTGATTAAAGAGCCTCCTTCACAATATTGGGGTCTTCATTAGTAAGTGACAAAAATGATAGTATAAATGCAGAACATAAATTAGGTGCACTATACATTTATAGTTCCCTTATAATTTGATTTGATCTCTTCAATACTAGAGTCTCATATTCTTCTTCCTATGCTTACTCTTTGTCTTCTTCATCTAAATCTTCCTCGAGAAAATTCATTTCTAGTTTATCTTCTTTGGTTGGCTCGTATTCTAACATAGATTATGTTTCTAATTCAACATGCATCTTGTAAGGATCTTCCTTTAGTGGTCCTTCCTATTTTGTAATCCCTTTCACTTTTTTGAAATTGCATTATAACTACAAATAGTTTTCTTTATTTTTGGGTTCCAAAGTTTATATCCTTTTACCCTAATGTTATATCCAATGAAGATCCCTTGAGTCTTCATTAGAGGTTTTCATATTTGTATAATGGGCATCATTATATGACATAACATTTTCAACCTTTTTAGATCTTTAGTCCTTCTTAAAATGACCCATTTTAACATGATTCCAACATAGCCTCTTATATTTTGATCTAATATTAGATTTACCTCTTGACTTTGATTGTCTTGACCTATTTTTTCTCTCTTTTGGGAATGACATTCCAAAAATAAGACATCCTTTATTTGATAATCCTCAATGGATTTTTGTCTCATTTATTCTTAAAAGAAGGTTACTACTACATTCTCAACTTTTAATTTTGATGTAGTATTAGTAGTAGTCATAACTATATTATCCCAAGAGTTACGTAATACACTTCTCTTCTTCATCCATTTTATTTTTGACATAAAATAACTGATTTACCTTAGTATTTAAGGTGTCCATATGTTATATCATAGAGTCACCATCATCCACTCTCAATGAATACAACTTTTTCAGAGAAACAATTCATTCACTAGAAACTTTGTCCGATATGAAGCCCCCAACTTTTTTGATAGTTAATGAGAAGTTTTCTTTGTCAATACATTTATTAAAACTAAATTTAACATACATAATATTGTTAAACTCTTAAAATTCATATTGATCTTTTTTGAATCGTCTACCTTCATATCTACAAGTACATTTATTGACATAGTAATCCAATTATCCTTGTCTACAAGACATTCCATCTTGAGCTTCCTTAATTCAAAATGTTGGCCATTAAATTTAAATATTTATGATTATTCTTTCATTCATTTTCCTTCACTCAAATATTCTCATGAGTAGGGATCCCACTCTATAAATAGTAATCATAGGTAAAAGAAAGCCACTTCTTCACACAAAGTTAAAATTTAACTCTAATACCATATGAAGATAAATACAACGATAAATTAATAAAATAGAAGCAATACTAACATAATATTTAAGTTAAAAATAAAATAATAAAAATAACATACACACAATATTACACAACATAAAAGATTTCACCTAGGAAAACCCTTTTGAGAACAAACATAGCATGATAACCTTCTTCTTTATTGCATTTACTCAACTATTTTATAATATAATAATGCACTTCAAAGTTATGACTTATCCTAATGCATATGTGAGTATATATAGGTACATCAATAAGTAACTACCTATGGTTATTACAATATAATGAGTACCAAAACTATTGGCCAAGAGTACAGCCTATAAAGGTTCCCATGAAACATGGGTTATGAAACCACCCATATAATAGTGTGGATTTAAACCACCCATTTGGGCCCGAAACTATACCCCATAAATTTTTTTTGGGTCTAGTCTCTAATCCCTCGATCGGGGTGATGCCTCATACCCCAATTATTGTGTTTGGCTATATAGTACTAAAGGGTGTAAACCATGCAAAATATAGAACAAATATCTAACACATAGGGCTTCACCTTCTCTCCCTAGAAAATAAAATGTAACTATATACTTCCACTAAAACCTTATTTTGGCAGAAGGTGATAATGGTATAAGACTTGAAATTGATGTAGATGCAATGTAGGCTCAAAGTGAAACTCCATGATGATTGTGGTAATGGATAACATCAATGTGCAACTCAATAAGGAGGAATCATGTTAGTATAATAGAGGTAGAACAAACTTGATAAATGTTTATGATTGATTTATATATATAAGGTTGTTGACCACATGGAAAAGTGATAAATGAAATTCAAAGTGTGTGAAAAAAAATACAAGGTGAAATGTACCTATAAAATAATGAGGGTCAAAATTCCATTGATTTTGACCGAGATAAAATCAGCAGACCATCAATTCTAACCTAGGGGGGAAAAGAAAGTCTTAAAATAGAGAAAAGACTACTCAGAGAATGGATGAATAGGATCTTAAAGATGACAATAGACAAATTTGAGGAAATATAGATGGATCAAAGCTAGAGAGTCTTTAATGTGGGATAAAAGGTATCTGAAAATATCCAAATGTATACAAGTGGACTAGATGTGGAAATGCATGACAAAGACATCATATAAAAGGTTATTGTACCAAAATTAGGTGTTTATAGTTAATTTAAGAAAAATCATTCTAATAAAAATTAAAGTAATATAAATATCTAATTATTATTATTTATATCCTTATTAGGCTCGAATGAGACTATATCTTTCAATATTTACCAACTTATAATTAAATGTTGTACCTTTCAACCAATGAAAATGCAAAATTTACTTTGAATGAATATATTAATATTTTCAATAAAAGTTTTTCATAAATTCTAACTATAAATATCCAATAATATATTTATATTTAATATGATTGGTTAAAATATTTGGAGTTTTATTCCCACCTTCACATGTTTCAAATCTAGTAATGTAAGCATAATTATTATTTATGAGTACTAGGGAGAAAAAATTGTCCATATTTCACCAATTTAAAAATTAGTAATTTATTTTTATTTTTTATTGTGATTAGTTAGATATTCATTGATAACACATAATTAAACATTATTCCCAGTAAATTAATATTATATATAATGAATTATTTCACTTTACATTAAATACAAAAAAATACCTTTAGTCATTCAAAGCTCCACCTATTTATATATTATTTTAATACAAATTCATCTATGTTTAAAAAGATATATAAGGTCTAATTGGTCCTAATATTATTGTAGACACTAAAATATGGGATTAGACACTCAGTATTATCAACCTTGACATATATTTATCCTACATGACTTACATGTCTCCAACTGGCTCTTATTCGCCATCTCTCACATCCATTTATTTCACTATGAGTCCAACCCTCCTATTTTACTATCAATCACCTTCAAGAACCTCTCAATATATGTCAAACTAGTTAAATATCTTGCTCAAATGTCCCTAAATCATTATATTTGCATTCCTATTTCCTAAACATAAACATCAGTCTTAGTTAGTCTCATCAACAAATTTTTCCTAAGGATAACATCACTTTCCTTCACTCAACAACAACCATTTTCAAATTTAATCAATTATTATGAATCAACCCATTTGTCGAGTGTGTTAATACATGATAAATTACCCAAATAGACTCATGTAAATACAAATTAAGGTCAAAATTATTATCCATTTGGAAGTCATCTAACACATTTGGTACACATATATACACTATTACACATTGATAAAAACAACCATATTATTATAAATTTGTAAATTAGTCATTAGGAACAATCATTAGCCAAGTTTGAAGTACACTAAGCCAAGTCAAGAGTGAACATTTCCAAGTGTCAAAATTTAGATCATTAGGTGTATTCATATAGAAAAGGGATAAAATTGCACGTTCACACTAAGTGGAAGAATTACGTGTGGATTTAATTAACTCTTCAAAGTATTGGATGTGTAGGTAATGTTTAAACCTCAACAAAGGGTATTTAGAGTCAACTTAGCCCATTACACTTCCTAAGTGTTTACATGTTTCATCATTCCCCCACAAGTGGACCTAAGGTTTTAAGGAGTTCGATTTCTAGATTGTACATATAGTCAAGTGTCAATATCACACATACATATGTATTATAGGTAGGCATAGTAGAATGTATGGCCACATAGCCACAAAATATCCCAAGACAATAATTTAAGCCTACAATCAATTTCATCAATGGATTCTAGAGCCTAATGATAGTGACATATTATACATAAATAGTGATTTCTAGATCTAAGAGACTCACATACCTACTTTAAACCCCTCTCCACTATCATAAGTCAGCCACAATCAATTGGTGAACCAGAAAAGTGAAGTACCTTAATCTCTTTAGTATTTTATATATTTAGTATACACCACTCATGAAATCAATTTCAATACTTTAAATTTAGATTCATGCTCAATTATCATACTTTATAATTTGAACTATACACATAGTTTTATATATTAATTAGAGTTTTACATGTCCAAATTAGGGTAAAACATATTGGTGAACCCAGATATTATTCAAACTGTGCCAAACCCTAGGTCTCCCTTAAGGTTTCAAACTTTTCTTCTAGGGTTTTTAGATTTCTAACTTATGGTTTTATTTTTAGACATGGTTTCTAATTTGCCCTAATATTAAAAAATACATGTGGCTATAATGGATGAAAATAGTTTTTATTTTTTGACTCAATTTATGGTTGCAATCATTAAATGTTATTTTCCCTTGATAGGAAAAATCTATTTCAACTATGTAGTCAAATGGATAAAATATTTGCACACTAACAAGGCTGAATTTAATAATGAATAATATTTAGCCTTGCTTAATCCACATCTTTGGGATATATAATCTACATTACTCCGTGTTACTACTACACATCCCCTTGGTGGAGTTATCATGAATATTAAATTTGCAAATACTCATGAACAAAAAACAACTACTAAGAATAAATTCAATGAGATTTATGAAAGATATTAACCAATTATATGGTCATAAATCCAAAAATGTTATATGTAGTGATAAATGAAAAAAATAGTTGGATCAAGCTAATACATTTGGGGAACAATATGGCCCCTTATATGATGTCAGTCAATCCTTTAGAGTTACCAATCTAACCACATGTTCAAATTTATACCACTGGTACTATTCTAACATCTACATTGGTCACATATGTGATGTCCACCCAAGGTGTGGGAAAACACAAGGCTTCCCATAGATTTCCATGCACATTCCTACACATATGACATATTCCCATCCTATAATGACTATGCATATTACATCATCAACCTCGCCGACTATATGTTCCCTCAAGTAGACTATTTTAACTCTACAAGCTAAGGTGTTAATGTTAGAGCAAGGTACATCTAGACCTAGATATTTGATAACCAATTATCCCCAAATATAATAGTGTGTCCCTTACCCATAGGCTTTTTAGATCCTACACTTCTAATCTATGATGGTAAAGGTGATCCCAAACAACACTTTGATCCTTCCATGTATCATGATTGGATTATGCATCCAATGATACATTATTAACCAAGTTATTCAAAAGAAGTCTTAATGACTATGCTTTTTGGTGGTTATATATCATCCCCCTCTAATAAATTAAATTATTGAAATCTTTGACAAACTAGTTTCTAAAACACTTCTTCATCAACAATAATGTGAAACTATCTTATGTGTAAATTTCCAAACTCAAGCAAACATCCAATGAGCTAAATCAATGAGTATGCACTTAAATATAAGACCATGATAACTAAGATGAGTAATCTTATGGAAGATAATGATTTATAAGACATATTTAAGCAAATTTTGCTTACACCACTACAAGATTTAGTAGTATTCAATAAATTTAAGTATTTTTATGAGTTACATCATACAATGAGAGAGTGAGAATTCAAACTCATATCTTTGAACAAGCTCAAGTATGCACCCAAATCTCCAAATATTTCTAAAAACAAGTTTGAAGGAAATAAAATCTATAAGGTTAAATCAAATAATAACAAGAATGGTGCAAATACAATGGTTAATGTAGTATCACAACATATAAATCAGATTCAATTATCCACTTTACAGAAGAGAGTTTTCATGATTACCATCACCTCCTCATGTACTATTACATAAATTACTTGAGTGTAATATCATCTCTCTTCCTCCACCAAAAGAGTTTGATGTGATTAGACCTACATCTAAGAATTATGACAACAATGCATAGTGTGATTACCACATAGCTCCTAGGCTTTCTATAAACATATGTTTCAAGTTAAGGCATAAGATCGATTAGTTCCTAATGTGACATTGATAAACATGGATAGTATCGATTAGTTTTCACATTTCCTATGCTTCATTGATGATATTACTCTTGCATGATAGGATAATTATTGCTTGTCTATTATGTGCAACCCTTGGCCTTGTTTGTTGCAACATATTTATGTCCCTTGATTTTGGTCCCTTGTCCTTGATTGTTGCAACATATTTATGTCCCTTATATGTGGCCTTTGTCCTTTTTTATTACAACATATTTATGTCCCTTGTTTAAATCCCTTAGCTTTATGTGTGACAATGCATGCATATGACTGAATTAATCTAAGACCATCTACTGAGCTTATTGATCCTATTAAGATTATTGAGTTTGAAAGTGTCATGATCCACACAATCACTTCCCCATTTGTGTGTGGTGTCATTATTTATAACATGCACCTCTTTACTCCATAGTATTATTTAGTTATTACATCCATGATGGTTACTGTTATATGTCATATTGATAGATCTATATTGAAATTACACTTATATGCCCTATATTACATATGTTACATATATCCCTGGATGACATATACATTACTGTGATGACATATTATCCACATGCTAACATGACTCTACATGATTACATCTTTATATATGACATGATACAATTGATTTTTTTTTTGAGATGAGTGACTTATAGGTGACATTCCTCATCTCTACAGTGGGGTAGATTAGTGGGCTTGTCATATAAAAATAAGCCTTTGTGAACATGAAATTCAGATTTTTTGGGATAAAGTACAAATTTTAAAGATTTAGAGTGGTTCAGATAGCATATCGATTTAGGTATGAGATAGGTATTTACACATTGATATAGATTCTAGGGTCATATGTCATATGTAGACACTTCATATTTACCACTTTAGTGTCATCTTTAATCATCTAATTAAATTTTTGCTTCAATGAACAATTCAAGCACCATATCATGTAAACATCTAAAATCATCAAAATAACTTTCATTTTTATCTTGAGTCATGATAACACATCCCTAATCTATAAAATGTACTACATCATGATAGTTTATCAACATTTTGAATTAATTGGTTGCTTTGATAATGCCTCCCTAGTTCAATTAAATCAAAATGGAACATCACAACAACTGACCACATCATCCTAATCACTATTTATTAGCTAATTGACTTTTATTAGCTAAATAATTAATCACTAATAGGAAATTACATGGAATACACATGTCATATTTACGAAAATTTAATAAATTATAATTTCTTACATCACTCACCCACTTGGCAATTTAAAAATCATTTCCAAAAGTCAAAGTGTCCTTCACAAGGCAAGTTTAATGCACAGTGAGAAGTGTGAAAGCAAGGTCTATGACAAATACTTACATACTTCAAAATTTCATGAAAATATCTTATTACATGTTCTTACACGCTATGTTTCATAACATTAAATGTTTGTCTTCCATTATAGGATTCATCCTCCACCATTGATCTCCATCTTAAATCAATGGTCACAATTGATCTTAAAAATATATAAATGGAAGGGTCATCTTCCATTCTCAAAAATATTCCAATTGACAATGAAGTGTTGTTTAAATCTTCACATAAAGCTTCAATCATCTTCATCATCCATCATTTAAACATCTAACTTATAAGGGATTACATCATCAGATTATCCACGTGTTTTAAACAAGCTTTTTTGTAACTACATTCGAACACATCATTAATTTTGGTAAGGAGATCATAATAAATGTATACCAATCATGTTTGCTTAATTTTTTGTTTGTTTTCTTCTTAGTCTTTGTCAATTGAAGGATGTATGCTTAGATTAGTGGTAGGATCTCAATTGTTTTGATTTCATATTAACCCAAAATTGATCTTTATAATCATGTGTTACATATGACACACATGGTGAGACTATCACCCCAAAATTTGCTTTGAGGACATCTTATCATCATTTTAGGCTTAAACAAAATTTGAGCTAATTTCCCCTATTTTCCTTCAAATTTATCAAAATTTATATCTCCAATATAGTAGCGGAAACACCCCCGATAAGAATGATATCATGATTAGAAATGACAAAAAATGCTTTTCATTTATCTATCTATTTTTTATAATTGGTGGAAAGGTGGATATTAAAACAATGAAAACACAATCCACATTAATGAAAATGCATTTTTGACTGTGTTTGTAGGGATCGATGAAATCAATTTATATAGTAAGGAAATAATGGCATATGATAATAGGATTGCATCTATTTTAGATAACTAATTATTTTATGGTATTAGTGGAAACATGGGTCCAAACAATAGAAACATTATGGTTAGTAGTGATATAGTGACTGTTAATAATGTAAACATAGTTTTATGCTTTATGTTTCTTTATTTTTTACAATAGCAGAATTGTGATTTGTAGTAGCAAAAACATTGCTTGTAGTAACGGATTTCTTAACCTTAACAATGGAAACACAATTTTTTATTTTTTATTTCCTACAGAACACTGGAATAAACCTGTAAAATGATGGAATCACTATGTAGAATGGAAAAATCACTCTATAGATTGATGAAAACGTAATCAGAGACCTAAATCATTAAATTTTGAGACCTCATTTATTTATTAAGATCACATTTGAGACTATTGAATTATTTTTTGCATATTTCCACTTATCCAAGATGTGAATATTCAACCAAACATCTCACAAAAATTTATTTTAGTGTGTTTAAAAAGAACAAATGCTTAGATTTGGTGCTTAAAATGAACTTATTTGAGTTTGCTCTTGTGTTTGTGTCTTTGTTTGTGGTATCTTGACATGTATATGCTCTCCCTTACCTAATTTCAAGATCTTGGGTGACCAAAAACACTTAAGTTATCTTTTTCACCTTCCCAAAGAGATACTACATATGGTCTCCTCTTTACCCTCATGGGACCCTAAGGATTAAAAATAGCTTACCTTCTTTTTTTATTTTTGGTTATGTGAGTTAGACTTTGATTACCAACCATGAGTCCTTAGGGCATGATGACTGGGATTTCATTCCCCAATATATGTACCAGGCCCATGTTTTATCAGGGTACACAAATTAAGAGGAACTATCCACATTAGCTAAGTGGTTGTGTGTTTTAAGAATAGTCATAAAGGTAAGGTATTTATATCTGACACCAAGATTCAAACAACACTATCAAGGAATAATATTTAGTGACACTCCACTGAGATCTTATAGCTAGAGTGGCCATGAAGGGAATAAATTCTCTTGTGAATCCCATCATTGTCCTCTTACATGGATTTAGGCCCTAATGTATCATAAGGTATATAGGGGATGCACCTAGATAAACATGTTTATTACTTGATTAAGACCTTCAGCTGTAAACGACACCTATGCAGGGTAAAGAACATTATTGAAGATTAACCATCACATATGGATGCTTAGTGAGGGTTGGGAGACCAATTTATTTATTGATTTACTCAAGTATATCAATGGGTTAGTGGTTACATTGCACACCCATTTATTACTAAGCATAAGGATTTTACTTGTGTGTTCGTTTGTTTGTTATCAATAGCCATATTGGGTGTTATCTTGTATACCTCAAATAAAGTATAAATTTCATAAGTCTAACCTTGTCATGTCATGCATTAAGGTGTTACTCTACCAAAATCAAGAGTCATTATATCTAATAGTAATGTTACATATATCATTACTCTATCTAACTTGAACCACATCTAAAACCCAATTCGGTCAATTTTTACCAATTTTCAATTCCAAATCAATTATTCAAATATGGTGCACCTTTTCCAAATCAAGCCAAATTAGGTCAAACCTTTAGAATTCAAAAGATCAAATAGACAAAATCAAAGGTCAACTTGAATCAAGTCAAATTCAAAGGTCAATGTGGACCAAGTCAAAGTGAAATGATTTCAAACTCAAACTTTAAAGTCAAATTAAGTCAAACTTTTTATGACAACTTTTGAAGTCAAACCAAATCAAAGGTCAAATTTGATTCATAACTTAAATCAAAATTCAAACCATCTACAACCTATTCTAGAGCTATAAATCCAACATCCTTTTTATAACCAAGTCAAACATTTAAGTGTTCTAAAAGATCAAACGTTTCTAAACAACATACAAATTCAAAGGATTAAACAAACTTGTTCAAGAATCTAACAAATCAAGATCAAATGCTAAAGCATCCTATTTCTAAAAAGTACAAGCATTGAGATTGAAAGTTAACTAAACTCAATTTCTAAATCTAAAAGTTAACTCAAATTGAATTAAATAAAGGTAGTACAAGTTCTTACCAAAACTTGAAGTCACATTGAAATTAATTCAAACATTAATTCCAAAATGAAAATCATAATTTTTTTTAAATACACAAGAAGTGGTGCTTTATACAAGCTTACCTTTGATGATGATTGGAGTTACAATCAACTTATCCAAAATACTATAGACCAAATAGACAATGGGGTGTACCAGTTAGAATATGAAACAAAACTAACTCAAATGCGGCCAAAAATGGAATCAACTATCAACAAAATTGATCTCTGAAGATCCCAATTCAAATAATAACTATTTGAGCATAAGGAAGATGTCCTTTTGTGATTGTTAGAACTAGTGGCCAATTTTTTTGTAGTGTATCCCATAGAAAATTTACAAACCGTTATTTGCCCACATGAAAAAGTGGTCCAAGGCTTCCAAAAAGACAAAGCCAATTCTAATCAAAACCCACATCAAGATCATGCTAATACTAAAAAACCAGAGTCTTATAGTAAAGGGAAAGAAGTTCATGTAGAAGTACCACTTCTTGGTACCAATAAAGTAGTGATTGAGTAATTGCAAAATGTGACCCAAATGCTTGTAAATTTGGCCTCTACTTTGCATTCCACTCAATACCATCAACAACAATAATTCCCACCTGATTTATCCAATCAATAACAATAACAACAAAGAATCTCATTTGGCCAACAAACTCATCTAGTCAGTAAAATTCACCCTGTTCACTAATAAATCCCCACCAAACCTAATGATAGAGTATTTATCCCTTCTAAATTAGGTTCTAACTTACATACCCAATTTAATTCACCTTTTAAACCCCATCATCATGCAGCACATTCATCCAAAAACCTAATTTTATCTCAAGAATGGAAAGAGATGAAAGATTTTATTCAAGGACTACAAATAAGAAACCAAACTAAAAAAAATCATCTTTGAAGAGATATGTCCTTACTGATTTGATACAAATATTCTTCAAGTCCCTTTTCCACGTAATTTAGAGGCTCTAAAATTTGAAAAATTCAAAGGAAAAGGGGACCCAAGAGAGCATATTAAGAAATTATTTATGGCCTGCAAAGAAGTGGCATATAACCACATCTATTTGCTTCACATGTTTCTTCATAGTTGGGGTGGATAATCATTGGAATGGTTCCTTCACTTGCCCAAATGATCAATTAAAACATTTTTTGATTTGTTTGATCAGTTTGTCAATCATTTCTCTTATAACTTGGAGTATGAATTAACCATGGTTGACTTGTGCGATACCAAATAATGAAGTGGGGAAAGATTTACAACCTTTTTATAGAGATGGAGAGGCTTGAGCAGCAAGTTTCCCCCATTCTCTCCCTGAAGAACAATTAGTAAACACTTTTACCAATAATTTTAATGCAAAAAGGGCCTTTCATTTAAGATTTCACTATGTTAATACCTTTGATGAGATCATTGAGAAAGCTGTGCATATTTAAAAACCATTGATTGAAAGAGGGATAATCAAAATCTATTCTAAAAACCAAGCTCAAGCAAGTACCTCATCAGAAAAAACCAAGGTGTTTAATGAGAATAAGAATGTAGTAGGTGATGGTGTGACTGAGGCAAGGCATGTGAAAATAATTAAACCATTGATTGTCAATAAATATCCATCTACACAATTGATCACACTTCAAATACAAATGCTTAAAACATAGTATCAACGAAGAACATTCACCTCTCTTGGTGAGCATATAGAAGTTGTGTTCCAAAAACTTGTAGCGGTAAACATGGTTATGTGGCCTATTACAAAAACTTTTGATGAAGGTCCAAAAAAGCCCACCTAGTATAGATACAACAAGTATTGTGATTATAACCACATCAAAGGTCACACTACACATAAGTGTATACAACTTAAACATTATGTACAAGACTTGCTTGAGTGAGGAGAAATTATGATTTACAATAGCGTCACATCCTCTAATTAAAATATGGGCATCTTTAAGGACCCATTTCCAAGGTATAATAAAAATAATAATTAGGCCAATCAGAATAATGATCCATCAAATCATTGAAAATCATGGAATTAATAGTAACAACAACATTAAAAACCCAATCAAGGTCAACATTCCTAAACCAACCGCATAGATTATCATAATACCTATTAAAATTATGATAATGTTGTGGGTCACATTACTGATAAACACATGGCCACCATCAAAATTAATCCCTATCATCCATCTAAAACCAATCAACATGATAGACTAGTTATTCAAGGACCTTCATTATCACATCCTGCTAACTCTCCTTAGGATCAAGAGTGTGTTGATACCACTAGACAAACAAAATTTATAATTCAAGGTCCTTCCACATCCAAGTCTAACAATCAAACCTAAGGATATTTTCCATCTAAATCCTAACCATCCACTGAGGATCCATATGACCTTATTATGCATTTGGATAAAACTCTAGTGAAAATATCTATTTTAGATCTCTTGTGAACATCTAAAGTTTATAAGGATATATTGTACAAGGTTTTTCAATAGTCCAAAGTCCCCAATGACATTGATCCATCATAATTCCAAGCACTTACAAGACATTTATCCTCAAGGCAACATATCACTTTTGATCAAAATGACATATCACCATTTAGTCTTTCACATAATAATACCCTTTATATTGAGGTCATCATTACATGACACAAGGTAAAGGATGCTCATAGACAATGACTCAGGTTTGAATATTACTACATCAAATTGTTTAGGTACTTGGGATATTCACCATTATATTTATAAGTTGATATTATCACAATCAAAGGGTATGAAAATGCAGAAAGGGAATCAACTAGAACTATTACTTTACCCATCCTTGTTGGGCCTATCACCCATAACACTCTTTGTCATGTCAATGATTTAGAACTACCATATAATCTACTCTTTTAGAGTCCATGGATCCATGATATGTGTGCAATATCATCCACATAACATTAATGTCTCAAGTTCCCACATTTTGGCATGGAGGTTACCATTCTATGACATCTATAACCTTATTAGTATTGCAATAACATGGATGCAAAAATGGTACCAATTATTATCCTAGCACATAGTGTGTACCTAAAAAGGATAAAAATGTTGTACCCAAATCTCCTAATTCTTCCTACAATAATCCCAATAGCCTTGATTTTTAATCTAAAATTCCACATCCCAAAGCATCATCTCATTTCACTATCAAAGATAAAGGTTGTGGAGAGTACTTGATCAATGATGTTTTTCACATTGCTAAACACCCCAAGTCACCTAAATCCCATGGAAAGCCTAAAATGGAGTGGTGTAAAAAGTTGATTTTTATAAAATCAATCCTCTAGATTTATTTAGAAATGGTCTTTTGGATTATGAACATGTCAGCAGTTTGGGGGATTCTGGGTAAAATAACAATGGGTTTGCTTCATGCTATAGAGTAAAAAATACCCAATCCCCAATAAAATCATGAAAAAAATTTCTTACAAAGGCAAAGGATTGGGTTAAAACTAACAAGACATTCTTGAAACTGTACCCCCTAGCAAACAAAAAGGAAATCGAGGTGTTAAATACAAATTGTTTGGGAGTGACACCACAAATCTTGAAAGTGATGAAACTATGACATTTAAGGAAGATTATGCTGATAGCGATGAAGAGTATTATTATAGCATCTAAAATGAGCTTGCAAACATAAACCTATTTAACATTATGTTGTCCTTAGCATTCACATTAATCTCCATTATCCCAAATTCATCGAATGGGACTAACATGATTGCATACTGTTAGATGAATTCAAAAATAATGAGGTTATTTCCAAATTCTTGGGGCTTAGAGATGATTCCCAACTTGGGGACAATAAATGTAGATTTGATATTAATTTGGATGTTATTATGTAATTTGGAGAGTAAGTGTACTTCCTCAGTCAAGAAAATAAATAAAATCAAAAATTAATGTCTTCTATCAAAAACCTCTCTAAGGTGGTATTGGGTAGCGATAAAAGTAAAAATAAAGATGTGTTCATTAGTAAAAACCCTTCTAAGGCACCAATGGATGAGGAAGTCCACTTTATTCATAAAGAAGTATAGAGTCCTCAAATTCCCCCATCATCTTTGGCATAGATGTCAAACTTGAGGAGCAACACACGTTTGAACAATTGATCTAAGAATTTCTATAGACATTCTAAGATTGGTCTTTACCTAAAATGAATGATTTAGATTCTTATTATACGAGTGAACTTGATGAATGAATCAAACACAAATAGATGAATATTGTTGATTTCATTTAGTACCTACTTTTTTGGAGGATAGTTCCATTGTGGAAGACATCATTTATGTCAACCTTGATATTGATAACCCACACATCATTAAGCTCAGTGCCTCTCTCACTAAATAAGAACATGATTTCATCATTATTTCTTAAATAATTAATTGATATCTTTGCATGTTCTTATTTCAACATGCCTGGATTATATAATTCCTTGGTCATCCATTATCTTGTAGTACATCATAATACAAAACCCATCAAGCAAAAATTATGGAATATGCACCCACGTATTACCATTTTGGTCAAGAAGGAACTTAAAAAACTCTTAGAAGCTAGGTTCATCAAGCCTAATGACTATTCAGAGTAGATTTATAACACCATCCATATCAACAAGAAATCCAAAGGCATCTACCTCTGCATAGATTTTTGGAATATTAACAAATTTTATCCAAAAGATGACTTCCCATTACCCAACATTGATATGATTTTTTATTCTACAATAGGATATGAATGGATTTTATGAATACAATCAAATTAATATAGTACCAAATGATCAACACAAGACATTGTTCACCACTCTGTGGGGTACATTTTGTTACCAGGTCATGTCTTTTAGCCTAAATAACATCGATGCAACTTATTAGAGTGCGATGATTGTTATCTACCACAACATGATGCATGACATTATGGATGATCATGTGGATGAAATTTTTGGGAAATATAAGACCCGTGAGGGGCATCCAATAACTTTTCATAGAATATTTGAGTGGCTAAGAGAATATAAGGTGTGCCTCAATCCTAAAAATTGTGTGTTTGATGTCACGTCTAAAAAATTATTGACTTTCATTATCTCACGATGAGGTATTGAAGTGGATTCAGCTAAATTCAAGGCCATCACAAAAATGCCTCCCCAATCTAATTTAAATTAGTTGTGCAGTTTACAAGGAAAGATTTAGGTTATTTACTGATTTATTTCATAGTTAGTAGATCGTTGTCATCCCTTTACACACCTCTTGAAAAAGGGTACCACATTTCAATGGAATAGTGAGTATCAGGAGATGTTTGAATAATTAAATACATGTTTGGATAATTCACTAGTGTTATCCCCTCTAATATCATGGAAGCCTCTATTAATTTAAATATTGGAAACCCAACATGCCTTGGGGGCACGTTTGGCCCAACATGATGATAAAAAAAAAGAATGAACTATGTATTGTTTGAGTAGAGCATTAGTTGCCTATGAACATAACTATTCACCCATTGAAAAGGCATGTTTATCAATGGTTTTTACCTCTTAAAATTTGTGACATTACATGCTCAATAATAAGACCATCATCTTTGCAAAAGTCATTTCACTCAAGTATCTTATATCAAAAATACCTTTGACAGGTCACATGGCAAAATAGATTATGCTCCTAAGAAAATTTGATACCAAATATACCAATTAGAAGGATATTAATGGGTAGGTCATTGTCAATCAATTAATAGATGCTCCATTATCATATACACAACTATTAACATTTGGAATTCTGAATGAGTCCATTTTTACCCTTGATGAATCACAACAATGGAAGTTATTAGAACTAGTTAGTGTGAACATATATTATGTGGGCAAAAAAAAAAGGTTAGAAAATAAAGGTGTTAATATACACCTATAATATTTTGTATTATTAATGTGTTGTTTCAACCACCCACTAATTTAGGATAAAGAGAGATCTGAGGGATGTTAGTAGTAAGTTGTTAGAATAATTAGCTTATTATTGAGAAGAGTAGTTATAGGACATTTGTTATATATTTTTAATGTTCATGATTAATAAATAATGTATTTTGATTGACCATAAATCATGTTTTTGCACATCTGAGCTTTGAATCCTCACCATTATGGGGTAAAACATATATTTGGTATCAAAGTAGTTTCTTAGGCCTCTCTAAGCATTGTTAATTATCCATTCATTTTTTGTTCAACACAACAAAATGGATATGCTATGCAGACCATGTGCAAATGCCATTACTTTTTTTATTCACCCTACTTGCATGTTGTTAATAGTCTAACCATGTAGATCATGCATGAATGTGTTGGCATTCATCATTCATTTACATTACCCTCCTCTTTGCATATTGTTAATTCTCTTCACATTGTAGATGATATTTTATGATTATGTATCACCTCAGTCTTGTACAGTTGGAAAACTTAGACCTTGGTTGTTCCTCTTAGTTCTACACTTTCCTTGCTTCTACAAGCCTTGTATCTGATCTATCTTGTGCTCCTTAGCCTATCTCTTAGTCTAACTAATTTAACAATTTTGGGAATAATTGGTGTTTGTATTCCTAATTTAGTTAAAAGTCTGAGTAAAGTAAATCAGTCAATAAGTATGCCATAATTAACCTATTGATTTGTTAATTATGAATATTATTTAGAATTTCTAAAAATAGTAAGTAAATTGAGAGAAATATAACTTAGCTTAGAATTGTACTGATCCAACTGAGATGAAGGTTGATATTGACTACATAAAACTAGGATAGTATTAGGAACCTAGATCTAACTTTCATTCGATGAAAAGACAAGAGCACTAAAAATAAGACACTTTAAGGTCTAGTATTATAGTCTTGTTCATGTTGCTATTATCCAAATTGGTCACAAAAGTCTAAACTTTTTGGGTTCTGTCTGCTACTCTTGTATGACCTTGCCTATGAAATTTTGAAGATTAACTCTCATTGGAGCTCCTTTTAGAGTTGATTTATCTTCAATCCTAGGTCTCCAATAAGCTTGAATAAGACTTTGGGAAAATGGGGGTTAGTGTGTGTAAGATGCATTGGATGTGCTTGACACTCCATGTGTGGGCACACTACCTACATACCAATACTCCGAACAGGGATCAAGCCATATGTAGTTCTCCCTTTGAAAGTGCTTATAACAATTATGATATGAGAATGCAAGAAATGCTAAAATTAGATATGCTTGAGGTAGATAGGGGCTGGTGTAAAGATTTGGATGAGCTTTTAAGTGTATTGGTTGGCTTTATGCAGAGAATAAGAAAGATTGATTGAATATTCTTGCTTATATTCTTGTTTGCTTAGTGATATTTGTCAACCCTTTCCAAATGATCTTTGAATGGGCTTCTATAGGGATTTATTGGTCATGGGTTAAATACAATCACACTAGGCTGACATAAAGAATAATATGAATCAAGGAAAAATGGTAACCTAGGCTCAAAAGGTGATTGGAAAGGAGTGATAGAAAGAGGACACCCTAGGTTCTAGCACTATAGTCCACCCTAGGTGCTATTGTCCTAGAGGTTCAGGACTTGGGAGGATGGAAATAGCATGGAAAATGAGTCTTGACTAAGCTAGAATGAGGTCTTGAAATCCTATGGATGATTGGGAATCAATGAAAAGTTGTTTATAAGGGTTATAAAAGCAAGCAATAGGGAACTATGGGTTTGGTGTCATTAGCCACACTCAAGTTACCATTTTTTGCATTTTATATGACTACATTTACCCCCCCCCCTTTACTCTAGTGATGCAACAAAGTGAAATAATAGGATAAAGGAAAAATAGAAAGAATACTTAAACTTACCTATAAGGGTGAAGCTCATGAAGTTGTTGTGATCTTGGGTGTGCATAGAGAGAGCACACTATGAAGTATGAATCTAAAAGAAAAGCAAAGAGTAGATCAGTTCTTACTAGATACATTATATCTAAAATAAGAATGTACAAAGCTATGTAAGAGAGAGAGGAAGAGAAAGGAATGAATACACCTCACTGGGTACATGAACTAATATAAAACCTATTGTGATGTTGAGTAATGTTGGATTATGTTGAGTATTGCTAGAAGGTATTGTACCAAGAGTAATATCGTGAATGGAGCTAAGTGCTCAATTCCCTGAGAGTGGCTCAAGAATACAAAGGTTGGCCCTTTGGCTCCATCATTTCCTACTAAGTGAATCTAGGTGATCATGTGTATGCCAATTGATGTTTGGACTATGTGTCCAATCCCTCTGAATAGGTGGCTCAAAAATACAAAGGCTAGTTGGTCCTTTGGCTTCATCATTGCCTCATGAAGTGAAGCTATAAATTAATACCAGTATGAAATGTGTGTCATATGAGATGGCTCATAAATCCCATGAATGTATAATGATTTAACAATGTTGGCTTGGATAATTGAATGTATGCTAGAAACTAAGCCATTCTTGGCCATTTTGAAATATGGAGATTTAGGCTTGTATGAAAACCACTATGAAATTGGAAACTAGGCTTATATAGAATCCACTCAAGAAATTGGGAATGTAGAGATTAGGATTGTATGAAAGCCACTCCAAAATGATGCCAACCACCTATAGATGGAATAAAGCGTGCAACTACTGAGAATGCCTAGGTAATACTAAACTCGAAAAGAAAAGAAAAGAAAATAAAAGTGTCACACACATTGCTTCCAATCACTGGTGTCTAAAACATGGATTCTAATCTAGAAGTTATACAAATTGTTGTATCCAAAATTAGAAGTGAGATCTATCATGCCATGCATGATGCCCCCTATATTTGGATTCTTTGAGCAAAAGTGCACTAAAAACTATTGATTTTGAACTAGTTTGAATGTGCAAAACTATAGTTGAACCTACTTTTTTGCTTGCTTCCATAAAATCTAATTTTTTTACTATTTGGATAGGAGTGCCAAAAGTAGGACACCCTAGTATCTGACACTATTATCCATGTCTAACACAGTTGTCCTTTGTGGAAACTGAAAACTATGTTGTAATCATCACTATTTTTTTGATTTGTTATGATTGGTTTGACCTCTGATTGTGCTTTGAGCTATTTTGGAATCCAGATTTTGACTATGTTATGCTACAAAGTTACATGATATAAAAATGATAATCGACAAGATATCTCAATATATAGCATGGTTTGTATTGAGAGAGTTTTATATCAATAGGGGTATGCCTAGATAGATATAATAATGTAACGTAATGTATTGAACTAGAATTGAAATGAGGAGTCTAGTTAGTTGTTAGTTGTCATGGAAGGATGGAGAATGATGTCCATCATGGCATCCAAGAAAGAAAGAGAATGCATGATTAGGATCATGGCATTGAAAATAATCAAAAATCAATCATGCAATAAACACACATGAAAAAAATTAAGAAGCATGCAAAAGATGACCAAGGGGCCAAGCAAACAAGGGACATGGGCACATGTCACTTAATCTAGAAATCAAGCATACAGGGCATGTTCAAATGCCACATGCACATACAATTGAAACAAGCACATAAAAGATTATAAACAAGGGACATTGGCTAATGTCCAAAGGTACACACATGAATAGAAGCAAAGGACATTGACAAATGTTTGAATACACATATAGGAGACAAAAAGGAATAGGAAAATGCAATCACATCAAGCTAATGCTAAGCATGTAAGAATCAAATCAAGAATGTGAAGGTATGCAAGACATGTTAATACAAGACTAGATATATGCTAAGATATATATAAGTTTTATATACTAGTGAAATGTTGATAGAGTAATCTATGTAAGTTAGTAAATAATGTACATCATCATGATAACTAAAGTGTGTGGTATAAAAGTGACATAACCTGGATGGTGTAGTCATGAAGAATATGCCCTCAGTGGGTGTGTATATCGATGTGTGTCTTGAATGTAGAAGTAGGATACCCCCTCAATGGATAGAGTGAAGTAATTTAAGGATCTATATGTCACTGCACACACTCAAAGGAGATTAAGTGAATCATGGTAATGTAGATAAAATTGACAAACAATAGCATATAATAGTAAATGTAAGTCTAGCATAGTAGTAGAAATGTAAAGCATGGATAATGCATAAAATTGAATTGTTTTAGCATTTTTAGATTATTTGAATGTTTTTGTATTTTTAAATATTATAAACTATGTACAATCAATCATATGAAGACTATTTATAAGTAAGCAAAAGGAAACTATGTATAGGTAAAATTGAGGAATGATACTAACCAATGAGTCTCATGGCAGACTCCCTATCATGGTGTCTTATATCAAGGAGAGGAATCATGCATGATCATGAAGCATGATGAAAATGTTGAGACTAGATTTAAAAGTTGTATATGTTTTAAATGCTTTGAAATATCTAAAGTAGAAACCACCTATGGGGTTCCCTTGTAACTCTGAGAAGTGGATGTAATTATAAGGCTCTTAAGGACCCATCTGGTAGTAGGAGAAGCTCTCTGAACATGTGCTCTATGTGTAGATGCATGATATCTCAATAATATTGCCCCAGGTGTGAACATTATAGGTGGAAGCTGTTTAGAATATTGAAGTTGTCTTCTATGAAAGAGACATTTGTAGAGGTGTATGAACTCACTATGCTAGTGATGGATGCCTCAACTATGTCTGAATCTGAACTAGAGGAAGAAATGAAACTGGTGGAACAACTAAAACTAGTGGTTGAATGAAAATTGGTGACTAAACTAAAATTGTTGACTATGTTGGGTGAATATTTTGTCACCAGCTAACTGTTGAGAAAAATAGGTTACTTTAACCATAGCATAGGGAGATTGGTCAGCCAGATGTGTAGGTTTACCACATCAAAAGGGGACAAATCTCTCCTCTCATCAAGGGGAGGTTCCCTATAAATATGAGGAGCTATATACTATATATATATATATATATATGCAGAAAATAACACTCAAGGGTAGGACAACACCATCCATATCTCTTATTTCAGAGATGATGTTCACAAACAACGGAGAAATCTAAGTGAAAACACTGAAGGCAATTCTCTTCTTTCAGAAGTGGTCTTGCAGCAAACAACAAGAGTTCTTTCTGATAGGTAACAAGTAACTGGTAACAGGGGGCATAGTAACCAACAAAAAAAGGTGTAGCACAAAGTCTCCACCTCAACTGCCCAAGATTGAAATACGAAAGGTAATGGGGGCACAAAGTCATCCCAAGATCCTTTACATAAAAATAAATTGAAACCATACACACTAAAGACAATTGTGGTAGCACAAAGTCTTCCCACAGTTGGCTTCAGGACACCTTCCTGATTACTTTTACTAATTCTACTTGTTTCATTAAATGGAAAAGAACGCATTCAAGAAATAGACATAAGAACAATCTCCTAAATGACACAAGCTATTATAGCACAAAGTCTGAAAGTAACTTGCTTTCTCATTCAAACAAAGAAATATGATTAACAATCTGAGCTCAAAGTCTCAGTGATTGCCTCACAATTTTGGTAGAGTTTTGCTTTTATAACCAAAAATATATCCCTTGTATCAAATAAGAGATTACAATATATAGCATCCAAAGAAGACTTGGCACTTTATTTTATAGAATGGCCCATACTACATTTAATGCCTTGAATGCATTTTCAGTTCAGTCAAAGAGGCCATGCTAGAACAGGGCATCTGCCTTAACTGTGGCATGTCAATTCATCTCAAATATCTTCTCTTCAGCATGGGTTATCTAGTCTTTCTCCAAATATGTACACAGCTATCCCCTCACTTTTATTCCAAGGGAGAAAAATAGGTTGCATCTTTTAATGCTTGCGAGCTCATTTTTCTACTTGGTAGACTGTTCCACCTACTAGAAATAACTCCTATGCAAATATTTCTAGTCTTTCCCCTATTGCAATTTGAGTTCTCAGGCTATCTTTTCCCTTTCTATTGGCTCTTTTAGCTCCCTCTTTAGCTGGTCACTGAGTTTATTTTCAGGTTCCTCACCACATTTGAAAATCAATGGATATTTCATTACCTTTAATTTGACGTCCACGAGGATGTCATTAGTCACTGGTTGCTTGAACCATGAACTTTTGAACCTTTGAAATTTCATTGGTTCACTAGTTCAATGGTTCAAGCAGCCTTCTCAGCTCCTTGGTCCCATCGCTTCTTTGGTTCATTCAATTTCCTGGTTCATTCGCTTCTTTGCTCGTTAGTTGAACCATTTCTTTGAATTGGTCTCTAGAATCTTCCGCTTCTTTCCTTTGCTCAGAGGTTTCATTGAACTGTTGAACCCTTTGAACCTTTGAACCATTTTGGTTCAAGGTTCAATGGTTCATCCTCTTTCTTAGAAGCCTTTATTTTCTCTAAGTCTTTCGAAGCTTTGAAATTCCTTCAGCTTTATATCTTTGGAACCCCTCAAAGGGAAGGTGTCCCTTCGAGCCTTGAGAAAGGTCCATTTCCTAGTCATCGAGAGCCCCCCGCAAGGGTACCTACCCTTCAAGGTCCTTCAGGTGGCCTTCTTCTTCAAATCATGCAAAGTCCATAGAACCAAGCATGCAGAGTCCGTAGAAACAGCCCTGTAGAGTCCATAGAAACTAGCCTACAAAGTCCATAAAAACCAGCCTACAGAGTTCATAGAATCAAGCCTGTAGAGTCCCTAGAATCAAGCCTATGGAGTCCATAGAAATAGGCATGTAGAGTCCATAGACACAAGCCTGCAGAGTCTATAGAACAAGTCTACGGGCCTTTGATCATTCCTTTGAATAAAATGTCTTTAGAACCCCCTGAAGGGAAGGTGTCCCTTTGGGCCTTGAGAAAGGTCCATTTCCTAGTTGTCGACAACCCCTTGCAAGGGTACCTACCCTTCAGGTTCCTTCAGGTGGCCCTTTTCTTCAAATCCTTCAGACAAAATGTCTGAAGGAATTCCTTCAGACATTTTGTCTGAAGGATTTCTTTCCTTTGCCTTAGTCACTTCCCGTCAGGCCTTTGATCATTCCTTTAGACAAAATGTCTGAAGGAATTCCTTCAAATAATTTGTCCAAAGGATTTCACTTGTAAAATTTCACTGCAAAAATCTTTTCGAAAGGTATATTTTTGTCCCCTTTTGTTCACTGCCCTTTGGGCTTTGGGGGACTCCTTTGAACCTTTTAATTGAACTGACTGATTAGAATAACTCTTCAAACTTTGATTTAACTCATTGAACCTTGACCCTTTGAACCATTTTGGTTCAAGGTTCAATGGTTCAATGGGTTCAATCTTTCTCTTTTCTTATAAGTCATTTGAAGCCATTGAACTTACTGAAGCAGTTGAACTTTGAACTTGCCAAAGCGCTTAACACTTTTAAGGTTGTCGACGGCATTGAACCTTTGAACCCATTGAACCTTTGAAACTGTTGGAAGCAGGGTTCAATGGTTCAATCCTTTATTTGAAGCTTTTCGATGAACCTTTTGGTTGAACCTCGGTGTTGAACTAATCTTACAATTGCCTAAGTGTTGGGAACTTGTTTCTTTGTGAGAGCTCGCCTATTGAAGTCATTGAACCTGTTGAACCTACGAGTCCCTTAGCTGAAAAAGCTTGAATAATGAAGAATTTGAATACTCAAAACAATTTTGGAGAAGGGAAGAGAGATTTTTGGCCTGCAGGACCAAAATGGTTCATATGTTGTCCCAAAAATGAGTGACAAATTTTGGGAACAATAGACTGCAAAGTAGAAGATGGCTCTAAAGTGGGGAGTGGTAAATCATATGGAACTCCACCAAATATAATAACCTAATTAGAATGAATGAATTTCATGCATCTATGAACTATAAAAGGTACTACTCAAAGTTTTTGAATCCATGGTCGACCAAGTAACATATCAAAAACTCCTACATTAGAAACAATAGTGAATGGTGTGACCACATGTGTTGGACCCACCTATAGAGAAAGTACAATCTCACCTAAAGAACTCTATATGTGGCCACTTAATCTTTTGATAATTATGTCTGTTGGTATAATATCCTACTTTGAATATCCCAAATGATGTAATAATGTCATAGTGCACATGTTCACACTAGATCCATTATCTATAAGAACATTATGAATAGGATGATTATGAATGTGAGCTCCAATAAAGAGTGCATGATAATCTGTCTCATCCTCAATAATCTCCTATTTTGAGAAGGAGATGGAAGGTCTAGCTAGAAATCTAGAATTATATACACCAATCATGTTGCTCAAAGGATGTAACTCAACTGAAGGTGCCTTGTATGTATCTGGTGGGGGATATACATGATATGCATCGTGAACCCCTGATGTATCCCTTGTATCTTATTTGGAATGTTGTAGAAAAGGATTGGAGAAGATTTTTAATGTTTTATCCTAGGTTTGCTTTCAATGAGGAGGCTCAACCAAAGTGCCAAGATTAATATGATTTCCATCTATCAAATCCTATATCTTGTGTCTCAAACTGATGCATCTATTTATTGTATGGATTGGTACCCTATAAAACTCACAAAATGCATGTTGATCATATCCTCATGGAAGAGGCTTTGTTGGGTCAAATTCTCAAATAGGAGGGAGAGATATGATCTTACATTCTAATAACTACTATAAAACTCTAGCTCAAAAAACTAGTAGATTGGTAAAGGTATGTCGAGGAGGTGTTGACAAAACCACTCATTGAGGGGGCTATAAAGTTGAATTAATTATAGGTTGATTCTGAATCTTGTTATCATTAACCTTTACTTTATTTGGGACTTTTTTGTTACTCGTGTTTGTTGTGTTAGAGACACTTGTGTACTTGAGTTTGCCCATTGAAATTAGCTTGACTTCTCTTTCCTTTAGTGTGTGACACAATTCAGTGAAGGAAAATAATATTTTGAACATAATTGATTCATGCAAAGCTGATAAAGACTCTATTTCAAGAGATCTTGTAACTATTGATCGGACATGGGGCTAGTCATCTTAGCCAAAATAGTCTTATATCGAATAACATAATCTATGAGATGCTCATTTGACCTTTGTTTCTATTGTGCAATTTGGGCATATGAAATTTTATCACCAATGTTAATGCTAAAATGAGTTAGAAACATGTTGACTAAAGGATTTAATGCATTGATCAACTGATTTGGTAGACTATAGAACCATTGTAAAGCATAATCATTTAGGCTCCATGGAAATAGATTGGTAAGTAGGTAGTCATTTGGTACATAGTCCAAGCATGCTACATGAAAAGCTCTCAAATATGTCTTTGGATTGCCCTTGCCATCATATAGATTAAGCTTGGGTTTAATAAAACTTTATGGCAAGGGTGTAGATGCAATGTGACATGCCAATGGTGTATGCAATAGAGCAAAAGAATCCAAAGCCTACATAGGTCTAGTGGCACCTTACTCAAGTTATAGAAGCTTGGATTACAAAGATTTATCTCTTGTATAAGGGTTACCACATCAAGAGACAAAGATGTACTAGTTCTAGTTGGTGGCATAAAGGGAGGTTGGGTTGTTATAGGGGGTTGTTGAGACATAGTTGCCCCCATAGTGTCATTTGTAACTATTTGCTCTATGGTTTGGGAAGATTGACCATTATTCACTCTTTGTTGTTCTTCTTGTAGTATTTTAAGCATGTTGTCTTGCATGTTAGGGTGTTTAATTAAGATTTCTTAAAGTTCTCTTTTATTAGTTTCATCAAAACTAGCATATTGAGCCATTGGTAAAGTAGGGAAATAAGTTGAAATTTGATTGAATTTTTTGCAAAAAATTATAATAGGCAAAGTAAGATATAAATAAAATACTAAATATAGGAAATGTAAATTCCTAAGAACAATTAAATGGAAATTTCATAAAAAGGATACAAAGCTCACAAACATGTAAGGTGATACCTCAAGAAGCAATGGGACCTAGTATAGGCAATTAAGGTTTGGAAAAAAATAAATATTTTGACAAATTACTATGAAATTTTGAATTTAAAAGTGAATTTTTGAGTTAGATATGCAAGTAAAAAATCAAAAATTTATTGGAAAATTAGTGATTTGATGGGATCTAGTAGATGTAACTAGGGTTTGGAAAACAAATAAATATTTTGACAAATTACTATGAAATTTTGAATTTTGAATGGATTTTATGATTTAAATATGCTAGTAAAAATTTAGAAAATGATTGAAAAATTACTGGAAATTTATTGGGACCTAGTATGGATAACTAGGGTTTGAAAGAAAAATATTTTAAAATTACTATGAAATTTTAAAATTTAATGCTAATTTCTGATTTTATTATGCAGGTAAAAAATTATAAAAATAGATGAAAAATCAGTAGGAAATTACCCTAGGGCTTTTATGCACAAATTAAGTAAGTTGGGTACTCCAAATGATTTAACAATTTTGGGAATAATTGGTGTTTTTATTCTTAATTTAGTTAAAATTCTGAGTAAAGTAAATCAGTCAATAATTATGCCATAATTAACCTACTAATTTGTTAATTCTGATTATTGTTTAGACTTTTTTTAAATAGCAAGTAAATAGAGAGAAATATAACTTAGCTAATAGCTATGCTAATCCAACTAAGACAAAAGATGATATTGACTATGTTAGACTAGGATAGTATCAAGAACCTAGATTTGGCTTTCATTTGGTGAAAGGATAGGATTATCAAAAATAGGACACTTCGAGGTTTGATGCTATAGTCCTGTTCCTACCACTATTGTCCAAACAAGTCATAGAGGTCTGATCTTTCTGGGTTCTATCTACCACTCTTGTATGACCCTACTTGTGAAATTTCAAATCTTAACTCTCATCAAAACTCCTTCTAAAGTTGATTTATCTTCAATCTTAATTTTCCAATAAGCATGAATAGGACTTTTGGAAAAGGGGGGTGGGGGGGAGCGGGGGGTGTGTGGTGGTTTAGTGTGTAATATGCACTAGACATACTTCATACCCCATGTGTGGGCACACTGCCTACATACCCATACTCCGAAGAGGGATCAAACCATATGTAGTTCTCCCTTTGAAAGTGCTTAGTGAAATTATGATATGAGAATCTAAAAAATGCTCAAATTGGATATGCTTGAGGTGGGTAAGGGCTGGTGTAAGTATTTGGATGAGCTTGTAAGTGTATTGGTTGGCTGTATGTAGAGAAAAAGGAAGATTACTTGAATAGTCTTGCTTGTATTCTTGATTGCTTAGTGATATTTGACAACCCTTTCTAAATGATCTTTGAATTGGCATCTATAGGGATCTATTGGTCATGGTTTAAATGAAAATGCATTAGGCCGACACAATAAATAAGAGGAAGGGCTCAAAAGGTGATTAGATAGGAGCACTAGAAAGGGGTTACCCTAGGTCCCAGTACTATAGTCCAACCTAGGCACTATTGTCCTAGAGGTTTGGGACTTGGGGAATGGAAAGAGCATAGAAAATGGGTCTTGACTAAGCTGAAATAAGGTCTTGAAAGCCTAAAAATGACTAGGAATCAATGAAAAGGTGCCTAGAAGGGTGATAAAAGCAAGCAAGAGGGAACTATGGTTGGGTGTCATTATCCACACTCAAGTTACCAATTTTTGCATTTTATATGACTACACTGATCAGTATTATATTGATGAAATAGACATTTTATCTTGCCTAGAATACTTAAAATCTACTTATCTTACACATCTACAAGTTTTGATCTTGTACCTATTTTGCTACTTCCTAGACACTAATGTTTGGGACAAATAGTAGCATCAACATTACTGTCATGCCCTAATGCAAGTGTCTAATGCCATAAAATCATCTATTTTACAAATTAAATGTATCCTAATGGTTATCCCAAGAGATTTAATGCAAGTTATTACTCCAAAGGGATTGGTATAAATACAAGATCAACCCTCATTTATTCTTCACTTATGAAACCTAATAAAAGACCAAAGAAAATTCAATTGAGTAAAGGTTTATTATTTATTCCTAGTTTCGAATAAATCATAAGGACTATACATCTACAGGTCTAAAGTATTAAAGAAGCAACCCAAGAGGCTAATTTTCCAAGTTACAAGCTAAGTCACTAGTGTACTTATTTTACACACATTAGATTATTCACACACAAGCCAACATGTAGGGGAGAATTACATCAATCGGTGGCCTTCTTCAAAGTATTGGCTATGTAGGCAACATCCGTTGATAATAGGGTCATTGGGGTTAGTTCAACATTGTATACCCACTAACCCATTTTTCCCAATATCACATTGAAGATGGAAAGCTAGGGTTTTTCCATTTCACAAAGAATGACTATCTATAACCTAGATCTAAATACACTAGAGTGAAGGAAAAACTAAACCCAAAAGTATCCATGTGGTTGCATCATGTTTCACTATATATGTTGCACATGACACTATCATCAAATCCAGATACTAGCATTAAATGCTATCATCCAAGGCTGAAACAACTATCTAGATAGCAAGAGGCACCAAATCCAAAATCTAATAACTATTCTAGAATTATCTTCCTGCATACTTTCAGTCCATTCTAGATCTAGAACTATATATCACCAAAATAAGTTAAGTACTCCTCTTCTTTGTCATTTTTATATATAGCCTATTTGTACTTTCCATATTTAGACTATCTCAACTTAATAAATTTAATGCATGATTATCCCTAAGTTTAGAATTTAATTGACCTGCTATAAATCTCATTATCACCCTTTTGCTATTTCATTTCTATATTCTTAACCCTAAGATTAAAGTGAAATACATACCATAACATTTCATTTTAGGGTTGAACATTTGATGAACGTGATCTCTGAACATCAAACCCTAGGGCAAATAGTGTTTTCTAATTTTTTCTATTTTTCTAACCCTTGATTGACATAAAATGTGTAACATGGATTGATCCCTAGAGTTGGTATGCCTCTCTTATCTAGTCCTAATTTTGGTATTTAGAAAATTTCAAAAGGACAAATAGGATTTTATTCCCCTTTCAAAACTGAAGGAGGGTGACAACTTTCACCCCTCTAACCAAGTTCATGGTATCCCCTCTTCAAAGGGTAAGGTAGATCATACTATTATACATAAAGTAGGTATCCATAAAACCCTTCCAATATCCCTCAATGTTACACATATGAATGTTCAATTAGAAAGACCTAGGGCTTGTACTTATGAAACCCTAAAAGATCTAATCACAAATATGACCAAGCTACTGCACAAGTTACAAAAGAAAAATTAGTATTTAGACTCAGAGATCTCTTTATTGAAAAATCAAATTATACCATTGCAAAAACCTAAGCATATTATCTTATCTAAGGTACCAAGGAGATAATTTTCCCTCTTTCATGAGCCTTCAGCTTCTTTACTCTAACGATTAGAAGAGCACAAGCTTATATCTCTCCCTCATCCTATTAAGGTTAATATGAGTCAACCTCTACCTAAATAATATGATATAAATGCTTATTGTCAGTATCATCAAGGACCCAAGTATTTTACAAACCATTTCTTTACCTTGAAGCACAAGATATAAGATCTTATCGATGACCAAAATCTTACATTTTAGGATCCTCCAAAGGAATTAGCTTCATCAAAACTCAAAAAGAATTCATGCCAACAAGATTTAACAATTACATTATACATAGGTGGTGCTTATTTTCAGCATAACCATATTAATCCTACACAAACAAAAATCACTTGCCATATAAAGCACTTTTAGCAACTCATTTTTTACTTACAAGACTTGCAAAAGAGGGTCACTTGGAAAGATTCTTGGGCAACATAACAATACCAATTCCTTGTGTTACTAAATTAATTCAAACATGGGTTTGGATTATGCCTACCACATCTCCATATGCATTTACATTGGGAAATATTTGGCTATACCAAATGGAAGGAAAAATTGAACCAAATCGACAAGGTATTCCTTTCCTCATGAAGGAAAATTAATACATATTTAAAATGATAGCATTACTTATACTACACATGTAAAACATGAAGAGGAATATGTTATGTACCTTTTAAACCTACCCAATCATGATGTAAACAATGTAAACTATCCAACTTAAGATTTCAAGGCACTGAATAGGGGATATACCTATGATCATCCATTGGATAGTATCATAACTTGTCTCTCCAAAAACTCCCAAAAATCCCAAAACAATATAAAACATACAAAAACTCAAAAAACAATTTTGGCACTTACATAATATATTGCCCCCTTGGCATCCATATGTTACTTTCATATTGATGTACCATATACTTAGTTACTCCTTCATACACATATGTCACACTTTTACATTGGGTGCAATACATGCATACACAGATATATAATACACTCCCATTTTGGATGTTGGGATTTCCCTCTACTCATTCCATATGGACATTAGAGGCATTCACTTCTTCAATATTGATACACATAGGTTATATGATTTGATGATCACTCTACACTATCATGTTTGAGTTTACATATGTACTTTCACATGCTTATTATCCATGATTATATATTTCACATGGTACTTCATATGTTATACACTTGACATAATTTTATAACATATTGGATCCATGGGCCACTATGACATGTTTATGATGGTTGCTTATGTTTTACTTTGTACACTTCTTTGAGTGCCTTATCTTACTTGTTTGAGCATTTGAATATGTTCTTTTGCTTGCAATGCTCATGCTTATGTATGATTTCTTTGACATTTGCATAATATTATTATTAGTTGTATGGACATTTGAATATGTTTTTTTTGTTTTTATGGACATTCGACTAAGCAATGTCCCTTTGATTGTGTAACATTTGAATATGCCCCTTGTTTACAGTCTCTTTAGACCATTGCCTTTTGACTTACTTTTGAGTGTTCTTATGTGTGTGTGTGTGTGTGTGTGTGTGTGTGTGTGTGTGTGTGTGTGTGTGTGTGTGTGTGTGTGTGTGTGTCTGTGTGTGTGTGCGCTTGTTGAGCTTGTATTGTTACTATCTAGACATTGCCATGATATTTATAATGTATCTTAGGCCTACATGTTATCACATTGGTTCTATGCACCTTGATGATACATTTACCTAGACATGTTCCTTCTGTATACAACATGGTTACATTCACAAATTTTATAGTCATTTTACCCTTTTGAGGTGAGGTAACTCCAAGTTCCTATTTTTCCATTACCTCAAAGGGAGGGGCATATTAGTGGGGAAATTATTTGGAAGTATGTTCTCCACACTCATTCAATATATGGTACTTATATTAGTTCATAGATTTAGTGGGGACATGCTTTGGAAGCATGTTCTCCACACCTATTCAATATTCAACATCACCAATTTACAATGGGGGCATGTTTTGAAAACATGTCCTCCACATTGTTCCTTATATTGGTTTTCATATTTCTCCATGTAAATTGGGGGTATGATTTGGAAGCGTGTCCTCCTAACTTACACAATTATTCAAATTGGCCAAAGTACACAGTTATATGATTCAAATTCATAGTTGTGTTAGAATTCTATACATTGGTACCATTATTATACACAACTTTAGCATGAGATATATCTAAGGTGCATATTCTATGCAAAATGTGCCTAATATTATAAAATCCAAATCAATTTTAGTTTCTAATACCATTACACATACTGATACCCCATGAATTTTTATAGACCATATTGAGCCAAACATCACTAGGTTAAGGTGATCAAATCACTCAATCTTTCCAAGTTTTTAGGTTGGACTTGATAATCCAACATCACTAGGTTATAAGTATCATTAGGTTGAACATTTGATCTAATCTCAACTACCAAGTGGTAACTCACCTTTGCTATAAAGTTAGGGGCATGTGCCTCTCTCTCTCTCTCTCTCTCTCTCTCTCTCTCTCTCTCTCTCTCTCTCTCTCTCTCTCTCTCTCTCTCTCTCTCTCTCTCTCTCTCTCTCTCTCTCTCTCTCTCTCTCATAGATATATGTACTTTAAATATTTATCTTAATCTCAATTTTTAGAGCCTTAAAATGATATATCTTTTATAAAACAACTTTTCAATGGGCAAGACAATTACATTAACACATAGGTGTACTCCTAATCCTTGCTCTTTCAATTTCAATCTATTTCAAGTACTTTTATCCAAGATTATATGAACTGATTTTACACTATAACATGCTCTTAGTTGTAGGCCAGTCATCAACAAATCACTAAAATTCAACTCAAGAAAAGACAAGGTGTGCATACACACCCAAGTACTTATTCCTTTCCTTTAAACAAATAATTTCATTATTAGATTAAAAGGGGAGGCAAATGTAGATGATATTTTATGATTATGTACCACTTTAGTCTTGTAAACCTGGGAAACTCATACTTTGGTTGTTTCTCTTAGTTTTACATTGTCCTTGCTTCTGCAAGCCTTGTATCTACTCTATCTTATGCCCCTTAGCCTATCTCTTAGTCCAAACAATCTTATATTTATGACATAGACACTCTATCTTGCTTAGAATACTTAAAATGTACTTATCTTACATCTCTGCAAGTTATGATACTATACATATTTTACTACTCCATGAACACTAAAGTCTAAGACAAATAGTAGCATTGACATTATTGCCTTACTCGATGCAAGTGTCTAGTGTACTAAAGTCATCCAATTTTCAAATGAAATGTATCCTAATGGTCGACCTAAGTTCTTTAATGTGAATTATTACTCCAAAGGGATTGATATAAATATAAGATCAACCATAATTCATTCTTCACCTACAAAACCTAACAAAAGATCAAAAATCCTTATAATATCATTCAATTGAGTAAAGCTTCCCTATATATTCCTACTTCTAAACCAGTCATAGGGACTGCACATCTACATGTCTGAAGTACTAAATGAGCAGCTGAAGAGCTTGATTTACCAAGTTAAAACCTAGGTCATTATTGTACTTACTTTATACACATTACATGATTCACACACAAACCAACACAAAGGAAAACTACATCAGTTTAAGGCCTTCTTTAGAGTATCGGCTATGTAGGTAGCATCCTTTGATAGTGGGGTTATTGGAGTCAACTAAAAACCATATGCACACTAATTAATTTTTTCCCAAGGTCACATTGAAGATGGAAAGCTAGGGTTTTAAAATTTCATAAGGAGAGATTGTCCATGACCTAGATTTGAATTCACTAGAGCAAAGGCAAAGCCAAACCCATAAGCATCTAAGTGATCACATCTTATCTCACTATATATTCTATATATGACATTATCATCAAACTCAGATAGTAACATTGATATAACCATCCAGAGCTAACATAATTATTTAGATAACTAGAGGAATCAAATTCATAACTTGATAATTGTTCCAGAACTATCTTCTTGGCTACTTTCAGCATGTTCTAGATCTAGAATTACATTACATCAGAACAAGTTTAGTACTTCTTTTCTTTATCATTTATATATATAGCCTAGTTATGTTTTCTATATTTAGACTATCTTAGTATAATAAATTTAGTGTGTGCTTATATCTAAGTTTAGCTTTTAATTGGCTTGATATAGATCTAATTATTAGCCTTGTACCATTTAATTTCTATATTCTTAACCCTAAGCTTAAAGTGAAACACATACCATAATATTTCATTTTAGGGTTAAACATATAGTCTTCCATTTCTATATGGTTCACAGTTTCATACCCCATGTGTATGTGTGTGTGTATTTTATTTACATTCTATTTCAGATTTATAGAGTTATAGAAGAAGAAAACCAACAAATAAAGATTCAAATTTTTAGTGCAATATTAAGGTATACGTAGACGTAACTCCTCTTTAGAGATTCTAAATCTATTCATTGGTTATCAGATCTAAACATCACATTTACTATGTAAAACAAATTTATTTCTTGAGGGTTTTAAATTTATGCGTATATTATTGCCTACATTGGATGGTCCTATTCAACACCTTAAAGTGGTTATGTATCATGTCCATTCAAAATAGTTCCATGTGTCATTAATTTCATTTTTGCATTGATCAAAGGTGATTTAGATTGTAATCATTTGATATTATAATTTGTTTGAAATTGAAATGCATTATATCACCAAAATCACTACATCAAATTAAATTAGTGTTCAGTATAGGGTTTTGTGAACATAGTTTGACACCTCTCAACCTCAATCCAGCACATTGGAGCTTGATTATGATTTTTGGCATGATATCTTAGCATACATATCCCATAGTCACCATAAAATTCTCTCTTTAATTGTAAACTCAATAGTATACCATAGATTTTTATCCTCCACCAAATCGATGACTTCTACCATTTCTACCTCCTTTTATAGTCACCTCAAGCTAGATAGGCATATCAATGTGCCCTACCAAGCTATCCAACATGTCTAATCTAGATTATGGACCAATCCATAATGTCATAAATAAGCTCAATCCTATGGTTGAATATCCCATAGCTGCAACCATGTTGCCAAGCTCATCCATTTCTGCCTCACCATCTAAGCTTCATTATATTCTGCCCTCAACTACATCAAAATAAATGACAACCACTTTTTGGCCTATGGTTTTTAGTAGTTATTTTAAAGCTTTTGTTTTTAGTTTTTTTAATTGAGAAGCACCTATTTATTCAGACAAAATAAGATATGGTACAGTCTTAATCATATAAAAAATGGGTGGAAAAAATCACACCCCATGAGCAAACCACATTGAGGGTAAATAGAAACCCCTCAGAAAAAGATAAAGTGTGGTTACAAAGGGACCACACCAAAAAAAACACATCATATCACATGCTAACAAAGCAAAGAAACCAAAGTAAAAATATCAATAATAATAACACTTATGCAGTAGTAGCAAACATGAAAATCAGGGGAGGTGGAGGAGATAGCAAACTCAGAGGCTTATCATCTCATCTTCCCATAGCTAGAGGACCTCCATCAGTAGGTAAGGGATCCCAAATAGAATTTTGTTTCTCTTCAAAAGTCTCAGTTTAATTTTTTCAAGGGAAATATCCAAATTCAAGCATGGGAATTTACCTTAAGGAGTCAAATGCTAGCCTTTTTTATCACCATCCTAGGATGGGGGAGGAAATCCTTAGGCCCTACCATCACCTCCAATGTGGGATGAACCACTCTGACCACCATGATGAGGAGAAGGCCAACAAGGTGGTGACCATTGTGAAGACTAGCTCCTACATCTAGGTTTAGATCATGATCACCTTGACCCACATCCTCATCCCTGAGGGGGTGAAAGATGTCATGGGGGATCAGGAGGTTCCCAATTGACCGCAAATGGGGCATTCCCATAGTGATTGAGAAAATGTTGAAGGTGGTTGAGCTCTATATAGGCCTTGTTTATTTGGATTTGAATTTGAAGAGTGACATTAGAAAGAATAATAATGCTATTAAAAATAAAAAAATTATGTTCCAACTCTTCATGATTAAAGCAAGCATAATTCCTAGCTTTCCATCTTTGAAGCAAAATATCAGCTTGAAAGACCTGCCAAAAGAGATTATATTTAGCAGGTAGCAAAGTTGAGTCCTGAGATCCATCTTTCATGTGAAGAGTTCTTGGTGAAAAGGCTAAAAAAGGGAATGGATCCAGTGCCATGTAGATTAAGCATGTATACAAAACCAAAAGAGATGTTTAATTGTTTCTAGTTGTTGAAAAACTAGGTAGATGGGTTTAGACACACCCAGATGCTTGAGCTAGTCACCCACAGGCAATCCCTATAATGCAGAAGCATCAAGCCATGAAACACAATTTTCTAAGTTTTATCAATTTGGAAGTCAACATTGGTCAAAATGAGTGTCAAAGAGTGTAAAGGATCTTATGAGGTCCATATGTGCCTTGACTGTTCATTTGGAGTCACAGAAATGTGTTATAAGGTTCCTAAGAGTTTTCCATCCAAAACCTAAAATTTGAAAATTCAAATGTTTCTAAGACCCTAGGAGGGCTTAAACATGGTCTAGGGTGCTTAGATAAATGAATAATGGTTCATTAGGACCAAAGTGTGTTATAAAATGTGTTTTCAAACCTTTAGATTCTAAGTCTTAGAGAGAGAAGTTATGTTTAGGAGTACACCCACTAAGTCCTACGTTAGGTTAACAAATTGGTAGTTATGGTTTGTAACTAACTAAGAGATCCTACATTAAAAAATAAAATAAAAAGAGTCATTTTAAATATAGATGGCGTAGAGGAAAAAGGTGGTGGTATCCAAGAAGGAGGAAAGCAGAGAAAGGACAATGTTTCCAAAATCCTCAAGGAGTTGAATAATTCCATGTGTGGACTATATGTAATGAACAATTGAAATAATGAATGAAGCTAAGTAGAACACTTGTGTCTTTTTAAAGCATTTATGGATTGATATGTGTATGTATTTACAATGTTTTAAAAAACTTTGAAAGCCATCTATATATAGGCTATGTATGATTGTAGGTATAGACCAAAGAAGGTAAATCACAGTCCTTCACAAGAGTTTTTGTGTTCTTATCCAATTGGTGGATGGAAAATTAGTCATAGCATTAGTCCCTGTTAGTATTGAATGGGTGTAGACCCTCAAATGGATGAAATAATATTGTACCGAGAGAATATCTAGCAAGAGTGTTATTATTCATATCCCCTCCTGATTGTACTATAGTCAAGAAATAATAAATTGAGTTTTGGTCTAAATTTGTGAACCCTTAGTATATTTGGAAATGGCTGTTAAGATATAATGGTGATTATTGTCTACCTTGAAGGATTTTTATTCCTATAACTCATGAACCTTATGCATTCTTTATTTTATGTTTGACAATAAATAAAAAAGTGAAAAGTCACTTCTTCATAACGTGGTATATGGCCTTAGGTCAAGGAAATAAGGTTTAGACAAGAATTTTATTTATGTAAGGCATTTGGTCAGTGTTTATACAAAATGGTGATGATTACATATCAATTCACAGTCAATCTGAAAGGTGGAAACCCTGTTCACAGTTATGAGACCCCTATATTGCAGGGTCAAGTCAAGTAAACAACACAAACATTAAGGTCTAGAAGGTGGAAGATCAGTTTATAAGTGTTTGTAGTGTAAAAAGGTATGGTAAGAGAAAGAATATGTCACCTTGTAAATTCAATCAACTTTCAGACAATTATATGCGTTGTACACCTTGTGTGGGAGAGATAGTTTAGACCCCTATATAGTGTGATTAATGTCTAAGTCACAAGGAGATTGAAAATTGAATGAATATATTTGGGTATTCAAGGTTTTGATATGATATTCATCAAAACAAATCTTAGATTCAATCTTATAGACTGGTTGGCTAGATACAGATCCTCGCAACTTTGATACAGTTAAGACAAGCCTAACTCTGTTACACTATCAAAGTACTGAGAAGAGATATAAGTCAAGGGGAAGTGAATGAGTGTTTAAGGGGTCAAATTATAACATGTAATAATATATGAAAACCTAAGGCAAGTCTACTTTTGAGATAGAACATATTGGGAACTGGAATAATTGTCTAACTCCTTTGCACAATCAACATTATATGCATAGTTTACTGTGTTTCCTTGAATTTCATGTATTTAGTGATTTTAATGGACCAATAAAGTGTATGTAAAGCTAGGGAAGGTCATTACAGACCTTAAAAAAATTGTTTGTACCCTTGAATCACTACACAATTAAATATATGGATTTAATTAGCCTTCGGCCTATGTAGAAAGGTTATAAACCCTAGGTTTAGAGTTTCATTGATTTCAAGAGATTGCAGTGTTGAAAAATTACCAAATTTTGAAATCTTATAGTATTCCATATACTCTAATTAATTAATTTGGTTTTATATACTTATGTACCATATAGGTATGGATTTGGGCAAAGAAGTGGCAAATAAGGCCTAATTAGACCTAAAAGAGGAGGAATTTGCAAAGGAGGTACTAGATAGAAAAGGAGTTAGTGGGTGAAACTTTTATCATACCTTAGGAGGTATGAATTAGGTCCATAAATGAAATTACACATTGTGAATGGGGCTTAAATTGATGAAACAAAAGTAAATTGATTAAAATATGGTTATAAGCTTTGTGAGAAGGAACCAAGGGTTGTATGAAGAATTGATAGGTAAGGTGAATTTTAGGGGATAGAGTAGATGAAAAGTGACTATTTTTGGCCTCTCATGTATAAATACTAAACTCTTATAATCTATATCAATAATTGTCCTTTGAAACCTAAGGGGTGAAAGCCTAGGGAAGCCTAGTAAAAGTATAGGAGTAAGTTTGTCAAAAGAATGAATTATAGAGGGTAAATAAATGAATGTGATTATCAACAAGGTGGCCAATGTCATCAAGGAGTATTGAAAATGGTACAATAAATAGGGACCAATGGAATAACATAAATGAGAACACATACCAAGCTAGAGAAACAAGTTTGAACTAAAAGGAGAATTTTGAAGAGCAAATCAAGTAAGATCAATGATTAGTTAGATGAATAACCATATGATGATGCTGTTGGAGATTTCTCCCCATGCCTCTACATCATTTGGTATCATATCTTTGGCAAGGTATGCTTGGGTAAGAATTGTGTTTTGGATTCTTTATATAGTTTTTAATTTACGAAGAATGCATAATGTCATTAAATAGGCATGAGAGATAACATTACAGGGTGTTGAGGGAGAAGGAGTTGTAGGTCTAATCCATTATGGACAGCATAGAAGAGATTAAGATTGAGGAGATAGAAAAGCCCCAAATTCCTTTGATAAAGACAAGAGCTAGACAAGAAAGGCTAGAAGAGATAGAGAGAAAAGGAGAGCATTGAAGCTCCAAGAGAGAAGAGGAAAGAAAGAGGACTCCAAAATGGAGTCAAGAGACTTAAGAAGAGATCTTAGAGAGAGGAATCAAGAAGAGAAAAGGTCCAAAATAGGTCTAAGAGGCAAGGTGGATATACTTGCTAAGGGGAAGGTCTAAAAGGCCTAGAAAATAAGGAAAGTGAGAGAAGACGGATATACAAAAAGAAGTAAAAGAGATAAGAAGAGAGTTGGAGAAAAGATTTGAGAGGATTGAGCTCATGATATAGCTCATAATGGAACAATAAATCCAATGGACACGTTGGAATAAGATTAAAAAGGTGAAGTGGCCACTATAGTTACTCATGAGAAGAAGAAGGCACAAGAAAGGTGTCTTGAAGAAAGTCTAGAAAAAGATAGAGAAGGCAAACCAAAGAGGAAAGAGAAGAGGAATGTTTCCAAGTTAGAAAAAAGAAAGAGAGGTTGAGAAGAGAGTTCTCATTGAAGAGAAAAAGAAGGAGAACTAAATGCCAAGAAGAGCACATGAGGGTGAAGATAAGAAAAGATGGAAGATGTTTATGCCAAGGATATTCAAAGAGACTATATGGTCTCTCATTTTATATGCTAATGTTTCTTTCAAGTTTGTATTTGTAGGTATGAATATAATGTTGATGAAGGCAAATCATGAGGCCTCAAAGTTGAGGAAGCATGGTCCAAGAATAGTACCCATCAAGTGGCAAGAGAATGACAAAGAGAAAGAACCTCTTGAAGAAGACAAAGTGAAGAAGATTGAAGGTATACTACATGCTGAAAATGAAGAGGAAGAAGAATTTTATGACACATTGCCAAGCCTAGCATTGGAAGCAAGAGAATAAGCATGCAAGGAAGACATGGAGGTCACCCAAGAATACATGAATGAAGAAACAAGTTTTTAGCAATTGCCTATGGAGGTAAATGAGTGTTTGAATGTTGAATTTCATTGCATACATGAAGAAGGCAAAGCTAATATGCAATTTGAGGAAAATAATGATAGATTTCAGCCCTCAAGGAGAACACAACGGCATGGATATGTATGTCTTAAGTGACTTAAACAATCAGGTTTAGATAAGGAAGAGAATAACCTCAAAAAAGAGGACAAACAAAGCAAAGGTATATGTGGAATACAAGCACAAATGTGGAAACAAAAGGAAAATGACAAGGACCATAAAGTTGGCATGATAGATGACCAAATCTTGAGGCATGAGAGTGATGTAAAAAGAGTTAAGTCGAATTCCAATAAGACACAAGGTAGCAGGTGGGTTTTGAAAAGCATGATAATAGCACAAGATAAGCAAGATGCAAGTGTACTCCAAGAAAACATGAAGGTTAAAGAAGATGATAAGCAAGCAAGAGAGAAGGTGTATGCAAACCAAGCCAAAGAATTGAAGGTAAAACCATGTGAACAAGGAAATTAATTCATAAATGAATATAAGTGTTTGATAGATATGTTTTCCAATGGTTTTTTATGATGAAATACTTGAATTTGAATCCAGTAAGGAAGATCTTTTGTACATGGAAACTATTGCATTATTGGATGAGGGTGTAGCATGGAAAGATGAGGAAGAAGCACCTCAAAGAGTGCTTGAGAATCATTATTTACATCAAGATAATGTTGATATGAATCTCAAAAATGAGGGAGTCCAAGGATAAGGCAAACAAGAATTTGCCCAAAAAAGAGAAAAGCAAAGTGGACCAAGATTTGATGAAGACTATGAAGAGCTTGATGCATTCAAGTTGAAAGAGGAGATGAGGATGATAGAAGACATGTTTATTCCATTCAAGGAGATGAAATTATGTGAGTTATATAATTTTAAATACAAGTAATAACTCTAATAAAACTCAAGGGAGGAGCAGCCAAGAGAAGCACAAAGAGTTGTGCACACAAAGATGCAAGCAAGCAAGTAAATAAAGCATGAAGAAGCAAACAAGGTGATTTGCATAATGGGTCAAGATAATTTTGAGTTTTTATTTGATAAAAATTTATATTGGATTCCAAATATTAGTCACATAACAATGTATTATGGTGAGGTTGAACAGAATAAGAAATTACTCTTGCATAGTGAGCAAGATGATGGGAAAAGGCATTAAGAAGAGGAGTTTGAAGAAGAGGTAGAAAAATAAGTGTAGATGAGCAAATGAAAAAGGATGATATGAATGAGAGGCCATTATATCCAAAATAATAAGATGATATCATGAATAGTAAACAAGAACCAATAGACAAGCAACGATCAAGAGAAAACAAAGAGGAGACAAGCTATGAAACAAGCATGCGGAAAGAGAATAATGTTTATATAGTTGCAGCTGAGTATGATGGTGAAAAAATTTACTTGTAAAGGATGGAACATAAAAAAATAAGGAAATAAAGTAGCTATATTACTTCATGGAGATAGATGATGCATGGACAAGAAAGCTAGACAAAACCAAGAAGAAGAAAAGCAAGAGTTTGGCAAAGAGAAAGGAACCAGACAAGATGAACAGCAGTCAAGAAAGTATGAAGGACCCTAACAAGATGAATTGGAAGGTATGAAATAAATTTGGAGGATCAAGTTTTTATCCCTTCTTGGGAGTATGATGTAGGAACATCAAGCCATAAAACACCATTTTCTAAGTTTTGTCAATTTGGAAGTCAACATTGGTCAAAATGAGTGTCAAAGAGTGTAAAGGACCTTATGAGGTCCATTTGTGCTTTGAGTGTTCATTTGGAGTCATATATATGTTTTATAAGGTTCGTAGGAGTTTTCCCTCCAAAACTTGAAATTTTAAAATTTAAATGTTTTTAAGACCCTAGGAGGGTTTAAACATGGTCTAAGGTGCTTAGATAAATGAATAATGGTTCATTAGGACCAAAGTGTGTTGTAAAAGGTGTTTTGAAACCTTTAGAGGCTAAGTCTTAGAGAGAGAAGTTATTTTTAGGAGTACACCCACTAAGGCCTACGTTGAGTTAACAAATTGGTAGTTATGGCTTGTCACTAACTATGAGATCCTACGTTGAAAAAGAAATGAAAAAGAGTCATTTTAGATAGATATGGCATAGAGGAAAAAGGTGGTGGTCTCCAAGAAGGAGGAGGAAAGCAGAGAAAGGAAAATGTTTCCAAATCCTCAAGGATTTGAATAAGTCCATGTGTGGATTATATGTAATGAATAGTTGAAATAATGAATGAAGCTAAGTAAAACACTTGTGTCTTTTTTAAGCATTTGTAAATTGATATTTGTATGTATTTACAATGTTTAAAAGAACTTTGAAATCCATCTATATATAGGATATGTATGATTACAAGTGGGGACCAAATAAGGTGAATCAAAATCCTTAGCAAGAGTCTTTGTGTTCTTATCCAACTGGTGAATGGAAAATTATTCATAGCATTAGTCCCTATTAGTATTGAATGGGTTCAAACCCTCAAATGGATGAAAGTGTATTGTAACGAGAGGATCTCTAGTAAGAGTGTTGTTATTCATATTCCCTATTGACTATACTATAGTCAAGAAACAAGAAATTGATTTTTTGTCTAAATTTGTGAACCCTTAGTATATTTGGAAATTAAAAGATAATGGTGATTATTGTCTACCTTGAAGGAGTTTTGTTCCTATAACTCATGAACCTTATGCATGCTCTGTTTTGTGTTTGAAAGAAAATAAGAAAGTGAAAAGTTGCTTCTTCATAACATGGTATATGGACTTAGGTCAAGGAAATAAGGTTTAGACAAGAATTTTTTTTATGTAAGGCATTTGGTCAGTGTTTATACAAAAGGGTGATGATTACATATCAATTCATAGTCAATCTGAAAGGTGGAAATCATATTCATAGTTATAAGACCCCTATATTGTAGGGTCAAGTTAAGTAAATATCACAAACGTTAAGGTCTGGAAGGTGGAAGATAAATTGATAAGTGTTTTTAGTATAAAAAGTTCTAGTAAGAGAAAGAATATGTCACCTTGCAAATTCCATCAAATTTTAGGTAATTATATGTTCTATACACCCTGTGTGGGAGAGACATTTTAGACCCCTATATAGTGTGCTTAATATCTAAATCAAAAAGAGAGTGAAAAAGGGAGTGAATATAATTGGATAGTTAAGGTTTTGATATGGCAGTCATCAAAATGAATCTTAGAGTTAATCTTATAGACTAGTTAGCTAGATACATATCCTTGCAACTTTGATACAGTTAAGACAAGCCTAACCCTGTTACACTATCAGGGTACTGAGAGCAAATACAAGTCAAAGGGAAGTGAATGAGTGTTTAAGGGGTCAAAGTATAACATGGAATAATATACTAAAACCTCAAGGTAGGTATAATTTTGAGATAGAACATATTGGGAAGTGGAACAATTGGCTAACTCCTTTACACAATCAACATTATATGCATAGTTTACTGTGTTTCCTTGAATTTCACGTATTTGGTGCTTTGAATGGACCAATAAAGTGGATGGGAAGTTGGATCAAGTTAATACAAACCTGAAAAAAAAATTGAACCCTTGAATCACTACACAATGAAAGACATGGATTTAATTAGCCTTTGACTTGTGCAGAAAGGTTGTAAACCTTAGGTTTAGGGTTTCATTGATTCCAAGAGACTCCACTGTTAAAAAATTACCAAAATTTGAAATCTTATAGTATTCCATATAATATAACTAATGGAGTTGGTTTAATATCCTTATTTACCGTACAGGTACGAATTCGGGTAGAGAAGTGGTGAATAAGGCTTAATTAGACCTAAAAGAGGAGGAATTTGTAAAGGAGGTACTAGATAGAAAAGAAGTCAGTGGGTGAAACTTTTCCAATACCTTATGAGGTATGAATTAGGTCCATAAATGAAATTACACATTGTGAATAGAGCTTAAATTGATGAAACAAAGGGAAATGAATTAAAGGAAGGCTACAAGCTTTGTGAGAAGGAAGTAAGGGTTGTATGAAAAATTGAGAGGTAAGGTGAATTCTAGGGGCCAGAGTAGATTAAAAGTGACTATTTTTGACCTCTCATTTCTAAATACGAAAATCTTATAATCTATATCAAGAATTGTCCTTTGAAACCTAAGGGGTGAATAGTTAGGGAAGCCTAGTGAAAGTATAAGAGCAAGTTTGTCAAAAGAATGAATTATAGAGGGTAAATAAATGAATGTGACTGTCAACATGGTGCTTAATGTCATCAAGGAGTATTGAAAGGTACAATAAATAGGGACCAATGGAATAACATAAATGAGAACAAAGACCAAGCTAGAGAGACAAGTTTGAACTAAAAGGAGAATATTGAAGAGCAAATCAAGAAAGATCAATGATTAGTTGGATGAAGAACCAGATGATGATACTATTGGATATTTCTCCCCATGCCTATGCATCACCTTGGTAAAGAAGGCACCATAAAAAGTGATCTTTTTTGGGCTCAACAAAATCAGACCATGCTTTGTTGAAATGCCTGGCCAAATTTCCATCATGAGAATGAAGATTCAATATGATATTGAGCATATCATTTGGAATATGTTGAGGGGCTAGTAATTTATATCCCAACTATGGTGTGTAGTGAGTGAAATGGGTGGTTGTAGGCAAATTCCAACCCCTTTACCAAGGAATGAGAATTAACTCCAATTTTATGCAAATATTCATCAGGTATGAAGATTTAAATTTTTGTAATAGCCTCTACATCTAAATTTATTAGTTGATATTTGGTTTGAAATTTCTTCCAAGTGAGCCAAACCCTACTATATTTAAAAAAAGGTCACTGATAACCTTTAAAACTTTTTAAAAAGGCATAATCCTTTAACCTAGGTCACCTGGGCAAAGGGAACATTATGAAAATTGAGACAAGGCAACCACCAAAGAGACTGTGAGTTAAGGGAGAGGCCATTTATGAACCCATCACTAGCCCTAATAAGGTGAGGCTTAATATTCTCCCAAGCCTTCAATAAACTTTGAATAACAAAGGACCCCTTAATTTTGACAGGCATTAGGGTAATAAATAAGGAGTGAAGCCCCAGGCCTTGCCATGCTTTCCTATCATAGGGAAGACCCTGAGAGATACAATGGTGACGAATAATCGTTTAGGCTTCCTCCCTAGAAAGAACTTTGATTATCCATTTGGCCCCTAGATCCAACCCTTGGAGTTTAATGTTGAGAACACCTAGTCCCCCTAATTTCTTGGGATGATAACAAATATTCCAGGAAACCTTATGGAAGACCTTGTGCCCTGTTGAATTAGCCCAAATAAAATCTCTTAAAGATTTTCTAATTTACTATATGTAGCATTATAAGGGGCCCAATAGGAGGGATAATACACATGCACGGTTGCCAAAACTTTATATCATATTTGAAATTTACCATCCAAAGATAGAGGCTTTGTAATCCAAAAGGAAATATATTTTTTGACTCTTTGCACTATATATGACCATACGTCAGAGGGAGAACCCTGAAAGGCAAAAAGAATGCCTAAAAACTTGAACTGCACTCCCAAAGAATCCACTACCATTGAAATTCTTCAAACCAAGGATGTTTGGGGCCTAGAGAGTGCCTATAGCATGGGGTCTTTCTCCATTAAATGGAAGATATTGAGGCCAAACAAAATATGTGCAGACATTCCATGGTAACTTTAACAAATTATTCCTCTTCTTGGAGAGTGAGAAAGCAGTCATTCATGAAATGACCATTTAGAAGTTGTCTATCAATCTGAGGGAGAACAATACCTTTCACCTAACCCTGATGGTATAATTAGCTAAAAGATAGCTAAATATTTCTACTAAAAGAACATATAAGGAAGGGGCTAAAGAACAGCCTTGTCTTATGGAGTGATGTAGCTCAAAATGAGAAGACTAGGTGCCATTAATAGTAATACAGGCCCCTACATCATGAAAAATAATATTAATAGTCTTAACAAAATTTGGGCCAAACCCCAGTGCTTAAAGCATTACTAGAATGAATGGCCACTCAATGTGAGCATAAGCCTTTTCAAAGTCAATTTTAACAAATAAGGCCTTTTGATTAGAAATCCTAGCCCATTCCATACCTTCCTAGATAGTGATGACATTGTCTAAGATGAACCTGTTTTGTATGAATCATGTTTATTTACTCTAAATAAACAAAGGGATAATGTGTTTTACATTTAGAGCCAAAGCTTTGGCAATAATTTTATAGGAAACATTGAGCAAATTAATAGGTCTCCAATTTGTGATAATTTTAGGATCACCAACCTTGAGAATGAATTTAATGTTACCCTGATTGATAAGGGTTCCCAAAGAATTGGTTAGCACTACTTTAGTGTAAACCCAGTGTAGATCAAGACCAACAATGTCCCACAGGGTTTGATAAAACTCACAAGGGAAGCCATCAATTCTTAGAGCTTTATCCACTGCCATTTGTTTAATAGCCTCATGAAGGTCGTTGAGAGATAAAATCCTCTCACAAGCAATTCTTTAAGAATTGGAAACTTTGCAGAGCACTATTTGAAGACATTGAAGGAGAGCCACCTCCCTTTTTGAAAAAAAATATTACATCAAGAAAACACCATGGTAGTGGTGCACAAAGGCTTGAAGAATGTCAGGAAGTTTGGTAAGTCTTGCATTTCCTTCCTTGATAGCTTTGATTTTATCAACAGCTTTCTTAGAGTTGAAGAGGGCAAAGAAGTTCTTAGACACTTTGTCACAAATTTTGATCCAGTGCATACGAGCTCTCAGTTGAGCTCCTTTGGCTTTGTTACATCCCAATTCCTAGATAAGCAAACTATTTGATTACCTATGGATATTTATAATTGGTAAATTTGAGTTGGGTTATTTTCGGCTAAGCTTTGAGATATATGCTATTATGGGACATTTGGATATTGATTAGATTACATGATTACATTATTATGTGTTAGTTGTAGTGTATATGTTTATAGTACCAATATGTTGAATTATTAGTTTAGCTATACTTTATGATATATGTATATCATGTTGATATGGTCTAACTACCTACTTTTTGTGAAGTTGACACAGGATAACTCATTCCTCAGAGCGTGATGGATGGAGAGTATCATCGGAGAGGGTGATGTAAGTAGAGATGTCAAAGGACGATAAAGAAATTAACTAGAACTCCTACACATACCATGGTAGATAGCACATGTTAGACTGCATAATAAATGGTTTTCACATATGATTATTTTTGCTTATATGAAATAGTTGTTTTTCATGATTTGCTAGTAGAGGCTAAATGGTTTAATGGAACTTATTTTGTGTGATTAACATGTTTGGTCATTAAATGCTAGTAGAAAACATGGTTTGCATATTTAGATTAAATCTGGATTATTGATTGATGAGGTTAGTATTAAATTGCTATGGCATTGGTATGCTAATTAAATTAGTAAATTATAGATTTATATAATAAATAAATAATATTTTGGAAATAGCATTTGTGAGGAAAAATGAAAAAGAATAAAATTAAAAAAACAAAAATAAAATAAAAAAGAAGTAAATTAGTCTAAAATAAGATAAACTAAAAAAGAAGAAAAATACATTAAATTATGAGAAAATAAGGAAAGAAAAACAAATCAAAAACAAAAGAAAAAGCTCTTAAAAAAAGACTATGCCCTTATTATTTATCATGGCATATGAAAAAGGAGAAAGGGCATTAAAAAAATTAAAGAAAAGAAGGGGTGTGGAACAAGAAGAAAAAAAAGAGGATATTGAAGAAAAGAGGCAAATTTACATAGAAGATATATAGAGAGGAAGAATTGGAGGAGATTTTGGAGAGAAGTTAAACTAAGAAGATCACAAGAATGGTTTGTGAAGTAGGCAAAGCATTAAAATTTTATCTGTTAATTGGACTGTGTAATTAGTTAAATATGAGATATTTATGCACCATTTATGTATGTATATATGCCCAATTACCAGTACAGTGAACTATTGAGCTTATATACATTGATCTGTGGTATATGTCCCTATTAGACAACATCATAGGTGACATAGTCAATCAAACATAAATCTAGAAATCAATTTAGGTAGTATCATTCACTATTATTTACTTGAAACTATAATCAATTACAGGTATTCCAATTAAAATTTTGATAAATAGTTCTATATCGCTCATCTACCATCAATATAATTAGATTGGATATTTTGGTTGATGCCTTTATAATAGAAAATTATTTGAATAGGTCAACGCATTATGTCCTGGGTGAAAACAGGTGCAGGAAGAATTGTCTGAGTGGAGTTAGTTTTGGTGTTTGATTAATAAGCTTGCTTTATTATTACTAAAATATATGAGTCATGAGTAACCATTAAATGTATTCATAGAGATATTCATCTAGTTTAAATGGTGTCTGCATATATATACATAAAAACCTCATAATGGGCAAAGCCAACAATCTGAACACTTGGTAGAGGGGTGATTTACAAAAGGAATTTCTTTTCTTTATGCATATATATATATATATATATATATATTCAACCAATACCATGAAAATGAGGTGATTTGAATTAATAATGAAATTAGCCGATCAGAATAAAAGTAAAATATTATTAGTTTACTTATTTATAATTATTTATAATAGTTCTTCTCTCCTCTGGTGATAATTTCATAAATAAGGTGACCTGAATATCGTTATATTTTAAGATCTTAGTGTAGACATCCAATATAACATCCAATATATATATATATCCAACCAATACCATGCAAATGAGGTGATTTGAATTAATAATGAAATGAGCCGATCAGAATAAAAGTAAAATATTATTAGTTTACTTATTTATAATTATTTATAATAGTTATTCTCTCCTCTAGTGATAATTTCATAAATAAGGTGACCTGAATATTGTTATATTTTAAGATTGTAGTGTAGACATCCAATTCCTAACACCATTTGTGTTGAAATTGTTAATCTTACTCGAATTGCACTCAAATGCACATTTTAGGTCAAAATACATAAAATGCGCTAAATGGTTCGAACTTGTCATTCACAAGTGCCAATTTAGGTCAGACTATCCCTAAATGGGGAAATGCAATTTATGGGCCAGCTAACTTTGATCAATTCATTTCGAGTCAAAATTATGATTTTGCCTTTTATGCTCTGAATCACTCTTTTCTCCTAAATTTATTGGTACACGCCATGTACCTTTATTATTTTGTATTAGAAATATCTTAAATGGAATTATAGTTCTGATGCATCTAACGCCACCTTATAATTCTTTCCAAGTCAAATTACAACTCAGTAATATGACTTTCTAACCATTTTGATTAATTGAGGGCAAATTTTCATATAATTGCACAAATGTTGATTAACCTTGTTTAAGGCTAATTAATCCAAATCAAGAGCTTAAGTGGATTTTCCATGAGAGTTGTTGAATATTTCTTTTTGAAAATTGATTCTTATTAACTGCATCATCAGGTGATATCATTTCTTGGGAAGACATCGCTAGGCCATGAATGCCACAAAGATCAGGATTATGGGTCACCCATGCCTAGTTAATGCCTCCCATGTCTCTTCAATGCCCCCTTCTTCCAAATTCATGATGAAGATAATTATGGATTTAATTCCAAATATTAGGATTATCCATGGCCACACATCTCAATCTTGAGATGGATGGTCATGGTTGATCCTGATCAATCTCAAAAATCTATAAATAGAAAGGCCATGGACATGAATTTAAAGCTTGAATATTACAAAGTTATAATATTAAATTATTTACTCAAGGCTTTGCATTTGATCATTAATTTTTTTTGCAAGATTCATTGATAGACTAGTTTAGTGATTTGAAATCATGAGCCTAGGTTTTATGGAGTGTTCTTGAGGCGTTGGAGGAGCTTACCACCATTGTTGATAAAGACAAGGATGCTTGATCAAGGGAGAACATGTCTTTGAGCCACATGAGTATGGTGAATCCATTTGGAAAGGCAATATGATGTTGCTTTCTTTCATTTAATTCTTGATATCCTTTGTAATTCCCATAGAAATAGATAGGCTTAGTTAGTTAGTTATTTATGCATTTTTCATGATTTATGAACTAATGCTTGACTAACTTGCTTTGTAATCTTCTCTACATCTTGGCTTGTCTAGTGGGACTAGGTGCATCTCACATCTAAAAAAGATCATTTTGCAACTTTAAAACCTTCATTTGGATGATTAAAACTCTTGCAAATTGATTTTCTAACTTTATTTTGTCATTTTTGTTTGCCACAATTTTACATAGTAACTGACATCGACAATTAAGACCGACATCAGTTTCATATCTTAATTGACATTGAGTAGCAAAATTGACATTAGTTAGATACCTATCGAGATGGTCATATTTGTATAATTGATGTCAGTTAGATAACTGACATTGGTTATCTAGAATAATTTTCATCGATTGTATATAACAGACGTCGGTCACTGTGTTTTTCCTAAAACACAACCCTAAGAGCTATTTTTCAAAGTTCATTATTTCAAACCAAAAAGAGCTTCAAAGCTAAAGGACATGCTGACATTTTTGCTACAGGGTCAAACTTGACATTTGTTACAAACATATTTTAGATCACCTCATGCATGCTTTAAAATCAATTAAGAACTTTGTTTTGGTGTTTAATGAAAAATTTAAGATACTTAAATGAATGTTTTCAAAGTTCACAATCTTAAGACCAAGGGGTCAAATGAACACCACCAAATATTTTATTTGGGATTAAAATTGAACACACTTGTCAATTTTTGTTTGCAATAGTTGTTTAATTAGATTTTGTTTGGCAAAAAGAGGAATGTTGCGTATATGCTCTTCCATTTGTCCCCTTTAGGGAACCCTTGGAATCAAAAATGTCATTCCTATTGCAAATAGCCTAGTCTAAGGCTTAAAAAGAATGTCATCTAAAGCACTCCCCAAAAACTCACCAAATTTTGGGTGATCTTGAAAATGACCCTAAAGTCTTTCTATTTTATGCTTTCTTTATTTTCATGCAAACTTGGCTTGTGAGGGAGACATCATTACCTCCTATGAGTTCTTTAGGGAAGCTTTGACCATGGATTTCACCTCTTGACATTGATTTCATTTGACTCCTTTGGATTTGCACATGAGACGTATCTGCATTTGGACATCGCACTACACTAAGTGAATAGCAGGATGTAGTGGTTGTAAAAAGGACTAGACCTTTTTACAACTAGTCAATGCCATAGTCACCCAATTTTCATGCTTCTATTTTGCATTATTTGATGTGAAATTCATTATTCAATTGATTCCTCTAGAATAATTAAAAACCAATTAATTTTAGTCAACCCCAGTTTGTCATACCCTAGCTAGGATTTGGACAATTATACTTAGTGTATTTTGGTCATTATTTGCTTGGTATGCTTTGAGGCTAAAACTTGTTTATTTATTCATAATCCATGTCAAAATCATGTATTTAAGTTAAGAAGGGTAGCATTATGCTGCTCAAATCATGTCAAATCTTTTTTTTTGCCTTTGAGTCTTTGAAACATAACAGTTAACCACATCATCCGAGCATGTTTATGCCATTAGGCTGCTCAACTTATTTCAAGAATTGTTTCACCTTATATCAAAAACCACTTATTTCAAACCATTTTATGTATACCATTTGGACTTTGTTTATGCATCGTTATGCTATCCACTCTTGTCTAGCTTGTTTGGTCTAATCCTAGTCTTCAACATTGCATTTTCAATTAACTTTGTCGAGTTTGGATCCAAACATTGATTGATTTCTATTTAGGCCTCAATTCATGGGGTTGGTACATAGATATTTTTATTTTGGGTTGCATAGCTTTAGTTAAATGATTATCCAATTTTGAATACCATTGATTGTTTGTTTGTTCGAGTGCCTATCCTCATCATTTTTTGTGACTTTGTTTGGGAAAACATAACCTTTCTTCAAAAACCTTTGATGTTAGACATTTGATGTTAGGTTGTTTTATGCCAAATCTCAGTGCAAACTAATTTTGAGATGCAACTTCACCCTTTCAACCAAGGTTGAACTTTTTGTCTTTTAAACATCACTTTTTAGAGTTTACAAAATTTTAAGTCTTTCTATTTTCAAAGCTTTCTTCATTAAATGCATATATGTCTAGCTACACTTATGGTGCAGTCATGGATAATCCAACTTATGATAGAATGGCCACACAAAATGACTTTTATGACTTTAGTCAAGACCCCTATGGTGACAATATGGTTTGTGAGATATATTTCTATCCACCTCACAAAAATCTGTCATGGGAACATAGTCAAGATCCAACTCATGATTGGAATGATTGGGTTTATCAGGAAGACTTGGATGATTTGGCTTATATAAGTAATCAAACTCTACAACATACTAAGATCACCATTTTAGGACCTCCTCATGTGGTTTACATGAGCAACCAAACTAAGCAGTGTCTAGTCATTACCATTTTAGGACCTCCTCATATGGTTTACACAAGCAATCAAACTAAGAAGCATCCAATTGTTACCATTCTTGGCCCATCACCAGTTTTTGATGAACATATTATTGAAGAACCTCTATTTGATGAACCACTTATTGTTTATCCCTTATTCAATAGTCTAATCTTTGGAGAGTCCATTATTGAACCACAAACCATTATTCTTGCTAAACTAAATGTTCCCCACTTTAAAAATTATGTGCCAATCTTCGAGCCTAAATAAGAACCATTACCTCTTTAAAATCCATCTTATGAGGATCAAAATGTGTTCAAAATTGATCTTTTGTAACCAATTATGAACCAAAACCAACATGTTATTTTTGAAACACCCATTGTGACAAGATAAACTATGATAAGTTACCTATTCATATGTTACCTATTTTTAAAGAGCCTCATCTCATTAAGAAGCCAATCTTGGTAGAGTTATCTCTTGATCTTTTCCCACTCGTTGAGGATTCTCACTTTGATAGACATGATTTTGTCGAGACATCCCTTGAGCAGTTCCCTCTTTTTGAGGGGCTTCACTGAGACGATTCAATCTATGCTGAACCCTTCCAAGATGAATCAGGTTTTATTGAGCCCATTATGCCATCATAGCCATTACTTGTCAAAAATTCAACATTCAACAAAACATTATCAAAACAACCATATCAGATGAAGAATCAATATTAGAGTTAGGTTCTATTTTTGAATTGACATTGAATTTAGCATCAAAAATAGAATCAACATCAGTTGTGACATTAGATCAGATTCCCTTACTTTAGAATCAGATTTAGAAATAAATTATAGTATTGGTTGTTACAACATTGGTTACAATTACCTTTCAGATCAATTTGAATATATTTGTGATCCTTCTACAATTTTTGAGGATGATTACTTCAGCATCGACATAAGTTTTCCTACTATATTCTATGAGGATTCTGCTACCTTTCACCATCCCATTATTACAACCCAACATAGCCATTATATTGGCATTCCACCTCGCATAAGTATCGATCAAAACCAATAGAATCACACTTTATTGAATTGCATCCATGGTGACATATCATTTATAGAATATTAGGGGGACCAAGACCACATTCATTTAGAAGAAGAAAAATCTCCTAGTGAAACCTTTTTAGAGGTACTAGGGGATAAGCAAAGATCAAACTCAAGATCTTTTAGTGACACTTTTTTTAAGGTGTTAGAAGATAATCAAAGTCCAAAGTCAACATTCCTTAGTGAAACCTTTTTGGAGGCACTACGGGACAATCAAGACAACTTAATTGGTGAAAACCTCTTTGAGGCACCAATAGTTGAGCATAAAAATTATGTACTACTTGATGAAGATAAAATCAAAATAACTTCTTATCTATAGCTTAATCAAATGGTAGCTACTCTCAATATCAAGCAACAAAACAATTTGATGATCTTATCGAGAGCATCTTCAGAGGTCTTCAACCCCACCACAACCAAAGTTATGTTAAATCTGACATTAGCAACATTACATGTGACTAAAAGTCCTGATCTTCGGTTGTTTCCCAACCATTCCATATTATAATATCATTTGCCATTCCATTTCACAAATAAGCCTACCATCTATTATCTATCCTTGTTTACCATCCACAATCACACTTTTCTTTACTGAGGCTACAAGGATATTTTGTCTTGATGTTTGAAGGAAGCAAAATCAATGATCTATGAAGATTGTTGTCCCTAAAAAATGCCACTCATTTTTGGGACAACCTACAAACCAAAATAGTCTCTTCCCTTTTCAAAATTTGTCCTGGGCATTCAAATTCCTCATTTTTCAAATTCTCAAAAATCTACGGACTCAACAGGTCAAGTTAAATGGGCTTTTATAGGTTAAAATCTATGGACTCTTTCAAGGTTAGAGAAAACTACGGACTTAGTTTCTACGGACTCTAAAAACAGGCTCATTTCTATAAGTTCAACGAGTTCTAGGTTTAATTGATTCAATGTCTCAGTTCAACCAAGCGGTTCAATGCTTTGGTTCATCCTTTGGTTCAATCAAACAAATCGTCAATTGGTTCAATGCTTTCAATTCAAAGGCAAGTTCAACAGTTGGTTCATCACCAAAGTTTGAAGGAATTCACCCAGGGAGAGAGCTCAAAGAAAGCAAAGGAAAAGCCTAACTGAAGAGAAAATCTTGCAGAAAAGTGCCCAATGGAAAAAGACAAAGTAGAGCAGAATACGTCACGTATCCTGTTATGACTCAGCAGAACGTGACAAGTGTTTGCACCCAACATGCAAGAGCGGAAATTTTTGACGCCCTTGCATCTTTTGGTCTCTTCCATGTAGGAGCAGCAAATTTTTCTACCCATGCATCCCCGCATTCCTCTCTTCTTCCCTTTCTCCCCGTCAGCCATCCTCCTCTCCCACAGATTTTGCCACCCTAACCATATGTTCCCTCCCCTCACCTATAATGGCAGAAAATTTTACTACCGTTACACCTGCAAGGGCGACAAATTTTTCCGCCCTTACACTCTTTCTTGTGAAGCATGTACGGGCGACAAAATTTGTTGCCTGTGCCCTTTTTCACCTCATATGCACAAGTGGTGAATTTTGTCGCCTGTGCATATAGACCATCCCACATGCCAGGACGGCAAATTTTTCCACCCTTGCATCTTTTTCTCTGATTTCTCTAACTCTAGAGAAATCTTCATTCCTTCCATTTTCTGTGCCCACTCCCCTTTTCTTTTTTTCTGACCCGCTCTCACCTCAGCCTTTTCAAGCACGTTTCCCTAGTCATGATCACTCAAATGTGCAATTTTCCCAAATTGCTAATTTTTCCCCTAATTTCACAATCATGATTATTATTGTAGTTTCTCTAAAGGATCCCTCTTCATCGATGTATTTTCAACAAAAGTTCTTCCAAATCACTGAAGTTTCTCTGAAGAAGTCGAAGACAATGAAGAAGACTAAAAATAAAGATTGAAGTTGTTCTTCCATGCTTTATTCAAAATGCACTTTGTAATTGACTTGGGACATTTTCACATGTACTTTTGTAATATGTAATTACATGTGAAAAATCTGGAAAATATCCCAAAGTCAATGCTGACTCATTTTTGACTAAGATATTTTTATATTTTAATATTTTTAAATTTTGAAAGGTTCCCCCTATATAGAGAGGAGACCTCTTTTGTAAATATATCTTTGATAATTGAGAGCAAAAACTCTGCTAAAATTGAGATACTTCTTGAGACTTTGTGCTCAACTTGTAAATCATATTTTGTTGAATGAATGAGAAGCATGTTTATTTCAGACTTTGTGTTGAAGTTATCTGTGTTATTTAGGAAATAGTTCTTATGTCCTCTTTCCTGATAATCTCTTATTTGTTTGATTTAATAAGCAAAGTGTGTGTGTTGATATTATCTGAGGATGTTTCTAAAATATAGAAGAGAGACTTTGAGCTACTTTTATCTTGGTGATCCTTTTATCCTTTGTGGTTTTAGGTGAATACTTTGTGCTTCGTTTCACTCTACGATTACGTGTATTCCATATCGGTGAAGGAGACAACAGAAGACTTTGTGTTTACATAGGTTTCTTTGTTAAATTTGTTACTTACTTCAGGTGATTTTTTGCTCTATGTTGGATACCATTCCTAAAAGAAGAGGAATGTTGTTGGCCAATGATCAAGATTTCTCTCTCTTGTTCCTTAGACATCACCTCTGAAAAAAGAGAGGTGGATGTTGTTATACGACCCCAAGTATTATTTTCTGCTTAATTTTATATACATATAGCATATAAATATTCATAAGGAACCTCCCCTTGATGAGAGGAGAGATTTACCTCATCCAGATCTGGTAAACCCACATTTTTCATGACATAAATCTCCCTGTGTTGTGGTTGATATACCCATTTTGTCATCAGTTAGTTGACGACAAAATATTCACCCAACAAAGATCATAAACACATTATTGAGATCTAGATTAGCAACAAGTTCTTAATAGATCAATTGCTCTAAAAGGGTGTTGGATAGTAACTTATATAGCTGATCATTTTTGTTTTCTCACATATTGACTAAGACGCGCATCTCCTTGTCGACAAGAGCAACAAAACTATTTCTCATCTACCATTCACCCATTTTCCATTACCATGCCTCATCTTTTGGGGACAACCCTATAGACATTTTTTTAAGGCATTATTATACCATTGAGATCCATGAACCATGTCATTTAAACCACATTGACTTGAGGTCCTTCAGGACTATGTAGGCAATGCTCAATTTTTATTGAGGTCAGCTCAGTCACCCCTTTCCCATGCTCTCACCATTTTATGAGCAATTGTTAAGTTTGATTACTCTCACCATTTTACAAGCAACCTAAGCTAATGCTTTCACCATTTTGTGAGCAATTTGATTCAGTCATTACTTGGGGATAACTTTGTTGCCACTGTATCCAATTTTCTTTTGATCATTTCATTATACCATTTTTATTATACCATTTCTTTACTATTGACCAAGGCTTATTTTTAGTCATCCTATTTATCCCATTTTGATCTTGGTTCCTTTGGTTCATTATGCACCTTTTACGAGGGGATTCTAATCCCATTTCAATAGTTTTTGAATTTAGTGTTGAAGGATAGTCTATGAATATAGTGTGATATTTGATATGGCAAGTTATCTTTAATCTATAATCTTATTTGGTATCCCTGATTATAACCACCTATGGGCAAATCAATATTATTTTGGTACCCTTTATTATAACCACGTTTAGGTAAATCAGTATTATGACATTGTTTCCTAATTATAACTGCCTATGGGCAAATTAGGTACAATGCTTTGTTTATCATGCATTGCCGTATCACTTTGTTATTACTATTTTCATCTAACTTGTTATTCACCTTTGTTTGTGAACTTGTTGTGACCTAGTCAATTTTTCATCACCTTCGTGTGGGCATAATTACTATGATTTGGGATTATTTTGGGGTTATATAGGCCATGCTCGATTCATGTCAAGATCAACTTAGTCCCTCTTATCATATGCTCTCATTGTATTGTGAGTATTTTAAGTTGGTGTGCTCTCACCATTTCATGAGCTGGACCATTTTGTATCTCTTAATCCTCAATTGAGCTGAGATACTTAGAAAATTCCAAAAAACATTCATAAAAATGTTTAAAAACTCAAAAACATTTTGTGTGTGTTTATTTGATTGTTATTTATTGTCTAGTCTTTTCTTTTCTTGTTTAGTTTTACTTCTTTGTGTTATTTTCCAAGTACCTCTTGATGGTCCACATGGATCTTGATTATTCATATCTTGGTCTCATATCGTTCAGACGTTCTTGCCTTTTGTTTTAAAAAAATATTTTGTTCCTACTTAAGATCATATCTTGATTTCAAGTTAGGTTCATTTATGTTTGTCTTTTTCTTTGTCTCTGCTTTTTTGTTGTTGTTTAAATGTAAATCATTGTAACTCTAGTTTTGGTCATTATTTCACCATTATCCTTCATTATAGATATTCACATTTGAATTGGCTCAGTGCAATTGAAGTTTTATGTCATTCTAATTTATTCATACTTATGATGCCTAATTTATTTTGCTATAGTAAGCACTTTATGCTTAGGTGCCAAAGTCTTAACGTCAACATCAACTCCGATGAATGATTCTCAATAACACTTTGCAAACCTAGGGTCATGATATGGAATTAGGCTTCTAGGTAACATGAATTTTAGCACTCAACTCTATGCTTAGACATGCATCTCTTTGCATACATTATGAGTATAATCAATTCTTGGTCATTTTTCATCATTCCTCATTCCATTCTCTCCCAAACTTGGGTGAACTATATTGGCCTGAAGTTCATGTTGGAACATGAATCCATGGAACTATGTAGGTAGCACTTAATTTCTATTGAGGTTAGCTTGGCCATCTCCATTCTTCTTTTCATCTCTCTCATCACTTTATGCATTATCATATTCTTGGTTTTATATGGCTTTCTAATCCATTACACCATTGCATGTATGTTTGTGCTTGCTTGCTTTAACATATATTTTTAGTTATATCTTTGAGATATTTTACTTGCCAATTACCCATGTTGGGGCCCAACATCTAAACCATGCCTGAATCAAATCAGATCTATATGGAAAAAATCATTATTTATTCTTTATCAATGATCAAGATTCACCCTACTGGGGCACAACTATTTTATCATGATCACATCTACTCTATTGGATTACTTCTTATTATCTTCTCTTTAGAGACCCCATTCTAGTGGTGCTTCCCTTCTTGAAGTAGAACATTCTCCCATTTCCACTAATTCTAAGCTCTCCATATTAAAGTCCATGATGGTAATATTTTAGTGTGTAACTTGTCTCGAGATTGATTAATGTCATAAGTGTGCAGCTTGTACTCTCAAATTGGGTACATTTACATTGTGTCCCTTACATTTATAGATTGTATCCTTCCCATTCCCCCCATCTTTGGGGCCTATTATACCTCTAATTATATTTTGATCATTGATGGTAATAACATGTGCAAGCATTAGATAATCTAGATGTGATCTATTCCATGGGTTAACCTCTCACTTTCTATCTCTTTTCGAGAGTCCATCTTAGTATGTCCTCTCAAGGGGGCATCATGGGTCTATTTCAATTTCTTCTTGACAACACTTTTTTTTTTAAATATGTTGTTTCACCTAAATGTCTCACTATGCCTTCTTAAATAAGGTTAAAATGTAGACATCCAATTTCTAACACCATTTGTGTTGAAATTATCAATCTTACTCAAATTGCACTCAAATGCACATTTTAGGTCAAAATCCATAAAATATGCTAAATGGTTCAACCTTGTCATTCACAAGTGCCAATTTAGGTCACAGTATCCCTAAATGAGGCAATGTAATTTATGGGCCAACTAACTTTGATCAATTCATTTTGAGTCAAAATGATGATTTTGCCTTTTGTGCTCTGGATCACTCTTTTCTCCTAAATTCATTGGTACATACCATGTACCTTTGTTATTGTGTGTTGGAAACATCCTAAATGGAAATATGGTTTCGACGCATCTAACTTCACCTTCTAATTCTTCTCAAGTCAAATTATAACTCAGTAGTATGACTTTCTGACCATTTTGATTAATTGAGGGCCAATTTTCAAATAATTGCACAAATGTTGATTAACCTTGTTTAAGGCTAATTAATCCAAATCAAGAGCTTAAGTGGATTTTCCATGAGAGTTGTTGAATATTTCTTTTTAAAAATTGATTCCTATTAACTACATCATCAAGTGACATCATTTCTTAGAAAGACATCCCTAGGCCATGAATGCCACAAATATTAGGATTATGAGTCACCCATGCCTAATAATGCCTCCCATGCCTCTTCAATTCCCCTTCTTCCAAGGTCATGATGAATATAATTATGGATTTAATTCCAAATATTAGGATTATCCATGGCCACACATCTCAATCTTGAGATGGATGGTCATGGTTGATCCTGACCAATCTCAAAAATCTATAAATAGAGAGGCCATGGACATGAATTTAAAGCTTGAATATTTCAAAGTTATAATGTTGAATTATTTCCATAAGGCTTTGCATTTGATCATTAATTTTGTTTGCAAGCTTTATTGATAGGCTAGTTTAGTGATTTGAAATCATGAGCCTATGTTTTATGGACTGTTCTTGAGGCATTGGAGGAGCTTACCACCATTGTTGACAAAGACAAGGATGCTTGATCAAGGGAGAACATGTTTTTGAGTCACATGGATATGGTTAATCCATTTTGGAAAGTAATATGATGTTGTTTTCTTTCATTTTTTTCTTGCTATCCTTTGTAATTCCCATAGGAATAGATATGCTTAGTTAGTTAGTTCTTTATGCATTTTTCATGATTTAGGGACTAATACTTGACTAGCTTGCTTTGTAATCCTCTCTACACTTAGTATTCATTATTGTAAATATGTATTCTACATATAAGTTAAATTGAAATAATGCATTGATATTTTCAATTAATGAATCAAAGAAAAAACAATGTAGCGATTTAGTGAGTAAATATATCCATTTGGGTAGATACATGTGAAATGGCAACATACCATAATGATTTATGTAACATCATGTATAGATTTTATTATCTTATATTATATAAATTAGGACTTATGTAAGGGTTTATGATAGATTTCATGAACTTGGTTCTTACTTACTCATAGCAATTTATTCCTTTAAATATTGTGTTAAATGGGTTTATGCCAGTATTGTATAGCTAACATTGATCTAATTATATAGCTAGTTATGACTGGTATAGGTGCTTTATTTATTTAAAATCAAGTGAACTAATAGGCAATGATCCTTTGGTATAGAATTGTAAAATATAGATAAAATTATATTATAGGATACCACTATATTTCACTTAATTGAAGTGATTTGGCACTCATTCATATGTTTGTAGTTTGATACTAGTTAAGCAACATAGCCATATGTCTATATTATCAACTAATATGAATTCACTTAGCAAATATAATATGGGGATATACTATGGTTATGTTATAACACACAGACGATATAGAATTAATGATATAATATATGTGGTATCTAAGAGCTATGTGATATATGTAGTGTTGAATATTCTATAATATTCCTTTTTTATTTATGTGATATTCATTACATGTAACACCTATATATAGATTTACTTATTTAGAGGTATATTTTTTGGATCCAACATATCAAAGTCTTTAATTGTGTGTAAGTGTTATTTACAACAAGTTGGTGAAATCAAACTTATAACAAAATCCATAGGATAATATGCATAGATGGTTATAAGGAACTGAGTAGCAATCTGATATGAGTATAAATAGTCTATTGTATATGATAATATGTTCATTAATATTCTTGAGAGTATTACTATCTTTAATAGATCATCAATGTATTTTTTGAATGAGAAAGTTATAATGATTAAGTTATTGAGCAGAGTTTTAATAATTGTTAAACTTTGCAACCATATTTATATATTGGTAAGCATTGTTATGTGAAACATAATATCATTATAGTTAATACATATGAAGGTATTCATATAGATAATATATCTATATATGGATTTGGGTTTTCATCTAAATTATTACATATATATGTGTATTGATTCATATGTCTAAACCTCCAGTTAGATGGATGGTTAAAATGGGCTATAAGGTGTCCATGGGATCAAAACTATAATTGTGTGAAAATAGTCTCTTAGAAAAGGAATTAAGTTGTTAAAATGAAAAGATTATGGAATAACTTAATTATGTGTTATACTCTTTGAGAATAACATGATCGACTATTCATTTATACATATATACATACATACATATATATACATATAAACACACACACACACACACACATTCAACATTGAATACTTGTGTGCGATACATTATATAAGAGTATTAATATGTATAATTATTTAGACATATAACATATAATAGTGGATTGTTATATGTGCCTATAAACTATAATAGTATGTAGTTTAAACATAAGGTATACCCAGGGGGTATAATTTCATACTTGATTATTATTTATGATTATGGGTTGTTTGATTCTTGAAATCATAAATTTAGTTATGTGTAATTATGTAATTGTGTTCATATACAATTGACTATGATAATATGTGATGTCATAGAGTACTAAAGTATAAATGTATGTCATACCTGAGTGGTAGAAAACTAAAATTGATATACCTAGAACTCATTCATACATTTGATGGACTAAATGCATGTGAGTTGATTATTTTTTTGAATAGCATGTTTTATGACAGTCACTAGGAATTTATGTATATGTTCATACAACCCTTGTGAGTATAACAAATGCCAGGATAGAATATTATGTGTTTGATGAGAATTGTGACTTGCTTTATTATATCTAGTTGATCGAATATAAGCTTATGTTTCCATGTATTTTGGATTACTTTATTATGAGTGATTATGAAAAATTAGTAATTATGTCTTAGAACACTAGACTATGATAATATAGGTTATCATAGGGTGTAGAATGTTCGAAAACTAATTATGATAATTAAAATTTGTAGTTAAATGTGTATTTTGTCCAAGTGGTATAAACTGTAGTCATTATTTCTAATATGGAATAGATAATAATGTGAGATATATTCATACATTTTATGGAATAAATTTATGTTGTTAGATTATCCTATGCTTAGCATGTTATGATTGCTAGTAGGTTGTAAATTAAATGAATATTTTGGTTAAATTATTTTGACTAATCTTGTATTGTTGATACTGAGTAAGGAGTGAGACAGACTTCACTGGCTTACTAGCATCATAATGTCAGATAAAAACAATCCAATCAAGTGGTGTGTATGAAATATGACTGATCTATAGATTGACATTATTTATTATTATTAAAAACTTTAGCCAAAGTATGTTTAGTGAGAAATTGTCATTTCATGAGTATGATTTACATGTTGTGTGATATCTTGCAATATGATACACCACATGTTTAGTTTTAAGAATTATATAGCACACAAGTACTTACTTATCTCTCTGGATTCTCACACCATCACTATCTACTCATTTATGAAGAAAGAGTCATTTTCTGATGGGATTAGTATAGAAGATCATTGATATGTGGTTGTTGTGAAAAAGCCTTAGATGATGCTCTCCCTCCTTATAACAGTACTACTTTTAAGATGACACATGAGATTGCCATAAATACTAAAGAGTCTAGAGAACTCATGCTCCAAGGATTCATATATCTTATTTATGGGCATTGTATTCTATTATATATATTATTGGAAACATTATGTTGATGAGCTATAATTACTTATTTATTATGGATTGACAATAAGAGTGATATATTGTACCAATAGTGGTTGGCTATTTGTAATTAATTTTATGTGTGTATTATGGTGCATTTCATATGTTGATAGTGATCAGTGACTGTTAGATTTCATGTGCTTATTTACAGTTATCACACTTAGAGTCTCTTATATGATTTTTGGTTAGATTTTCATGGTGTAATCTATTTAAAGTATATGTTGGTTAAATAAAAAAAATCTCATATTTCTAGTTCAATCCCAACAGGCTTGTCACATGTGGTATTAGAGTTATCGCTCAAACTCTATGATCTAATGAATCCATTAGCATTTTTTGTATCCTTATGTTTATCAAGAAAGATAATTGTGAATGAGTATGGTACATTGTGTGTGTACCTTTAGGATTACTTTTACCCTCTTAGAATTATTAAAGATTTGGTTAATCAAGTGTCTTAGTGGTGTTATTTGGCGTCTCGATATTGTTATTTGTAATCTATGTTTGGTAGGTGAGTGTGTAACATAGTTTTTTAGTCATGAAAAAGATATTCTTACCATAGTTTGATCACTTAGATCGAACACCCTGAATGTGAATACATATTTCATAGTAATCAAGTTACCTCTGCCATTTATGTTTTGTATTATGAGTATTTAAGAGCATGGGATGCTTCTCACTTAAGTATATGTGTTTTATTTTGGTGTCTTGTATACACAAATCCTAGTAGTGAGAAATATTATAAGACCCTTTTTAGTTTGGCATCACCTAGTGCGATGGGAATTTTCTTGTAGTAGAGTGTAGATGTCTTGGAGAATTCCTTTGTGTAAGGAGCTTGTTTATGGATTGACACCCTTATGTTTATGTGGATTAGAAAGAAGTGTCATCTCTCATGGTGGGCATATAGGTGAGTTTTCACTCCCTCACTTTCTTTTGACATCATTATAATCCCCTAAGAGGAATCTAATTTTTCAAGAAGTTAAAACATATATCTAAAATGTTGTTTTGACCATAATCCCTGGAGCTTTTGGGATAGTGTGTTTGACTTCTTGTTGATAGAAAAGTTGTAGGAATGGAATAGATTGATACATCTATGTGGTTAGTATTTTTACTTACAATTGTGGATTAGGTCATAATACTACTCTTACAACTTTGGTAAGTAGGTAGTGGTTTTGGAAATTTGGGTTGTGATATTTCTTTATACCATGTGAGGGTATTTAGGAGTTTTTTTGTTGTGATGTTAGTTCTCTACTTTCCACTTGTTACTTTTTAGAGTCACTACTTTATCAAACTTATGATTTTAGACCACATGGAGTGGTGAACCTTGAATTTATATTGGTTCTAGATTAAGAATTATAAGTTGATTATAATTATAATGTTATTATATACCCTTGATTAAATTGATATTATTCATATCTTACTTTAAAAACATATTGATTTGATGAGACATTTATGTGAGTAGGATATAGGATGTGTGGAACATCTTATTAGTCTCAAAGGGTTGAGATAAACTTTTAAATTTGTGTACTAGCTGAACAAGTAGGGAGTTATTGTCTTGCTCGTTACCTTTATAAGGTTTTAAGGATGGTATGATCCTTGACCTTTTTATGTTGTATTAATTTCAACATTATTACCTCTTAATTATGAATATAACAGAATAGGTTAAGTTGTGAAATATGATACTAGTTGTTTTTGTCTAGTGGCAACTTAATATAATTATATAATAATTATATGATTTATCTTATATGTATGTTGGTACATCTAAAATTATTAAGCATGTATTATTGTTTTCTATGATTTTTTAGTATGGATTTGTGAGATCATTTGGTCATGGAGACCTAAGGGATGAGTGGTGAATTAGGAACGTGAGTACTAAGTGATAAGAGTAGATTTTACTTAGTCTCACATTGACTCGATAGTTACTGAGTTTGGCTCCAATAGATGGACTTGTCGAGTACAAAATTTGATAGATGAACTTATCAAATTTAGTTGTAATGCCATACACATGTATACTATGAAACATTTATTCTTTAATTTTGTATACATTAGAAATGTAATATTTCTAATTCTTAGTCATCGTCATACTTGTTTGGAGCTCCATTGAGTAGTTGTAGTATTGACATGTTATAATTATCAAGAGCTACACGCAGTAGTAATGATATTAACTTATACACATCATTCTTGTTAGGTTCCCTAAATACTTTTCTCTAGAATGAGAAAAACACTCTCTAGGTTAGAGAGATGTGTAGTGGCACTGGAAGGTTTTGTAGAATTCTCTCTAACCATTTTTTTTGGATTTAATGATGATCTCATTTGATTTTGAGAAGATAGTGAAACTTTCACTAAGATATGCAGGACCCTTTGAGGTAATAGAAGTGGTCAATCCAATAGTATATAGGCTTGTATTCCTAATTCTGGACTCTGGGGTGGTTATGACAAAACCATTCAGCATAAGTGACACTCACGAACTTTGTTTGCATATTAGGGAGATGTCAAAGTATAGGATCTTGTGGGACCAATATTTTGATAATAGTACTATTTGGGAGGACTATAATGAATTTTATAGGCAAATTTCACATATATTTTCTTGATTTGATACTTTATACTATGATATTTTTTTGTTGAATAATGTTTTTGATTCATAATTTATGTTTGAATAAGAGTCATCTAGAACGATGACTAGTTTTAGAGGTGAAAGATTTTACATCTTGATTCCTCACTAAGCAAACTATTTGATTACCTGTGAATATTTATAGTTGACAAATTTGATTTGAGTTATTTTAGGCTAAGCTTTGAGATATATGGTGTTATGAGATAGTTGGATATTACGTATGTTACATGATTACATTATTATATATTAACTGTAGTGTATATGTTTACATCATAAACGTGTTGATTTATTATTTCAGCTATATTTTATGATGTATGTATATCATATTGTTATGGTGTAATAACTTGCTTGTTGTGAGGTTGATGCAAGAAAACTCACCCCTCAGAGTGTGACAAAGGGAGAGCATCATTGGAGAGGGTGATGTAGATCGAGATGTTGAAAGATGACAAAGAAACTAGCTAAAACCCCTATACACACCATAGTAGCTAGCACATGTTACAATGCATAATAAATGGTTTGCACATATGATTATTTTTGCTTGCATGAAATAGTTATTTGTCATGATTTTCTAGTATAGACTAAATAGTTTAATGGAACTTGTTTTACATGATCAGCATGTTTGATCATTAAATGCTACTAGAAAACATGGTTTGCATAGTTAGATTAAATCCAGTTGTTGATTGATGAGGTTAGTATTAAATTGCTATGGCATTTGGGTATGCTAATTAAATTAATAAATTATAGATTCTTACAATTAATAAATAAAATTTTGAAAATTGTCATTTGTGAGGGAAAAAATGGAAAAGAAAAAAATAATAAATAAATAATAATAAATAAAAAGAAGTAAATTAGTCTAAAAATAAGAAAAACTAAAAAGGAAGAAAAATATATTAAATAATGAGAAAATAAGGAAAGAAAAACTAAAAACAAAAACAAAAGAAAAAGCTCTTTACAAAAATACTTTGCCCCTCTTATTTATCATGGAATATGAAAAAGGAGAAAGGGCATTAAAAAAAATTAAGGAAAAGAAGGGGCATGACACAAGAAGAAGAAAAAAGAGTATATTCAAGAAAAGAGGCAAATTTACACAAAAGATATACAGACAGAAGGTGTTGAAGGAGATTTTGGAGAGAAGCTAAACTAAGAAGATCACAAGCACAGTCTGCCAGGGAGACAAAGCATTAAAATTTTATCTATTAATTGGACTATGTAATTAGTTAAATAGGAGAGATGTGTACACCATTTATATATGTATATATGCCCAATTACTAGTGTAATGAACTATTGATTGTATATACATTGATATATGGTATATATGTCCCTGTTAGATAGTGTCATAGGGTGACATACTCAGTCAAACATAAATATGGAAATCGATAGTATCATTCATTGTTATTTGATTAAAACTATAATCAATTATGGGTATTCCATTTAAAATACTAATAAATAATTATATATCACCCACATACCATCAATATAATTGGATTGGATATTTTGGTCGATGTCTTTACAATAGAAAACTATTTGAATAGGTCGACACATTATGCCCTGGGTGAAAAGAGGTACATGAAGAATTGTATGAGGGGAGTCAGTTTTGGTGTTTAATTAATAAGCTTACTTCATTATTTATAAAATATATGAGTAATGAGTAATGATTAACCATATGCATAGAGATGTTTATCTGGTTTAAATGGTGGATGCATGTATATACATAGTATCCTCATAATGGGCAAAGCTAGTGATCTGAGCACTTGGTAGAGGGGCGATTTACAAAAGGAATCTCTCTTCTTTATGATATACATATACATATATATATATATATATATATATATATATATATAACCAATAGCATGCAAATGAGGTGATCTGAATTAATAACAAAATGAGGTGATCTGAATAAAAATAAAATATTATTAGTTTACTTATTTATAAAACTTCTTCTCTCCTCCAGTGATAATTGCATAAATAAGGCAACCTGAATATTGTTATATTTTAAGATCTTGGTATTCATTATTGCAAATACGTATTCTGTATATAAGTTAAATTGAAATAATGCAGTGATCTTTTTAGTTAATGAATTAAAGAAAAAATAATGCAGTGATTTAGTGAGTAAATATATTCATTTGGGTAGATACATGTGAGAACCAAATGATAACATGGCATAGCGATTTATGTAAGGATTTATGATAGATTTTATGAATTTGATTCTTACTTACTCATAGTGATTTATTCCTTTAGATATTATATGTGTTAAATGGGTTTATGTCAGTATTGTATAACTAACAGTGATCCAATTATATAACTAGTTGTGACTGGTATAAGTGCTTTATTTATTTAAAATCAAGCGAATTAATAGGCAATGATCCTTTGGTTATCAAAGGATAAAATATAGATACAATTCTATTATAGGGTACCACTATATTTTACTTAGTTGAAGTGATTTGGCACTCATTCGTATGTCCATAGTTTGATCTTAGTTAAGCAACATAGCCATATGTCTATATTATCAGCTAATATGAATTCACTTAGCAAATATAATATGGGGATATACTATGGTTATGTTATATCAGGCAGATGATATAGAATTAATGATATAATATATGTGGTATCTAAGAGTTATGTGATATATGTAGTGTTAAATATTCTAGAATATTCCCTTTTTATTTATGTGACATCCATTACATGTGATACCTATATATATTTACTTATTTAGTGATATACGTACTAGATCCAATGTATTGGAGTCTTTAAGTGTGTGTAAGTGGTATTTACAACAAGTTGATGGAATCAAACTTATAACAAAATCCATAGGATAATATGCATAAATGGCTATAAGAAATTGTGTGGCGATCTGATATGAGTATAAATAGTTTGTTGTCTATGATAATATGTTCATTAGTATTCTGAGATTATTAATATCTTTAATATATCATCAATTTATTTTTTGAATGGGAAAGTTATAGCAATTAAGTTATTGAGTGGAGTTATAATAGCTATTAAACTTTGCAACCATATTTATATATTGGTAAGCATTGTTATGTGAAACATAGTATGATTACAGTTAATACATATGAGGGTATTCATAAAGATAATATATCTATAAATAAATTTGGGTGTTCATCTAACTTATTACATACATAGGTGTATTGGGTCATATACCTAAACCTACAATTAGACGACTAGTTAAAATGAGTCATAAGGTGTTTGTGGGACAAAAACTATAACCGTGTGAAAATAGTCTCTTAGAAAAGGAATTAAGTTATTAAAATGAAAAAGTTATGGAATAATTTAGTTATGAATTATCTAACTCTATGAGAATAGCATGACCGACTATTATTATTATTATTATTATTATTATTATTATTATTATTATTATTATTATTATTATTATAATATTCAATATTGAATACTTATGTGTGGTGCATTAGATGAAAGTATTAATGTGTACAAATGTTTAGACATATATATATCATATAATAGTGTATCATGATATGTGCATATAAATTATAATAGTATGCAGTTTAAACATAGGGTGTACATGTTAGGATTAGGAGCTTAGAGATTTATTTCATGTACATGAAATACTATATAATCCACATAACTAAAAATAGCACTGGAAATATTATTTCAATTACTCTCAGATTAATTAATCATTTGAGACACATTACAAATAAATAGGAATATGATTCCTATAATCTCTCCACTAATTTATCTCACCTGAAATCCTATGATTATGTAAACCTATATACAATATATTATTAGAATAATATATTCTATCTAATATCATAATATTATGTATAACAATATTACTACCAAATATAACTACTAATTAATATTTACCTCTCAATAAATTTTCAGACTTACATAATGTAAAAGTTAATTACTAACATTCCCTCCCATAGTTTTTACATAGTGCAAAAATATTCACACTCTTATTTGCAGTATGCTCACCCATTGTAGCATGCCTTATTTGGCTCATGACCTTGATATAAAGAGAGTCTCACTCCTTCCATGGTTTTACAAGTTTACCACAAACCTTGACATGAATAGGATAAACAAAATTGTATGCCACCACATACTCTTAGGTCTACATACTACTGATATAATCTTGCTACACATGACCACTACTATGCGAAGGAATACATCCCACATTTAATTTATATGATCACAATGGACATGTCATTGAGGGTCATCTCCATAAAGAAGTAAGATAGTCATGGGATCTCTAGAGTAGTTGTTCTCCTAACTATTATCAAAACATTGTTCACCTCATGTGGTTTTCTAGATCTCTACCACAAACCCTTTCAAGATCCATGAACTGACTTATATTGTTGTTTTATGTCCTTTCACAATATTTTTACATCAAGGAATTATGTTTTAAATTACACATAGATTACAAATCTTGAGTAAACATTCTTATGTTCTTATTTTAAAAACACAGTGGAAATGAAATAACACAACACATGAAATGTCACCACATCATTGGTGTGGCCCCATCATTGGCGACTGATGAGAGGTTGTTGAAAGACCTCATTCTTCTATTTATCCTCCAGTCTCCAGTAGGTGACACTAATTACTCAATGAAAATGTCGATGAAACTCAAATTCATGATTTTGTTGAGGAAAAATCTCCCCTATAATTCAACTGTTGCGTACAAGCAAAAATGCATCCGTATAATAAATATTTTGTAATTTTGCAATTTTTGATAGTGACTCATTTACCTTAAAACTGACTCTTATAACTAATACTTGACTCTCTTTTTGAATAAAACAAATTTATAAGAAACACTTAAACTCACTAATAGACTCAAAACTATGACTCATTTGATATAGTTAATTATATCAAACCAAGACTTTAACAACTATGACAACAAATCACTAATTACATAATATAACATTTAAATAATGATATAAATACTATTAACAATAGACTCAAAATAATACCTAAATGGAAATGACTTTATTCTTTAATAAATAATTGACTATATAATTTAGAAATGCATCGACCAAATTTTTTATATACACCAACGACTCAATAATAAAATAAATAATTATAACTAAAGATAACCTCTCTATTCTTAGACTAAAAACTTGGAATGATGTACTGGGAAGACAGCTTGCATAAATATCAGATTGATCCAGATAGAAAATGTATGGCACAATTTCTATTTGGCGCTACCTACATTAAAGTTGATGTGTTCCAATGCAAAGTGGTGGTGATGGATCGAAATGCTTGGAATGACCTGAGTGTGTTGGTGGCTTAGATTATCTTTGTATAATAATGTAAGATATGGTTGGACATCACACAATAAAATGTCCACTATAGTCATTTACTAGTTTTCAATAAATCTTAATAGCTAACCAAATACTTAAGGAAAGTTGAGATAAGTGGTGATAATGCAGTTTTAGAACTTACTATTCAAAACAATTTATATATCTATATATACATACCACATATCCTTGAAAAAAAAAGACCAATACAAGATCAATGCAAAATTTTACTAAAAGGTCATGGTAAGTTTGATGATGCAAGTCATGGCTTAGAAGAGATCTCATTAACTACAGTTGTGTGCAAGTTTTGGTACCTACATCTAATGTTATTCTTATTTGGAATGGTGATTCTATTGTTAGGAATGATAGAGACTTGTCAAAGATCTTAATATTGGATAACACCATATTAATAATTTATTAGACTTGGTGCACAGTTCAAATGCAATAAATCTGATGTAGAACTTATCACAAATTCTTTTTTTTTAAACTCTCATGCATAGGGAAGATTAAATTAAATAGTGCTCTTTTTATTCCAATGCCTCTAATCTATATACAGAAAGGAAAATAAAAAAATAAGAACAAAATGCTAATCTATTAAAAGCTTTTTCAAACCATATATTCTCTCATTAATTGGGGCAACCATAGCAATGAATTGACCTACCCCTTCAAAAACATTATTGATCCATCGAAACCCATTCTGATATCACTATTAGGATCAAGAGATTAGATCTTTATTTCATGCATATGAAATACTATATAATCCACGCAATTCAAAATAACACTGAAAATATTATTTCATTCACTCTCAGATTAATTAATCATTTGAGACACATTACAAGTATATAATAATATGATTCTTATAATCTTTCCACTAATTTCTCTCACCCAAAATCCTATTATTATGCAAACCTAGATACGATATAGTATTATAACAATACATCTCAACAATAATATATTCTATCTAATATGATAATATTATTTATAATAATATTACTACCAAATATAAATACCAATTACTATTTATCTCTCGATAAATTCTCAAACTTACACAATGTAAAAGCTAATTCCTAACAATACCCAAGTGGTATAATCCCATGCTTGATTATTATTTATAATTGTGGATCATTTGATTCTTGAAATCATAAATTTGGTTATATGTAATTATGTAATTGTATTCATATACAATGAACTATGATATTATGGGATGTGATAGAGTACTACAGTATAAATGTATGTCATACCCGGGTGGTAGCAAATTAAAATTGATATACCTAGAACTCATTCATACATTTGATGGACTAAATGTATGTGAGTTAATTATTTATTTGAATAACATGTTTTATAATAGTCATTAGGACTTTATGTATGCATGCATACAACCCCTGTGAGTATAACGAATCCTAGGATAGAATATTATTTATTTTGTGGGAACTGTGACTTGCTTTTTTATATCTAGTTGCTTGAATAGAAGCTTATGTTTCCTTGTATTTTAGATTACTTTATTATAATTGATTGTGAAAAATAAGTAATTATGTCTTAGAACACTAGACTATGATATCTGTAATTAAATGTGTATTTTACTCAGGTGATATAAAATGCATTCATTATTTCTAGTATCAGATAGATAATAATGTGAGATTCATTTGTATATTTTATGAAATAAATGTATGTTGTTAGGTTATCCTATGCTTAGCATGTTATGTGATATGATTGCTAGTAGAATGTAAATTGTATTAATCTTTTGGTTAAATTATGTTGACCAATCTCACATTGTTGATACTAAGTAAGGAGTGAGATGGACTTCACTGGCTTACTAGCATCACAAGCCAGATAAAGATAATCCAATCAAGTAGTGTGTATGAAATTTGACTGATCTATAGATCATTATTATTTATTATTCTTGAAAACTTTAGCTAAAGTATGTTTAGTGAGACATTATCATTTCATTAGTATGACTTACATGTTGTGTGATATCTGGTAATAGAATAGGTTTTCTATGATACATTGCATGTTTAGTTTTAGAAATCATACAACACATGGGTACTTGTCTCTTTGGATTTAAGTGCCATCACTATCTACTCATCTATGAATGGAGGGCTATTTCCTGATGGAATTAGTGCAGGGGATTGTTGGTTTGTGGTTGGTGTGAAAAATCACTCAAATGATGCTCTCCTTCCCCACAATAGTACTAATTTTGAGATGATGCTTGAGATTGCCATAGATACTAGAGAGTCTAGGGAATTCATGCTTTGAGGAGCCATGTATCTTATTTATGGACATTGCATTCTATTGTATATATTATTGGAAACATTATGATGATGAAATGTAATTACGTATTTACTATGGATTTATAACAAGGTTTGTATGTTGTACCAATAGTGACTAGCTATTTATAATTACTTTTATGTGTATTATGGTGCATTTCATATGTTGATAATGATCAATAACTATTAGATGTCATGTGTTTATTTACATTTATCATGCTTAGAGTCTCTTATATTAATTTTTATTAAATTCTCATGGTGTAATCTATTTAAAGTATATGTTGGTTAAATTTTTTAAAAATCACATATTTCTAAGTCAAACCTAATAGGGTTGTTACAAGATTTGTGTGTTTCCTTAATCTGGAGTTTGTGCCTCCATTGTGACACTTGAGTTTGAAGGTGAACATTAAAAGGGATTGCTCTAGTTCTTATGAGGCATGAATAAACTCATGATTTATAGAGTTGTGCAAACACCATCTAAAGATAGTCGCTTGCTTGCCATAGATCTAAATAAATGTGGAAGTGTGAGCTAGAGGCTCAGAACACCATTGAATCCAACTAGTATCTCCTTCTGGTCAAGGAACTAAGTTCCAAATTTTAAAAATATGCCCCACCATTCTTTCATGTTTGAGGTATGCAGTATTGAGATAGAATTATGTGGAATCAGGCCTGACTTGAGGAGAAGTCCATTCAAAATTAAATAAAATGGGGTGATGGTCTAAGAGAAAAATATTAGGAATGATAGAAACAATCTTGTCTTTGATTGGATCAAAATAGAAGAGATCTTGTTTAGAAAACAAAGCTCTATCAAGATGTTGAATCACCCTCTCATCCTTTTGGAAGAAGTTAGATTAGGTAAACTATGGGAGTTTGTATCCTTCCTCTGGTGGTGGTTAGGATCAAAAATCTCAAGTTTTTTATGCATGTAAAACCATGCTTCTCATTCACTAGCACACCATCTCATTGAAAGTCATCCTTTATCCTCAATCAACTCTACCATATTAAAGTCATTGTAAAGGATCTAATGGGAATCTGAGAGAGAGTCGATCAACCATCTCCACATGGCTACCTGTTTTATAGCATAATTAGAGGCATATAAATTAACCATCCTAATAATGTGGTTTTTGAAATAAAAAAAGGTCCACTCCACTCGATGGGTGGGGTTTGATCCCTAAGAAATAATGTTTCGAATAGGTTCTGGAGCCAAAAAAGTGATGGCCCCACCATGCCCAGTGTCATGCTTAATGGCCTAAAAATGGCCCTATGCCAAATGATCTATGTTACATTCTACAAAAAGAAACCAAAAATCTTAACTTCTTGTAAACAAAGAACTTTCATGTTATTGAAAAACTAACAACTATTCCTAACCACATACTTACACGGCAGATCAGTAAGACCTCAAACATTCCAAGAGTACACAATCATTGGATAAGAGCGAGGTCCATGTCAATCTCCTCAAAGAGACCTTTTAATGAGACAAACTTGTTAGACATAATATTATTGGGCATGTAATCAATCATTCTAAATAGTTTCCACTTGTGATCCATATATCCCTCATCTTCAAGGGATGGAGATGGGCTGCGAGAATGACACAATACAAATTTTTAGTCCAAAATGACCAGACTCCTATCTTCCTCAAGGGCACTCACCCTAGGAGAGGCTTATGACCTTGACACTAAATGTGGCATCTCAACTAATGAGGCCACTACATGTGGCATACACATAATAGGTGGAGACGCTTTAGTGCGCATGGAAGCCTTACCAGCAGAGGTTATCATAATATTACTACCAGTAGGTTGAAATGACAAATTTTATGGCTTGGCACCACCTTTGGAAGAGTTATTTATTTAATTGGTGATGGTAGTCTGACCATCAGTAATGCCATTCAAAGGTTTGGTGTTAGATTCACCCTTTTCTTGATGAGTAGTGCGTGTGTGAACCATCAGAAGGCACTCCCAGATCATGTTATCCAAGGATTGGCACCAAAATTAAGTGTTTAAAAAGTTGATATACAAAACATGTTGATAAAAATGGTTATATCTAATTTGTATATCAATAGAATCTTTAAAATCATGGGATAAATCAACCTCCACACAAACCCTCTTCTAAGGATGATCCATATGAAATTTAGTCTGCTCATGGAAGATGAAGTGTCCTATGCATTTTATGAGCTGGTTAATAAAATCCTAGAGAGGGAGCAGTAGGCCAAGGAATTTAACCCAGATGAGCACTTTCAATATTATGTGCTCAAAAACTTGAAAGTCTCAAGTCTAGTGAGAAAACATGACCAAAGTGTTATAGATTAACCAAGTCCCATGGTTAATAATAGCTTTATAGTGTTTTGGGTTAGAAAAGCGAAATAAGAAAAAGTCTTTTGTAAGGTTTTGGACTCCCTCAAATTTCACACCATGGCCTTGTTAGTAGTTGTGAACCCAATACTTCAAAAGGCTCTCTGGGGGGAATCGACGGACAAAATAAGCAACTAAAGTAAAATTTTCAAATAAGTGACAAGCTTTGTCAAATTTATGCATATATAGAATAACATCAGGTAATAGAGAATCAGAGTCATCATCATTACCTAGTGGAAGATCTTTGGGATGAATTTATTCACCTACTTCAGGACCATGGTTGTGTTCACTCGTTCTAGCTTTCTCTGCATCCACAAATATAGATATGGAGGAGATAATCATTAAATAAAAGGCAGCCCCTTATCATCTAAAGGGTGAATGACCAATCAAATTAGTAATTAATGTAAACAAATCAAAATTCTACCTAGATATGTGGTGATCGACAGTGTGACAAACCTAAAAGCTCATCAATGCAGAGCAAACATTCTAGGGTTTCTTGACTAAAATTCCATAGGAGCTACTTTTTAAAAGGCCATAGACATGGATTTCCAATGTTTGATTAACAATGTTAATAGGTTTTAGTTATACATATGTTAAGTGATTGGGTTTAAGTTTGTTTCAAAATTTTGTATTTTAGGTTTTGTTTTATTTAGATATTTTAAGTTGTGAGTTTTATATTGTTATATTATTAATTTTTGGTTATATATAGTTGATTATAGTTTGTTTTAATATTATATTCATTATTTGTAGTGCATACGTTTTAGGAATCAGAGATATATATGTATATATTTTGGGTATTTTAATCTTGTTATAGTAAATGTTTATTATTATTTATGGTTAACATTTAATTGTCATAACTTTTAGAGATGTCAATTTTTGATTGGTGTTAAATAGTTTTAGTTTTATAATATTTAATTTTTTGTGTTTAAATTGTTTTAATTATAAAATAATAGTGTTTGTTCTTTAAGTCCTTTGTTGATGTCAATAGTTAGTTGTGTATGTGTCAGAAGTGTTAAATAAGTCTATTCAGAAAGGTAATTATTTTATCAATAAAAACATGTACAATGATTCTTCAAAGTAATAATCTCTCATTTTTTAATGGATGCATTATCAATCAAAACTGACATCCATGCAATTTTGCATTGTGGGGAGAATATAAAGTAGATGAGCATGTTCACACTAGGGGGGGAATCTTGCAAATAGTTAGTATGAACATAAATATAGGTTAGAAAATAAAGGTGTTAATATACATCTATAATATTTTGTATTATTAGTGCATTGTTTTAACCATGCACTAATATAGGACAAAGAGAGACTTAAGGATTGTTAATGGTTAGTTAGAATAATTAAGCTATTATTGAAGAGAGTAGTTATAGGACATTTTTTATATATTTGTAATGTTTTTAATTAATAAACAATGTATTAAGATTGACCACAAATTGTGCTTCTACACATCTGAGCTTCAGCACTTTACCATTATGGGGTAAAACTTATAGAAGCTCTACTTTGATGGTTCCTTCACATCCCATGGATTAGGGGCATGTATACTTTCATCACACCATAAGGAGATCATATCCCTAAGGCATTTCATATTAGGTTCCCATACATAAATAATAATGCAGAATATGAACCTCTCATTACAGGACATTACCTCACAATCCAATGGAACATCTAACAATTGGCACTATTGGTGATTCCCGACTTATCATCAATCAAGTCAATGATCAATACCAAACAAAAGATGACAAGCTTGTACCTTACAAGTGCATAGTGAATAGCCTAAAATAATACTTTGAGCAAATACAATTTGAGCAGTATTATGAGCTAATAACAAATTAGTTGATGGCATGGCCACTATTGGGTCACTTTTGGGAATGTCTTCAAACATCCAAGAATATCATTTCCTAATTGAGAAACTCATCATGCCAACATATGATCGTCTAAAACCAGAAATGGTAAGTGAAATCATTGGTCTTAACTCACCTTGGTATCATGACATCTACACTTACCTTTAAGACCATAACCTTCCTATAGATTTATCCCATCCCCAACATAAATCACTCATCCATAACACTTCCCATTACACCTTACTTGGAAACACGCTCTATTGTATAGGTTATGATGGGATCTTCCTTCATTGTTTAAATTCAAGAGAATCAGAATTAACTATCAAACACGTATATAATGGGATTTATGGGGCCATCACTAGCAGAATGGTCCTCTTTAAGAAACTCCATCGAATGGGTTATTATTGGTTGATAATGGAATCTGATGCATGTGCATATGTTAAGAAGTGTGTTTCTTCCTAGAATCATGGTGACCTGATCCACACTCTATCACAAACACTTTAGCTGATCACATTTCTTTAGTCATTTTCCAAATGGGGGCTCAATCTCATGGGGAATATAAACCCTACATCAACCGACCACCATAAACACATCCTTACTACTATTGAGTATTTTAATAAGTGGGATGAGGTTATTCTACTCCCTTATATAACCAAAAAGCACATTTTAAAATTCATCCTTAATCACATCATTTATCATTATGACATCCCATCTACCATAATTTTTTATAATGGCAAGTCTTTCAAGAATAAGGATGTTAAATCCCTCTATACTTAGTTTCATATTAAACATAGATGGTCAACTCCCTATTATCCTCAAGTTAATGATTAAGCTAAGGTATCAAAAAAAAATTCAACGATGTTGGTTGCAATTGGAATTTATAATTATTTCCTACCTTATGGGATTACCAAACCAACATCTGCAATCCTACAATTGCCACACCCTATTCCCTAGTCTTTGGTTTAAAATTTATTCTCTATGTCAAGATTTAGTTACCCTCCCCATGTATTTCATTGAGGTATCTTATTAATGATGAGGATTATAGAGTAACCTAACTACAAGAGCTAGAAATCTTGGATGGAAAAAGGTTATTCACCTCAAACCATATCAAAGCATATCAAAATTAGCTATGTTGTAATTATAATAAGCACATCATTTCCAAAGAGTTTGAATTTGATGATCTTGTGCTCAAATAGAATCAACAAAATACAAATATGGATCATGAAAAGAAATACAAATTTGAGTCTAAATGGTTAGGTCCATATGTCATCACCATTAAATATGGTTCTAGAACATACAAATTGGTAATAGAAGATGGACAAGTGTTAGATGAGCCTATGAATATCATGCATCTCAAGTGATCTTATGCTTGACTTATTCGAGCATTGTCTATGAGCACTCATTCTTGGGGGCACCTTCCCACAATCCCTTCATTAAATTTTCCATCTCTTTTTTGTTTATGAGACAATCCACATCATATCCTATTCTCCCTTTTTTGCGTTTGCCTTGATGGTGAATTATAGGTACTACAAGTTGTAGCATAGTTGGGAAGATCAGAATCTGACATCTTTACAGCAAGATATCAGAAAACTACATGTAAGGTTTCCCTATTTTATAGTCCTTGGATAATTTATTTTCATTGTGTCCTCTTTTCTCAATCCCTATTTTCCTTTATCCCATCCCGTATCTGCTCAATCCCTATATCTTTCCCATCGCTTCTCAAGTCTAGTGCTCAAGTTACCTTTCCCTTTGTTAGTCATACCTTGTACATTTATCTTGGATTTTCATTACATTTAACTATAATTCTACTTGTACAGGTGTCCAAAATTATCCTTATATATCCTTATGGAAAATACTCATGTATATATTTATTCCAAAATTTTGAAAAAATGTTAGAAAGTTAGAAAAATCCATAAAAATTAGAAAATTCTCAAAAACCTAAAAAAAATTACAAATTCTGAAAAACACCAAAAAGAGATATAAAGACACAAAATATTTGTCCACTTTTTCATCCTATCTAGATTTCTATCCCACTCTTTTTTTTTGTTTTGGTCAATATAATTGAGACTATCAAACTTCATCCTACTTTTGTGCATTTGTACACATTTCTTGGGAGGGTTTCTTTCATCTAACCATTGTTATCCTAATTAACATCATCAATTATCATTCCTCCCATCTTGGGGGAATTACAGTAGCTTGAGGTCCACATATATGATGTAGGCATTGCCCAGTTACATGGGGTATCTGGGGTCAGCTCAGCCACCATCACACCACCCTTCATCTTCCCTTTTTTTCTCTTTCTAAATCAAGCAACTGACAATGTCTTATATTACACTTGTTCCGATTTAAGGTCACAGTGAGCACAAGGTTTATTAAACACTCTCACACATGGATTATATTTTTCTTGTTTATTTTTTTCAATATTATATGAATGATCATTTGATTACTTGATTGTGTGTAATGTCATTTATTGAGTCTTGGCTCAATGCGTACGTGTTTACAATATCTTCATGATCTTTTATATCATGATGTTTGTTGTCATACACTCATATTTGAATAGTCCTTACACATTTGGTACATATGTTATCATGATTTATATTATAATTATGGTGCATCATGTCAACCAAAAAATTAAAAATAAAGTTGAAAAGGCTATATGCAAATGCACTCAAAACATCCCCTTGCTACCTCTATCATCATCATGTCTAAGTGTGCTATCATGATAAATCAAAAATGAAAACATCAATTACCATAATGATCCATATTACCATAATGATCCATATCAAAAGCATAAATATCATATAAATCAAAGGAGCATCATATTTACATCAAATCTACATCATGTATCAACACAAAGTGAAATCAAATAAACACCATACACACACACACACACACACACACCCCATTCTGGCTATAATTGGCTTCTGACCAGACTTCAGACTAATTCCTACCAAACATTGCAAATTAAGCATAAGAATCACTGAACATCCTAGTTTTTATTGCACATCATTCATCAATGCTTAGAATCATGTTGATGCATCCCTATTTGGGGTACTAGCATGTATGCAATAATAACCATTCATAGATTTATCCTTAGTCACCTTGTGACCTAACAACTAGCAGTTTGGCCTATGGACCCATTAAATGGGGCACTTGATTAAAATATTAAAAAAGATAAAATGCTAATCAAAATGAATCAACCAATTAAACTAGATTAAATGCTTATCTAAATTATACATTTGTAATTAATGAATATCTAAAATTGGAAATTCTAAAATTCAAAATACAAAGCCTTTTCATCATTGCCTTTATGAGTTGCCAAACTCTTCCAAAATATCTCAAAGTATGTAATTTGAGAGTCATGCCTAGTAATTGAAAATATTAATTACATAACAAATTTTAACTCAATTAGAGTTAGCCTCAAATCACCCAGGGTTAGTTTGAACTCATTCCATATTTAAACCAACCTTAACTCACCTTGGGTGAGAGTTAACTTTTAAGTCTATAAATACAAGGCCATACCTATTGATCTATAACCTATTTTTTTATAATATCATTATGCCCAAATATCTTCAAAAGCTTTGATAGTGTAGTGTTATTATGCAATATTTCCCCCATAAGCTTTGTTAGTGCAATGTTATCATGCCAAATTCATAATCCAACCAACCAAGCCAAGGTGCCAAGGAGAGAAGAAGAAAATGGAGCTTCATTGGTAAAGACTTATTGATACACAAAACTAAGGAAGCCACTTCAACAAGCTATTTGGAGCTACAGTGAAGGTAAAAGAATGGTTTTTTTTGAGTTCTAGTTATGTTTTCATTTGTATGTTTGTTACCTATACTCCCCTTAGTGTTGAGGATAGAGGTGTTAAGTGTTTAGTGTGTTATTTTGATTTTTTTTATTGGACTAACACTAGAATAACCTCCCCTCTATGTATTGCTTATTCACAGAGCATCATATTTATATCAAATCTATATCATGTATCAACACAAAGTGTAATCAAATAAACACCACACACACACACACACATCAATAGTCTATGAGTACAAAATGAATGTCCATATGTACATCAAAATGTTTGTACATTGTACATATATGTACATTATATATATGTACATCTCATACATAAAAAATGAGGAGATAAAATCAAAATATCCCATCAACTCTCATTGTGTCCCTTGGGAGGTGGTCTCCTTTGAGGAGATATAGGCCTCAAGTTGTCCTGATGTGAGCTTTGACTTGTGATATGAGATGGTGTCATCCACGAAGGCCCCATCAATCCTATATGTGGCCCTAGCTATCCAAATAACCTTTGATAAGTGGAAGTCTAATGAGTCCTCAAAGACAGACCACTCCTATGACTATTATACTCCTAAAATGAAACTGCCATATGGCTTAGAGGCACTACATGCTAAAAATAAGTCTATGATATCTAACCTCATCCTTGGGTTGCATGCTCTATGATAAGGCCTTGGATATGCCATCTCATGTCATAATCTGTATAACAACATCTTTCTCCTCACAAAGCCTATAAACATCTGCATGGGTTATATCCCACTCACTTATTAATGTAGGTATCTCTCACAAATAATTGTGCCTAGATGGTGGTCATTTATGTAACCTATGCCCTCAAGGTGCTAATGTGTGTCATGGACAGTAATCAATGCATATAATTTGGTTTTCTAGCCATAAGCTCATGCTAAATAAGCTCATAATACAATCGTATTCTACTCTAATCTAGATATCTCAGATGCCCTGGCTATAATCTCTTTATACTCTATCAATGGTCACCTGATCCTTAACTAGCCTAGTAGAGGTGGATGGTCCTATAATATCATTTGTCCCTAACCCTCTCTTTGTTATGGTCACTACTAGAAATAAATCATACACTACAGTGGCATGGTCAGTGTACATTGTCATCAATCCCACATACTTAGGTGCATCTAGAATCTCATAAACATGTGGTCACCCCTACCCATCCTCAGCCCATATCACCACCTACCTAATCTGCCTCCATCATGTCCCCCAACCTATCCACCATATCCTTATCCTTACCCTCTATCCCCTTCACTATCAATATCATTGTAGTGGGTTATTGCACCTAAATTGGAACTTGTGTCTGTGTCTTCCCTCTCCCTCCATCCCCATCTGCACCTATCTACACCCACATTAGCCTCCTATGTGTGTATCTATACCTCCACCTTTGAGGATAGACTTAGGATACTACTTGTACTTGATGCCTCAGGGCCTGTGCTCCTACTAACTATGGTCTCATCAATCTAATAGGCATGTGTTGCTCTCACTAGACTACATATACACCTATAATACCTAATTTGCCTCTCCATCTATGTAGGCCCAAGGCACTATTGAAACCATCACCCAGCCTATAAATGCTTTTGATCTAGGTACAAGTGGCCCCCACTCACTAATCTCTCATGTCACATGTGTAAAATATTAGGTTCTATCAGGTACATCATGTTGCATGTTGAACTATCACTACACTATATCAAGATGATACCTCTCAACTATAAACTTGTGTTAGCTAGTAATGTACCACACCATGGTCATAAACCTGGTATAATCATCACCCTCTAACTATTCAAATTGTATATGCAAGTAAAGCCTCCAAATCAAATCTAAATTTTTCAGCTCATCTATAGCCCAAAAATATAAGTTGAGGTCCCCTTAGTGTCCTCATCACCCTCCTATAATAACATACCATCCATACACTATGAGATCATTCAGTACCTGATGTCTTCTCTAGTCTAAGGGATGCTCAATAGTGATATGCTCCCATGACCACCCTTGTAGAAAACTTGATAATCTAATACTTAGACCACCTCAGTATGTAACCATGTGAAAATATCTATATAATTGCATTAATACCATAGGTCCCCAAGCAAATACCATAATGTTCTCATACATGTCTCTCAGCACCCCTCTAAGACCCATGTGGAAGTACCAACCACTCTTGTTAGGCAGCAGGATGCTGCTAACAATGGCCATAAGGATTAGAGGATCTCTCTCAATCATGGGCTCTATCGCTAGTGCATCAATATCAACTAGACCATCTCATAACACAACATCTATAATCCCAATGAGCCTTTATAACATCCCCAATTATCCTTGTCTCATCCAATGTAGAACTCACCTTTAGTTGGGATGTGCAACATCCTCCACACATCCTTCATGGTCACTGTCACTTCCCCTATAAGCAACAAAATGGTGTTGGTCTCTGAGTGCCATCATTCAACCAACACATATTAAGTGCTCTATTTTCTCAAATGATAGGCATTTGTGCCACGTGTAATAGTCATACAATCTCCAACAAGCCCATGACCTCATCAGTCTAAATTTGTGGTCCACACAGTACATGTGACTACCACTCTTATTTTATCATGACCTATATTCGCTCCTACAATCAAGTCATGTTAGCATGATTAGTCATTTACTCTCAATCTAAAAAACATCTATCTATCCTAAAATCATATTTTCATCATGAACACACCTCATTAATCATCTAAACTAGCAGAATCAAATATCAAATCATATTAGCACTTAATTAAATTTAGTCCATTTAGTACTCTTGGTGTTTTTTCCACTACTCAACATTTTTGCTATTATGTAGGGTTATTTTACCACTTTGCCAAGCAATTTCATTAATCCTCCACTCATATGACAATTTATCCACTATTAGGTAATTTTTACCACTGTAAATCATGTTCTCATCATTTATCATGATGTTTTCACCGTTTGGCCCTTTTAACAATGAAATTGTGATTTCACTATTTAGGTGATTTCAAACCTATTTTGACGATTTTTCCATTTAGGTAATATCAAACCTACTTCATTGATTTTGATAAATCCATCATGATTTCACCATTAAGGTGAGGATCTCACCATTTCAAGAAATATCACCACCTTCATCACTATTTCATCATTTTCAGTAGTGTTTTCACCATTTGTGATAGTATTTTTTGTTATTTGTGTGCATAATTTCACCACTGTGGAATTGTATTTAGTGGTAGAATAACCATAGGTCCTACTTTACCCTATCACTAATGACACTTAACATGAATTTTTTCAACATAAAACTATACATACTAGTGTGTTGCTCCTAGGTGGTTACCTATACTCATGCACTCTCTAAGGTGTTTGTGGTGTGGGATATGAGCCATAATCACTATAGCGCTCATGTGTAAAAAATAGATCTCCAATTCAGAGCGAGGAAGGTGAAAATAAATTATTTTCACCCCCAAAGGGTCTATTTATAGCCCTAATTTCAAATAAAAAACCTAATGTGTCCATTTTTCTTCAAAGAGGCCTTTTTTTTTACTCCTTTCATTGTTTTTCATCTCATTTTCACCCTTTTTCTTCATTTCATGACATCTTCCACTACAGTCCATACTCTTTTGTTCCTTTTGAGGGCCCATCTGTCAAATTTATTTTTTTACCACTCCTTCAAGGGGGCATCTTGGGGTATATTATGTCACTCAAGGCATCCTGGCGAGCTCATTTTCAATGACAAATCATCAATTTTAACTACATCAATTGGGGCATGATCACATTTTATTTTGGTTTTATTTGAAAAATCATTACTTCATCAAGTATCTTGTAATGACATTTCAAAGAGGGGGAAAATGTAGACAATTCATTTCTACCACTTCAGTGTCATCATTAATCATCAAACCAAAATTTTGCATCAATGAACAATTCAAGCACTAGATCATGTAAACATCTAAAATCATCAAAATAACTATTAGTTTTATCTTAAGTCACAATAACACATCCCTAATTTGGAAACTTACCACATTATGACAGTGAAGTTATCAACAACATTATGAATCAATTGGTTGTTTTGATAATGCCACCCTAGTTTGATTAAATCAAATGATAAATTAAAGGGAATCATTACAAAAAGTGACCGCATCATCTTAATCATTCTTTATTAGCTAATTGACTTTGATTAGGTAATTAATCAATCACTAATATAAAATTACATGGAATGCACATGTCATATTTACCAAAATTCAATAAATCATAATTTTCTACATCACTCACCCACTTGGCAATTTAAAAATCATTTTTCAAAATTCAAAGTGTCATTCACGAGGCAAGTTTAATGAAAAGTGAGACGTGTGAAAGCAAGCTCTATGACATACACTTTCACACTCCAAACTCTCATGAATAAATCTTCTTGCAAGTTCTTACACACTCTATATCATAACATTAAATGTTTGTCTTTCACTATAGGATTGATCCTTCACCATTGATCTCCATATTAGATCAACGGTCACATTTGATCCTAAAAATATATAAATGGAAGGATCCTCTTCCATTCTCAAGGAGCTTCCAATTGACAATGAAGTGTTGTTCAAATCTTCACATAAAGCTTCAATCATCGTCGTCATCATCAAAACATCTAGTTTGCAATGGGTTACACTATTGGATTGCTCGTGTGTTTTGAAAAAGCCTTTTTACAACTACATTCAAACACATCAATCATTTCAGAAAGGGGATAATAATAAATGTATAACAACTATGTTTACTTATTTTTTTAGTTTATTCTTAGTATTACTCAATAACAGGATACACACTTAGATTAGTGGTAGGATTTCAATTGTTTTGATTTCACACTAACCCAAAACTAATCTACGTAATCACGTGTTACACCATGCATATGTACTCACTCTATAGAGACATGAGTTACATAATATAAATTCAAACATACTTTAGTGTCTATGTCATGCAAATGCACACAATTTACAAGGACATAAAGTACAATTTTTCACATACACATACATTGAGATACAGGTTCTCAGATTTAGCATATAGATGCATAACATTCTATATCAATTGACACCAATTCAATTGGGCATGATATTGGTTCATGCACCTAAATAATATTATAGGTATCCATTGGCATCAATTCATGAGGCATGATACTGGTTCATGCACATACACACTATAACAGTTAACAGTTGGTGCTAATTCAGTAAAGCATGATACTTCTTCATGCACATATACACATTGAAGTGAGCATTATTATAGTTATTTATTTGAAAACACAATTTAATGCACCAAAATGTGACCTGCCTTAAGTCTTTAAGTTCATCTATAATGGTAATTCATATTTTTGAATTAATGCGCATTGACATTCAATGATTTGCAACAACATTGGCATTACTCATAGTGAGTTCCCATTATTTGGTTGTTACCTTACAATCTTGGGGTAAAAGATCATAGTAAGATTAATTATTTGATTTTGTGTGGTTAAGGTTCAATGACGCTCAATGACACTACTCCATACATTTATAAGGGTTAAGGCATTTGCCTTCCCAACCCAAGAACTTGCATAATTACATAAATTTTGGTTTTGATCACCCCCAATTCTCTAATGGTTCTATTGTACTCAACATACCCCACTCTCAAAATATTTATGAATAGGGACCCATTGCAGCCTGAAAGAAACTCATTATGATGAGAAAATCATTTATTGACATTTATATGTATACTTAACAGGGTAAGATTGCCCAAAATTCTTGTCTTGGTTTCTTGTTAAAAGTATACTTATCTTAATGTTAACAAAATTACCATCTTCTTGGTTATCCAAGTTTTCGTTACTTATTTTATTTGGCTAGTAATGGCTTTTAATTTTTTTGGAATGTATGTAACTTTTCCAAATTAATGCAAGTTTTTCACTTACGTATTTTTGTTTGGCATGATACTTTTCAACATTTTTATTTGACATGGTACTTCATGAATTTTTGTTCATCGATATTTTTCTCTTTGGGACTCTTATAGATTCACAACATCCAAGCTTTCATGAACTTTTAGTACTTCGTCAGAAAAATTGTTTGGCACAATACTTCATGAATTTTGATCTTCGACACTTTTGTTAGGCACGTTACTTCGTTAGAATTTTTTTTTGACATGATACTTCATAAAATTTTGGTCTTCATCACTTTCGCACAGTATAATCTCTTCACAAATTTTGTTCAACACATTTGGGTTTCATTGATTTTTCCTTCACATAAAATGGTGAGTGAAATTTCAACAAAAGTCATGACACCCAATTATCTAAGAAAGCACCATATGACATAACTATCCTCTTTACAAAATTAGTGACAGAATGACACTTGGAAAATGGATGACAGTGGAGTAATCCTCTTAGCATACGTGAAGCCTATGAGGCTTACCTGCCAAAGCAAAGTGGTAAAGTTTAAATTGAAGTAAATGAAATCAAACCTCTAGCTGTATGACATTAATGGCACATAAACCAGAATTAAAGTCTCAACCTCAAGCTATATGATATAATTATGAATAGACATTATGATTTATCAACTTCCAAAGAACTTGAGATTGCTTTCACTCTGACAGAACTAAAAAAGGCCCTAACTACCTACATTTTCCTACAAATTACTTCTAAAGAATGACCTACCAATTGAATTACCAATAAGATTACCCAAGCAAAGCACGATACAATGGCTTCATCCTCTAGAAAGTTTAGGGGAGCTCATCCACCATATAAGTATTCAATTAAGGATTCCATAGAGTATATAGACACAATATTTGACTCAACAGTGTTTGAAAACTAGTATGCCAACTACACTACATTATGGGATGCCACTAATGGCATAGATGTACACTTAATGAAGGAAAACCTAATAAAAGAATAGAATCAACTAGTGATATATTGACTACCATTAAAATGAAAGTCACTCCATTTTGTAGTAGTCAAACCAAAATGATGCCATGCATTGACCTACTTAGAGACCTCTTCTTTGTAATTAAGGTCTCTAATGGTTTCCTTCACCACATGAACCATAAGACAATTGTGGCCTACATAAATGGTGATGCTTTATAGAGGTACTTGTAGCTTCCTTTCATAGATGCCACCTATGATATCCGCTAGGTGGTATCATGGAAGAAGATGAATATAACTAAAGACACCCTCTGAAAATGGATTTCACTAGGGGAGTGGTAACTCTCAAAGATAACACCCTTATCCCAATTACAAAGTTTAGGATGGGGATTTAAATTGGGATAGCCCTACTGAGCTGAATATTTGGGTATCCAAGCATTGGTTACCTCTAGTTGGAATGGGTGCCACTGTTCAATTTACTACTGACATCTGAGCTAACTTTTACCCTCAGAGAAATCATCAAGGCCAAACTAGTGGAATAAATGTTTCAGAAAGACAAGAGACCTATGAGTGGACACTTATTCATGATGTCCTACCTCTTGGATGTTGTCATGGCCATCATTTACATCTACAATAGAATGTTCTGGAGTCCTGCCCAAGACTACATCAAAAATAGGGTATGTGATTATTTCTCATTCTTTCACATTAATGCATACACAACAAACATCATCAAGATCACTAAGGATGTATATCTATAAGTTTGGAAGGAAATACAGAAGACCCTCCCCTCCTTAGAGTATTTAAAAGTATCAACAAGACCTTAGGTCTAAGGGGAGATTACTGGTTGTATCTTGATTACATAGTGATCATGGTGTGGGGAACAAATACAACACCCCTATCTCTTCCTAATTACATTCCTAACAAATTAGTAGAATAATACATATCCTACCAGATCTGGTGGAGCATAGATGATGACCTAAAGAAGGAGGTTGTGTAACATGGCTCTTTATTGATGATTGGTATAATGAGTTACACCAATAGGAAACACTCTAGGGATGTTGGGAGAAATTGTGAGATTTGCCCATTGGCCTCACTACCACATAGGGATTGGGATCCCCATAGCCTTATTCAAAAACATCTCAAATGCATGAGCATTTCATATGAACATGAGCCATTCAAGCATGATTTCATCTTCTTGAATGCTAAAGATGATGATGTAGTCCTTGAGAGGGAAAACATGGTCGACCACACAAAAGAGCTCTTGAAGGAAATTCATATGGATCCCTTCCTCACTATTGAGGAAACATAACATAGGCTTCCACCTCTAGGTGGATGGGCTTTCATGAATTATTAGCCTTCAAGGCCATCACAACATACAGAAGTTCATGGGGAGCCCTCTCAACCTGCACCAGATGTGATGAAGGTTGTTAAGTAAGAGCCTAGTGTTGAAGAAACCCATACTATTGCTAGCTCTTAGGGAGAAGGGAAAGAACCAATTAATCATTCATCAGATGATGAGGAGGTAGGCCTTTAGGTGTTAATTTAATCTCCCATCATGGCAAGCCCAATTTCTCCACCTCCTCCTCCTCAAAAAACCATTCCTCTAATAGGGAAACTAGTGTTGCACTAAAAAAAGAGGCCTAGAGCTCCCAAAGCTCTTGGCTAGTCATCAAAGACCCCTACTAGTTCAATCATCGATGCATCATCATAAGTAAAGACTGATGATTGATCTAGGTTATAGTAGAGGTATAGACAACTTTGAAAAATGAGCTAGCTTCTTTCGTGGATTGTCTAGAGGATGAAGATGAGGAGGTAAAACTAGAAAGGGCCAAAGTTTTAAGCCTTGAAGAGTTGAAGGGAAAAACACCAATGGAGCCCAAGCCATTAAGTGACCTTACTTTTATTTCCATTACTATTACTTCAATTCCTATTGTCTCTACCACCCCTATTATTTTTATACCCCCTTTGGTATCTCTTGATTCTATTAGTGCTTTTATTCCCATTGCTTCCTTAGTTCATATTGTCTCTATTATTTCTTCAATTGTTACTAACCTTACTACTCTTGACCCTAAGAGAGTTCATTTTAAGACCACCATAACAACCCTTACCACCTAATAACTAATCCAAAAGGTTCAGTTCGACCTTCCCATGCCAACTTCTTTTACCACCCTAACTACTACAATAACAACATCCAAAAGGACTGGTAATAAGACAACTTTCATAATACACCCACTCCTAGAAATTAGGGATGTGGATTGGTAAAAGATAATATTTCCTTCTCTATAGGCCCCACTCAAGGTGGAGGCATTAATTCAATCTTCCAAGGACATTCTAACCTTGAATTCTTTCAAGGATACCCCATCAATTTAACCCTCATATTTGGTCATTCCATAATGGGCAGCAAACCTTAAAGCCCAAGCTACACAGAGGGAAAACTTGATTATCATAGAGCTACCTACAGTGAGCTCTATCTTTGATTAAGCCATAGGGACTGTGCAGAGAGTGAGGAAGAGGAAGATTCAAGATTACTTAGGTAGATGCATAGTCTTAAAGGAAAGAAAGAATGTATTCTCCTTATCCAAAATAAAAAATAGGAAGATAGGGGAGTCCCCCTACAATGAATACTTCTCTACCTACTTAATAACCCAAACTAAAGACATCAATGAATTGCATAGAGGAACTGAGCAAGACAAATAGGAGATTTAGTAGGAATTAAAACAAATAAAATAATAGCAATAGATTGTGCATGTTCAAAGAGATAGAGGAGGATGTTCATAATGCAGCCCTCAAGTTGTATAACATTCTTGAAACTATCAGGGTAATGAAAGTTTAAATGTCTCCCCAGCTCACTAGTACATCCAAATTGTTCAATTATTTCAAAGAAGATGAGAATAAACTTAAATTCATGGTCTTGATTATGAACAATAAGGCCTTTAGCCATTTAGATCTAAAAACATTAATTGAAGTAGTTAATGCTCTCAACTTGGTGTTAATTAAAATACAGGAAGCCTAGAATTGGGTTTCAAGTGTTCAGGCCTTGGTCCCCAAGTTGAAGGAGCATGAATGACATGTTTTAAATCTTTTGGATGAGCTCAAATTATCTCAAGTAAAAGACTCGACAAGTAAGCTAATCGCTAGACCCAGATTTGATAACTTATTACAACATGTAATTGCCAGTTTCAAATAGGGACTTCAAGGATGTTTCTTACAAGAAATAGGCCAAGAACTCAATTCTATGAGGAGGAGAGTAACATAAATAGGAATTTTTTGTGTAGAGTTCAAGGCCACAAAAATTGAACATGGACACTTATTGACAAAGGTCAATAGAATCCATAGGCTATCTTTGCTAAACATGAACATCATCCAAACCCAACAAATTCTTCCCTATAAACATTTTTAGGCTTGAAAGGTAAAAAAATAGGCATCTTCAAGTGCAATTCCCCCATCGGCCATTTTAAATACCCCTGCATCTATAACAACTGGGCCCACCATTACAACAACTTTTGTCACTACACTGATAATTGTTAGCACACAAATGTCACCAAATGTAATTGCCTCCTCATAGGCAAATTCTTTTATCATTTTCTAGTAGCATTGTAACTATAAGTTTATTGTAACTATTTTGTCTCTTGTAAATGGTTGGTGGCATCCTAGCCATACATGTCATACATGCTCCTTCATGGGATATTTTAAAACATTGTTAACTTTGAGAATGACTCAAGTGATGAGGCATCCCCATCCCAAGCCTATATATACATGTAACCTCTACATTTCAAAGGGAGGAGAAATTTTGATATTTGTTGGCTAATAGATTTGTCCTTATATAAAAATATTTAATTTTGACTCCATATCCTTCTCTCAAAAACAAATAAGTTAAACAATAAATGGGTGAACTATCAAGACTAGTTCCCCTCTGAATTAAGGTATAGCTCCCTTTAAGATTTTCAATGAATTTAAATATTTAGATACACTTTTAACTAGAAAGTGCTTAAAGGCAGACTAACATCCATACATCATTATGTTATGAATGCGAGATTTTATAACAATAATAGGTAACAGAGTACACAGATTCTATTTTAAATATATATATATATATATATATATATATGTATATGTATATATATATATATATATGTATATGTGTATATATATATATATATATATATTACTGAGCCAATAAAGAATAAAACACATATGATGAATTGTCTAAATGGAAAAGTAATCACTATATGAAAGAAGGTTTCACACAGAAAACCCAACTTCAAATACTCAAACACACAAATCCAAGTATGCAGTAATTAATTATCCTTTTCATTCACAGATGAAAATGTTTCATACAAACATCACATATATTACTGACAATAGTGGTTCAGTTCTCTAATGTTCTAACTCCTTTCTCCTTTTCTCTATCTCTCCCCTTATCTTTTTACAATCAAAAATATATATAGTTGCCTTAACTAATCCACTTATCAAACTAAACCAGGGTTAAAGTAACTCTAACCCATACGGGATTTAGTTTTACAAATTCAATAAAGATCAAGTTTTGAATAGAAAAGTAAATGAATATATGAATAAAAGAAACTATGTAAGTAAAGTCAATTTTGAAGTGACAGGTTAGGATCTCCAGATTTGATCTATTTAGTTGGGTAGACACGTTGAGTTTTCCACTCCTGAAATACTGTAACAAACTCCTAAATTTTTTAAAGATTGGGAATGCTGAAGTGTTTTATCCTTGCTTTCTAGATGTTTTATTCTATTTGAATTTTTCCCATCTTTTATGTGTGGTCTGGGAGTATGTCGATATAGTGACAAAGAAGTGACTCTACCTTTGAAATCTAAGAGAATTTTTTGATTGATAAGCTGTCACTTTCTTTAATCAAGTTAATCTTTTCCCTAAAGGACTGAATCATAGCATTGATGTCTTTCTCTAGTTTTCCATCATCTTTTATGTAATTAACATCAATGCTCTATAGATCATGCTATAATGATTGAATGAATTCAATTATTTATTTGATCATTTTTGTGATTTCCAATCGTCCTTGTCTGGATACTGAATTTCTTCATTCAACATTTTTCTTACTTGCATATAATATATCTTCATCCAGTCCTGTCAAGTTCTTTTCTGACAAAAAAATTGATATTCCATATTTTTGCACTTTGTCAATCTAATTCATCACACTCATCCATTTTCCTTCCTCTTTTATCCACAAAGTGTTCTGAGTCTTCAAATCTTCAACAGTTATTGTGGTCAGATCATATACATTCTTCAATTTATGAATGTATTTTGTACCTTTCAAGATGATGCCATCCAACCAACTATAAAATACTCTGGTAATCATTTTGCCTCTATGTATCTGATCTAGCTTCCTTTGATTGACAAGAGATTTTGAATCAAAAGTCATGGGCATTTGAGAAATTGGTTGTGGATCTGGACTATGAATGGTGTCAATATACCCTGCCATTAACCGCATAGTTTATTTTAACTCTCTTTTATCCTTTTCATCCTTCCAAGTTATGCTAACTATCCTTTTAATGGATGCTTCTAAATGGTGTACATCCACAGCATGTGATGCAGTCCCAAGGTCTACCTTTTCAACTATAAAATCCTAAACAATAGGATCTTGAACTTCTTCATTGGTTTCTGGCTGGGCAATTTCTACATTCCAGTTCCATATGTTTGGGTCAACATCTACACTAGATGTCAATTTTAACTTTTTGGATTTAGGAGCTTTCCCTAAACACTTGCTCGCCGTATCTTTCAAGGGTAAAGAAAAAATAACTACTTTCCTTTTATGACTAATTGAACTTTCTAGCCATTTAGGTGTAGAAGATGAGGCTTCTCTATCGAGATTCGATTGATCAGAAGGTACAGTTGAAATAATCATTAATTTGGTAGAATCAAAAAGAATCATTATCTACTGATTTGTACTCACCTTTTCCACCATTGGTGAATTAGATTCTTTATCACCTTTGATTTCTCCTGAATCCTCTTTAGAATTCAAATCCACAATCACTTTTTTAGAAATTTGATATTTCATCTTGCTCTGAGTCCTTGACCTGGTGACATGAGGAGGCAGGGTAGTTACAAGGGCCTTCTCATATTCTTTGATTATAGGGTCTCTTCCAATTTTTAACTTGGAAGTACCTGCATCATAGATAGCAATAGGCTGGTTAGATGAGCTTATTGGGAATGGAGATTTAATTATTGTTGTATATCGTTGGGAGACTATATTTTGAGCTCCTCCCACTTTTTGCTCTCTCAACCATTTTTCAATTGTTCTTGTTACTGGAAGAGTCTTGACTTCAATTCTATCTTCTTCATTTTTCTCCCAGTCAATTTCTAGAATAGGTGATTGTGTAATTTGCTCAAATTGTGGATCAGTCACCTGTTCATCATTGTCAACAATTCTAGAAATGTCCATGTTTAATTTAAGGGTAATTTTCTACCCTAAGGAAACCCTAGACCACAGTCTTCTTCTGACTTCAAATTCATCTAAACAATCCTCCCAATAATCTTCCAATTGGGGAATATGTGAAAACCCTGCTCCAAAATCCAAATTATCCCTAACGAAACCTTTGCTATCAAAATGGGATCTGGCTGTGAAGAACTAAAACTTGAATTTCTTAAGATCCAATTCTAAATTCAAAGCATTAGATGTTTTTCATGAATAACATCCAAGTTTAATAAGAATAGATATACCATATTTATTCTTCGTTGGGAATTTTTTATCTACATGTGCTAATTGCCTGTAGACTTCTCTTAGCACAAATCAGTCAAAAACATATCTGGGTAACCTCAAGGGTTCACTATCAAAACCCCCAACTCTAATGTAAGTGAACCTAGAAAATTGAATGAAGAAACTACCATAAATGTTAATCAGCTACATAGCTTCTTCAGATAACCCTTTATTGATATTACCTAATAGTTCAAAAGTCATTTTCTAAGTAAAGACATCATTGACTCTCCTGTAATCCTCATAGCAATTACGCATTTGCAACTGTGGTTAATAGTCATAAATTTTATTGTCTTCAGCCAAGGATGTATGTGGTAACCCTACCCATTGTCTCATAGAAGCCAAGAAATAGAGGAGGTATGAAGACATATAAAATTCTCTATCTCCCAAACAATTACTTAAACCCTGATGCAAACATTCAGCTATAATTATTGCCCAATCCAAAAATTGTTATCCTTGTAGAATCACCTATATGAAGAAGTACATCTAATCTTCCCAATAATATGCATGGGCATTGCCTTTCAGCCTGTGTAGTAATACCATGATATCTTGTACTTCTAAAATCATATGATTTCTTGTTAATGGCCTAGGTAGTCTTGAACCCCCTTTTTGTAATTTTAAAAGCCAATTCCTAGCAATCACGCTTTTGTAAATTTCTTTCTTCATTGAAAAGTAACCATAAGAAGAAGTAATATTAAGTTCAGAGTATGGTTCTTTGGGAGGGATTCTCATCATAGACATTAGGGTTTATCTGTTGATATGCAGTAAAACATCTCCATCTGCAACCCTGATACACCTATTCTGAGGTTCATATATATTCATACATTCAAGGACTAATTCAAGACATTGTATAGCCATAAAAAAGGCCACAACTTTGACTAAACCACTTTCTACAATTTTTTGCATCATAGGATTTGATAGAGGATTTCTAGCACTTTCCTTAAAATCTTCCAAATCATATTGGACTAGAGAGGTGTCCCCAATTTTAGGTGGAGAACATATGATACCAGGACCATGTTCGTAATCAAAACAAGCGGATTTCATGGCTACAGGTCGGAGAATATAATGAAAAGATAATGTTTTGAATTTTTAAATAATGTCATAAATTCAAAAGGATCCTGCTTTCCAACCAAGTAAAGGAAACAACTTACAGTAAGAGTGAAACTCACCTTAAATTTATCTAAAATCACTATAGATTCAAGCAATCAAATATTGTATATCACCTGTGTTGTTCTCTTTTGTATCATCTAGTATGCTTGTTTGTTGAATTTGAATTATTTTCTCTCGATACAGATATTAACTAGATCAAATGATTAAATTAGGAAAATACATGCTAAACATGTTTGATAAGACATGCATTCTGACATATGCATTAATGGCAAGTGTATTTTATGCATGATTTTGATGAGTAATGATTATCTGTAACCTCATGAAAATTCAAAAAAAATTGCCTTATAGTGAGTTTTTGATATATTCTCCTCTAAAATTCCCACTAATTTTAACTTAGAGAAAGCCTTAGGGCAAGATGAGAGTATAGTCATTGAACCATTGAACCATTCAACTTTTGAAAATTGTGGTTCAACTTTAGGGTTTAATGATATGAAATGAAATACACATACCGACCGAAAGTCATATGATCTTTCTAGAAACTTTAAACTTTAAAACTTAGAACCATTGAACTCTTCGAACTTAAGACATTGAATCGTTGAAATGTTAAACTCAAGACATTGAATTGTTGAATAGTTGAACTCCGAAAAAGGGTTCAAATTCAACCGTTAGGTTCAAAGACATAATTGAAATACAAAGGAACAGTGTATTTTGAGAAACATTGAACATTAAACTTTGTTATGTAGGTTCAAGTGATAGGTTCAAGCAGTAGGTTCAAGAAATTTATTAATTTAGACAACGGAACTAAGTGAACACGACTCTTTACAAAGCATCAAATATTGAACTCTTTGAACCATTGAACTCTTAAACCTTTGAACCATTGAACTCCAAGAAAGGTTCAAGTTCAAAGGTTCAATTCTTTTAGAAATTTCACACATAGGAAATGATAGGTGGGTGAACTTCTTTTTTAGCAAAATTCATGAAAAATTGAATAAGGGTGACTCAAAAGCTAATATTGGCTCTGATTGGGGACTATATTTTATGAAAAAATGCAGAGAACTCAGAAACTCTGGTTACACAGACTAGAGTATAGCAACAGAAGAAAAGGAGAAAGACAAATCAAAAATGGGAAAGGAAAACACAAAATGCAATAAAAAATAAAAGGCTATGTACAAAATAGGGGACACCTGTTTCACAGTCGGTACAACTTGAGATCCTGTCCATTATAGGATAGGGGTAAAATAGCTCCATCCATATATTCCAATTTAAAAGAATTAGGACCAAGTACCTGATGAATTTTGAAAGGTCCTTTCCAAAGTGAATCAAATTTACCATGTGCTCTTTTTGGTTCTCTCCTTCTATCCCATAGCAATACTTCATCTCCTTCCATGAACTTTCTAAGTCTAGTTTTTTTTATCAAAAATATTTTTAACTTTGTTTTGATGAGTAGTAATATGATCAACCAGTTCTTTCCTCTCCTCTTCAATCTTATTTAAATACATAACTCTTTTCTCTAAAGATTCTTGATAGTACTGATCTTCAATAACATTTTTAATCTATCTACAGATAATTATAGAATTAATGATAACTGTGCTCCTATTCCATAAACTAGCTCAAACGGTGCCATTCTTATTGCTCTTTTCGAGGTTATCCTATCAGCCCAAAGTGTTTCATATAATTTCTTATGCCAATCTCTGGGGTTATCACTCACCAATTTCTTCATGATGGCTATCAAATTTTTATTACTGGACTCTGCTTGTCCATTCCCTTGAGGATAATAATCTAATGAGTGAGAAAGAGAAATACTATGATGATAGCAGAATGAAGTAAGTTCCATCGAAGAAAAACTAGTAGCATTATCTACTACAATATTTTGAGGAACACCAAAACGTACCAGTATATTTGCTTTGATAAAATCATATACCACTTCTAAAGTAGTTCTCTTCACAGGGATCGCTTCAACCCATTTCCTAAAATAATTAGTTGCTATTAAAATGTGTGTATGACTAGCACTTGATGAAGGTGAAAGAGGCCCAATGAAGTCTAATCCCCATTGTTTGAAAGGTTCTTCAATAATGACAAGTCTCAAAGGTAATGTTGCAAGTTGTGGTCTTCCTGAGAACAATTTGCATTTTTCACAGTTATCTACCCATTTATATGCATCTTTGAACATGCCTATTCAATAATAACTATTTCTAAGAATTTTTAAGGCTGTGACTAATGAAGAGAAATGTCTGCCATAGGCTTCATTATGAAAAAATTCCAACAGTTTGAATTGTTGTTCCTTATCTACACATCTCAGAAAGGTTCCATCTAGTCCCCTTTTGTATAGGACATCACCCCATATCACATATTTCGCTAATTTTAACTTCAGATTTATTTTCTCCTTCAGGGATAAATGACTGGGACATTCTCCATAAGTAAGATAGTGTGCCACGTTTAGGAACCAGGGATCTTGTAAGCTCACCAATAAGATAGTAGGGAGTTTTTCTTCTTCTTCTTCTTCTTCTTCTTCTTCTTCTTCTTCTTCTTCTTTTTCTTCTTCTTCTTTTTCTTCTTCTTTACTTCTGGCTATTAATTTGCATAAACCTTGACCTCTAACTAATCTGATTGGCTTAATCTCCAAATCATATTCTTGAATTTTAGCAACCCATGTTGCTTTATTGTTCATCCAACCTCTTGCTGAGTCAAAATGCTTTTCACAACTGAACTAAGAACAAATACAACTGAATGAGAATGAAGTATATAATATCTGAATTGTTTACTAGCCTTTACTATAGCAAAAGCTTGTTTCTCAGCCAAAGAATATTTAAGTTCATATTTCTTGAGAGGAACACTCATAAAGGCTATTGAGGCTTCTACATTTACTTCATTTTTCTGTAACAAGATGCCAGACATGGTATGTTCTGAAGCATAATAGAAAATAGCAAAATCTTTTTGGAAATTAGGATTTACCAAAGTAGGTGTTTGTGCAATTACTTCTTTAATATCTTCAAATGCTTTCTTAGAAACTTCATTCCATTTGAATGCTTATTTTTCGCTCATCATCCCCACAATATGCTTTGTAATTTCAGCAAAATCAAGAATGAACCATCTAAGAAAATTAATCTGACCAAAGAAAGACTTAACTCCAGTCCTATTAGAAGGAAGACTTAACTGTTATATTGCTATAACTCTTTATGGGTTGATTTTGATTCCACCAATAATTTCCCTTCTATAACATAGAAAACTGATTTCTTAGGATTAAGAGATATCCCATGACTACGGCATCTTTGTAAAATAGTCTCTAGATCTTTCAGATGATCCTCTCTTTTTTTAGAGAAAATAGTCAAATCATCAAGATAAATGATAATAATCCTATCTTTCAAATCTTTAAAGGATGAATCCATCACTCGTTGGAAAGTTGTGCCAACATTAATCAAACTGAAAGGCATACATCTATAAGCAAAAATTCCTCGAGGTGTAGTGAAAGTAGTTTTATGTTGGTCAGTTGCAGCCACACTTATCTAGTTATAACCTGAGAAACCATCTAACATGGACATCATTTTTGATCCAGCAAAAGTTTGTAAGATGTGATCCATCATATGTAAGGGATAATTATCTTTTAAGCTGGCTTGGTTCAGGTTCCTGAAGTCAACACAAATTCTTATTTCCCCATTCTTTTTGCGTAATGGGATAATATTTGCCACCTAGGTAGAGTGATGAATTAGATAAATAATCCTAGCCTTCAACATCTTGTCAATCTCTTTAAAAATAGCCTCAGTAGCCGTTGGGTTGTAATTTCTCAGCTTCTGTCTAAATGGAATTGCATTTTCTTTCAAAAGAATATGGTGTTGAAACTATCCACGTCTAAAATCTTTAAGGTCATCATAGCACCAAGCAAAGACATCTTTATAATTTATCAAGAGATTAATTAATTTGTTTTTCTCTTCTGATGAACAACATCATCCAATGGAGATCCATTTAAGGTCAGTTTCACTTCTAATATTGATTTTCTCATAAACATCTATTTTGTCAGGATTTTGGACAGGTTTGCTTTTAGTATATTCATCTTGTCGAGTGAACAGATGTTCAAGAGAGACCAATATTTTAGGGATTTTATCTTCTTTTAGTTGAATTACATCATCTTTTGGATTGATCCCTAAATTAGGACTGAATTCTTTACATTCTGTTTCAGAACCTTCAAAATAAGTACCCAAGAACATATCAGTATTCTCCAAAAAAAAATTGATCTCTTTATTATTCTTGAAAACCTACCAATTTTCAGCATTATTTGGGACATTAGGATGATAAACCAATTATATTCTATAAGAATCCTTTTTGAAATTAGGGTGTGGGAGAAGAAGAGAAGCTGACACTGCTAGAGAATCTGCTCGAGTGTTTTGGTCTCTAGGAATTGCTTCAATAGAAAAGGCATCAAAACATTCTATCTCATCCCAAAATCTATTTTTGTAATGTCTTAATCTGTCATTTTTTACTAAGAAAATACTTCTCACTTATATGAAAATTAATTCAACATCTCCTTTTACCTTGAGTATTTTTATACCTCTTCCTTTAGCTTCATTTAACCCAAGCAATAAAGCTTCGTATTTTGCAATATTATTAGTATTTTTAAATTCTAGCTTGAAAGAATATAGAAAAGTTTCACCTTCAGGTGAGATCAATACGACTCCTGATCTTGAACCAGCAGTAGCACAACTACCATCAAATTCCATGGTCCATAGATCATCTGAATGAAGCGACTTTGGGACAGATTCTTCCTTTGAATCTTTAGAGGAGAGAAAATAGTTGCCAAATTCACATTCTTCAAATAAAATCTGAGACTTAGGATCATCAGAAGGATATACTTTAAACTTGCATTTAGGTTCAGCTTCAAGCTCAACCTTCTACTTTCCCACTAGAATCATAGCTTTTGACCAATCCAATTTAATGCCCTCCCAAATCTTTACAAAAATTTCTGCTCAACAACATCCCATAACTACCAAGGATATTAGCCACCAAAATAGTCAACTTCACCTTTTTATCAGGATAGGCTACAAGAGCAACTCATGCATCTTTAATTTGTCCCAGCAAAGAGATTTTTTTGCCATCCATGGAGTAACATCTACCAAATGTTTTTTTAAGGGTCAAGCCTAAGGCCTTGGCTACAGAAGAAGGTATTATATTATTAGAAGCACCTGAGTCTATGATACAATTGCTGAGTTTATGACCATTTATGAATAAAGAAACATAAAATAGGTTGGGTTTCATATCATTTGTATAAAAAGTATCATTAGAAGAATTGATGGTCATTCTAGAAGTATGAGTAGGTGATTCAGGTGGAGAAGTAAATAATTGGGCAATGGGAGAGTCAGTGTTTACATTTATTTGACTTTTAGGTTCAGCTTGTGAAGGACCATTTTTGACATATTTAATCAATTTATCAAGTTCTCTGGGTTTTAACTTGAGATATTCAGCAGGGGATATCTAAATTTTTGCAGACTTAAAAAAGTCTATAATATCAAAATAAGTTTCACAATCATTTCTTTGTAACAATTTATTTTCTTGTGTTTTAACATAAGAAGTTTTAGTAAAAGGTTCCTTACCTTTAACGTGAACTTCTTGAGTATTAGAAGACTTCGGATTCTTTTGAATTCTAGTAAGCACAGCACATAAAAATATCTTCAAGAGTAACCAATATTTCACCTCTTATTTCTAAATCGGAATCATATTTTAGGAAGTGTGTATCAGAGTCACCAGGTCTCTCAAAGCTCCTTTCTTCTTCAGTAATTTCCCCTAAGACATCTTGAGTAGTAGTCATTTGATTAAATATAAGCATCTATGGAAAAGAATCTCCATCATGATCAGTGGTCAAATGAAAAATACACATGTTATTTCTTCCAGGAGGGGCTTCAATAGCCAATCTTGCTTGTGTTGATGTAAGTGGTAATGCTTTACCAATATTTGTTTATTGATTTTTCTTGCCAATATCTTGATATGGCTATTGGAATGAAGTACTAGCTTTTAGTAATTATCTTTTAAGAGCAATCATATCATTGACTAATCTTTGAACTACAGAATCTGTAGAGGATGAAGGATTAGCATTGGGTACCTGAACTTCTTTCTTCCATTTTCTGGCCATAATAAGATCATCTTCTAACTCAACTACCAGTGATTATGCATCTATAAAATTGATAATTGCACCTCTTCTGAGATGAAAACTTATATCAGGAGGCATAAAAGTAATAAAGAAATATTTCTAATTTTCAATAGTCGATATTTTAGCAATAGGAATCTTGTGCACAATTCTACTAAATTTGGCTATAAATTCCCTCATGGGTTCATGTATCTCCTTTTTGAGCTGGGTTAACTAAGCAAGAAGGGAATGTTCATCTTTTGCACTTTTGAATCTATTTTCAAATATGGTCTTCGTATCATTCCAACTTGTGATTAAGGACTTAGTTAGATGATAAAACCATTGTGCTGCAATATCAGTTAGAGTTTGCACAAAAATCCTTATGGCTACATCTTGATATTTTATGCCTAACACACCACATGCCACTGCAAAGGCACTCAGATGTTCCTTTGGTGATTGTTTTCCATCTCCATTAAATTTGTGAAAATTTTCCCTTACATTTTTAGGCAAAGGATTCAGGTTGGCCCCTAAATTTAGAGGTCCTGTGGTTGCACCCCAAGGTTGGGCCATTGGAAGAAAACTTATGGCAGAATGAAAGATAGTATCAGAAAGGGTTAAGGCTTGACAGACAGAAGATGTAGAGGGTTTGGGAGGGCTAGGAGGTATACTTATAGCTTTTCTAATGTGAGTAGGAATATAAGGAAAATTTAAATTTTGCAATGCTTGAAAAGTAGAATCTTCAATTCCTTCTCTTCTCAAAGACCTTGTGTACCTTCTAGAATCTAGCTTAAGATATAATAATTATTAAATTTGATGCTGCTCTAAATCTTTTCACATTTTAGGAGGTTTAATTCCTTGCTGCATTTTCTACTTGTCTTCTTCTTTCTCTGAGTAATAGCAATCTTATATTATCAACCAATTCTTCTTCTTTAACTAATATTCTACTTGTCAATCTATAATCATCAATATTCTAACAAGAACGCCGAGCAAGAGTATTTAACTGGCTAATTATATCTTCATGTTCATCTCGAAAACTAAGATTAGGTTGTAAAATAGGAATTATATTTTCATGAGGAAGCACCATTGTTGCCTCATATTAAGGTGACCAAATCGATTTCATTCCCTAGTGGAGTCACCAAAAAACTGTTGGCTAAAAAATTTGTCCTTATATAAAAATATTTAATTTTGACTCCATACCCTTCTAGTAAGAACAAATAAGTTAAACAACAAATGAGTGAACTACCAAGACTAGTTCCCCTCTGAATTAAGGTATAGCTCCCTTTAAGATTTTTAATGAATTTAAATATTCAGATACACTTTTAACTAAAAAGTGCTTAAAGGCAGACTAACATCCATACATCATTATGTTATGAATATGAGATTCTATAACAGCAATAGGTAATAAAATACATAGATTCTAATTTTAATAAATATTAAATAAATAAATGTATATATTGTTGAGCTAGTAAAGAATAAAACACATATAATGAATTGTCTAAATGGAAAAGTAATCACTATATGAAAGAAGGTTTTACGCAGAAAACCCAACTTCAAATACTCAAATACACAGATCCAAGTATGCAGTAATTAATTATCCTTTACATTCATAGATGAAAATGTTTCAGATAAACATCACATATATTACTAACAAAAGTGGTTTAGTTCTCTAATTTTCTAACTCCTTTCTCCTTTTCTCTATCTCTCCCCTTGTCTTTTTACAATCAAAAAGATATATAGTTACCATAACTAATCAAAAGTAATCACTATATGAAAGAAGGTTTTACGCAGAAAACCCAACTTCAAATACTCAAATACACAGATCCAAGTATGTAGTAATTAATTATCCTTTACATTCATAGATGAAAATGTTTTAGATAAACATCACATATATTACTAACAAAAGTGGTTCAGTTCTCTAATTTTCTAACTCCTTTCTCCTTTTCTCTATCTCTCCCCTTGTCTTTTTACAATCAAAAATATATATAGTTACCATAACTAATCCACCTATCAAACTAAACCAGAGTTAAAGTAACTCTGACCTATACGGGATTTAGTTTTTAAAAATTCAATAAAGATCAACTTTTGAAAAGAAAAGTAACTTGTTACGTTGTGGAGCTAAAAGCTTCACTAGGATGTGAACAGGAGGAGTTATTGAAGTGTCACAGTAACCGGCGTCAGTCAGGACAACCAACGTTGGTCAGGAGTGGACAGGAAGCTACCAACATCGGTCAGGGATCGACCGACATCGGTCACCTCCAGACAGATAAGGACCGACGTCGGTCGCATGTGCAGTTTTAGAACTGCGAGTTGATGAACTGTTAGTTTAACAAACCAGTTGTTTGCATGTAAAAGACTATTTTTGGTCTTGAGTTACGTGTCTAATTATTTTAATTAGGGTCTAATTATTGTATGCATGAGATCTATATAATAGACTCATGGGATGTATTGTAAAGTGTGCTAGATAGCCATTGTGCTTGTAGAGAGAGAAAGAATAGCTCCTCCTAGTTCCAAAGGGGTGCTAAGTGTGGAGAGTTGCATGTTGTGCAAGTTTTGGTAGAAGATCCACCAGGGTATTGGTTGAAGAATCATAAGGACTTGGTGAGGCAAGGACAAGGGTTCTTCAGGGTGTAGAGATATCTACATGGTAAGTAAGGTCTGTTGATTTGCAGGTTGTTGCAAGAGAAGGGAGATCTACTTGGAGTACAGTTGTGTACTTGGTGTACTGGCAGCATTGTTACTGACTGGTGGAGGTGAACAACAACTCTGTGTTTGAGTTGATTGTTGTGACCGTAATTGAGAGAGTGAACTGTTGAAGGAGAATTACTGGTGAGCCCTAGAAGTGTGGGAGTTATAGAGGTGTGGGAAGAAGAAGTGTGGCATCTTCTTTATTGTATTTTCTTTTGAATGAGTATTAATACAATTGGGTATTGTCTCTCATATTCTGTGTTGTTTTTGAATTTTCTATTTAGTTATTCATTCTGGTTAAATTTCATCTTTAGTTGCTAATACAAAGGTAATCAAGTGTGCCCTTAGTGGGTAGTAGATCCTGATAATTGGTATCAGAGCGAGGTTGTAGGTTCATCAGAGCTTGGGTTCACTAACAGGGGGTTTCATATTTGGTTAGTGTTTGTTGATTACAGTTCACTCTCAGGGGTTTCAGATTGAGTGGGAGTATAGCAATGGTAGAAGAAAGTAAGCTACGATTGGAGAAACTGAATAGCATAAATGGTCAATTATTGTTTGATGGAAAGAAAGAGCAGGTAAAGAAAGATTGATGGTTGGTAGAAGATCAGCATGAAGGAAATGAAGAAGCAGATGTTGCAGGTGTTGTTGCACAGGATGCTCTGGATAAAGTAGAATCTTGGTCTATAGATTATGTTGCCTCTTTCCATGCAACCCAAAATAGAGCATCTTTTCATGAGTATGTCCAGGAAGACTTTGGAGAGATTTATTTAGGGGTTGGTGAGCCTTGTCACATGGTTAGCAAAGGGGAAGTGAAGCTGAAATTGCAGACAGGTAACACACAGGTGTTGAAGGAGGTCATGCAGGTACCAGTCTTGGAGATGAGTCTATTTTCTTTAGGAAAGTTGGCTGATGAGAGATGCACAGTAACTCTCACAGTGGATGCACTTGAATTAGACGGTGGTAAGAAAGTAGGTATCCTTTATCTATCTACTTATATTACTGATTCACCTTCTATTACAGAGATGTGGTTTTGTAGGCTTGGTCACATATGTAAGAAGGGAATGCATGTTCTTAAGCGGAAGATAGATATCTTTGACAAACTTAAGAACTAGAAAGCTTTGGTGTTCATGGAGGAGATGATGGACAGAGATTAGTTGAGGGGACTAAATTATTCTGAGCAGGGCTGTGTTAATGTGGATAGGGTTTTGATCCAAGGTGAGCTCGCGAGTAAAAAGTCATCACTCATAGGAAAACACAGTTACCAGCATCGGTCATGGGAAACTAATGTCAAATAGATAGGTACCAACATCAGTCATGTGCAGATCAGTAGAGTCGGTGGTGTCAGGTAGGTGGAGACCGACGTCAGTCAGGGGAATTGATGTCGGCAGTCAGGGTTAGTCGCAGGGAACCAATGTCGATTGGGTGCAGACTAGGAGATGGCCGAAATTGGTCACTGGAATGGATGTTGGGCAGACAGAAAGCTATCAAGGCGTCTCAAACACCCATGTGGAGGACTGAAAGGGTAAGTAAGCCTCATATTCATTGTTCACCTTCTTTATACTACTTGTTGCTCACCGATGGTCAAGAACCAAGAAGACGTGAAGAGGCAATGCAGGTAGAATCCAAAAAATAGTGGAAGCATGGCATGAATTCTTTAGAAGAGAACCAAGTGGGAGTTTTGGTAGAGTTGCCAGCTAGGATAAAAGCACTGACAGATGAATGGATTCCTAGGTTAAAGAAGAGAGAAAATGGACACGTGAGATAGAAGGCTAGGGTATATGGTCTTGAGGAAGCTGTAGGATAGTGGTACAGGTTTGACAGGAGTATGACAAAGCATGGATTTAGTCAAGGTCAATGTTTCCATTGTGTTTTCTCTATCGGGGTGGATGATGATTGCAACATTATCTTGTTACTGTTGTGTGGTTGCTTGTTGCAGGGTTACACATGCAGGGAGTTTCTGAGCTAAAGGTTAAGTTAGTTCAGAGGTATGTCATGAAGAATTTGGGAGCAGTGAAATTCTTTGGCATGAGAGACATGGAAGATCACAGGTTGATTTTGTCTCTAGTGGGAGCTAATGTGAAGAAGGTGTTGGCGGGGTTCAATACGCAGGATGTAGAACCGGTAAGCACACCAAGGGCTGGATAGTTCAAGTTGAGCTTAGAACAGTGTTCGAAATCACATGAGGTCTAGTGTAGACCTGATTTTTCCCAAGTAGTGGGAGTTGTCAGAGAGTTTGGAGCCAATTCAGGGAAGGTGGATTCTCAGGTATCTGAGAGGGACTAGCAGTAGGTTAACATGTTATGCAGGGTCAAGGTCTTCACTACATGGAGTTGTAGGTTCGGATGTGGCAGGTTACTTGGATGATAGGAGGTGCACCACAAGTTGTGTGGTGGTTGGTCTTCAAGATTGAGCTTGAAGAGGGATACAAGATAGGAAATGAATTAGACAAAGGTACAAGTATAGGTATAGGTGCAACTATTTATCTCCAAGTGGGAGATTGTTAGATTATGGAGCTAAAAGCTTCACCAAGATGCGAACAGGAGGAGTTGCTAAAGTGTCATAGTAACTGATGTCAGTTAGGACAACCAATGTCAGTCAGGAGTGGATAGGAAGCTACCGACATCAGTCAGGGATTGGTCGATGTTGGTCACCTCCAGACAGATAGGGACCGATGTCGGTCACCTGTGTAGTTTTAGAACTGCGAGTTGACGAACTATTAGTTTAACAAACCGGTTGTTTGCATGTAAAAGACTAGTTTTGGTCTTGAGTTGCATGTCTAATTATTTTAATTAGGGTCTAATTATTGTATGCATGAGATCTATATAATAGACTCATGGGTTGTATTGTAAAGTGTGCTAGATAGCCATTGTGCTTGTAGAGAGAGCAAGAGTAGCTCCTCCTAGTTCCAAAGGGGTGCTGAGTGTGGAGAGTTGCAGGTTGTGCAAGTTCTAGTAAAAGATCCACCAGAGTACTGGTTGAAGAATCATAAGGACTTGGTGAGGGAAGGACAAGGCTTCTTCAGGGTGTAGAGATATCTACATGGTAAGTAAGGTCTGTTGATTTGCAGGTTGTTGCAAGAGAAGGGAGATCTACTTGGAGTATGGTTGTGTACTTGGTGTACTAACTAGTGGAGGTGAACAACAACTCTATGTTTGAGTTGATTGTTGTGACCGTAATTGAGAGAGTGAACTGTTGAAGGAGAATTACTAGTGAGCCCAGAAGTGTGGGAGCTCTAGAGGTGTGGAAAGAAGAAGTGTGGCATCTTCTTTATTGTATTTTCTTCTGAATGAGTATTAATACAAGTGGGTATTATCTCTCATATTCTGTGTTGTTTCTAAATTTTCTAGTTACTTATTCATTCTAGTTAAATTCTTTGTTTAGTTGCTAATATAAAGGTAATCAAGTGTGCCCTTAGTGGGCAGTAGATCCTGACAAAACTGAATAACTGAATAAAAAAATCTATGTAAGTAAAGTCATTGCTAATTGACAGGTAAGGATCTCCAAATTTTCTCTGTTCAGTTGGGTAGACACGTTGAATTTTCTACTCTTGAAATACTGTAATGAACTCCTGAATTTTTCAAAGATTGGGAATGCTGACATGTTTTATCCTTGCTTTCTAGATGTTTTCTTCTCTTCAAATTTTTCCCATATTTTTTGTGTGCTCTGGGAGTATGTCATTATAGTGACAAAGAAGTGATTATATCTTTGAAATCTAAAAGAAGTTTTCGGTTGATAAGCTGTCACTTTCTTTAATGAAGTTAATCTTTTCCCTAAAGGACTGAATCATAGCATTGATGTCTTTCTTTGGTTTTCCATCATCTTTTATGTAATTGATATCAATGCTCTATAGATCATGCTATAATGACTAAATGAATTTAGTTATTTCTTTGATCATTTTTGTGATTTCCAATCGTTCTTGTCTAGATACTGAATTTCTCCATTTAACATTTTTCTTACTTGCATATAATATATCTTCATCCAGTCCTATCAAGTTCTTTTCTGACAAAAAATTTGATATCCCATATTTTTGCACTTCGTCAATCTGATTCATCATGCTCATCCATTTTCCTTCCTCTTTTATCCACAAAGCATTCTGAGTCTTCAAATCTTCAACAGTGATTGTGGTCATATCATATACATTCTTCAATTTATGAATGTATTATGTACCTTTCAGGATGATGTTTTCCAACCAACTATCAAATACTTTGGTAATCATTTTGTATCTATGTACCTGATCCAGCATCCTTTGATTGACATGAGATTTCAGATCAAAAGTCATGGGCATTTGAAAAATTGGTTGTGGATCTAGATTATGAATGGCGTCAATATACTCCACCATTGACCGCATAATTTGTTTTAACTCTCTTTTATCCTTTTCATCCTTCTAAGTTTTGATAACTATCCTTTTAGTGGATGCTTCTAAATGATGTACATCTGTGGCACTTGATGCAGTCCCAAAGTCTACCTTTTCAACTGTAAAATCTTGAACAGTAGGATCTTAAACTTCTTCATTGGTTTTTGGCCGGGCAATTTTTGCATTCTAGTTCCTTGTGTTTGGGTCAACATCTACCCAGGATGTCATTTTTGACTTTTTGGATTTAGGAGCTTTACCTAAGCACTTACCATATCTTCCAAGGGTAAATAAAAAGGAACTACTTTCTTTTTATGACTGATTGAACTTTCTAGCCATTAAGGTGTAGAAGTTGAGGCTTCTCTATCAAGATTTGGTTGATCAAAAGGTACAATTGAAATAATCATTAATTTAGTAGAATTAGAGGGAATCACTGTCTGTTGATCTGTACTCACCTTTTCCACCATTGGTGAATCAGATTCTTTATCACCTTTGATTTCTCCTAAATCCTCTTCAGAATTCAAATCCACAATCACTTTTTTAGAAATTTGATTTTTCTTCTTGCTCTGAGTCCTTGACCTGGTGACACGAGGAGGTAGGGTAGTTATAAGGGCCTTCTTAGATTCTTTGATGACACAGTCTCTTCCAATTTTAGACTTGGAAGTACCTGCATCATAGATAGCAATAGGCTGGTTAGATTAGCTTATTGGGAATGGAGATTTAATTATTATTGTACATTATTGGGAGACTATATTTTGAGCTTCTCTTATTTTTTCCTCTCTCAGCCATTTTTTAGTTCTCCTTATTACTGGAAGAGTCTTGACTTCAATTCTATCTTCTTCACTTTTCTTCTAGTCAATTTTTGGAATAGGTGATTGTTTTATTTGCTGAAATTGTGGATCAGTCACATGTTCATCTTTGTCAATAATTCCAAAAATGTCCATGTTTAATTTAAGGGTAATTATCTGCCCTAAAGAAAACCTGGACCACAATCTTCTTCTAACTTCAAATTTATCTAAACAATCCTCCCAATAATCTTTCAATTGGGTAATATGTGAAAACACTGCTCAAAAATCCAAATTATCCTTGACGAAACCTTTGCTGCCAAATTAGGATATGGCTATGAATGACTAAAAATTGAATTTCTTAAGGTCCAATTCTAAATTTAAAGCATCAGATGTTGTTTTGCATGAATAATCTCCAAGTTTAATAGGAAAAGCTATACCAAATTTATTCTTTTTTGGGAATTTTTTATCTACATGTGATAATTGCATGCAGACTTCTATTAGCACAAATCGGTCAAAAACATATCTAGGTAACCTCAAGGGTTCATCATCAAAACCTCCAACTCTAATGTAAGTGAACCTAGAAAATTGAATGAAGAAACTACCATAAATTTTAATCAGTTGCATAGCTTCTTTAGATAACCTTTTATTGATATTGTTTGATAGTTCAAAAGTCATTTTCCAAGTAAAGACATCATTGACTCTCCTGTAATCTTCATAGTAATTACGCATTTGCAACTGTGGGTAATAGTCATAAATTTCACTATCTTCAGCCAAGGATGCATGTGATAACCCTACCCATTGTCTCATAGAAGCTAGGCAATAGATGAGGTAGGAAGACTTATAAAATTCTCTATTTCCCAAACAATTACTTAAACCCTGATGCAAACATTCAGCTACAATTTCTGCCCAATCCAAAAATTGTTCTCCTTGTAGAATCACTTGTATGAAGAAGTACATCCAATATTCCCAATAATATGCATGGGCACTGCCTTTCAGCCTGTGTAGTAATACCATGATATCTTGTACCTATGAAATCATATGATTTTTTGTTAATAGCCTAGGCAGTCTTGAACCCCCTTTTTGGAATTTTAAAAGCCAATTCCTAGCAATCACACTTTTGTAAATTGGTTTCTTCATTGAAAAGTAACCATAGGAAGAAGTATTACTAAGTTCAGAGTATGGTTCTTTTGGAGGGATTCTCAACACAAATATTAGGGTTTATCTATTGATATGTAGTAAAACATTGCTATTTGTAACCTTGATACACCTGTTCTAAGGTTCATATCTATTCATACATTCAAGGACTAATTTAGGACATTGTAAAGCCATGGGAAATGCCGCAGCTTTGACTAAACCACTTTCTACAATTTTTTGCATCATAAGATTTGACAGAGGATTTTTCCCTTAAAATCTTCCAAAACATATTGGACCAAAGAGGTGTCCCCAATTTTAGGCAGAGAATATATGAGACCAAGACCATGTTCGTAATCAAGACAAGCATATTTCATAGCTACAAGTCAGAGAATATAATGAAAAGAGAATGTTTTGAATTTTTAAATAATGTCATAAATTCAAAAGGATCCTTCTTTCCAACCAAGTAAATGAAAAAACTTACAGTAAGAGTGAAACTCACCTTAAATTTATCTAAAATCACTATAGATTCAAGCAATCGAATATCTTGTATCACCTATGTTATTCTCTTTTGTATCACCCAGTATGCTTATTTGTTGAATTTGAATTATTTTCTCTTAATGCAGATATTAACCAGATAAAATGATTAAATCGGGACAATGTGTGTTAAACATGCTTGAAAAGGCACATTCTGACATATGCATTAATGACAAGCATATTTTACGTGAGATTTTGATGAGTAATGATTATCTGTAACCTCATGAAAATTCAAAATTTTCCACTTTATAGTGAGTTTCTGATATATTCTCCTCTAAAACTCCCACTAATTTTAACTTAGAGAAAGCCTCAGGGCGAGATGAGAGTATAGTCATTGAACCATTGACATACAAATTTTTTGAAAGTTGTGGTTCAACTTTGGGGTTCAATGATATGAAATGAAATACACATACCAACTGAAAATCATATGGTCTTTCCAGAAACTTTGAACTTTAAATCTTAGAACCGTTGAACTCTTTGAACTTAAGACATTTAATCGTTGAACTGGTGAACTCAAGACATTGAACCGTTGAATAGTTGAACTCCGAAAAAGGGTTCAAATTCAACCATTAGGTTCAAAAACATAATTGAAATACAAAGAAATAGTACATTTTGAGAACCATTAAACCATTGAACTTTGCTATGTAGGTTCAAGCAATAGGTTCAAGCAGTAGGTTCAAGCGATTTATTAATTTAGACAAGGGAACTGAGTGAACATGACTCTTTACAAAACATCAAATATTGAACTCTTTGAACCATTGAACTCTTGAACCTTTGAATCATTGAACTCTGAGAATGGTTCAAGTTCAAAGGTTCAATTCTTTTAGAAAGTTCACACACAGAAAATGATAGGTGGGTGAACTTTTTTAGCAAAATTCATGAAAAATTGAATAAGGGTAAGTCAAAAGCTAACATTGGCTCTGATTGGGGACTATATTTTATGACAAAATGCAAAGAACTCAAAAACTCTAGTTACACAGACCAGAATATAGTAATAGAAGAAAAGGAGAAAGACAAACCAAAAATGGGAAAGGAAAACACAAAACACAATAACAAAAGAAAAGGCTATGTACAAAATAGGGGACACATGTTTCACAGTCGGTACAACTTCAGATCCTGTCCATTATAAGACAGGGGTAAAACAGCTCCATCCAAATATTCTAATTTAAAAGAATTAGGACCAAGTGCCTCATGAATTTTGAAAGGTCCTTTCCAAAGTGAATCAAATTTATCATGTGCTCCTTTTGGTTCTCTCCTTCTATCCCATAGCAATACTTCATCTCCTTCCATGAACTTTCTAAGTCTAGTTTTTTGATCAAAAATATTTTTAACTTTGTTTTCATGAGCATTAATATGATCAACCAGTTCATTCCTCTCCTCTTCAATCTTAGTTAAATACATAACTCTTTTCTCTAAAGAGTCTTGAAAGTATTGATCTTCAATAACATTTTGTAATCTAGCTACAGATAATTCCAGAGGTAATGATAGTTGTGCTCCTATTCCATAAACCATCTCAAACGGTGCCATTCCTATTGCTCTTTTTGGGGTTATCCTATCAGCCCAAAGTGCTTCGTATAATTTCTTATGACAATCTTTGGGGTTATCACTCACCAATTTCTTCATGATGACTATCAAATTTTTATTACTGGACTCTGCTTGTCCATTCCCTTAAGGATAATAATCTGATGAGTGAGAAAGGGAAATACTATGTTGATAGCAAAATGAAGTAAGTTCCATCTGTTGGGTGAATATTTTGTCACCAGCTAACTGATGAGCAAAATAGGTCATTTCAACCACAGCATAGGGAGATAGATCGGCCAGATGTGCAGGTTTACCACATCAAAAGGGGACAAATCTCTCCTCTCATCAAGGGGAGGTTTCCTATAAATATGAGGAGCTATATACTATATATATATGCAAAAAATAACACTCAGGGGTAGAACAACACCATCCATCTCTCTTCTTTCAGAGATGATGTTCACAAATAAAGGAGAAATCTAGGTGAAAACACTAAAGGCACTTCTCTTCTTTCAAAAGTGGTCTTGCAACAAATAGCAGGAGTTCTTTCTGATAGGTAACAAGTAACTGGTAACAGGGGCATAGTAACCAGCAGAAACATGTGTAGCACAAAGTCTCCACCTCAACTGCCCAAGAGTGAAATATGAAGGACAATGAGGGCACAAAGTCATCCCAAGGTCCTTTACACAGAAAAAACTAAAAACACACACACTAAAGACAATTTGTGGCAGCACAAAGTCTCTCCACAATTGGCTTTAGGACACCTTCCTAATTACTTCCACTAGTTCTACTTACTTCATAAAAATGGACAAGAATGTATTCAAGAAACAAACATAAGAACAATCTCCTAAATGACACAAGCTATTATAGCACAAAGTCTGGAAGTAACCTACTTTCTCATTCACATAAAGAAATATGATCAACAATCTGAGCTCAAAGTCTCAGTAATCACCTTTCAATTTTGGTAGAGTTTTGCTTTTATAACCAAAGGATCTCCCTTGCATAAAATAAGAGATTACAATATATAGTAGCCAATAAATGCTTGGCACTTTATTTCATGGAACAACCCATACTGCATTCAATGCCTTAAATAGATTTTTAGTTTTGTCAAGGGGCCATGCTGGAATAGGGCATCTACCTTGACTATGGCATGTCAATTCATCTCATATATCTTCTCCTCAGCATGGGTTGTCTGGTCATTTTTCTGATATCTGCATAGCTATCCCCTCACTTTTATTAAAAAGGAGAAAAATAGGTTGCACCGTTTAATGCTTGCAAGCTCAGATGTCTATTTGGTAGACTATTCCACCTACTAGAAATAACTCCTACATAGATATTTCTGGTCTTTCCCTCTTTTCTATTACAATTTGAGCTCTCAAGCTATCTTTTTCCTTTCTACTGGCTCTTTTGGCTCCTTCTTCAACTGGTCACTGAGTTTGTTTTCAATTTCCTTGCCACATTTGAAAATCAACAACTATTTCATTACCCTAAATTTGACATTCATGAGGACGTCATTGGTCACTGGTTGCTTGAACCATTTTAAACCATGAACTTTTGAACCTTTAAAAGTTCATTGGTTCATTGGTTCAACGGTTCAGGTGGCCTTCTCAGCTCCTTGGTTCTATCACTTCTTCAGTTCATTCACTTTCCTGGTTCATTTGCTTGAACCATCTCTTTGAACTGGTCTCTGGAATCTTTCACTTCTTTCCTTTGTTTGGAGCTTTCATTAAATCATTGAACCCATTGAACCTTCGAACCAATTTGATTCAAGGTTCAACGGTTCATCCTCCTTAGAAGCTTTTGTTTTCTATAAGTCTTTCAAAGCTTTGAAATTCTTTTGGCTTTATCAAGTTTACAGAGTCTGTAGAAACAAGCCTATAGAGTCTATAGAAACCAGCCTATAGAGTCCATAGAAACCAACTTTCAGAGTCCATAGAAACTAGTCCATAGAAAACTAAGCCTACAGAGTCTATAGAAACAAGCCTGCAAAGTCTGTAGAAACTAGTCTATAAAAACAAGCATGTGGATTCCATAGAAATCAGCCTGTAGAGTCCATAGAAATCAGCTTGCAAAGTCCATAGAATAAGCCTGCAGGCCTTTGCTCATTCCTTCAGCTTTATATCTTTGGAACCTCTCAAATTACATGAAGATTACAATATATAGTTCCAAGAAAGACTTGGGTGCTTGTTTTCATGAAAAAGGCCCATGTTAAATTGAATACCTTCAATGCACCTTTAGTTTTGTCTAGAGGGACCATGCTGGGAATAGTGCATTGCCATAACTATGGAGTGTCCATTCCTCTAATATGTCTCTTCCTTAGTATGGACTGTCTAGTCCTTCTCTTGATGCTTGCATAGCTGTCCAATTTGCCATTACTTCATGGAAGAAAAATAAGCCACGTCCTTGATTTGGCATGCTTAGAAATCTAACTGATATGTTGTTTCACCTACTAGAAATAACTCCCTTGAAGATATTTTGGCCTTTTCCTCTTTCTGCTAGGATTTGAGCACTCAGGCTATCTTTTCCCTTTCTAGTTTTGTCTTTTCCTAGCATTTGAGCTCTCAAGGCTATATCCTCAGCTTTGTTGGCTCTTTACGCTCTTCCATCAGTGGTTCTTCCCTTTGGCATTTTGGCCTTTGAATGCATTTGAGCCCACGCTCAAGCTCTGGCCATTTTTTGCTGATCTCAGCAAGTGACATGTGGCATGTTCCACTTAACTTATAGAGGCTTTAGAAACATTTGAGAGTCTTGTGGATAATGACGCATGGTAGCTTTTGCTCTGCCTTAAAAACAATATAGAAACATTTGGGACTCATTCAGATTCACACAGATGATGCCACTTGTCGCGCTTTGCTTGACCTTAGCAACTCACTCAGGGCCCACCACAGACCTTACAAAACAAAAGGGAGAGATAGCAGATGTTGACACTTGTTATGCTCCATTGATATTTTCAAGGGACACGTGGAATGTTCTGTGTAATCTAGCAATCACACAGACGATGACACTTGGAGCGCTCCGCTATCGGGTTTTTTCCTTTTGGGCATTCCTTTGGTTGAGCTTATTTCCTTCAAAAAAAAGTTTGAAGGAATTCCTTCGGGCTTTGCCTTAGTCATTTTCCAATGAAAAATACTTTCAAAATAATTCTAATGGATTTTTCACTTAATAATTTTCTTCAGACAAAAATTCCAAAGGAAATGTTCCCTGTTGGCCTTTGAACAAATCTGAAGGAATTATATCTTTTCTATCTTCTCTTTGACCCTTGAACCAATGTTGTTTGCCCTCCTCAAGGGCACTTGCCTCTAGTTCACTGCCCTCTGCAAGGGCATTTGTTCCTTTGGCTTTGGGGCAGCCCCTTGAACCTGGCGATTGAACCAACTTTGGTTCAACGGTTCAAGCCTTTGTTTTTTTGCTAAGTGTTTGAAGCCGTGAAACAGTTGAACTTTGAACCTTGACAAATGTGCTTAACTCTTGTTTGAACCCATTGAACCCATTGAACCAAAATGGTTCAAGGTTCAACGGTTCAATGGTTTAATGGTTCATTCCTTGCTCTTTGAAGCTTGCCAATTGAATTCTTTTAGTTGAACTCACCTATAGAAGCCTTTCAACCTATTGAACCTGCTAATTTCAAGCATGTTGAGTCCATAGAAACATATCTACAGAGTTTGTAGATTTTTGGAAAAGCTCTAAAAAATGAAGAACTTGAATGCTCAAAACAATTCTTGAAAAGGGGAGAGAGGATTTTGGTATGTTGAACCAAAATAGTTCATAAGTTGTCCCAAAAATGAGTGATATTTTTGGAGACAACAGCTAGCTCCAGTTGGGAAACTTCCTTCAGTTGAAAACTTGGAACAACTGAGGGGTGTAGAAACCAGAATTTTCAATGCCTTAAAGTATGTCATTGGTCTATGGAGTCATGCTACCCAAAAAGAAAGGCTCCAAAAAATGAAAATAAACAACACAAAGTAGAAACAAAGACTATACAGATATACATATGTACAGGTGAACTTATCTGATACTTCAAGAATTGAAGTGCTTCAGATGTTGCCCATTGTGAGACAATGAAGATGGTGTTTTGTCCTAACAAACCAGTAGGAAACCATTTTGTCCTCAGAATCAGTGATGGGCGAATGGAACTCTCCACCAAGAATCACATTTTTTGTGCACTCCTTTTGGCTCTCTCTTCTTGCTCCATGGCAAGACGTGGTATTCAATCTGAAAACCATAACTCCTTGCTCTCTTAGTGAAGAGTTTCTTTTGCTGACTTTGGAGTATAGCAGTATGGTCCACTACCATAGCTTGTTGTTCTACTAGTTCAGTCTAGCACATGTTTTGATTGTTAGCATCAAACTCTTGACAAACCATCGGTTCATCATCTCCTTTGGTGTGAAGGAGTTTGACATCCTGGTCTTGAGCAGCCTTTAATCTGAGCAACAAAGATTCACATTTAACTATGTTGTTGGTGTTGCTAAATTGCAACTTGCATGAAGAAAAAATATCTCCTTGAGGAGATATCAACACAGTCCCAGCTCTAGCATTGGTAGAAGAGTTGTTGCCATTAGATTCGAGGATCCAAACATCATCAGAAACTGATCTTCTATCAAATTTCTCTTTATTAGAAGTGGAAGATGCTTTTTTATCTGTATTGTGCCCTACCAATTCTTTTGATGTCTCATTTGAATCAATTTTTAGATTGCCACCTATAGAAATTTCATCTATAGAAACATGAACACCCTCTGTGGTCAAGAATTAATTACCCCTACTTGAAGACTCAAACAAAATTTGAGCTGCAAAGGCTGACGTTTGGGTGACCACGTATTTTGCCTCCTTTTTAGGGAGCAATCTCTTCATTACGCCTTTGATGGGGATCCTTGCCTCAGACATGTCCATGTTTAGTTCTCCTCCCACATCCTTGTAGAAATTTCATCCAAGCAAAATGCCATAAGATGCTGGGACATCAGCCACCAAGACAGTCATCTTGATTCTTTTGTCTGGAAAGGCTGCAAATGCAAATTGAGCATACTTGATCTGCCCTAGCAGTGGTACTTGCTTATTTTCCATGGAGAAGCATCTACCAAAGGTTTTGGTTAGTGTGAGACCAAGAGACTCTGCCACTTTAGTAGGCATGACATTGTCTAAAGCACCGAAATCAATGATGCAGTTGCTCAGCTTGTGACCGTTTATCAATAGGGAAACATAGAAAGGATCTACTTTTCCAGGGGCAGCAGGGGGAGTAATGACAAAATTGTTTGGGATGGGCATGTTCCTTAGGGGATCATGAGTCACCTTTCTAATCTCTTGTCTTGCAGGGATGGCTTTATTCTTCACGCACTCTACCAACCTGTCCAACTGCTCAGGATTGGCTTGTAGGAATTCAAATTCAATCATTTAGATTTTAGTTTTCTTGACATGGTCGACTATGTCAAATGACTGAAATGGACTAGGAAGAGAGTATGGGAGTTCATCCTTTTGGTTTTTGGGAGGGGGAGGACTGGCCTACGCATTTGAAGTAGAAGGCATAGGGATATTTGATGCACTTACCTTTCTAGCAATCACTGGGTCCTTTGGCTAGAAAGGCAGAGTGGTGCCATGCTTAGCAATTGTAATTGTTGGTTGAGGTTGCTCCTCTGTCTTTTTTTATCAACCTGCTGCGTTGACTAGTTCTTGGACTGGGTGAACACAGCATATGATCCCTCAACTACTTCACCTTTATTTTTGGGTTCATCCTGGTAATTTAGGAAACTAATGTGGGAGTCACCAACTGATTCTTCTTGATCCTCCATGAAGAGATCAATGTCATTTTCTTGCTCAAACTCAGGGTGGAAAGAGAAATCATGTTCTATTTTTAGATATCCAACTACTGAGTTGGTTGGAGGTGCCTTAAGGGCGAGGTTCCTCTATGGGGGAGGAAGATGATTTGGTTGCCCTTAATTCCTGGCAGCATTGCCTTGATATGCCTGATTCTAAAATGTCCTCTTTGGCATATCCTGATAAGGAGGAGCAGACATACCTTAGGCCACTTACTTTTTCAATGCTAGTAGTTCATTTGCCAGTTTTTACACCATTTGATCAGTGGTGCCTGTAGATGGATACTTAGAAGACGAAGAGGATTTACCTCTCTTAGGATCTCTCCTTATCTTTCCTTCCAAGATAAGGTCATCTTCTACCTCAGTAGCCAAGTCTTGAGTAGCAATAAGGTCTATGTGTCTAGCCCGTCTCAACGAGAAACTCACTTCAAGCAGCTGTGAGTTGATGAAGAAACACTTGAGATTTTGAGGTGTTAATTGGGCGATCATGGGAATCTTATGCCTCAGCTTGTCGAATCTAGAAATGAAGTCCCTTATAGGTTCATAGGCTCCTTCTTCATCTGTGTGAGCTGGGCCAGCAAGGCATGTGAATCTTTTATAGGCTTGAACCTTGCTTCAAACTTGGCTTCGAGTGTGTCCCAATCAATTACTGACCTATCTTGTAGATGGTAGAACTAGTCTACAGCAACACCTTGTAGCATTTCCATGAATAGCCTGACTACTATGTCTTCAAATTCCACCCCTATTATGCCAAAAGCTATGTTGAAAGCTACAATGTGTTCATCAGGATGAACTTTTCCATCACCAAAGAATTTGGGAAACTTCTTCCTTGAACTACGTGGAAGCTCATGCAGAGGTGGAGTCAAATTTAGTGGACCCAAAGAGTTACCCCAGGGGCCTCGAACTGCCATGATTTGATTATGAAAAAGAGGGATAACAAATCTGGGTGGAGCATGTATTGTCAAAGCTCTGCTAACAATAAAAATAGATGCTTTGCCTAGTAATGGAGAAGGACAGGGACTGCTTCAATTTGAAACTTGAGGCTTCAAACTGTGTGTGCTTCCCTAGTTGGCGTGGGGGTGGAGGAAGATGGTAAGGCTATAATGATAGTGGGTAAGACACAGAACGGAGGTGCCAGAGTCTATAATGGATAAGGGTAGGGACTACTTCAATCTAAAACTTGAGGCTTCAGACTGCACATTCATCTCCAGGAGAGTTGCCAAAAAGACTGTTAGGTGAATATTTTGTCAACCAGCTAATTGGTGAGCAAAATAGGTCTCTTCAACCACAGCATAGGGAGATTGGTCATCCAAAGTTGCAAGTTTAACACATCCAAAGGGGATAAATCTCTCCTCTCATCAAGGGGAGGTTCCCTATAGGTATAAAGGTGTTATATACTATATATATAAGCTAAAAATAACATTTAGGGGTAAGATATACCATCTATCTCTCTTCTTTCAGAGATGATGTTCACAAACAAAGGAGAAAATCTTAGTAAAACCACTTAAAGCACTTCTCTTCTTTCAGAAGTGTTCTTGCAAGAAACAGCAAGAGTTCTTTTAGGTAGGATAATCAACTGGTAATAGAGTACAGAGTAACTAGCAATCTAAGATGTAGCACAAAGTCTCCACCTTGACTACCCAAGAGTATAACACAAAGGATAATGGGGGCACAAAGACATCCTAGAATTCTCAACGCATAATGAAACTAAAAACACACACTGAAAACAGTTATGAAAGCACAAAGTCTTTCCCATAATTGATTTCAGGACACCTTCCTGATTACTTTTACTAGTTATGCTTGCCAAATTAAATAAACAAGAACACATTCAGAAGACAGACATAAGAACAATTTTCTAAAATGATACAAGCTATGACAACACAAAGTCTGCAAACAACTTGCTTTCTCATTCAAATAAAATGATATGAACAAATAACCTGAGCTTAAAGTCTCAATTTTCTTCTTTCAATTGGGCAGAGTTTCACTTCTGGTAAAGGGAAGATCTCCTTTAAAACAAACTAAGAGATTACAATATATAGCACTCCAAAAAAGACTTGGGCACTTGTTTTCATGAAAAAGACCCATGTTGAATTGAATGCCTTCAATGCGCCTTCAATTTTATCTAGAGGGACCATGCTAAGAACAGTGCACTGCCATAACTATGGCGTGTCCATTCCTCTAATATGTCTCTTCCTTAGTATGGACTGTCTGGTCCTTTTCTTGATGTCTGCGCAGCTATCTAATTTGTCATTACTTCATGGAAGAAAAATAGGTCACGTCCTTGATTTGGCGTGCTTAGAAGTCTAATTGATCAGCTATTTCACCTACTAAAAATAACTCCTTTGAAGATATTTTGGCCTTTCCCTATTTGTGCTACAATTTGAGCTCTCAAGCTATCTTTTCCCTTTCTAGTTTTGTCTTTTCCTGGCATTTGAGCTCTCAGGGTTATATCCTCGACTTTGCCAGCTCTTTACGCTTTTCCATCAGTGGTTCTTTCCTTTGGCATTTTGGCCTTTGAATGCATTCAAGCCCATGCTCAAGCTTTGGCCACTTTTTGTTGATCTCAGCAGGTGACATGTGGCATGTTCTGCTTAACTTATAGAGGCTTTAGAAACCTTTGAGAGTCATGCAGATAATGATGCATGTCAGCTTCCACTCTACCTTAGAAACAATATAGAAACATTCGAGACTCATTCAGATTCACACGAACGATGCCACTTGTCGTGCTCTGCTTGACCTTAGTAACTCATTCAGGGCCCACCATAGACCTTACAAAACAAAAGGGAGAGACAGCGGATGTTGACACTTGTTGTGCTCTTCCGAGCTTTTCAAGGGACACGTGGCATGTTCTGCATAATTTAGCAATCACACAGATGATGACACTTGGAGTGCTCCACTCTCGGGCTTTTTCCTTTCAGGTATTCCTTTAGTCAGGCTTATTTCCTTCAGACAAAAGTCTAAAGGAATTCCTTCGAGCTTTGCCTTAGTCATTTTCCCATGTAAAATACTTTTGAAAGAATTATAACAACTCTTTCACTTAATAATTTTCTTTAGACAAAAATTCTGAAGGAAATGTTCCCTATCGGCCTTTGAACAAATCCAAAGGAATTCTATCTTTTATGTCTTCTCTTTGACCTTGAACCAATGTTGTCTGCCCTCCGCAAGGGTACTTGCCTCTAGTTCACTACCCTCCACAAGGGCATTTGTTCCTTTGGCTTTGGGGCAGCCCCTTAAACCTGCCAATTGAACCAACTTTGGTTCAACGAGTCAATGGTTCAATCGGTTCATTCTTCGTTATTTGGCCAAGTCTTTTTGATCTTTTGAACCAAGCGCGTTGAACCAATTGGTCATTGAACTGTTGAACCAAAATGGTTCAAGGTTCAACGATTCAAGCCTTTATTTTTTCACTAAGTGTTTAAAGCCATGGAATGGTTGAACTTTGAACCTTGACAAATGTGCTTAACTTTTGCCGATGACGTTGAACCTTTGAACCCATTGAACCCATTGAACCAAAATGGTTCAAGGTTCAACGGTTCAATGGTTCATTCCTTGCTCTTTGAAGCTTGTCGATTGAATTCTTTTAGTTGAACTTGCCTGCAGAAGCCTTTAAACTTGTTGAACCTACTAATTTAAAGCATGTTGAGTCCATAGAAACATATCTATAGAGTCCATAGATTTATGGAAAAGCTCTAAAACATGAATAACTTGAATGTTCAGAACAATTTTTGAAAAGGGGAGAGAGGATTTTGGTCTATTGAACCAAAATAGTTCATAGGTTGTCCCAAAAATGAGTGATATTTTTGGGGACAACACTTAGGACATTTTGTTCGAAGGAAACCTTTCCTTTGCCTTAGCCACTTTCTGTTGAGCCTTTGATCATTCCTTCAGACATTTTGTTCGAAGGATTTCACTTGTAAAATTAGCTGTAAAAAATCTTTCTGAAGTATATCTTTTTATTCTCTTTTGTTCACTGCCCTCCACAAGGGCACTTGCCCTTCAAGCTTTAGGAGATTCCTTTGAACTTTTCGATTGAACTAACTGATTAAACCGATTAACATTTCAACAGTTCAATCTTGTGTTCTACTCATTCAATTGACCGCTTGAACCAATCTTGTTGAACCTTTAAACTTTTGAACTTTTTTAGTTCAAGGTTCAACAGTTCAACAGTTCAATCTTCCTTCTTTTCACTAAGTCTTTGAAGCCATTGAACTTGTTGAAGCATTTAACTCTTTAAGCTTGTCGATGTCGTTGAAACTTTGAACCTGTTAGAAGTAGGGTTCAATGGTTCAATAGTTCAATTTTTTTTTTGAAGCTTATCGATGAACCTTTTGGTTGAACCTCAACGTTAAACCAATCTTGAAATTGCCTAAGTGTTGGGAACTTGTTCCTTTGTGAGAGCTTTCCTGTTAAAGTCATTAAACCTATTGAACTAAGAGTCCCTTAGCTAAAAAATCTTGAATAATAAAGAATTTGCATACTCAAAACAATTTTTTGAGAAGGGAAGAGAGAATTTTGGCCTGCAGGACCAAAATAGTTCATATGTTGTCCCAAAAATGAGTGACAACTTTTGGGAACAACAGCTAGCTCCAGTTGGGGAACTTCCTTCAATTGAAATTTTGGAATAGCTGAGGGGAGTAGAAACTAGAATCTCTAATGCCTTCAAGTATTCCATTGGGCTACGGAGTTGTGCTAACCAAAAAAGAAAGGCGCCAAAAATGAAAATAAAAAGCACTAAATAGAACTAAAGACTATACAAATATACATATGTACAGATGATCTTATCTGATACTTCAAAGATTGAAGTGCTTCAGATACTGCCCATTATGAGATAGTGAAGATGGTGTTTAGTCTTGATATATCAACAAGAAACCATTTTCTCCCCAGAAGCGATGATTTGCGAATGGACCTCTACACCAGGAATCAAATTTTCTATGATGTAATTGTTCAGCTGATGACTGTTTATTAGCAGAGAGACATAAAATGGTTTAGTCCTTTCAGGAGCAACAAGAAAAGCAATGACAAAGTTATTTCAAGTGGATGTGGGAGTCACCTTTGAAATAGTTGGTCTTGTAGGAATGGTTTTATTTTTCACACATTCCACTAACCTATCTAACTGCTCAGGGTTGGATTGTAGGAATTCAAATTCAGACATTTGAATTTTAGTATTTTGGACATGGTCGTCTATGTCAAATGCCTAAAATGAATTATGAATAGGTGAAGGGAGTTCATCCTTCTAGTTTTTAAGAGGGGGAGGACTGATCTGCGAAATTGAAGTTGAAGGTGCAGAAATGTTTACGGTACTTACTTTTTTAGCGATCACCGGGTCCTTTGCTTGAAAAGGTAGAGTGGTTCCTCGTTTGGCAATTGAAATTACAGGTTGAGGTCACTCCTCTATTTTTTATTTATCAACTTGTTGGGCTGACTAGTTCTTGGATCGAGTGAATACAATGTATGATCCCTCAACTGCTTTACCTTCACTTCTGGGTTCATCCTGGTAATTTAGGAAACCAATGTTGGAGTCACCAACTGATTCTTCTTGATCTTCTACAAAGAGATCAACGTCATTTTCTGGGTTCAACTTAGGATGAAAGGAGAAATTTGATTCTACTTCAAGATATCTAACTACTGAATTGGTTGGAGGTGTTTCAATGGCCAATTTCTCCTTAGGGGGAGGAAGATGATTTGGTTGCCCTTGATTTGTAGTAGCATTGCCTTGGTATGACTAATTAGGGAATGTCCTCTTTGGTATATCTCTATATGAAGGGGCAGATGACATCCCTTGTGCCATTTTCTTTTTGAGAGCAAGCAACTCATTTATCAGCTTCTGCACCATTGGATTAGTGGTGTCTGTAGATGAATATTTTGAGGATGAAGAAGTTTTACCTTTGTTAGGATCTCTTTTTATCTTTCCTACTAAGATAAGATCATCCTCCACCTCAGTGGCTAAATCTTGAGCAATAACAAGGTCTATGCAGCCAGCACGTCTCAACAAAAAACTTACTTCAGGTAGCTATGAGTTGATGAAGAAATATTTAAGGTTCTCAGGTGTTAGCTGAGTAATTGTAGGAATCATGTTCCTCAACTTGTCAAATTTAGCAATGAAGTCCCTCATAGGTTCATGAGGCTCTTTCTTCATCTATGTGAGCTGGGCCAGCAAGGTATGTGCATCTTCTACAGGCTTAAACCTGGCTTTAAACTTAGCTTTGAGAGTGTTCCAGTCAGTCACAGTCTGGGCCTGTAGATGATAGAACCAGTCTACAGTAGCACCTTACAATATTTCTACAAACAACCTGACTGTTACATCCTCATACTCCACGCCTATCACACTGTAGGCTATGCTGAAAGCTATAATGTGTTCATCAGGATGAACTCTCCCATCACCAAAGAATTTAAGGAAATTCTTCCTTGAACTACGTGGTAGCTCATGTAGAGGTGGAGTTAAATTAAGTGGGTCAGAGTTACCCCAGGGGCCTTGAACTGCCATGATTTGATTATGGAAAGGGAGGATAACAAATATGGGTGGAGTATGTATAAGCAAAGCTCTACTAATAGCAAAAAAAGAAGCTCTGCCTTGTATTGGTGACCTGGTGTTAATAGCAGAAAGACTCCTAGTTCGTTGAACTTAAAGTTGTGGAGGAAACAAATCAAAATTACCTTACTGCACTAACTCAAAAATAGGGTCAACAACACCTTGGGCTCTCTGGCTTCTAGTATAGCATGGAGTTGCCAGATTGTAGAATAAAAATAGAAAAGAACTGGCCCTACTTTAGCTTGAAGCTTGAGGCTTCAAACTGCTTGTTCTTCCCCAGCGGAGTCACCAAAAAATTGTTGGCATGAAGCTGGTAGTGTTCTTTCCTACTTCACGTCGTTCCCCAGCGATATGAAATGCTTCAATTTGAATAGACTGGAAAAGGACTGGAAATGCTCGTCGATCCCTAGCGGAGTCACCAAAAAATGTTGGCATGATGATGGCAGTGTTCTTTCCTACTTCATGTCATTCCCCAGTAATATGAAATGGTTCAATTTGAATAGACTAGAAAAGGACTGGAAATGCTCATCGATCCCCAACAGAGTCACCAAAAAACTATTGGCATGGAGCTGGAGGAAAGTGGAAAAAGAAGTGAAACATTTGATCCCCAGTGGAGTCGCCAAAAAAAATTTGGGTGAATATTTTGTCACTAGCTAACTAATGAGCAAAATAGGTCATTTCAACCACAACATAGGGAGATAGATCAACCAGATGTGCAGGTTTACCACATCAAAAGGGGACAAATCTCTCTTCTCATCAAGGGGAGGTTCCCTATAAATATGAGGAGCTATATACTATATATATGCAAAAAATAACACTCAGGGATAGAACAACACCATCCATCTCTCTTCTTTTAGAGATGATGTTCATAAACAAAAGAGAAATTTAGGTGAAAACACTGAAGGCACTTCTCTTCTTTCAGAAGTGGTCTTGCAGCAAATAGTAGTTCTTTCTGATAGGTAACAAGTAATTGGTAACAGGGGGCGTAGTAACCAACAAAAATAGGTGTAGCACAAAGTCTCCACCTCAACTGCCCAAGAGTGAAATATGAAGGATAATGAGGGCACAAAGTCGTCTCAAGGTCTTTTACACAGAAAGAAACTAAAAACACACACACTAAAGACAATTTGTGGTAGCACAAAGTCTCTCCATAATTGGCTTCAGGACACCTTCCTGATTACTTCCACTAATTCTGCTTACTTCATTAAAATGAACAAAAATGCATTCAGGAAACAGACATAAGAACAATCTCCTAAATGACACAAGCTATTATAGCACAAAGTCTGGAAGTAACCTGCTTTCTCATTTACATAAAGAAATATGATCAATAATCTAAGCTCAAAGTCTCAGTAATCGCCTTTCAATTTTGGCAGAGTTTTGCTTCTAAAACTAGAATTTCTCCCTTGCATAAAATAGAAGATTACAATATATAGCAGCCAAGAAAGGCTTGGCACTTTGTTTCATGGAACAGGCCATATTACATTCAATGCCTTAAATGCATTTTCAATTTTGTCAAGGGGCCATGCTGGAATAGAACATCTGCCTTAACAGTGGCATGTCAATTCATCTCAAATATCTTCTCCTCAGCATGGGTTGTCTAGTCCTTTTCTTGATATATGTGCAGTTGTCTCCTCACCTTTATTCAAAAAGAGAAAAATAGGTTGTGCCTTTTAATGCTTGCGAGCTCAGATGTCTACTTGGTGGACTGTTCCACCTACTAGAAATAACTCCTATGTAGATATATTTGGTCTTTCCCTCTTTTTTTTTGAAATTTGAGCTCTTGGGCTATCTTTTACCTTTCTTCTGGTTCTTTCAACTCCTTCAGTTGGTCGCTGAGTTTGTTTTTAGGTTCCTCGCCACATTTCAAAATCAACGAATATTTCATTACCCTGAATTTGACGTTTGTGGGGACGTCATTGGTCACTGGTTGCTTGAACCATTTTGAACCATGAACTTTTGAACCTTTGAAAGTTCATTGGTTCACTGGTTTAGCGGTTTAGGGAGCCTTCTTAACTCCTTAGTTTTGTCGCTTCTTCAGTTCATTCACTTTCTTGGTTCATTAACTTGAACCATCTCTCTAAACTGGTCTCTGGAATCTTTCACTTCTTTCCTTTGTTCAGATCTTTCATTGAATTGTTGAACCCGTTAAATCTTTGAACTAATTTGGTTCAAGGTTTAAAGGTTCATCCTCCTTCTTAGAAGCCTTTGTTTTCTCTAAGTCTTTCGAAGCTTTGAAATTCCTTCAGCTTTATCAAGCCTATAGAGTCCGTAGAAATAAGCCTATAGAGTCTGTAAAAACTAGTCTGCAGAGTCCATAGAAACTAGCCTACAGAGTCTGTATAAACTAAGCCTACAGAGTCTATAGAAACAAGCTTGCATAGTCCATTAAAACTAGTCTGTAAAAATTAAGCCTACAGAGTCTGTAGAAACAAGCCTACAGAGTCTGTAGAAATCAGCCTGCAGAGTCCATAGAACAAGCCTACGGGCCTTTGATCATTCCTTTGGCTTTATATCTTTGGAACCTCCCGAAGGGAAGGTGTCCCTTCGGGCCTTGAGAAAGGTCCATTTCTTGGTCGCCAAGAGCCTCCTGTAAGGGTACCTACCCTTCAGGGTCCTTCAAGCGGTCTTCGGGCGGTCTTCTTCTTCAATTCCTTCAGACAAAATGTCTGAAGGAAACCTTTCCTTTGCCTTAACCACTTTCTGTCGGGCCTTTGATCATTCCTTAAGACATTTTATCCGAAGGGTTTCCCTTGTAAAATTAGCCGCGAAAAATATTTCCAAAGGATATCTTTTTGTTCCCTTTTGTTCACTACCCTCTGCAAGGACACTTGCCCTTTAGGCTTTAGGAGACTCCTTTAAAGCTTCCAATTGAACCGACCAATGGTTCAATGGTTCAACGGTTCAATCTTCCTTCTTTTCGCTAAGTCTTTTGAAGCCGTTGAACTTGTCGAAGTGGTTGAACTTTAAACTTTTGTTAAAACGTTTAACTCTTTAAGCTTGTTGATGTCGTTGAACCTTTGAACCCATTGAACATGTTGGAAGCGGGGTTCAATGGTTCAATGGTTCAATTCTTTGTTTGAAGCTTGTTGATGAACCTTTTGGTTGAACCTCGACGTTGAACCAATCTTGAAATTGCCTAAGTGTTGGGAACTTGTTCCTCTGTGAGAGCTCACCTTTTGAAGTCGTTGAACCTATTGAACATGCGAGTCCCTTAGCTAAAAAAGCTTGAATAATGATGAATTTGCATGCTTAGAACAATTTTTTGAGAAGGGAAGAGAGAATTTTGGCCTGTAGGACCAAAATAGTTCATATGTTGTCCCAAAAATGAGTGATAGATTTTGGGAACAACACCATCGAAGAAAAACTAGTGGCATTATCTACTACAATCTTCTGAGGAACACCAAAATGTACCAATATATTTTGTTTGAGAAAATCACATACCACTTCTAAAGTAGTTCTCTTCACAGGGATTGCTTTAACCCATTTCCTAAAATAATTAGTTGTTAAAATATGTGTAAGACCAGCACTTGATGAAGGTGAAAGAGGCCCAATGAAGTCTAATCCCCATTATTTGAAAGGTTCTTCAATAATGACAAGTCTCAGAGGTAATGCTACAAGTTGTGGTCTTCTCGAGAATAATTTGCATTTTTCACAGTTAGCTACCCATTTATATGCATCTTTGAACATGCCTGGCCAATAATAACAATTTTTAAGAATTTTGAAGGCTGTGACTGATGAAGAGAAATATCTGCCATAGGCTTCATTATGAAAAACTTCTAACAGTTTGAATTGTTGTTCTTTATCTACAAATCTCAGAAAGGTTCCATCTAGTCCCCTTTTGTATAGGACATCACCCCATATCACATATTTTGCAGATTTTAACTTTAGATTTCTTTTCTCCTTCAGGGATAAATGACTGGGACATTTTCCATAAGTAAGATATTATGCCACGTTTAGGAACCAAGGATCTTGTAAGCTCACCAATAGGACAGTAGGGAGTTCTTCTTTTTCTTCTTTACTTCTAGCTATTAATTTGCACAAACCTTGACTTCTAAATAATTTGGTTGGCTTAATCTCCTGATCGTATTCTTGAATTTTATCAACCCATGTTGCTCTATTGTTCATCCCAACCTCTTTCTGAGTCAAAATGCTTTTCACAGCCGAACTAAGAACAAATACAATTGAATGAGAATGAAGTATATAATATTTGAATTGTTTAATAGCCTTTACTATAGCAAAAGCTTGTTTCTCAGCCAAAGAATATTTAAGTTCATATTTCTTGAGAGGAACACTCATAAAGGCTATTGGAGCTTACTTCATTTTTCTGTAACAAGATCCCAGACATGGTATGTTTCGAAGCATAAAAGAAAACAACAAAATCTTTTTGGAAATTGGGATTTACCAAAGTAGGTGTTTGTGCAATTGCTTATTTAATATCTTCAAATGATTTCTTAGCAGCTTCATTTCATTTGAATGGTTATGTTTCACTCATCATCCCCATAATATGCTTTGTAATTTTAGCAAAATAAGGAATGAACCTTCTGAGAAAATTAATCTGACCAAAGAAAGACTTAACTCTAGTCTTATTAGAAGGAAGACTTAACTGTTGTGTTGCTCTAACTCTTTTTGGGTCAATTTTGATTCCACCTTTTGAGACTAGGTGTCCCAATAATTTCCCTTTTTTAACATAGAAAACTAAATTCTTAGGATTAAGAGATATCCCATGACTACATCATCTTTGTAAAACAGTCTCTAGATCTTTCAGATGATCCTCTCTTTTTCTAGAGAAAATAGTCAAATCATCAAGATAAATGACAATAATCCTATCTTTAAAATCTTTAAAGGATGAATCCATCACTCGTTGGAAAGTTGTGCCAGCATTAAACCAATCAAAAGGCATATGGTTATAAGCAAAATTTCCTCGAAGTGTAGTGAAAGTAGTTTTATGTTGGTCAGTTGCAGCCACACTTATCTGGTTATAATCTGAGAACCTATCTAATATGGACATCATTTCTGATCTAGCAACAGTTTGCAAGATGTGATCTATCATAGGTAAGGGATAATTATCTTTTAAGCTAGCTTAGTTTAGGTTCCTGAAGTCAATACAAATTCTTATTTCCCCATTCTTTTTGCACATTAGGACAATATTTGCAACCTAGGTAGAGTGATGAACTGGATAAATAATCCTGGCCTTCAACATCTTGTCAGTCTCTTTAAAGATAGCCTCAGCAACCTTTGGGTTGTAATTTCTCAGCTTCTGTCTGAATGGAATTGCATTTTCTTTCAAAATAATATGGTGTTGAAATTGTCCACATCAAAAATCTTTAAGGTCATCATAGCACCAAGTAAAGAAATCTTTATAATTAATCAAGAGATTAATTAATTTTTTTCTCTTCTAATGAACAACACCTTCCAATGGAGATCCATTTAGGGTCAGTTTCACTTCCAATATACTGTAAACTTAGACTTAGGATCATCGGAAGGATATACTGTAAACTTGCATTTAGGTTCAGGTTCAAGTTGAACCTTTTGCTTTCCCACTAGAATCATAGCTTCTGACCAATTCAATTTAATCTACCCTCCCAAATCTTTACAAAAAGTTCTGCTCAACATTCCATAACTAGCAAGGATATCAACCACCAAAATAGTCAACTTCACCTTTTTATCAGGATAGGCTGCAAGAGCAACTCGTGCATCTTTAATTTGTCTGAGCAAAGAGATTTGTTTGCCATCCATGGATTAATATCTACCAAATGTTTTTGTAAGAGTCAAGACTAAGGCTTTGGCTATAGAACAAGGCATTATATTATCAGAATCACTTGAGTCTATGATACAATTATTGAGTTTATGACTATTTATGAATAAAGAAACATAAAATGGGTTGGATTTCATATCAGTTGTATAACAAGTATCATTAGAAGAATTGAAGGTCATTCTAGAAGTATGAGTAGGTGATTCAGGTGGAGAAGTAAATAATTAGGCAATGGGAGTGTCAATGTTTACATTTATTTGACTTTCAAGTTCAGCTTGTGAAGGACTATTTTTGACATATTTAATCAATTTATCAAGTTCTCTGGGTTTCAACCTAAGATATTCAGCAGGGGATATCTGAATTTTTATAGACTTACAAAATTCTATAATATCAAAAGAAGTTTCACAATCATTTTTTTGTAACAATTTATTTTCTTGTATTTTAGCATCAGAAGTTTTAGTAGAAGGTTCCTTACTTTTAACGGGAACTTCTTGAGTATTAGAAGACTTTAGTTCTTTTGACTTCTAGTAAGCACAGCACATGAAGGATCTTCAAGAGTAACCAATATTTAACCTCTTCTTTTTGAATCGAAATCATATTCTAGGAAATGTATTTCAGAGTTGCCATGTCTCTCAGAGCTCCTTTTTTCTTTAGTAATTTCCCCTAAGACATCTTGAGTAGCAATCATTTAATTAAATCTAAGCATCTCTAGACAAGAATTTCCATCATGATCAGTGGTCAAATGAAAAATACACATGTTATTTCTTCCAGGAGGGGCTTCAATAGCCAATCTTGCTTGTGCTGATGCAAGTGTTAATGCCTTACTAATATTTATTTGTTGATTTTTCCTACCAATATCTTGATATGTCTATTGGAATGAAGTACTAGATTTTGGTAATTGTCTTTTAAGAGCAATCATATCATTGACTAATCTTTAAACTACATGATCTGTAGAGGATGAAGGATTAGCATTGGGTACTTGAACTTTTTTTCTTCCATTTTTTGGCCATAATAAGATCATCTTCTAACTCAACTACCAATGATTATGCATCTGTCAAATTGATAATTGCACCTCTTCTGAGATGAAAACTTATATTATAAGGCATAAAATTAATAAAGAAACATTTTTTATTTTTAGCAGTTGATCTTTTAGCAATAGGTATCTTGTGCACAATTCTATTAAATTTGGCTATAAATTTCCTCATGGGTTCATGTATCTCCTTCTTGAGCTGGGTTAACTGAGCAAGAAGGGAATGTTCATCTTCTACACTTTTGAATCTCTTTTCAAATACAGTCTTCATATCATTCTAACTTGTGATTGAGGAATCAGTTAGATGATAAAACCATTGTGCTACAATATCATTTAATGTTTGCACAAAAAGCTTTATGGCTACATCTTGATGTTGTATGCCTAACACACCACATGCCACTGCAAAGGCACTCAAATGTTCCTTTGGTGATTGTTTTCCATCTCCATTAAATTTGTGAAAATTTTCCCTTGCATTTTTAGGCAAAGGATTTAGGTTGGCCCCTAAATTTAGAGGTCCTATGGTTGCACCCCAAGGTTGGGCCATTAGAAGAAAACTTATGGCAAAAGGAAAGATAGTACCAGAAAGGGCTAAGGCTTGACGGACAGAAGATGTAGAGGGTTTGGGAGGGCTAGGAGGTCTACTTCTAGCTTTTCTAATGTGAGTAGGAATATAAGGAAAATTCAAATTTTGCAATGCTTGAAAAGTAGAATCTTTAATTTCATCTCTTCTCAAATACCTTATGTACCTTCTGGAATCTAGCTTAAGATATAATAATTATTAACTTTGATGTTGCTCTTAATCTTTTCACATTTCAGGAGGTTTAATTCCTTGTTTCATTTTCTGCTTGTCTTCTTATTTGTCTGAGTAATAGCAATCTTCTATTATCATCCAATTCTTCTTCTTTTTCTAATATTCTACTTGTCAATCTATAATCATCAATATTCTGATGAGAACACCAAGCAAGAGTATTTAACTGGCTAATTATATCTTCCTGTTCGTCTTGAAAACCAAGATTAGGTTGTAAAATAGGAATTATATTTTCATGAGGAAGCACCATTGTTGTCTCATATTAAGGTGACCAAATCAATTTTGTTCCCCAACGGAGTCGCCAAAAAACTATTGGCTAACAGATTTGTCCTTATATAAAAATATTTAATTTTGACTCCATACCCTTCTCTCAAGAACAAATAAGTTAAACAACAAATGGGTGAACTATCAAGACTAGTTCCCCTATGAATTAAGGTATAGCTCCCTTTAAGATTTTCAGTGAATTTAAATATTCAAATACACTTTTAACTAGAAAGTGCTTAAAGGCAGACTAACATCCATACATCATTATGTTATGAATGTAAGATTTTATAACAGCAATAGGTAACAGAATACACAGATTCTATTTTCAATAAATATTAAATAAATAAATTTATATATTGCTGAGCTAGTAAAGAATAAAACACATATAACGAATTGTCTAAATGGAAAAGTAATCACTATATGAAAGAAGGTTTTGCATAGAAAACCCAACTTCAAATACTCAAACACACAGATCCAAGTATGCAAAAATTAATTATCCTTTTCATTCACAGATGAAAATGTTTCAGACAAACATCACATATATTACTAACAATAGTGGTTCAGTTCTCTAATTTTCTAACTCATTTTTCCTTTTCTCTATCTCTCCCTTTGTCTTTTTACAATCAAAAATATATATAGTTTCCATAACTAATCCACCTGTCAAACTAAACCAGAGTTAAAGTAACTCTGACCTATATGGGATTTAATTTTCTACAAATTCAATAAAGATCAAGTTTTGAATAGAAAAGTAACTGAATAATTGAATTTAAAAACTATGTTAGTAAAGTCATTGTTGAAGTGACGAGTTAGGATCTCTAGATTTGCTTTGTTCAATTGGGTAGACACGTTGAATTTTTTACTCCTGAAATACTGTAATGAACTCCTAAATTTTTAAAAGATTGGGAATGTTGATGTGTTTTATCCTTGCTTTCCAAATGTTTTCTTCTCTTTGTATTTTTTCCATATTTTTTGTGTGCTCTAGGAGCATGTCGATACAGCAACAAAGAAGTGACTCTACCTTTGAAATCTGAGAGAAGTTTTTGGTTGAGAAGCTATCACTTTCTTTAATGAAGTTAATCTTTTGCCTAAAGGACTGAATCATAGCATTGATGTCTTTGTCTAATTTTCTATCATATTTTAAGTAGTTGATATCAATGCTCTGTAGATCATGCTATAATGATTGAATGAATTCAGTTATTTCTTTGATCATTTTTTGTGATTTCCAATCATGCTTGCATGGATACTGAATTTCTCCATTCAACATTTTTCTTACTTGCATATAATATATCTTCATCTAGTCCTGTCAAGTTCTTTTCTGACAAAAACTTTGATATCCCATATTTTTGCACTTTATCAATCTGATTCATCATGTTCATGCATTTTAATTCCTCTTTTATCCATAAAGCATTATGAGTCTTCAAATCTTCAACAGTGATTGTTGTCAGATCATATACATTCTTCAATTTATGAATGTATTTTGTACCTTTCAAGATGATGCCATCCAACCAACTATCAAATACTCTGGTAATAATTTTGCATCTATGTATCTGATCCAGCATCTTTTGATTGATAGGAGATTTCATATCAAAAATCATGGGCATTTGAGAAATTGGTTGTGGATATGAACTATGAATGGCAATAATATACTCTGCCATTGACCGCACAGTTTATTTGAACTCTCTTTTATCCTTTTCATCCTTCCAAGTTGTTCTAACTATCCTTTTAGTGGACGCTTCTAAATGATGAACATCCACGGCACGTGATGCAGTCCCAAGGTCTACCTTTTTAACTATAAAATCCTGAACAGTAGGATCTTAAACTTCTTCATTGATTTTTGGCTGGGCAATTTCTGCATTCTAGTTCCCTTTGTTTGGGTCAACATCTACCCTGAATGTCATTTCTAACTTTTTGGATTTAGGAGCTTTCCCTAAACACTTACACACCATATCTTCCAAGGGTAAAGAAAAAGGAATTACTTTCCTTTTATGACTGATTGAACTTTCTAGCCATTTAGGTGTAGAAGCTGAGGCTTCTCTATCAAGATTTGGTTGATCAGAAGGTACAGTTGAAATAATCATTAATTCAATAGAATCAGAAGGAATCACTGTCTATTGATCTGTATTCACCTTTTCCACCATTGGTGAATCAGATTCTTTATCACCTTTGATTTCTCTTGAATCCTCTTCATAATTCAAATCCACAATCACTTTTTCAAAAATTTGATTTTTCTTCTTGCTCTAAGTCCTTGACCTGGTGACACAAGGAGGTAGGGTAGTTACAAGGGCCTTCTCAGATTCTTTTATGATAGGGTTTCTTCTATTTTTTTACTTGGAAGTACCTACATCACAGATAGCAATACGCTAGTTAGATGAGCTTATTGGGAATGGAGATTCAATTATTGTTGTACATTGTTGGGAGACTATATTTTGACCTCCTCCCATTTTTTGCTCTCTTAGCCAGTTTTTAGTTCTCCTTATTACTGGATGAGTCTTGACTTCAATTCTATCTTATTTACTTTTTTCCCAGTTAATTTTTGGAATAGGTGATTGTTTTATTTTCTCAAATTGTGGATCAGTCCCCTGTTCATCATTGTCAACAATTTCAAAAATGTCCATGTTTAATTTAAGGGTAATTATCTGCCCTAAGGAAAACCTAGACCACAGTCTTGTTCTGACTTCAAATTCATCTGAACAATCCTCCCATTAATATTCCAATTGGGTAATATGTGAAAACCCTGCTTTAAAATCCAAATTATCCTTGACGAAACCTTTGCTGTCAAATTTGAATCTAGCTGTGAAGGACAAAAAATTGAATTTCTTAAGGTCCAATTCTAAATTCAAAGCATTAGATGTTGTTTTGCATGAATAATGTCCAAGTTTAATAGGAAAAGATATACCAAATTTATTCTTCGTTAGGAATTTTTTATCTACATGTGCTAATTGCCTGTAGACTTCTATTAGCACAAATCGATCAAAAACATATTTGGGTAACCTCAAGGGTTCACCATCAAAACCCCTAACTCTAATGTAAGTGAACCTAGAAAATTGAATGAAGAAACTACCATAAAGGGTAAATGTTAATCAACTACATATCTTCTTTAGATAACCTTTTATTAATATTGTCTGACAGTTTAAAAGTCATTTTCCCATTAAAGACATCATTGGCTCTCCTGTAATCCTCATAGCAATTACGCATTTGCAACTGTGGGTAATAGTCATAAATTTTATTGTCTTCAGCCAAGGATGCATGTGGTAACCCTACCCATTGTCTCATAGAATCCAAGCAATAGAGGAGGTACGAAGACATATAAAATTCTCTATTTCCCAAACAATTACTTAAACCCTAATGTAAACATTCAGCTACAATTTCTACCCAATCCAAAAATTGTTCTCCTTGTAGAATCACCTGTATGAAGAAGTACATCCAATCTTCCCAATATTATGCATGGGCATTGCCTTTCATCCTATGTAGTAATACCATGATATCTTGTACTTATGAAATAATATGATTTCTTGTTAATGGCCTAGGCAATCTTGAACCCCCTTTTTGGAATTTTAAAAGCCAATTCCTACCAATCCCACTTTTGTAAATTGTGTTCTGCATTGAAAAGTAACCATAGGAAGAAGTAATACTAAGTTCAGAGTATGGTTCTTTGGGAGGGATTCTCATCATAGACATTAGGGTTTGTCTGTTGATATGCAATAAAACATTGCCATTTTCAACCTTGATACACCTGTTATGAGGTTCATATCTATTCATACATTCAATGACTAATTTAGGACATTGTATAGCCATGGGAAAGGTTGCAGCTTCAACTAAACCACTTTCTACAATTTTTTGCATCATAGGATTTGACAGAGGATTTCTAGCCCTTTCCTTAAAATCTTCCAAATCATATTGGACTAAAGAGGTGTCCCCAATTTTAGGTGGAGAATATATGAGACCAAGACCATGTTTGTAATCAAGACAAGCGGATTTCATGGCTACAAGTCAGAGAATATAATGAAAAGAGAATGTTTTGAATTTTTAAATAATGCCATAAATTCAAAAAGATCCCTCTTTCCAACCAAGTAAAGGAAATAACTTATAGTAAGAGTGAAACTCACCTTAAATTTATCTGAAATCACTGCAGATTCAAGCAATTGAATATCTTATATCACCTGTGATGTTCTCTTTTGTATCGCCCAGTATGCTTGTTTGTTGAATTTAAATTGTTTTCTCTCGATGTAGACATTAACCAAATTAAATGATTAAATCGAGACAATATGTGCTAAACATGCTTGATAAGACACGCATTCTGACATATGCATTAATGACAAGCATATTTTATGTGTGATTTTGATGAGTAATGATTATCTGTAACCTTGTGAAAATTCAAATTTTTTTACTTTATAGTGAGTTTTTGATATATTCTTCTCTAAAACTCCCACTAATTTTAACTTCGAGAAAGCCTCAAGGAGAGATGAGAGTATAGTCATTGAACCATTGACATATAAATTTTTTGAAAGTTGTGGTTCAACTTCGGAGTTCAATGATATGAAATGAAATACACATACCAATTGAAAGTCATATGATCTTTCCAAAAACTTTAAACTTTAAAACTTAGAACCGTTGAACTCTTTGAACTTAAGACATTGAATTGTTGAACTATTGAACTCAATACATTGAACCGTTGAATTGTTGAACTCTTAAAAAGGGTTCAAATTAAACCGTTAGGTTCAAAGACGTAATTAAAATACAAAGGAACAATGCATTTTGAGAAACATTGAACCATTGAACTTTTCTATGTAGGTTCAAGCGATTTATTAATTTAGAAAAGGGAACTAAGTGAACATGACTCTTTAGAAAGCATCAAATATTGAACTCTTTGAACCATTGAACTCTTGAACCTTTGAACCATTGAACTCTGAGAAAGGTTCAAGTTCAAAGGTTTAATTCTTTTAGAAAGTTCACACACAGGAAACGATAGGTGGGTGAACTTATTTTTTAGAAAATTTCACAAAAAAATGAATAAGGGTGACTCAAAAGCTAACATTGGCTCTGATTGGGGACTATATTTTATAACAAAATGCAAAGAACTCAAAAAATTTGGTTATGCGGACTAGAATATAGCAACAGAAGAAAAGAAGAAAGACAAACCAAAAATGAGAAAGGAAAACACAAAACACAATAACAAAAGAAAAGGCTATGTACAAAATAGGGGACACTTATTTCACAGTCGGTACAACTTGAGATCCTGTCCATTATAGGACAAGGGTAAAATAGCTCCATCAAGATATTCCAATTTAAAAGAATTAGGACCCAGTACCTGATGAATTTTGAAAGGTCCTTTCCAAAGTGAATCAAATTTACCATGTGTTCCTTTTGGTTCTCTCCTTCTATCCCATAGCAATACTTCATCTCCTTCCATGAACTTTTTAGGTCTAGTTTTCTGACCAAAAATATTTTTAACTTTGTTTTGATGAGCAGTAATATGATCAACTAGTTCATTCCTCTCCTCTTCAATCTTAGTTAAATACATAACTCTTTTCTCTAAAGAGTCTTGAAAGTAATGATCTTCAATAACATTTTTTAATCTAGCTGCAGATAATTCCAGAGGTTGTTGAGTTGTGGAGCTAAAATCTTCACCAGATGAGCAAATGCAGAGGTTGCTGGAGTTACACAGTCGCCGACATCGGTCAGGAGTCGACCAGAAGCTACCAACGTCAGTTATAAATCAGCCAACATCGGTCATACGCAGATAGACAGGGACCGACGTCGGTCACCTGTGCGTTCCAGAAGTCTATTTTCGAGGAAGAATAGATTGTTTGCATGAAAAGAGTAACTGTTAGTATTGAGTCCGCGTTTCTATTTTTGGCAGGACTGATTTGAACCTTTGATTAAGAGGTGTATCTAATGGTGGAAAATGCATAGCTCATGAATCCTAGTATTATATAATAGGATTAGATCTTCATAGTTTGTATGAGAAAAAGGGTAGACAATTCAAGGATTGAATTGGTTGTAATTGTGTGAGAGAGAACTCTTAAGGGAAAGAGATCTATACATCTGAGAGTTGTGAGAAGAAAGTGTGATTTCTTCAATTGTATTTCCTTCTAGAAGAGTTTAATACAAGTTTTCGTTGTTTCTTGTATCTCTTATTCTTTGTTGTTTCTGATTTCTAGTTACTTATTAATTCTGGTTTAATTCCATGTTTAGTTGTTTACACAAAAGTAATCAATTACTCTGCTAGATCCTAATAGAGGTAATGATAGTTGTGATCCTATTTCATAAACCAACTCAAATGGTGCCATTCCTATTGCTCTTTTTGGGGTTATCCTATCAGCCCAAAGTGCTTCGTATAATTTATTATGCCAATCTCTGGGGTTATCACTCACCAATTTCTTCATGATGGCTATCAATTTTTTATTACTGGACTCTATTTGTCCATTCCCTTAAGGATAATAATTTGATGAGTGAGAAAGAGAAATACTATGTTGATAGCAGAATGAAGTAAGTTTCATTGAAGAAAAATTGGTAGCATTATCTACTACAATATTCTAAGGAACACCAGAATGTACTAGTATATTTTCTTTGAGAAAATCACATACTACTTCTAAAGTGGTTCTCTTCACAGGGATCACTTCAACCCATTTCCTAAAATAATCAATTGCTATTAAAATGTGTGTATGACCAGCACTTGATGAAGGTGAAAGAGGCCCAACGAAGTCTAATCCCCATTGTTTGAAAGGTTCTTCAATAATGACAGGTCTCAGAGGTAATGTTTCAAGTTGTGGTCTTCCCGAGAATAATTTGCATTTTTCACAGTTAGATACCCATTTATATGCATCTTTGAACATGCCTGGCCAATAATAACAATTTCTAAGAATTTTGAAGGTTGTGACTGATGAAGATAAATGTTTGCCATAGGCTTCATTATGAAAAACTTCCAACAGTTTGAATTGTTTTTCTTTATCTACACATCTCAGAAAGGTTCCATCTAGTCCCATTTTGTATAGGACATCACCCCATATCACATATTTCACTGATTTTAACTTCATATTTCTTTTCTCCTTTGGGGATAAATGACTGGGACATTCTCCATAAGTAAGATAGTGTGCCATGTTTAGGAACCAGGGATCTTGTAAGCTCACCAATAAGACAGTAGGGAGTTTTTCTTCTTCTTCTTTATTTATGGCTATTAATTTACACAAACCTTGACCTCTAACTAATTTGGTTAGCTTAATCTCCAGATCGTATTCTTGAATTTTAGCAACCCATGTTGCTCTATTGTTCATCCCAACCTCTTGCTGAGTCAGAATGCTTTTCACAGCTAAACTAGGAATAAATACAACTGAATGAGAATGAAGTATGTAATATCTGAATTGTTTAACAACCTTTACTACAGCAAAAGCTTGTTTCTCAGCCAAAGAATATTTAAGTTCATGTTTCTTGATAGGAACACTCATAAAGGCTATTGGGGCTTCTACATTTATTTTATTTTTATGTAACAAGATGCCATACATGAAAATAACAAAATCTTTTTAGAAATCAGGATTTACCAAAGTAAGTGTTTGTGCAATTACTTATGTAATATCTTCAAATGCTTTCTTAGCAACTTCATTCCATTTGAATGCTTATTTTTCGCTCATCATCCCCATAATATGCTTTATAATTTCAGCAAAATCAGGAATGAACCTTCTAAGAAAATTAATCTGACCAAAGAAAGACTTAACTCCAGTCCTATTAGAAGGAAGACTTAATTGTTGTACTGCTCTAACTCTTTCTAGGTCAATTTTGATTACACCTTTTGAGACTAGGTGTCCCAATAATTTCCCTTCTATAACATAGAAAACTAATTTCTTAGGATTAAGAGATATCCCATGACTATGGCATCTTTGTAAAACAGTCTCTAAATGTTTCAGATGATCCTCTCTTTTTCTAGAAAAAATAGTCAAATCATCAAGATAAATGACAATAATCCTATCTTTCAAATCTTTAAAGGATGAATCCATCGCTTGTTGGAAAGTTGTGCCAGCATTAATCAAATCAAAAGGCATACGGTTATAAGCAAAAGTTCCTCGAAGTGTAGTGAAAGCAATTTTATGTTGGTCAGTTGAAGCCACACTTATCTGGTTATAACTTGAGAACCATCTAACATGGACATCATTTCTGATCTAGCAATAGTTTGCAAGATGTGATCCATCATAGGTAAGGGATAATTATCTTTTAAGTTGGCTTGGTTCAGGTTCCTGAAGTCAACATAGATTCTTATTTCCCCATTTTTTAATGTACTGGGACAATATTTGCCACCCAGGTAGAGTGATGAATTGGATAAATAATCCTTGCCTTCAACATCTTCTCAATCTCTTTAAAGATAGCCTCAGCAACCTTTGGGTTGTAATTTCTTAGCTTCTATCTGAATGGAATTGCATTTTCTTTCAAAAGAATATGGTGTTGAAACTGTCCACGTCTAAAATATTTAAGGTCATCATAGCACCAAGCAAAGACATTTTTATAATTAATCAAGAGATTAATTAATTTGTTTTTCTCTTCTGATGAACAACACCTTCCAATGGAGATCCATTTAGGGTCAGTTTCACTTCTAATATTGATTTTCTCATAATCCTCCATTTTGTCAGGATTTTGGACAGGTTTGCTTTGAGTAGATTCATCTTGTCGAGTGAACACATGTTCAAGAGAGACCAATCCTTTAGGAATTTTATTTCCTTTTAGATGAATTACTTAATCTTTTGGATTGATCCCTGAATCAAGAGTGAATTCTTTACATTCTATTTTAGAACCTTCAAAATAAGTACCCAAGAACATATCAATATTCTCCAAAAAAAATTTGATCTGTTTATTATTCTTGAAAACCTGCCAATTTTCAGCATTATTTGGGACATTAGGGTGATAAACCAATTCTATTCTATAAGAATCTTTTTTGAAATCAGGGTGTGGGAGAAGAAGAGAAGTTGACACTGCTAGAAAATCTGCCTGAGTGTTTTGGTCTCTATGAATTACTTCAATAGAAAAGGCATCAAAACATTCTATCTCATCCCAAAATCTGTTTTTATAATGTCTTAATCTGTCATTTTTAACTGAGAAAATATTTCTCACTTGTTTGACAATTAATTCAACATTTCCTTTTGCCTTGAGTATTTTTATACCTCTTCCTTTAGCTTCATTTAACCCAAGTAATAAAGCTTCAAATTAATTTCAATAGGAAAATATATACCAAATTTATTCTTCGTTGGGAATTTTTTATCTACATGTGCTAATTGCTTGCAGACTTCTATTAGCATAAATTGGTCAAAAACATATATGGGTAACCTCAAGGGTTCACCATCAAAACCCCCGACTCTAATGTAAGTGAACCTGGAAAATTAAATGAAGAAACTATCATAAATGTTAATCAGCTGCATAGCTTCTTCAGATAACCTTTTATTGATATTGTCTGACAGTTCAAAAGTCATTTTCCTAGTAAAGACATCATTAACTCTCCTATAATCCTCATAGCAATTACGCATTTGCAAATGTGGGTAATAGTCATAAATTTTACTGTCTTTGGCCAAGGATGCATGTGGCAACCCTACCCATTGTCTCGTAGAAGCAAGGCAGTAGAGGAGGTACGAAGACATATAAAATTCTCTATTTCCCAAACAATTACTTAAACCCTGATGCAAACATTCAGCTACAATTTTTGCCCAATCCAAAAATTGTTCTCCTTGTAGAATCGCCTATATGAAGTACATCCAATCTTCCCAATAATATGCATGGGCATTACCCTTCAGCCCATGTAGTAATACCATGATATCTTGTACTTCTGAAATCATATAATTTCTTGTTAATGGCCTAGGTAGTCTTGAACCCCCTTTTTGGAATTTTAAAAGCCAATTCCTAGCAATCACGCTTTTGTAAATTGTTTTCTTCATTGAAAAGTAACCATAGGAAGAAGTAATACTAAGGTCAAAGTATGGTTCTTTGGGAGAGATTCTCATCATAGGCATTCGGGTTTATCTATTGATATGCAGTAAAACATTGCCATCTATAGCCCTGATACACCTATTCTGAAGTTCATATCTATTCATACATTCAAGGACTAATTCAGGACATTGTCTAGCCATGGGAAAGGCCACAGCGTCGACTAAACCACTTTCTACAATTTTTTGCATCATAGGATTTGATAGAGGATTTCTAGCCCTTTCCTTAAAATCTTCCAAATCATATTGGACCAGAGAGGTGTCCCTAATTTTAGGCGGAGAACATATGAGACCAAGACAATGTTCGTAATCAAGACAAGCATATTTCATGGCTACAGGTCTGAGAATATAATGAAAAGTGAATGTTTTGAATTTTTAAATAATGTCTTAAATTCAAAAGGATCCTTCTTCCAACCAAGTAAAGGAAATAGCTTACAGTAAGAGTGAATCTCACCTTAAATTTATTTGAAATCACTGCAGATTCAAGCAATCAAATATCTTATATCACCTGTGTTGTCCTCTGTTGTATCACCCAATATGCTTGTTTGCTAAATTTGAATTGTTTTCTCTCGATGTAGATATTAACCAGATCAAAATATTAAATCAGGATAATACATGCTAAACATGCTTGATAAGACACACATTCTGACATATGCATTAATGATAAGCATATTTTATGCACGATTTTGATGAGTAATGATTATCTGTAACCTCATGAAAATTCAAAATTTTCCACTTTATAGTGAGTTTTCAATATATTCTCCTCTAAAACTCCCACTAATTTTAACTTAGAGAAAGCCTCGGGGCGAGATGAGAGTATAGTCATTGAACCATTGAAATTTTAAAAATTGTCGTTCAACTTTGGGGTTTAATGATATGAAATAAAATACACATACCGACTGAAAGTCATATGATCTTTCTAGAAACTTTGAACTTTAAAACTTATAACCATTGAACTCTTCAAACTTAAGACATTGAACCGTTGAACTGTTGAACTCTGAAAAAGGGTTCAAGTTCAACCATTAGGTTCAAAGACATAATTGAAATACAAAGGAACAGTGCATTTTGAGAAACATTGAACCATTGAACTTTGCTATGTAGGTTCAAGTGATAGGTTCAAGCAATTTATTAATTTTGACAAGGGAACTGAGTGAACATGACTCTTTACAAAGCATCAAATATTGAACTCTTTGAACCATCGAACTCTTGAACCTTTGAACCATTGAACTCTGAGAAAGGTTCAAGTTCAAAGGTTCAATTCTTTTAGAAAGTTCACACACAGGAAATGATAGGTGGGTGAACTTCTTTTTTAGCAAAATTCATGAAAATTTGAATAAGGGTGACTCAAAAGCTAAAAATATTCAATATAGATAGAGACATTTTTTATTGTTTTGAAAAAATTGTGTTGCATAGCTTTCTCTTTCATGTCTATGTTATAGTTTTTATGCATTTTATCTAATTGGTAGCTTAGTTTCTTGATATATTTTATAGTAGCTTATGGTTAATTAGTAAGATTTTTATCAATTAAAAATGTGCAACAATAATTTTAGGTTGATATATCTTATTTTCTTGAAATAAGTTTGTTAGGTTACTCTTTAAATTTGTGTATAAATGTCATTTGATGCAACTTCCTAGACTAAGCTATAGCTAGTCGAATGTGCTCTTTGAGATTTGCTATAATATTTTATTAAGAAATGCTACAATGGTCTTAATAACAGTAACCTTTAGTTGATAACAAGGAGTTCACTGCATTGTATTCCTCATACCTCTTTACTATTCTTATATGTTATGTGTGCTAAAGCGACAAACTGAAAGCATTAGTCGCATTTGTCTTTGTTCTAAAGCTAGTTAGGAAGAATTCACATTCTTTGTTTATAAATCCTCGTTCCTACCTTACCCTTCCCTCTATTTGTGGTTTCTTTAAATCTTGCCCAATTCAATTAAGTCCATCTCCATTCCATTCAACCTAAGTGAATCCAGGATTCATATTCATATCTAAACCATCCAAGTCAACAGTTGTTTCACTCATCACCATTCTACCACTGGTCACTACAAGACCCAATTTTGGGCCACAAATTTTGGCTAAGTACTTTTTGGAATAAATGGAATGGAGAGGTATGACACAGAAGACCATGACGTGGGATTCCATAGAATGAGAGTCTATAGTGTAGAAGGACCAAGACATAGAATAAATGTGTATGTTAAACGAAGAACCCAAGAACGAAGGACTCAAAACTCAACAGAAGACATTGGGAGTACATAAAAAGTGGAGAATGGCTACAGAGCAATTTTCAAGGATGAAAGAGAATAAGTCAAACACGAATCCAGCACCGACCCATGGGAAGATAGGTATTCAACAATGAGGATCCAGCATCGAAGAGAGAATATAAGGGCAAAAAGGCTCGAGTCCTTAGGAAATCAATGTAATTAGCTACCACAACTCAAGTGTGTTGATGATCATTGGTGAGATACCATAAGTTTAATTATTTTTTGTAACTGTTTCGTCAAGGAAAACCAAGTATAAATACCCCTACATTGAACTTTGTAAGGTTGTTGTTCAGTTAGATATCATTGATAGAGTCTATATGAGTGAGTTGCATTGTAACACTAGAATTGTGTGATCTTTAAAGATCGTTTATCAATATGATGAATGGATCTTATGTTTCCTTAATATTATTATTCAGTTGATCATGGAGATAATATTATTAGTTATCATGTATATTTTTGTTTAGTTAACTCGATTAAGGGTATTCATTACCATTACGCCATCCTTTCCTTTTTGATCATAGAGTAATGAATGTGTTAAGATCAATTACAGAATGAACATATTAATGTGTATGAGTTTGAACACCCCATTTATTAGTACACCCTCATGCAATAAAACCAACAAGAACCTATCCCTCATTGTGTGCTTTGGGTGAGCACATGATAACTCATTCTTGCATGAAATGCTAGTGTGCTAGAACATTGGGATCCTAATCACTTTGACATGTGCTTAGGGGAAGTTATGCTTACGTGAGGAAAATAATCCCAACATTTTGGTTCCATTGATAGGACCCGTAGCACTTTCCTACATGGTAGTAGAATATAATCGAATGACTATCACTTGAGAATATTGAGAGATGGGTTATTAGCATTGGGGATAATGTTGTAGTATTATTTTTCAAACTAGGAATCCTTGCATGCACATGGGTCAAACAAAATCTGTACAACTTATTATATAAGACATTCTTTGTAGAGGTACATATTCACCTTCATGTTTGGATTATAGTTTATGCTCAAGACCATTTGAGGAACTATCGACGGAAGATAACTTGGACACTAGAGTGTCACTTGGCTTTAGCATGGTTGGGAGAGCCTTGTATACATGCTATTGATGTTTGGTGGCATGGGGTTTTAAATAGTTATGTCTTAGATAATGTAGTCTCAACCTATTCATGTTTAGAGGAAGCTCAATTTCACTTCTTCTAAGAACCATATGGTAGATATATCATACACTTTCCACTAGAGGTTAAGAATCTCTTTGTAGATTCTAGACTTGAGACTTTCTCCATGGAAGGCTAAAAATTTTATTACATGAGCAATGTGATTGGTAGGGGACTAAAAGGGCACTTGTGAATTAGAATTGTTGGTTCAATATGGTAGACAATAAGTGGGAATTTTAGAAGTGAAAGTATGATGAAGCTCAGTGAAGAATTATGAGTGGAATCTATTTAGGAAGGGAATGGGAGGACTCAGGAAGTGTTGTAAGGGTCTGCATGGAAGCGAGAGAGCATAAAGCTCCCCAACCATAGGACCACACTTGACGCCATCTCAATTATACATGAGAGAAGCAAGTTAGGTAGTGGTAACTGAAGAACCTAATTTTAATAGGCCCAGTTCCATATCCACAAAATGTGCTCATGCATTTGAGTTAGACAATATATTTATACGCAATTAGGATACAGATGGTGTGAGTCAAAAATTGACCTTGTGAGAGAGACATTTATAGAACAAGTCTTAGATAGTAGTTTATTGGCTATTTCTTTTCCTTTGCATGATAATTCTATGGCATAATTTGGAATGCCTAGTAGACCAAACATAACTAGTGGGCAAAGTACCAGCTTGAATGTAGTCACTCAACCTACCTCAGCACCCAGTATCTTGGGTGCTTCTATTGTTATGGGAGGGGGAGGTGAAATCGATGATGGTTCAACTGGAGTAATTAGAGGTGTAGGAGGTAGTGGTGGACCTCCCCCATAAGGTACATGAGGGACCATAAGTGCTTCTTAGTAGACCATTATAAGCACCTGAAATGCCCATTGTATACTATGAGATGACACTCCACTTGTTAGAGTATCAAGGTGTATAAAATGTTGTAGAGCATATTCACAAGTGTGAACTTATTTGGAGAGTGCATGACATCACCTCTTCTGAATGAAAATCAACCCAATTTATGACCACCCTTATGGACCTCGTGCATAATTGGTATCAAAAGTATGATCTACAGTAAGTTATGATGGATTATGATCAACTAAAGCCAACATTCCTCTACGAATTTAATATCCTAGAGTTTAAATAATGGAGCATAACTACCTTGAAGGATATCAAGCAAGAACTCACTAAGAGTGTGTGTGAGTATGATGCACACTTCAAGATGCTTATTTCTAAACTCTCTTTTGAGATAAATACTGCTCAACATGCCCAATGGTTTGTAGGAGGTTTATTGCTCCCCTTCAGACATACCTTGTCATAGAAAACTTTCATCAACCCATGTAAGGCCTTGGAAGCTTCCCTTTACGTCGAAGTTGTTGGAAGTATTGACATAAGGATTAGTCCCTTCATGGAGGCTTGGATCATTGTAATAACATCTCAACTAAAAAATCTCATTGCACATAATGCTCATGGTACCACAGTGTTTTATGGTGTGTAGATTGTGAGTTTGAAGGCCACAACTAGAATAATTGTCCTCACAAGAATATTTGAGCCATGTTGAATCAATCTTATGAGATTTTTTAGAAGGAGCACGATAATAGGGATTGTCCTCTACTAAAATATGCCACTCAATCAAAGGTATCAACCTATTGCAAGATATGTGATGCATACACTCACAATATCAATGAATATCATCTCATTAGTGAAATTCATGGGGCATGAACACGGGGTACACGTCAGAGGTATGTTATTAATAACCAAGAGAATGGAGGTGGTTTTCATGGTCAAGTCAAGGTCATGTATGTGGAGGTGGATGTTTTCCATCATGAACCTGTTATATGTGTGATTCCCCTAAGCGCTACTAGTGTAATTTCCCAGTATATCCTAATGTGCCTTTTGTAAAAACAAACACCATCTAGAGGAGTGCCCTGACTTGTACACTATTATTATGAAGGAAAGAAATGAGAAGTGTGTCAACATGATATGTATTGAAAATTCACACTAAAAACTATGCCATGTAACTCCAATAGGTCCTAAAGTTAATATTACAACACAAAGTGGTGGTCAGTCTCAGTCTATATCCAATCACCTATTAAGAAAGTTTAATGAAAAGAGCCTCATGTCACTCACTATCCAAATGCTCAATAACAGAAGGAGGTGTTCTATGACACTATGAACCTAGTAAGATAATTATAGGGAGAGATCCAGTTCCTTAAGGATCGTGATGTTGTTACACATGTTGAAATGCAAAAAGTTAAAAACCTTCATGACACAATGCGAGATGAATTTAAATGACAACTAGATGAGGACATTGTACCCTTGTTGTGTAATTGGCTAAGGCATCATACACCTAGGACTAATGAAGATCATCATTAAACCATACATGATGATAAGAAACTCACATCCAGCCTAGCCCAAAGGGGGATAAGGAGATATTGGTTAATGCCATCATAGATGGATCGGTTATATAGGATATCTTAGTTGATACCAACTTTAAAGTAAATATTTTTACCAAGGATGCATGGTAGAATATGACCAACTTGGCTTTACAACCTTTGCCCCATGTGTTATTTATGGCCAATGAGACTCATGCCTTGCCCATTAGTGTACTTAAATATGCCACTATGGATATCCTTGATGTCACTTTCAAAGTTGATTTTGAAGTTAAAAAGTTGGTCGAAGTTGATGATTTCCCAACTCTATTGGGTCACCCATAGTATTATGCAAATAACGTTGATTTGAGCTTTAAAAAGTGCTACATCAACTTTGAGAATGATGAGCAATGCATTGTCATTCCTATGGATCATGCTCAAGGGCCTCCTTGTGTTGAGTTGATCAATGTTGATGAGGATATCAACCACATTTATAATGTCATGAATTGGGGTATTGAATGCCTTGACCCTACCTGGATGGCATCTTTCATTAGACAAATGCACAATCTCTATCTAACACCACTAGTAATGCATGTGACTACTAGGCTCAAGGTGACTATGATCTTACTGGGAGGATCTATTGTGCCATAGGAAGTCATGATGATACTCCATGAAAGTATCATAAACATCATAAATTTGTTCATCTCCTTCATGGATAAATCATAGATGTGCCACCAGCAAGATTAGATGAAGCTCTGAGGTTTCATGGTTAAATAGATGTCCATGAATTTGTACAATAATTAAAAGCCTTCTATGACTCTGAATTGATCAGGTACGATCAATTATTCATATCTTTGATGACATAGTTGCTTAGTGGTGGAGAATTCATTGGGAGAACTTGCTTGCTTTGGATTGAGTTTGTTTTTCATTATACCAACACTTTCACCATGATAATTAAATACACAACACCATCAGTTATAGTGGTACTAGTGCTCTTAAACCTCACCTTGAAGCCCACAAGACTATGTGGATGGTTGATCACACATTTTTACCTAAGCACCTCTGGATTCACACATTCTATAAAACTCTATGCACTTAGGCTAGAGCATGGTATGTCCATGAAGAACACCATCTAGAAACAAGTTCTTAGAATTTTCTTAAGAGTAACATGATTGTGGTGTTGTCTTATTCATCCCCATAGATAAATTTATGCCTTATGTTACAAGCCATGCATTAGGCTATAGTAGGTGATATAGCCCTAGTAGAAGATCAAATCAAATGCATGCATGGCACACAGGAGGAGATCTTGACTATTTTCCATGAACCTAATGAGTATCTTTTCCACTACCGGAAACTATATTAGACCACACACTAAGAGAAAAAATCCATGACAGTAAGCAAAAAGTTGTGTACCACATTAATGAATGCATCAGATCTGATCCACCTAACCTATCAACTGATCATTTGGTTGTGCACATGGAGTATGGTGCATGTAATGTTTGCCACACCATCTAGGATAAACAACACTCATACTTGGAGTCACTCCAAATTATTCAACAAACTATTAGCACAGAGGAAGTGCCCAATATGGCTATTAAGGGGGACTATTGGTCTAATACCAAGATCTCTGAGGTGTTTGAGCTATTGAAAGAGTATCAATATGTCTTCCCATAGAACTATATTGAAATAAAAGACATGCATTTTTCTTTAGGCAAAATACACATAAAGTTGGTAGAAGGTGTTTGACCTATCAAGAAAAGGCCTTATCAGATGAATCCCAACTTGAGTGTTTGAGTCAAGGAAGAAATCAATATCATGTTGTGCACAAGATTCATTACTCCTATTGACAAGTCTGAGTGGGTGAGTCCCATGGTTATAAGTATTAAGAAGGATGGATGCATTTGGATCTATGTGGATTATCGAGTACTCAATGTTTCTTGCATTACTGACCCCTTTTTGAAACCCTCCACTAAACAGATACTCGAAAGAGTTGTTGGGTGTGAAATCTATACATTTATGGATGGCTTCTTTGGGTACCATCAAGTTTAGATCATATAAGAGGATAAGCCAAAGATGACATTTACAACCAAGTGGGGATCTTTACTTACAATGTAATGCCATTTGGGTTGAAAAATACTCTTGTTGTGTTCTCCTAGATAGCAGTTGAAGCTTTTAAAAGATTCATAAGTTCTTTTAGGTCTACCTTGATGACTAGACCATTTATGACTTAGTGTGGGACCACTATTCAAATCCATGACTAATTCTTGAGCACTGCAAAAATATTTAGATTTCCTAAAATTTAAATAAATGTTTGTTTTCCCCCTTTAACATTCTACTTGGTCATGTCATATGTCATGATGGACTTTTGGTGGACCTAGCCAAGATTATTATTATACTTGTCTTCTAGCACTGAGCACCCAATGAGAGGTACACCCCTTCTTAGGGTATATTTGATATTATAGAAAGTTCATTCATAGATATGTTAGGATTGTTGTGCTTCTAGAATAATTATTGAAACAAAATGGTTAATTTATCTGGACTGATGCTCATCAGCAAGCATTTATTACACTCACAGATAAGTTTATCACCACCCCTATTCTCTAGTTTCCTGATTGGACAAAGCCTTTTCACATCCATGTTGATGCTTTTGGTATGGTGGTTGATGTTATTCTTACTCAACCTAGTGATGGAAACCTAGACCATCCTATCTATTTTAGCAGTCAAAAGCTTACTTTGGCTAAATAAAACTACAAGATTATATAGGCAAAGCATTATCTATGGTTTACACCCTCCAAAATTTTCATCAATACTTGTTGGAAAATCCATTTATCTTCTTCACAGACCATGAGACACTAAAGTACTTAATAAATAAACTAATATTACATGGGTACATTTGTCAGTGGTTTGTGTTGTTCCAAGATTTCTAGTTTTTAGCAATGGTCAAACCTAGTAAGGCCAATTGCAGTCTAGATCATTTTTCACACATTGAATCTGGAGAACTAATGCATGGCATAGAGAATGACTTTTCTGACATGTAGTTGTTTCACATCATTCACATGCCTAAAGAGTTGGAAGATACCACTACCTTTTTGAATATAGGTTCAACACTAGCTCACCTAAGCACTCTTAAAAAGTAGTTATTGTTCATGTGGCTCCATTCCAGATTATAGGGGGACCTTTATAAGCTTGTCTAGGATGAAGTGCTATGATGCTACGTCATGTATCATGAACATGTTGATACTTTAGGAAATTCATGAGGGTCTCACCAGAGGACACTACATTGGTGAAGCTATAACACGAAAGGTCCTTTTGGTTGGCTTATTATGGCCTACCTTATTTAATAATGCTAAAAATTACACATGTTAGTGTGACATTTATTAATGTGTGGGAAAGTTGAATAGAAGGGATGTGATGCCCCTTCATTCTATCTTGTCACAAGAACCATTTGAAAAGTGAGTTATTCACTTTGTTGGTCCCATCAACCCAATAGGGAGGCATACCATTACATGTTATGTTATCACTACTACTAACTATCTTACTCATTGGGTTGAATCTATGCCAACGAAGAATTATACCACTACCACTACTACAAGATTCATCTGGGAGAATATAATTACATGGTTCGAATGTCCATTGAGTTTGACTAGTGACTGAGGCACCCATTTCCTTAACGAGACCATATGTATACTCTTACTAGAATTTATGATCACAAACAATAAAACACCATTGTATCATCCTCAAGCCAATGGTACAACTAAGGTGTTCAACAAGATCCTAGGTAATACATTGACCAAGATATGTAATATTTGACAAACTAATTGGGATGATCATGTGTATATGATATTATGGACATATCAAACAACTTACAAGTGATTAAATGAGAGCATGCCATTCAATCTTGTGTTCAGTACCAAAGCGGTTCTTACAATTAAATTCATTATTATTTCTCTTTACATTACACACGTTGGTCAACTGGATGATGAAGTGTCCTTGAAAGTGTGCCTAGATGCTTTATTATAGCTAGATAAGACCTAGTTTCTTGCACACTAGAGTTAGGGAGTGGAGAAATGCAAACAAAAAGCCTGGCATGATCATCATTTAAAGAACAAGACATTTACTCTCTAAATGCAAATCTTAGTATATGACTCCAAGTTTTTTCACCACTCTAAAAATCTTTGTGTGCATTGGGATGGTCCCTTCATCATTCATAGTATCCATCCCACTGGCACATGTTGATTAAAGTGACTAGATGGTCAATTCCTTCACAGTCATTTCAATGGTAGTCGATTGAGACCCTACTATTCTGATTAGTCTTTCCCTTTTGTAATCATAAGGCATATACCATTAGGTTAGTCCAGGATTTCAATTGTTTTCAATAAAGAGTGGCACTAGTTGTATTCCCTTGAGTAGTTTAAGGGTCAACACTTTAGTTTTATGATTCTTTGTATTATCAAGGAGGACCACTAACAAATTTTAGTTTGGGTAAGGGTAGAAAATTTATGGAGTGCAAGAAAATGGTCAATGGGGATGCATGCAGAAGCAAAGGTGCATAAGTTGAAGTGTGTAAGGATAAAAGGGTACGCAGGATGTGGTGTGTAACCATAAAGCTAAGTTGAGGTAAAGAAGTAAGATTCCTACCTTTGGAATGGAAAATATTTAGATTTTTTATAGTTTTCATGCGCTTCCAGAAAAACACGAGATGAGATATGTATTTAATACAAGTAAAGTAATGGTAATGGCAAGTGTGTCAAATTCACATCGTGGTAATATGCTAATTAGAATTTATTATGTGAAGTGATGGTAGAGGTAGTGGGGTAGTAAATGCAAGTTACCCCCTCGAGCCTATAAAAGATTAAACGTGGGCCATTTCACTTTTTATTATTATCATAACTATGAACTTACAAATTCGAAGGAGTGTATTTAAGCTATTGTAGAGTGATTTCCAAGATTTCAAATGAGTGAAAAGTAACATATTAAGACTATTTTTAAGCATTAAAAAGTGTATCAGTTATGGGAAACATAATAAGAGTTGGATGGAGTGTAAGGACTCATGGATTTTTAAATTTACAAGTTGCAGAGGTTGGCATCCACCATTATAAGGCATTGAAGTAGGGGAGCCAAAGTGGGATATATAGGCAACCACATATTCTTTTAGGAAGATTGGATGACTGCGCCTCAACCTTCAAGATCCTCAAAGAGTGACGTGGAAAAATAAAAAGGCCCAATGAAGCGAGCCTTTGCCTATGATACCAAAGGAAGAAGAGTTGGAGAGTGTGGGTGGTGAGACTGTGTTGATTAGAGAAGAGGTATCTAAAGAGATCAAAACATGCATGGAAGTCATAGAATTAGAAATGATGTGCCAGGTAAAGAAGAAGGTTGTTGTACCCGCTCCACCCCCACTAATGATTGAATAAATGTAGTACTAAGAGGAGATACTAAATTAAAATAACTATGTATCAAATGTACCTACTTGTAATGTCTTTGTTTATAACCACTGCCAACCTGAAAATGAAGTAGAATTATAACATGACTACTAGGTAGAGTGACAAAACATAAGGAATGAGATAGTGTATGAATTAAAAAATTTCAATGCTCTAAATGATTGTGGACTCTTACAATTATTCAATCTTTCATATTTTGGAAAGCCAATTGAAGTAGTGAAGTTTTTGATTTCATGGGTGCATGAAGGCTATATCTATTTTGTTGGGCATCAGATGAGGATTATATTAGAGTGAATAAGCAAAGTCACAGGGTTGTAATGCTCAGGCATAGACCTTGATTATGACTTGGAGGACCAGGATAAGATTGAGAAGATTGTTATGGTACTTGAATATCAGAAATAAGGCCATGTTATGAATATCACCAGTCACCAAGATATCACCCTCAGAGTGGCTAGATGCATCATAATAACCAAGGTTGGAGGTAGATATAGGTGGAAAGAGGTGGATATGGCCCACCTTTATGTCACTCAGCAAGTCATCTCAGGACTAAAATATAATTGGGCACAGTACTTCACTAACTAAATTATAGAAGATTCATAGAAATTGCACTGTCTACCCAACCAAAGGTTTACATGGGGTGCATTCCTGTTAATGATGGTGTTTGATGAGATTGGTATACTTGACTACACCACTAGAGAGCTAAAATCGACATACCCTCTTGAGAATAATTCCCCTAAAGAGTGGTTCAAATCATTCACCTATCCTTGACCAATAACCCCATCCCAAAAGATAAAATGAAGGGACGGTATGATGGGATGAAGGAAACATTTGGGAATGAGTGGTGCATTCCAAAGGACTTACCTGGACAAGTTGGAGACCAAGAAAAGTTTGTCATTAAGCAACATTTTTCCCTAGCACACATTTAGATGGCTCCCTCTAGAGAGTTATCTCAATGGCTAAAGTTATCATATGCTTTCATGATGTGAACTTTATAAACACCATTAACCATATATATGATCCACAACTAGTGAACATTGCTAGAGAGAAGATTGACATGGAGATTCACACCCTCTTTTATTTGTACATATACCCTAGGAAGAAATCATATAGAGAAAAGTTGGAGTCAGATAGAACCAACATCAAAGTCCAACAAATTTTGGTCAATAATTCAATTCATTCTTTATTTTATATGAACCTAGGAAAAATTCTTTAGGAAGCGCAAAATGGGAAAAAGAGACAATCCCACTAGAACCAGTGTTAAATAAGAAGTAGAAGTGCCTAGGACATGATGTCAGCACAATCACCCATCTAGAACCTTTAAAAAGGCAAAGGACTACCTAGGTACCACTTAATAATAATATACTAGTTAGTCAACCTAAAGGCCCATAGCCAGCAACACAAATTGTTCTTTTGGAACATAAGACAATGGCACTTAAGGTCAATGACATGGAAGAGAAATAATAGATTCTAGAGGAGACACCAGTAACAAAAGAATAACAAGTCACCTTTATCAATACGGTGTGAAGAAACCACCCTTGAGGAGGCACAAATGGAAGTTGAATATGTACTTGGTGAAGAGAGGGATGGTTTTGACATGATTTTGGGAGTAAATGAGCTTGACATTGGGGCTAGTCACTAGAGTGAATACACATATATCAAGATACTTGAGCAAGATCCCTCTAAGGGGAAAGAGCTAGTTGATGAATTTGTCTTGAGGCCTAAAAAGTCCAATATAACCACAACCCTCTACACCCAGTATTAAAAGGGAGTGTTAAACAAGCTCTTATACATGTATTCCCATTTTGCACTAGAAGATGCATCTAAATAGACTCAATGGGAGATGTCTTTCTTCCTTAATGTGTATAATTCAGAATGCCATTTTGAGATGCTTTCAAATAGCCTCGTATTGGATCTAGAAGTAACGACACTTATAGATACCCTTCAGGTAGACCCATGATAGCTTACCCCTATACAGGCTAGTTCAACACTCTTCAAGTTGACACATAAGGTGGTAAGGTAGAATGCATTCATTGCATCTATTTGTTGAGCCTAAAAGAAACATGTAGAGATGGTGGTTTTATATAAGAATGAGGTCACTACCAAAATAAAACTTGAGGAAGAGCTAGCTGAGGTTAAGTGGCAGTTAGAAGTTGAAATGACTGCCAAAGTGAAAACATTAAACATTTGAAAAATAATTTTGAGCTAAGAACCAATGCTTGCAGACCAAGTACCCCTTTCTAGTGAGGTAGTGGATAAATTGGAGACCTTGGTAGATATCCTATTAAAACAATGCAAAGAAAAACCTGGCCCCTAAAATGAATAAACTTGGGCAACAAAGCAGTTTACTAAAGCATTGGATGTGTGCAAAAGGTTTTTGCATAGAGTTGGCAACACCATTCCCATTTTAGATGGGATTTTTGAAAACCTAGCATGGCCCATCAAGATTTTAGTAGCTTGGCTACAAGCATAAGAGCTTCAATGATAATAGTTGGTTGATAATGCCTCTTTAAAAAAAGATTCCACAAAGCACACCAAAACATTCAAAGACCTGGAGGCAATAGAGGACATAATAAGCACTCATCGATAAAAAATAAATGCAAACTTTGTGACACTCTAAGGATAGGTTGTCGCCAAGGTCACTATGTTTGAAGGCATTCATAAAGATGCTTTAACATCCCTTAAACATTTAGTAATTAAAGTAGGTGAGTGTTTCAACCAATCGAAGGAGACCAAGAAGCTCAAAGTGGTGATAGAATAAATAACATCTAGTTGTATAACACCTTAACCCATTGGGAAGGTGTCAAGAAGCAAATTGAGTAGATTGGACTAGAGTTTTTGGTAGAGCCTGAGACTAATGCTTAGTTTGGGATGGACTAATGGCTTAGTGTGGGGTGATGTTGGCCCCCAAATTTTAGTTAATTAATTTTTGAAATAACCAGCGTGAAAATGTACAACATATAAGACCATGGTGTGGGAGTCCATGGCATGGAAGGACCAAGTCATAGAATAAATGTGCATGCTAAATGGAGAACCCGAGAATGAAAGACTCAAAACTTAGTGGAAGACTTGGGGAACATGCAAAAAATAGATAATGATTAGGGAGTGATTTGTAATGATGAAAGAGAATAAGTCAAGCACAAATCCAGCATCACTTGCAAGAGGATAGGTGCTCATCAACGAGAATCTAACACTGAAGAGAGAATATAAGGGTAAAAAGGCATGGGCCCTTAAGAAATCAATATAATTGGCTACCATGACTCAAGTGTGTCGATGATCATTGACAAGTCACCATAAGTGCAATTACTTTTTGTAACTATTTGGTTGGGGAAAACCAAGTATAAATACCCCTAGATTTAACTTTGTAAGGTTGTTATTCAATTGGATATCATTCATAAATTCTATATGAGTGAGTTGCATTGGAACACTAGAACTATGTAATCTTTGAAGATCACTTATCAATACAATGAATGGAACTTGTGTTGCCTTAATATTGTTATTCAGCTGACTATGGAGATAATATTATTAGTTATCATGTATGATATTATTCAATTAACTAAATTAAGGGTACTAATTATCATTTATGCCATCCTTTTCTTTTTTTATCATAGAGTAATGAACGTGTTAAGATGGATAATACAATGAGCATATTAATGTGTATGAGTTCGAGCCCCATGTCTGTTAGTACACCCTAACATGACAAAACCAACAAAAATTGGTCCCTCATTGTGTGCTTTGGGTGAGTGAGTGAGAATTTGTTCTTTCATGAAATGCCAATGCACCAGCGCATTGGGATCCTAATCACTTTGACACGTGCATAGGGGAAGGTATGCTTGCATAAGAAAAATAATCCCAAAACCCAATACCTGTAACTTGTGCCCTAAAGTGGAGTCAATCTTCACTGAGATCCAAAAATGTTAGAGGTTACTTCGTAATTACTCTTGAGTGTGCATAAAACCCACATCAATAGGTTCAATAAGAGGAACCATTATAAAATGTTTCAACAAGGAAGAATCATCGCCAACAAATTACAAGGCAAGGAAATTTCACCCACATACAAATGTACTCCTTTGTTCTTAAGTTTTAAATTTCAATTATAATTCAAATTTTAGATTTCACATATGGACATTGATTAATACATTTTCATTGTAGGTTTTTCTTGGGGTAAGCTACACATTTGGATCTATCTCCCAAAGATAAGGTGGGTTGTACACACTCATGTATAATTTATCATTTTACTCTAACATTTGTATTGCATTTCAATACTATAATAAAAAGGGGCAATTTTAGCCACTAAAATATGGTATTAAACACTTGGCAATGTCAACCTTGACCTACAATTATCCTACATGACTTGCATATATCCAAATGGCTCTTATTCACCTTCTCTCGCATCCACATGCTTCACTATGAGTCTAACCCTTCCATTTTATTGTCACTCACTTAAAGGAACCTCTCATTCTATGTCAAATAAGCTAAATGTCTTACATCTCTGGATCATCAGAGTTGCATTCTTGTATCCTAGACATAAATGTAGTCTTAGACAGTTTCATCAATGGTGTTGTCCTAAGGTTGACATTATTATCCCTCACTAAAAAATGATTGTTTTTAAATATAATCTATTATTATGGGTCAACCCATTTTTCTAACATGTCAATGGTGTGATAAATTACCCAAATGGGCTCATATAAATACACCGTGAGGTCAAGATTATTATCCATCTAGTAGTCATCTAGCACTCATCTAATACACATCTATACATTATTGCACATTGATAAAAATTACCATGTTCTTCAAAATTCACAAATCATTACAAAGAGCAGTCACCAGCCAAGTTGGAAGTACATTGAGCCAAGTCAAGAGAGAATGTTACCAAGTGTCAAAAGCTAGATCACTAAGTGCATTCATATAACAAAGGAGCAAAATTTAACATTCACACTAAAGGGAAAAACTACACATGGTTTGACTTCCATATTTGAAGTATTAGATACAAAGGCAATGTTTAATCATCAACATGGGTGATTGGGGTTAGCCCATCCCATTAAAATTCCTAAGTTTTTACATGTTTCATCCCCTCACAGGCAGACCCAAGGTTTTAAGGAGAAAGAGACTGATTTCTAGAGTTTCACACATGATTAGGCATTAGGAACACACACGTAGAGCTATTTTAGGTAGGTACAATGGACTATACAATCATAGAGCCTCAAAATAACCCATGGCAATAATGTTAGCCTACAATTAGTTTTGTTAATGGATTCACCCCAGCCTGATGTTAGTGACTTTATTTGCATGGATAGTGGGTTCTAGATTTGAGCAACTCATAGGCCTACTTCCAACTCCTCTTCATGGTCAAAATTCAGTCACGGTCAAATAGTGAAGCAAAAAAGATAAGTACCTTGATATTTTTAATATTTTTTATATTTATCTTATGCCATTTGTCAAATCAATTTCAATAATTTACATTTAGATTCATACTCAATTGCCATACTTTACAATTTAAATTATACATAGCTTTCTATCTTAATTAGGGTTATATAAATCTAAATTAGGATAAAGAAAAGTTATTTAACATTAATGATGAGATTGAAAATTTAATTGCCATGCATCAGTGAAACATTATAAAATATTATTTAATGGCCACATATGACATGATTATGAGTAAAACTAATCTTTTTACGTATTCATGTATATATTTTCACCTACAAAATATTAAAAATGGCCATCATAACAAATTTAGAGGGTTTTTAAGATTGTGTCAAGTATCGAATAGTTGATGAGCAAGTTATCTTGGTTATTTTGGAATAGTGTCCTTATTTACTAAAATATCTCTAGTAGATACCATTTCACTCATCAAGTAGCTCACTGATGAAAATACAACAAAGTTGGTTGACTTATGTCGTAGGTCCACTTTTCCCTCTTTTCAGGGGAGATGGTTTGTATAGATAGAGGGGGTCATTATAGGCTCCCCCTTATCGCTAGTTGTGGAAAATATCCTCATGAAATATTTTGAAAAAGCTCTTTCCTCCTTTTTCTTACAACCAAAGTGGTGGAAGCATTATGTGATATGAATTTGAATTGGGCTTATGGTAGAGATTCCTTAGAAGAGTTTCACACCCATCTCAACATTTGCCTGAACATATAATTCACTAAAGACATAGAGGAAGTTGGCTCTCTATCGCTTTTAGATGTTTTAATATATAGCAAAGGCGATGATACCTTGGCCAAATAGGTCTATAGAAAGAGTATCAATAATGATCTTTACCTCCATGCCTCATCTCACTATCACCCTTTGCAAAATATTGGTGTCCTCTACACTCTCACATATGGGGCTTTTAGGATCTTTAGTTCAGATCACATTGATTTGGAAAAGAATCACTTGAATAAAGTGTTTAGAATAAATGGATATGGGATGGTGTGGATTTTAAGGGTATTCAACAAGGTAGAAAATCGGTTGACTTCACACCGTAAGTCTAAGACAAGCATAAATGTGACATCTCAAGTGTACATTCGCTATAGTGAAAGGGTTTCTTTCATGAACGAGAGAGAGAAGGAATAAAACCTATTTTCAATTCCCATAACAAAAAATGAAGTATGGTGAAATCAATTAAAGACCCACTTGATTCTAAACTCAACTTTGGGGTGCATTATAATGAATGTGTTTGTGGCCTTCCATATATTATAGAAACACATAAATCCTTATTACAATGATTTAAGGAGCATGCTTTGAATATCAACCACATCCAAAATATGGCCTTAGTTGAACATTTCCCAAACAACATCTCATGACATTCGTATCGACAAAGCACAAATTCTAGTGAAAGAATATCATTTCTTAAAGAGGAAACTAAGGGAGGCTCTTGAGAACAGGAAACATCCTATTAATCTCAATAGAGATGAAGGTTTGGAGCTTAGTGATTATTGGAATCTTATCCTTCCCCTTCTTAATGTTATATTGCCAATTATTTAATATTGACAGCTAAGCATTAATTAACATTTTATGTATTGTGATTCCTATCAATTATTTTTTTATACGAGCCTATCTATATAAGGAACCCTAATATGCAATCTAATCATTCAATCCGAAAGATGGACCATAAAGGATGGTCTAAGATATCGATTTTCTAAACTTGTTTGTAATTTTTTCATAAATTTATGTTTTTAAGTATACACGTATTATTTGCCCGAGGTTGTAGTAGTGTAACAATATCATATCGATGAAATGACAACACCCTACCACTATATCAATGAAATAACAACTTGATTGTAATATATTAAGAGTTGAGACCACTCGAACTCCATATCTTGATAAAGGGATATTAATGGTAGTGCTAGTAAGGATTGTTATTGCTGGACTTTTTATTTTTCAAGAGTGCACTCTAACACATTCATAAAATAATACAAGCGCAAGATCAATCTAGTGGTTAGCTCCTGATAATAGGTACACAATTTTAAATATCACTATCTATGCAACTATAAGTCTCACAGTGAGTGTTTGACACATTATTAGTCTTGAAGGAGATTATAGATTTCACTTTTTGCCAACATCTTTAGTTGTGCAAGGAACATTATCTAATATTCTTCATCTAAACGCACAATATTTGAAAATAATTACATATTTACAATCCTAATTCACTTATCCATGCTCTTAATTCACTCCTTCCTCAAGGACTAGTTGTTATGCGGACTTGTTAGCTTATCCTATAGTGAAATGGTTAATTTTATTACTTAATGGTTTATAAGTTATAAGGAAACAGTTCAAATACTGAAATGACCATAAACCCCTCCTCGTGTTTATAAAGAGGCTAATCAAACAAGGGCCACGTAGTGGCTAGTCCCTGCCTCTATGTTGTAAATAGAAAATTGAAATAAATAAAATTATAAAGATGATTATAGACGGGATTGGTTTGCAAAAGCACATTGTGTGTGTAAAAAAAAGAATGCAAATGATGATTGTATTTTGTAAATAATTTATATTGAATTGTAGAGAAATGGATTAATTAAACCTAGTTTTAAAATACATATTTAACAACGCATTTGTCAATTTTATGATTCTACAACAATTGTCTTAGGCAATCATGTATTCATGCGTTTAGTTGCTCAATATTAATAATATTTATTCATAATCTACAAATGAGTCATAATAGTTATCTTAATTAAACCCACTAGTTTTTAGACACATATTTAATAACATATTTGTCAACTTTATGATTCTACAACAGTTGTCTTAGGCAATCATGTGTTCATGTGTTTAGTTGCTCAATATTAATAATATTTATTCATGATCTACAAATAAATCACAATAACTATCTTAATCCACTGATAATATTTATAAATTAATAATAAAATATTTAACTCAAACTTAAAAAATAATATAATAATATAATATTTATAGACAATATAATATTATATTTTTGTATTATTATAATAATATAATATTTATAGATAATATAATATTATATTATTTTATTATTATAATAATATAATATTTATAGATAAAATAGTATAATATTTATACACAATATAATATTATATTATTAATCTAACAAACTTTTTTTTTTTAAATATCTTTTAAAATTAAATTTAATTTCAAAGATTCACAATGATTTGTTTAGTTCAGTTTCTTTTTATTTTTGACATATTAAATAATAGGAATAAATTTTTTTAAACATACAATTTAAAATGAAATTAATATTTAGTATTAGAAAAAATATTATATATTAACACTCTATACATGATTCTAAGAAACGTTTCTCTAATACAAATTTGAAGCAAAGCATTATAAAAAACAACCACCTCCATTGCATCATGTTTTGGTAGTAGGCAAGAGAACTTTATTGCATATTTTTTTAATGAATTAATTTATATAATAAACATATGCATTACATACATTGAAAACATAATTGAGATGTATTAATTTTTAATTAAAATGTATTAATTTTTGTTAGTGTTTTTAAAACTAAATGTCCATAGTCTAATCCATATTTATTATGTCCATAGTTTAACCCATATTTATTGTACAATAGTTAATATAAAGTTTTGGTTTAATGATATTGTTATGTTGCATCTGTCCATCCCAATTGACAAATGCATATTCATGTTGGGTATGGTTTTTGGAATTTTCATGTAATATTTAAAATGGTTGATAAAATAAAATATGATTTTGTGAAATGAAATATATAAATGTTTATATATATATATATATAATTTAGATAATAAATGAAACCATTATTTTGAGAGAGGGAATAATGGATTATATTTTTTGATAAATTGTAAGAGATACATGTTAAAATTATATTGAATATATTTAAATAACAAATATGTAACATTTTATTATTTAGATTTTAGATTTTAAATAAATTTTATAATTATTATAGTAATAAATATTTTAAACTTTTTTATTGATTAAATAAAAAATAGATTAATTGAAATAATAATATATATACAATATTATTATAAAGAATACATGTCAATATTACAATCAATTTAATAAAATATTTTCTAATAATATTTAGAGAACACATCATTATTTATGATATAAATGTAAATACATATATAATTATCATTAAAATATATATTTAAAATTATTTAATTAAAAAAATAAAAAGTAATTAATTGCAAAGTGATTGTTATAATTTTTAGGCAGTAACTAATAAGAAATAAAAGTGAGAATATTATAGCCTTTAAGAAAATGTATTGGCAAATAGTTTAAATGTGTTCATGTATCAGTTTTACATTATCTTTGAATAAATTAACTATATTTGAGAGAGAAATGAACGTGGTTGTGGGTGTATTGAACAAACTCATCTATTTGGAGTCATTATTGACAGGGGAAGTCTGAGCATTAGGATGACAACTCTATCACTATTCACATTAGTTGTTTCAATCATTGCTTCGAGTTCGTCCTCACTCATCACCTCCATGCCCAAAACGCTTGCATTCTTTTTTAGAGACTGCAATGTTATCACGCCTTTGTCTACATCTGCCAACATACGAAAGTTGTTACTACAAATTAGAATTGATAGTAGACAAGAGACTCATATGAATCTCTGACATAATCGAAATAATTATTTTCAAAAGAAATATAACCCTAATCACAGACAAGGGCCTAAATATTGAGTAATACAGAGCATCTATCTCTAGGTACCCTAGTTCAAGGGTACTAGTACAGGTGCAAGGTGAAGCCCATGCAGTGCTTAAAAAGAAAATAATTTACTAGTCCAAAAAAACAAACTTAAGAAAACCCATTACAAGAATTTAAAATCACTAATCCAACCTAAAAAAATCAAACGCCACCTTCAAATCTAATCCCAAATTAAAAAAAAAACCACGCAACTAACAGGACATAACCTAAAAAAATAGGAGCAACAAAAACAAAATTGCATGAATTTGAAGGATGAGAGAGCTTGCATTGACAAACTCAAGATGATAAACCACTTGAGCCTTATTATGAAGAACATTGATAGTATCACCTTGAATACCAGTCAACATTTTCATTGCCTTCTCAATGGAAGCAACACATGCAAAGCACTGCATGCCTCCAACCTTGAACAGAGCCTTCCTGATCTCTAGAGAACTTGGAGATGGAGGAGCATATGTTCCTACTGCGCCCCTGATTCAAAGACTTCAAATGAGTAGATTTTCTTTGGAACATAATGTTTAATAATTATAACTCGCATGATCCTCCAGCCCTGCTATGTGGCTTTATTAAACTTAATTAATTAATTTTTAGTCTATAAAATAGCTTCACTCCCAAATATTAGGGAGTGATGCGGCAAAGAATGTAGAAGTGCAACGGATGGTAAAAAAATATTGTAAAAAATTAATAAAGATTGTTGCATGGTAAGAGTAAAAATAGAAAGATCCGAGATCTTAGTAAATTAAAAAAAAAAAACATGTCATCTGACTGATTGCTTCGATAGTTTGTGTAAGTTACATATCAAGTGTCAATATTGTTGGAACACATTGTAATATTAATCTAAATGAAATATTCCATGAGAACATGTAAGGGAATATTATTTAATATTTAGTGTTAAACTTTAGAATTCATACAGTATTATATTATTTTAAAGCTTTTGATTGGTCATAATAAAAAAATTATTTGTTCAATCAATTCCTATAGTACCTATAGGGAGGGACTAATAACTTCCTAAAATATGATTATCCATTTTTTAATTAATATTTAGTGAAATGAAATCATTCGTAATCTTAGTTTTGTCACTAGGGAAGCTCATAAGTGTGGTATAAATACTTAATTTTATTAAGAGTGTGTGTGTTTTTAGTCCCGAAGGGATAACTATAGTCTTCAATTCACATTAACTTTCGATTAAACTTTGTATTGTTCACTAATCAAAATTCATTTAATTTTTATATATTACAATATTTAAAAACTTTTAATAGTTGAATTACATATTTATCAACAAAAAATATTAAAAATATCATTTGTTGGTGGAAATCATTGGGATGTTATTAACGTGCAAATTGATGATGTCATGAAGAGTAACATTAGTAATTATTGCCCATGATCCATGCGAGAATATCTCAATAGAATATTATTAGAATTGTTATTTTTAATTAAGAATTTAATATTATTACAAATTGCATGCTACGGTTGTTATTTCAATGATAGGTTTTACCTCAATACACATTTTTAAAAATATACTACGTAGAAAGCAAAATAACTAGCAAAAAAAGGCTTTGAAAATGAAAGGTAACATGCTTAAATGAGTGGAACCAATACTCAAACTATTAAGAACCTGAAATAAGATAATACAATTTCTTGAAAAACACACACCCATAAAAAAAAACCCATTGAAATGGCAATTGGACAAAAAGTTTTCAAAGGGGAAAAGGAAATTTCTGAATTCAACATCACATTTCTAGTAGAGGAAATTGTGTGCATACAAATAAGAAACCATAATCCAAGTAGAGGACAGGGAAAAAGGGTGAGATTGTAGAGCAACCATGAGGAGAGCAGTAGCATAATAATTTTGTTTTTAATTCTGATTTTAATAATTGCACAACATCATTTGACATAGATTCTTTGTAGGGATCTATTGATTTCCTTCCACAGAGAAACAAGACATAAGCCTTTGTGTATCATATTTTATAGGTAATAATAGTGACTCATATTTTACAAGGAATAATATTGACTAGTTTTGTGAGGTGAAATTTAGTTCTGCATTTCTTATGTTCCTTGGCTACCAATTTTATATTATTATTAATTAGAGATGGCATGAGCCAGGGTCAGTTTTACCAAGTTCTACTTTATGAATTAGATGCCATTCATAGGGTCAGTTTTATAAAAAGTCGGTCACTTTCTATAACATGCAATTATGATTGACATGTCCCATTATCTTAATGCCACAAATTAAACATTTCCCTGGCAGTACTTACAGGCCTATGCATCGCTTGAACCAAACTCCCAACCTCCAGTGACTTTTGTTGTTCAAAAGTGACACCATACAAGGCTCTTTACAAACAACCATCAAGCTAGGAATTCCATAGTCAGGAGCGAAAACACACTACCAGGTAGGGAGATTATTGATGATATTCTTAGTCAATTGTGTATGCTATTTCAAAATCTTAATTATGTATGCAAACAATGCAAGGTGCACATGCTCTGTATCTATAGGTATGTTTCTGAAGTTCTCTTAAAGTTCTAGGTTCATATGATTGGAGGCCATTTTTGATGCATATTTTCTTGGTCTGGCAGTTCCTCCAACATACTATGCTCATCTGGTTGCTTTTCGAGCTCGGTTATATATGGAGCCAGATACATCAGATAATAGTTCCTTGTCAAGTGGCCTTCCTGGTGGTCATGCGACTCTTGGTGGCTCAAGTTCTCGTAGCACTTGGGTACCAGCTAGAGCAATTGTTCGTCTATTGCCCTGAAGGAAAATGTTAAGAAAGTGATGTTCTATTGTTGAATATAAATTTTCATAGCACTTTTTTGTATTTAGATATTATACCCAAATGATCTAAATTTTTAAAAGCTTACAACATTCAATTACTAGATTATAAATGTTAACAAAGTGATGTTCTATTTGTCCATCTGCCTGCACCTATAATGGAATTTGTATGCCTTCAAAACAATATCTTTCCTTTCATGACATTTGACATCTATGTTCTTCTGCATGCATTGGCCATGCAATTTGACAAATAGATCATTCGTGAAACTTTGCAGTTCTAGCTTTAGTGATATTGAAACTTGACAAACACATCTCCTTTGTTGATCCAGTTGAGATGTGATATTATGGCATGGTGCGCTAATTAACTACATGATTTGTTGTTGTCAAAGAAAAGTTTAGATGACTTCGAATTATGTAAATTAATAAACATGGGAAAACAATAAAGAAAAGGTTCGTTATCTACTATGCATGATGGAAAACATTAAATAAAAATTCTGATTTTTTAAGATAAAGGAAGGCAACGGTAAATTTTGGCAGTTTGGAAAAAAATCATTTTCTATGCTTTCACTAATAAAATTATATTATTTTTTTATGCAATGAAATATATTATTAGATAGATATATTCCTAAAATAATTTTTTACTAATCATTTAATTATGCGATAAAGTTGATGGTGTCTTAGTTAAATTGATTTATTGACTATCAGTTGGTATATACAACCAAACCATCACAACCATGTAATTAGATTACACTAAAGTTTCTAAAATATGAAGAAGAATTTAAAATCTCACAATACTTTAATGTTTAATTGTAAAAGTATTCTTCAACTACATTTTTTAGATATAGATGCTATATATTATGTCATTTTTTAAAAAAATGCTTAAAACAAATTTCAATTCTATTCTATCTCACAGGGGCTTGCTGCATGGTGCCCTTATTTTGTTTTTTTTGTTGAAAAATGTTTTACAACATTTATAATCACATCAACAATAAATAAAAATAATAAATTTAAAAGGAATAAAAAGTATTCCATTAATAATATATAACCCTAAGATTTAGATAGATTAAGTGTTCCTCCCACCTATTAACACATACCCATTTCGTTACTAGGTGAAAGTTCCTTCTAAATAGGTGGTGTCTATTACCAGTCAGACTAATAGTAGATCGATGGGCGATTTAGGATTGCTATTAGAGGGGGTGTTAGACCTGTATAAAGGCTTCTTGTCCCAAGTCAAGAGCAAATAGTAGGTGGGAGGTTCGACTGCAGGTCCTATGGAAGCCTATGACATTGGCAATAAACGAGACATTCCCACAACTTAGGCAAGCCAAACATAAGATATCCTAGTAACAGTCTCTAATAACAGTCCTTAGGATTTGATTCCTTCCCTCCTTCTATCTTATACTATCATGTTTTTAGGATGCCCTAATGTTTATACAAAAAGAGGCTCCGAGCAAAGATGGGTTTATGTTGATTGTAAGAACATCGAGAAACCTTTCCACGATTGTGGGGAGTTTTGCAACTCTCAACTTCATTAAACGATTATTCCCTCCTTTGTTTGTTGTTCTAGATTTGTAAAGCCTCCCCTGGATGAAACATTTGAAGATGGTGATTCCAACTTGGTGTAATCATATAAAATGTTAAATTTTGTAGTTTGAGTGTGGCTTATGACACCCAATCCATAAGTCCCTCTTGCATGCTTTCATGACCCTTCTAGGCATCTTTTCACTGATTCTCAATCATCCATAGGGTTTCGAGACCTCATTCCAGCTCAACCAAGACCATTTTTCCATGTTTATTCCATCCCCCCCAAGTCTAATACCCTCAAGACAATAGTGCCCAAATTGGACTATAGTGCTAGACCCTAGGGTGTCCCCTTTCCAATGCTCTTATCCATCACATTTTGAGCCTAGGCGACCATTTTTCCCTGATTCTTCTTATTCATTATGTTGACCTAGCGTGATTGCATTTAACCTATGGCCAATAGGTCTCTATAAAAGCTCATTCAAAGTTTATTTAGAAGGGTTGGTAATTATTTTCAAAATCAATCAAGAATACAAGCAAGACCACTAAGTCAATTTTCTCTATTTTTTGTATACATCTAGCCAATGCAACTACAAGCTCATTCAAACCCTCACACCAGTCCCTAGCCACCTCAAGCACACTTAATTTAGCATTTTTGCATCCGCATAACACTATTGCACAAAGCACATCAAGTGGAAGAACTACATATGGCTTGATCCCTCTTTGAAGTATTGGTATGTAGGCAGCGTGTCCACACAAGGGGTGTGAATACACATTGAGTGCATTTTTCACATACTAACTCCCCCTTCTTTCTCAAAGTTTTCATTCAAGTTCTAGCATAAGAAAGATCTAGGGTTGGAGATTAAATCAACTCTACAATGAGCTTCATCGATAGTCAAAACTTAAAATTTCATGGGCGGACTAATATAGGGACAGTGGACAAAACCCATAAAACTCAGATCTTTGTGACCAATTTAGACAATAGTGGTAGGACTTGGACTATAGCATCAAACCTCAAAGTGTCGTATTTTTTATGTTTCCATCTTTTCATCAAATGATTGCAATAATATCCCAGTCTTGCACAACCATTACCAAATTTTGTCTTAGTCATCTCAGTTATGTTTAATCTAAGTTACATTTCTCTTAACTTATTACTATTTTTAGAAAGGTTTAAATTATAATCATATTATATAAATCAGTAGCTTAATTATTGTAATATTATTTATTGATTTAATTAACTTGAAATTTTAACTAAATTAAGAATAATACTCTAATATTCTCAAAACTGCTAAATCATTTGGTAAATCTGACTTACTTTGTTTGTGCATAAAACCCCTAGAAACCCTAGGGTAAATTCCTTGCTAATTTTTACAATTTTTTTATAATTTTTTACTTGTCTATTTAAATCAGAAATTCAATTTAATTTTTAAAATTTTATAGTAATTTTTTTTTAATTCTCTCAAACCCTAGTTGCATATACTAGGTCCCTTCAAATCACAATTTTTTCAATAATTTTTTTAATTTTTTATTTGCATATTTAATTAGAAATTCACTTCAAATTTTAAAATTCCATAGTAAATTTTTAAAATATCAATTTTCAAAACCCTAGCTGCATATACTAGATCCCATTGCTTTTGAGGTATCACCTTACATGTTTGTGAGCTTTGTGTCCTTTTTATGCACTTCCCAGTTTGTTGTTTTTAGGACTTTACATCTCCTATGTTCAACACTTTCCTTCTATAGCACCTTGTTTATTACAAATTATTACAAAAAATTCAATCAAATTTCAAATTATTTTCCTACCTTAATAATGGCCCAATACACCAGTTTTGATGAAACTAATAAGAGGGAACTCCAAGACCTTTTAACTAAACACCCTAACATGCAAGATGACATGCTTAAAATACTCCAAAATAAATAACAAAAAGTGAACAATGGTCAATCTTCTCAAACCACAAGGCATCCAATTGTAAATGACATTACATGGACAACTATGTCTCAACAACTCTCTATAACAATCCAACCTTCCTTTGAGGCACCACCAATTATGGCTAGTACATCTTTGTCTCCCATTGTGGCAGCCTTTGTGCAAGACATAAAATCTCTTCAATCCAAGGTGCTACATCTTGAGCAAGGTGTTTCTAGACCTACACAGGGCTTGAATTTTTTTACTCTACTCTATACACCATTGGCATGTCATATTGCTTCTACACCCTTGTCACCAGGTTTTGTTCAACCCAAGCTCACTCTATATGATGGCAAGGGTGATCTAAAGACATATTTGAGAGCTTTTCGTGTTGTATGTTTAAATTATGTGCCAAATGACTAGCTACTTACCAAGTTATTTCTACGAAGTCTAAATGATTATGCTTTACAATAGTTTTATAGTCTACCAAATCAGTCGGTTAACACATTCAATCCTTTAGTTGACATGTTCATAGCTCATTTCAGCATTAATATTGGTGATAAGGTTTCTTATGCTCAAGTTGCACAACAGAAACAAAGGACAAATGAGCATCTCATAGATTATATTCTTTGATATAAGATTATCCTAGTTAAGATGACTAGCCCCATGGCTTATCAAGAGTTACAAGATATCTTCAAACAAAGTCTTCTACCAGCTTTGCATGAATCAATAATGTTCAAAGGATTTTCTTCTTTTCACTAAATTTTGTCACACACTAAAGGAAAGAGAAGTCAAACTAATCTCAATGGGCAAACTCAAGTACACAAGTATATCAAAAATAACAAACAAGAGTAACAACAAAGTCCCATACAAAATAAAGGTCAATGACAGCAAGAGTCAAAATCAACTAACAGTTAATGCGATTTCATAGCCCCCTTAGTGAGTGGTTTTATCAGCACCTCCTCGATGAACTTTTACCAATTAACTAGTTTCTCTAGCCAAAATTTTACAGTAGTTACTAGAATGTAATATCATATCTCTCCCTCCTATTGGGAAGTTGACCCAACAAAGCCTCTTCCACGGTGATATGATTAGAATGTAATTTTGTGATTTTCACATGGCACTAGGCCATACAACAAACAGATGCATCAGTTTGAAACATAAGATACAAAACTTGATAGATGACAATGTTATGGATCTTGGCACTCCAATTGAGCCTCCTCAGGCAAAGCAAACACATGATAAAGCTTTAAAAATCATCTCAAATCTTTTTCTATAACATTCAAAATAAGAGACATGAGATATATTAGGGGTTCACCATGCATATCATGCACATCCACCACCAGATACATACAAGGCACTTTCAGTTGAGACACATCTTTTGAGTAACATGATTGGTGTGTATAATTTCAAAGTTCCATCTATACCTTCCATCTCCTTCTTAGAGCAAGAGATAGTTGAGGATGATTCAGATTATCATGCACTTTTTATTAGAGCTTACATTCATAATCATCCTATTCATAGTGTTCTCATACACAATGGATCTCGTGTCAACATGTGCACTATGACATTACTGTAGTATTTGGGATATTCAAAGCAGGATATTACCCCGATGGACATAGTTATCATTGGATTCAGTAGGCAAATACAAAGTTCATTAGGTGAAATTTTACTTCTTCTACATGTTTCACTTACACATGTGGCCACACCATTTACTATTGTGCTTAGTGCATGAGTTTTTAATATGTTACTTGGTCAACCATGGATTCAAAAACTTTGAGCAGTACCTTCTATAGTTCACAGATGCATGAAATTCATTCACGCTAATCAAGTTTTTATAGTTGGTGGAGTTCCATATGAGTTACCACTCCCCACTTTAGAGCCATCTACTATTTTGCAGTCACCAATTTTAGTTCCACCACCAGTTTCATTTTTTCCACCAGTTTCAGTTTTTCCTCTAGTTCAGATTGAGACATAGTTGAAGCATCATTGCCAGCACAGAAAGTTCATACATTTCCACAGAGGTCTCAACCACAGTTTCAAAATTCTAGATAGCTTCCAGCTATAGTGTTCACATCTAGGGCAGTATCATTGAGGTCTCATGCCTCTACACATAGAACACATGTTTAGAGAGTTTATTCTAATATAAGATGGGTCCCTAAAAGCCCTACAGTTGCATCAACTTATCAAAGTTATAGGGGGACCCCACAGTTGGTTTCCACTACAGAGATTTTAGAGCATATACAGTATGCATAGCTTTCAGAGCCACAGTCTCAACCCTTCCATCATGCTTCATGATCACACACGATCCCTCTCATTGATACAAGACACCATAATAGGGAGTCTCCCATGAGACTCATCGGTTAGTATTGTCTCTCTTTAGCCTTATTCTTGTACATAGTTTCTTTTTAATTGATTGTACATAGGTCAGAATATCAAAAATACAAAAACATTCAAATAACTCAAAAATCCAAAAACATTCAAAATATTCTACTGAGTTGTGGAGCTAAAAGCTTCATCAGATGAGCAGATGCTGAAGTTGCTAGATTTACACAGTCACCGACGACGGCAAGGAGTCGACCAGTAGCTATCGACGTCGGTCATGTATCGATCGACATCGATCATATGCAGGCAAATAAGAATCGACGTCGATCACCTGTGCGTCCAGAAAGTCTATTTTCATAGATGGAACAGATTGTTTGCATGATTAGTTTAGCTGTTAGTTGTAAGTTCGCGTTTCTATTTTTGGTAGGACTGTTTTAAGCCTTTGATTAGGAGGTGTATCTAATGGTTGTGAATGCATTGCTCATGATCCCTAATCTTATATAATAGGGATAGATCTTCATAGCTTGTGTGTGTAAGAAAGAACAGTACAAGACACATTGTATATCTGTATCAATTCAGGTTGTTGGAATTGATTGTAAACTCTTGAGGGAAAGAGATCTGTACATCTGAGAGGTGTGAGAAGAAAGCGTGATTTTTCTTCATTTTGTTTCCTTCTGAAAGAGTTTAATACAAGTTTTCAAGGTGGTTTCTTGTATCTCTTATTCTTTGTTATTTCTGATTCTAGTTACTTATTATTTTGGTTTAATTCTGTGTTTAATTGCTTACATAAAAGTAATCAAGTTTGTTGGTTGATCCCCAAAAAGTGGTATCAGAGCTTAGGTTGACTAATAGGTGTTTCAGATCTGGTTAGTGTTTGTTGATTACAGGTCACTCACAGGAGTTTTTGTTTGAGTGGGAGAAGCAATGGCAGAAAAAAGTAAACTAAAAATGGAGAAGTTTAATGGCAAGAATTACCAATTATGGAGAATGCAGATAGAAGATTATCTGTATCAGAAAGATCTGTATTTACCGTTGGGTGGGGTTGATAAAAAGCCCACATATATGGAAGATGAAGAATGGGAAGTTCTTGATAGAAAGGCTCTTAGATCTATAAGATTGAGTCTGAAATCTATTGTGATTTCTAACTTGTCACAGGCAAAGACAACGGTAGAGTTAATGACTACTTCAACAAATTTATATGAAAAGCCATCAGCATCAAATAAGGTACATCTTATGAAGCAATTATTTAATTTGCAAATGTAGGAAGGTGGATCTGTATCTAATCATCTTAATGATTTCTATGGAATTGTACATCAATTAAATTCAGTCAAAATAGTTTTTGATGATGAAACTAAGGCTCTTTTAATATTATGTTCTTTACCTGAAAGTTGGCATAGTTTAGTAATGGCAGTTAGTAATACTGCATCTACTTCAAATATTTTAAAAGTAGATGATGTTGTTAGTGTAATCCTGAATGAAGAGACTCGCAGAAAAAGCACAAGAGAATCATCAGGTAATACTTTAAGTATTGAAAGCAGGGGAAGGCAAAGAGAGAAGAGCAAGCAAGGGAGATCAAGGTCTAAGTCAAAGATGAGCAATAGATCCAAATCCAGAAATGGAAAAAGAAAGATAACCTGCTGAAATTGTGGAAAGAGAGGACATGCAAAGAAGATTGTTGGTTGAAGGTTAATGAAGAGAATCAACATGAAGGTAATGAAGAAGCAAAAGTTGCAGGTATTGTTGCACAAGATGCTCTTTCACTTTCTTTGCATAATAAAATAGAATCTTGGGTTTTAGATTCTGGGGCCTCTTTCCATGCTACCCCAAATAGAGAATTTTTCAATGATTATGTCCAGGGAGATTTTGGAAAAGTTTATTTAGGGGATGATGAGCCTTGTAAAATTATTGGTAAAGAAAAAGTGCAGTTGAAATTGTAGAATGGCAACACATGGGTGTTGAAAGATGTCATGCATGTCCCAGCCCTGAAGCGAAATCTGATTTTTGTAAGAAAGTTGGGTGATGAGGGTTGTACAGTAACTCTCACAGCTGAATCTTGGAAGGTTACCAAGGGAGCACTTGTATTAGTCAGAGGTAAGAGAGTAGGTACTCTCTATTTATGTAATTGTATTATTGATTATTCTCTTTCTGTATTATCTACTTCAGATATGGATGCAAAATTGTGGCACTGTAGGCTCGACCACATGAGTGAGAAGGGAATGAAAATTCTTAAGTCAAAAAGTAAGCTTTCAGATTTGAAAAGCATAGATCTAGATTTCTGTGAGCATTGTGTTTTTGGGAAATAGAAGAGAGTGATTTTTCTCAAGACTGGGTCAACAAAGAAGAAGCACAAGTTGGAGCTTGTTCACGCAGACGTGTGGGGACCAACTCAGATTGCTTCTATTGGAGGATCACAGTATTTTATTTCTTTCATTGATGATGCTACAAGAAAAGTATGGGTTTATTGCATAAGGAAGAAATCTGATGTTTTTGACACTTTTAAGATTTGAAAAGCTTTAGTTGAGAATGAAACAGGCAGGAGATTGAAGTGTCTTAGATCTGACAATGGTGGTGAGTTCTGCAGCTATAAGTTCAACTGGTATTGTTATATGAATGGAATACGCAGACAAAGGACAGTTCCAAGGACACCTCAGCAAAATGGAGTTGCTTAAAGGATGAACAGAACAATATTGGAGCGTGCACAGAGTATGAGATTACATGCTGGTTTGCCCTAACAGTTTTGGACAGAAGTTGTAGATACTGCAGTTTACCTGATTAACAGAGGACCCTCTACAGCTCTAAATGGTGGGATTCCAGAAGAAGCGTGGACAGGTAAAAAGGTAGATATTTTATTTCTAAGAGTTTTTGGTTTTGAAGCTTTTGTACACGTTGATAAAAAAATAGAAAGAAGCTGGATGTTAAGTCTATGAGGTGCACATTTATTGGTTATGGCTCTGGAGATTTCAGATTTTGGTTTTGGAATCTAGAAACTAACAAAATAATTAGGAGTCGTGATGTTGTTTTCAATGAAAAAGTGATGTATAGTGATCAGCTCAAGAAGCTGAAGAATTATGAGCAGGGCCATGAAGATTTGGACGAGGTGACGATCCAAAATGAGCTCGCAGGAAAGAATAATCACAGAAAGGAAAGCACAAAGACCGACGTCGATCAGGAAGAAATCGACGTCAGCAATACAAGAAATGGTGTCGGTCATTTGGAATTGACGTTGATCAGTTAAAATCCTGGAGGTGACCGAGGTCGGTCACTGTCAGAGAATTTGGGCAGACAGCGTGTTGAGAATGAGTCTCAAATGCCCTTGAGGAGGTCAGAAAGGGTAAGTAAACCTCCAATTCGATATTCCCCTTCATTATTTTATTTATTGCCTACTGATGGTGGAGAACCAGAGAGTTTTGATGAAGCAATACAGGTGGAATCTAAGAATCAGTGGGAGCTAGGCATGAATGAAGAAATTGATTCTTTGAAAGAGAACCAAACATGGGATTTGATTGAATTGCCAGCGGGAAAGAGGACACTGAAGAACAGATGGATCTACAGATTAAAGGAAGGTGAGAATGGACATATGAGATATAAGGCCAGGTTGGTAGTGAAAGGATTTGCACAGAAACCAGGTATTGATTTTGGTGAGATTTTTTTTCTTGTAGTTAAAATGACTTCTATACGGACTGTATTGTCTTTAGTTGTTATTGAGGATTTGCATCTTGAGCAACTTGATGTTAAGACAGCATTTCTTCATGGAGATTTGGATGAAGAAATATATATGGATCAGCCGGAAGGATTTAAGGTCAAAGGTAAGCAAAAACTTGTGTGCAAATTGAAGAAAAGCTTGTATGGTCTCAAGCAAGCTCCTAGACAATGGTATTCGAGATTTGACAGGTTTATGACTGAGCATAGCTACAATAGATGTCAATCTGATCATTGTGTTTATTTTAAGAGATTGGATAATGGTAGATATATTATCTTGTTGTTGTATGTAGATGATATGCTTGTTGCAGGTTCACACATGCAAGATATTTATGAGCTTAAAGTGAAATTAGCTCACACATTTGCCATGAAGGATTTGGGAGCAGCAAAGAAAATCTTTGGCATGAGTATTAAGAGAGACAGGAAAAATCACAGGTTGATTTTGTTTCAAGAGAAGTATGTGAACAATGTGTTGGAGAGGTTCAATATGTAGGATGCAAAATCGGTGAGTACACCTATGGCTGGACACTTCAAGTTGAGCAAAGAACAGTGTCCTAATTCACATGATGAGGTAGAGTACATGAGTAGAGTTCCATATGCTTTCGCAATTGGGAGCTTAATGTATGCAATGGTATGTACTAGACCGGATATTGCCCAAGTAGTGGGAGTTATCAGTAAGTATATGGCCAATCCAGGAAAGGAGCACGGGAAAGCAGTTCAGTGGATTCTCAGATATCTGAGAGGGACCAGCAGTAGGTATTTATGCTTTGGTGGGTCAAACACTTCTCTACATGGTTATGTAGATTCGGATATGGCAAGTGATTTAGATGGCAGGAGAAGCACCACATGATATGTTTTCACTATTGGTGGAACGACAGTTAACTGGATTTCAAAGTTGTAGAAGGTTGTTGCCTTGTCTACTACAGAGGCAGAATACATTGCAGTCACAGAGGTTAGCAAAGAGACGATATGGATGACACGGTTCATGGAAGAGCTAGGAAAGGAGCAAGAGAGTTGCGGATTATACAGTGATAGTCAAAGTGCAATTCATTTGGCTAAAAATTCAGCCTTTCATTCAAGAACCAAACATATACAGCTTAGGTACCACTTCATAAGACAGGTATTGGAGGATGGTGAGTTAAAGCTGGAGAAGATCCATACATATAAGAACCCTGTTGATATGTTAACCAAGCCAATAACAAAGGAGAAGTTGAATCTTCATTCAAATTTTGTTGGTCTTCAAGATTGAGTTTGAAGATGGAGAAGCTAGAAGATGGTGTTGTACAGGTACTGGTGCAGTTGTTTATCTCCAAGTGGGAGATTGTTGAGTTGTGAAGCTAAAAGCTTCACCAGATGAGTGGATGCTGAAGTTGTTGGATTTACATAGTCGCCAACGACGGCAAGGAGTCGACCAATAGCTGTCGACGTCGGTCATGTATCGGCCGACGTTGGTCATGTGCAGGCAAACAGGAACCGACGTCAGTCACCTGTGCGTCCAAAAAGTCTATTTTTGTGGATAGAACAAATTGTTTGCATGATTAGTTTAGCTGTTAGTTGTAAGTCCACGTTTCTATTTTTGGCAGGATTATTTTAAGCCTTTGATTAGGAGGTGTATCTAATGGTTGTGAATGCATTGCTCATGATCCCTAATCTTATATAATAGGGATAGATCTTCATAGCTTGTATGTGTAAGAAAGAACAATACAAGACATATTGTATATGTGTATCAATCCAGGTTGTTGGAATTGATTGTAAACTCTTGAGGGAAAGAGATCTGTACATATGAGAGGTGTGAGAAGAAAGTGTGATTTTTCTTCATTGTATTTTTTTCTAGAAGAGTTTAATACAAATTTTCAGGGTGGTTTCTTGTATCTCTTATTCTTTGTTATTTCTGATTCTAGTTACTTATTATTCTGGTTTAATTTCATGTTTAATTGCTTACATAAAAGTAATCAAGTTTGTTGGTTGATCCCCAACATATTCAAAAATTCAAAAACATTTCAATTGTATGCATCATCCATGCTCTACATTTCTACTACCATGTTAGACTTACATTTTTTTGTTCTATGCTATTGTTTGTCAATTTATGTACATTTCCATGCTTCACTTGATTTTATTTGAGTGTGTACAGTGACATCCAGATCCTTGATTGCTTCACTCTACCCATTGAGGGGGCATCCTACTTCTACATTCGAGACATATATCGATATATCTACCCACTGGGGGCATCTTTCACATGACTACACCATCTAGGTTATGTCATTCCTACACCACACACTCTAGTTATTATGTTGATGTACAAATTTTATTAGCTTACACATATTACTCTATCAACACTCACTAGTATATAGCACTTGTCTAATTATTAGCATATACCTAGTCTTGTACTCCATGTCTTGCATACTTTCACTTCTTATTTTGATTAGTTAGATACGATTGTATTTTCAGTATTTACATGCTTTCCTTTCTTGCTTTTCATAGTTATGTGTGATTGCATTTCTCAATTCTTGTTTTATTTCTTGTATGTGTCTTAGAACATTTGCCAATGTCCTTTGCTTGTACTATTTTATGTGTTTATGGCTTTCACGCCAACATTGCTTGTTTTCAATTGTATGTGTATGTGGCATTTGAACATGCCTAGTGTGTTTGCTTTCCAGTTTGAGTGGCATGTGCCCATGTCCCTTATTTGCTTGGCTCCTTGGCCACTCTTGTATGCTTCTTGTTTTATGTGCCTGTTACTTGTTTGCTTCTCACTGTCTGCAATGCCATGATCCACATCACACATTATCTTGATTTCTTGGATGCCATGATGGACATCATGCTCCATCCTTCTTTGACAACTAACAACTAACACTTCCAGTTCCAGTTTATTATATTACACATGTTATAACATTGTTATATCTATCTAGGCATACCCCTATTGATCTAACAATATCCATTACAAACCATGCTATATTTTGAGATAACTTGTCAATTATCATTGCTATATCATGTCTTTTCGTAACATAACACACTTGTAGGGATCTTTCTTTTGAGGATAGTCATTACAGGTTCTTCATTCCTACCCTCATAAGAGGGGGAAACAAATATGGGTTTTATCATAAAGATCAAAACTCTTACTAATTTAAAAATTAGCTTTTAGAACACCCATAATAGTATCCAAACTTCAAACTAGGCAGAACAAACCAAGGAAGCAATGATGATTACAGAACAGTCATCAGTTTCAACAAATGACAACAACGTCAAACATGGATATCAACGTCAAACACTAGGGTGTCCTATTTTTGGTGTTCCTATCCAAGCAACAAAAAACCTAGATTTTCTAGAATTACCCAGAAAGGTAAGCCTAGCTATAGTTTTGCACATATAGACCAATTCATATTCAATAGTTTCAGTGCAATTTTTTTTCAGAGAATCCAGATATAGGGGGTATCATGTGTGGTATGATGGCTCTCACTTCTAGTTTCAAATAGGGCAGTTGGTATAACTTCAAATCATAATCCATGTTATAGACACCAATGATTGGGAGCAATGTGCATGGCACATTAGTCTTCTTTTCTTTTTGAGTTCAACATATTACCTAAGTATTCTCAGTAGTTGCATGCCTTATTTCATCTGCAGATGGTTGGCATCATTTTAAAGTGATTTTCATACAAGCCTAACCTCCACATTTCCAAGTGACTTCCACATAAGCCTATTACCTAGTTTTGGAGTGGCTTTCATACAAGCCTAATCTCCACCTTTTTCGAGTGACCAAGAGTGGCCTAGTTTCCAACATATATTTGGCTATCCATGCCAACATTGTTAGATTACAGAGCATTCAAGGGCTTCAGGAGCCATCTCATACGACACACATTTCATACCAGTATTAGTTCATAGCTTCACTTCATGAGGCAATGATGGAGCCAAAGGACTAGCTAGCCTTTGTATTTTTGAGCCACCTATTCAGAGGGATTGGACACATAGTCTAAACATTGATTAGCACATGCATCACCACCTAGCTTCACTTAGTGGGTGATGATGAAGCTAGAGGGCTAGCCTTTGCATTATTGAGCCACTCTCAAAGAAGTGAGCACTCAACTTCGTTTGTGATATTACTTTTGGTACAACACATACCTAGTATATCCAGTATCACCCAACATCACAATAGGTTTTATATTGGTTTGCATACCCAGTGAGGTGTATTCATTTTTTTTTCTTCTTCTCTCTCTCTCTTACCCAGCTTTGTACGTTCTTATTTTAGATATAACGTATCTAGTAAGAATTGATCTACTCTTTATTTTTCTCTTATAGATTTACACTTCACGACATGCTCTCTCTACGTACTCCCAGTATCACATAGCTTCATGGGCTTTACCCTTATAGGTAAGTTCAGGTACGATTTCTATTTTTTCTATATCCTAATGTGTCACTTTGTTGCATCATAAGAATAAAGGGGGGGTAAATGTAGTCATATAAAATATTAAATTTGGTAGCTTGAGTGTGGCTTATGACACCCAATCCATAGGTCCCTCTTGCATACTCTCATGACCCTTTTAGGCATCTTTGCATTGATTCCCAGTCATCCGTAGGCTTTTGAGACCTCATTCCAGCTCAGTTAGGACCCTTTTTACATGTTTATTCCATCCCCCTGGGTCTCATACCCTCAAGACAATAGCGCCCAAGTTGGACTATAGTGCTGGACCCTAGGGTGTCCCCTTTCCAGCACTCCTGTCCAATCACATTTCAAGCCTAGGTGACCATTTTTCCCTAATTCCTCATCTTCATTATGTTAGCCTAATGCAATTGCATTTAACCCATGACCAATAGATCTCTATAAAAAAACATTCAAAGTTCATTTAGAAGGGTTGGCAATTATTTTCAAAAGCAAGCAAGAGTACAAACAAGACCACTAAGGTAATTTTTCCTATTCTCTGCATACAACCAGTCAATACAACCACAAGCTCATTCAAACCCTCACACTAGTCCCTAGCCACCTCAAGCACACCCAATTTAGCATTTTGACATCTGCATAACACTATTACACAAAACACATCAAGTGAGAGAACTACATATGGCTTGATCCCTCTTCGAAGTATTGGTATGTAGGCAACATGCCCACACAAGGGGTGTGGATACACGTTCAATATCTCTTACACACACTAACCCCCTTCTTTCTCAAAGTTTTCACTCAAGTTCTAGCATAATGAAGATCTAGGGTTAGAGATTAAATCAATTTTATAAGGAGCTGCATCGATATTCAAGACTTGAAATTTCACAGGTGGACTAATACAGAGACAACGGATAAAACCCATAAAACTCAAATCTCTATGACCAATTTGGACAATAGTAGTAGGACCTGGATTATAGCACTGAACCCCAAAGTGTCATGTTTTCGATGCTCTTGTCTTTTCGCTGAACGAAAACTAGATCCTGATTTATGATAGTGTCCCAGTCCTGCACAACCTATACCAACTTCTATCTCAACCGTCTTAGTCCTATTTAGGCTAAGTTACATTTCTCTTCACTTATTACTATTTTTAGAAAGGTTTAAATTACAATCAAATTATACAAATCAGTAGCTTAATATTGTAATATTATTTATTGTTTTAATTAACTCAAAATTTTAACTAAAGTAGGAATAATACTCCAATATTCCCAAAACTGTTAAATCCCCTAGTCTTTTCTATCAGGCCCTCTCATCCTCTACCCTCTTTTTGGCTTGGGAACCTTTTGATTCTCTTCTCAAAGGATACCCTTGAGCTGGAAATTGCTGACTCTTCCATTGAGGATATAGAACATGATATGGGTTGTAAATACTTGTTCGACAAGTGTGTGGGAGCTCATACTTTAGCCGATGTGTTATCTCAATGGGTTAAGTTTTGTTGGAACTCAAGAGCTTCCCCCTCCTTCTCCCTGCTTAGTTCAAGTTTCTTTCTTGTGGCCTTTCAATGCTATTCGAACAGGGATTTTGTTTTGTCTTTTAGACCATGGTTCTTTGGTAATTATAACTTTCTTTCTACCCCTAGATGCCCTTTTTTGAACCAACAAAGATGAATATCCGAATAGATCCCTTATGGATCAGATTGTATCATTTGCATCTTATTATGAGAAAATAAGAACATATCAAGTTGTTGTTTAATAGAGTGGGATCCTTTGTGAGAATTGAGGAGAACTCGATGGATGGTAGATTTGTAAGAGTTTGCACCCTCATCGACCTTTCCAAGCCTCTCTTCCACTTGCTACTCTTGTTCTCTTTTCAGGGCAAGTGGTCTTAGTTTCTCAATTACAAAGGTCTCCCATTCTACTGCTTTTAGTGCAATCTCTTAGGGCATAGGGCGACAATGTGTCCATCTATAACTTGAGTGATGCCCTCTTCCTTCTCCTAGTTGGTCTAGAGGAAGGAGGGATTCCCTTACTAGGACTTCAAGTGGCGCAATCATGAGATTTTCTACCAGTGTTCGGATCCCTTCCCCTACATTCTATGCACAAGGATCCCTCTTCCCCTTCTTGGAAGGCTTCCCCTTTGAAGGAAGTCTTTACCCTAGTGGCATCTACTTTCCTTCCTTTGTGAGCTAAGACTTCAATCTCCCCTCCTAGGTCTGCGGCGAAGTGACACAAAAAACTTGTTGCCACTTTTGCTAAAAAGAAAAGTTGTAGGTCTGAGGTAGAAATGCTAAGAACAGAAGCGAGGAGTTGGTGAGAGACGGTTCCTAATGGATGATGAAGGACCTCCTCTCTAGACGTGAGAGAAGAATGGCTTTAGCCTATGGCCGATGGTTGCTTAGCTATTGGATGGTTTTATCCGTGGCTGGTTTCTTCTCATGGCCAATTATTTGGTTGTTGACGTCTTACTACTTTTTGGTGAAAGATTTATAGATTGGCATTTTGCTTTCTTTCCCTTTACAGGTGTGTGCTTCTCTCATTGGTGGTGTTTCATTGAGATAGATGGTTGTGTATCGTTTTTTGTTTCTTTTGTACTCTATTCAATATCGAAGACTGGACGCCTGATTGTACCCAGAATTGGTACATAACTCCAATAAAAAACATTTACCTATAATCTTAAAAATTACACATCCATTCTTCCCCTTTATTAAGAATGGTAGAAGAAGGAAAACAAAGACAAAAAAACAAACAAACAAACTTAAAAAAAAAAACAAAAAAAACCATTAAAATATATTATAACTAATCATAGAGATGATCTAAAAATGACTTAAAAAATACTCTAAAATCCTCCAAAAGTGAATAACCTAAATATACAATCCCTGTCAATGGAAAAATTAAAGGCTTGGTTGTCTCGCTTCTATCTAAGAAACGAAGAAACTACACAATTTCACGTCTTCTCAAGTCAAGCCTTCTCAATCCGTTTCGATTTTTTTGTTTGTAAGCAATTACTTCACCCGATGTACTTTTTATGCATTTATTTCTGTTTATAGTTAATTATAGATTAAAACAACTTTAGTTTTTTGTTATCTCTGTTTGTAGCTAATTTCATCATTTATAAAATTTTATAAACCCTGAACAAAAATAGTGCACATAAAACCGTAACAGAAGCAATCGGACAACCCTAACCCCAATCGGACAAATTTTCTAACCCTACCCAGACTAACCCTAATCGATCATAAGCTTAAACCCTAATCACTAGTTGTAACCAGGGAAATCCCCACACCCTAAAGCTCCATAACCCTAAACTCTAGCTATAGCAAACCCTAGAAACTAACAAATTATTTTTATTAAGGGAAAATATGGAGGTTGGTCGGTAGACACTGGAGGAAAGGAAAGAAACCTGAACCTTGCTATTCTGGTTGTATTTATGTGTTGTGGGTATGCAAAAGCCAAAATTTGTTTTTAGGTCATGGTTAAATGAGATATTCCTCGAGGGAGCCCCAAAAAGGGGTTTTAAACCTTGCCAATGAAACCCCCTCATACACACCCACAAGAGGGTTTATGAAACCCCCTCATGGAAGCCCACAAGAGGGTTTCTAAATCTTACCGATTCACCTGCATCTGAGAATACTGTGCATGTTTATGTATTTGTAGTTAAGTTATGATGATTGCCCTAGGCCGAGCGCTATCCTCCAAAAGAAATGGAGTGGCGTGGTATTCCACGGGAGAGGTTAATGTGGCACACCATTTCAATTTGGTGTGATGGGCAAACATTCAATTGGGGTGCTCAGACCGCACAGCTGCGTAGTTTTGCAGTGCTGGCAATGGGCTGCCCTACATTTACATTTCCTTCTGTTTTTAAGATACTCCCTTTTTTCGTTTTAATATATGTTTTCACCATACTAGTAATCTGTTCTGTCTGGGGTATTTCCTGAAATAATGAAATGAAGGCAATTGATATATTTATGCAATTTAGTTCGTTTTTATTGCTTTGGTTATCAGTAATTGTTTTAAGATATGTGGGTTTCTTTTACCCAAGGTTGTATGGGTGTGTGAATCTAACCATATTTGGGCTGCATCACTTGCACTGGAAATGTATCTGCACACATGAAAAAACTCTAGAAAAACCTAATGCACCTTAGTGCCCCACTGCACCGGGTGCCTTTCCCTTTATTTCGCACAGCACCTAGTGCTGTGTACATGAATCTTGGTTACACCTGTACTGGCACACCCAGACAACCTTGCTTTTATCTTCTATTAAATCCTGAGGGGATCTCAATTTTGTTTAATATTTGAAGCAAAGAAGATACGGTATATTTGTGGGAAAGAAGTTCATAAATTTTGCCTTCGATTTAAGGTAGGAAGCTAATTGTTGGCTATCTGGTTTTGGAAAGGCACTGATAAAAATAGGAACGTCAGTATAGCAATATCCAAGTCAAGTGCAGTGATGGCCTGTAAAATGCTTTCTCCGATGACTAACTTACAGGATCATTTTTCATGTCTTCTAAAAAAATCCTTTTAATCTCGTCTTTTCTAAACATTAATATAAAAATTGGAAGCTGATAAACTTTTTATCCTATTTCTAGTCTACTGTCTCTTACAATCAATCTTTCCAAATCATATAAAAACATATCCAAAACATGGGAGCAAACTTACAATCATAGAGAATGTCCAACAAGAATATTCATATTTCTTTTCACTGCTGGAAATGGATATTCTGAAAATCCCAAGAAGAATAGTTATATTTTTGATATATCCAAACCATATTAAAACACATAAAGCAAACTTACAATTCTGAAAACCCCAACAAAAATAGTCATATTTTTGATATATCCAAACCATATAAAACACAGAAAGCAAACTTACAATCATGATGATGTAGAAGAGAGCTTAGGAACACTATTGTTAGCTTTGGGACTGACAGGAATAGAGGATGTAACTTTAACCTTTCTGTTTGTATGTATAGATCATTGAGAACAGACATGTAAAAAGATGTACCAGATTGAGGGTTTGTCGAGAAATAACAAAAAAATTGAAAAGGAAATAAGCCACACAATATGTGATATAAAGGAATGATATGCTTTTCGACAAAGAATGTCAATAATGATACATCTTGATGATGGATGGTTCAATGTGATTTTTTTTGGCATTGTTTTATCAATGAGAGTGTTACTGGATCTCACAACATTGGGATACAAACTGGGGCTCAGTCTTTGGGTTCAAGTTATTATACTTTATTCATGTGCTTTGTCACCTGTATTATTGCGGGCTATGTGAGCTTGTGTCTAGTGGTTCCCATGGTGATTTGAACAGTGGTCTTCATTGTGATAATGCTTAACCTTTACCATTCAATCACTCCTGCTTGGCATTAATGATTCACTATGATATACAGGTGGATCTTGTGTTGCTTATTTGTAGATAACATTGTGCCCAACCCAAAATAAAATTACATGTACCGAGTCTACCTCCACACTCATAAACATAAAACCTACCATCCTCCCTTTAAACAGGCAACACAAGGGGAGGTGGCATTGTGCTAATTTCTGACAACTTCTTTGAGTTCTAATATATGGTGGTACAGATAGGGTCAAATTAGCAGTATCCTGCTGAAACGACCAGAGAATGTAATTATTGATTATCATATGCCACTATTAGCCGAAGACATGTTTGGTAACTTGAACGGAGTGGAAAATTTGTGTATCTTAAAATAGAAAATGAAGCAAACAGAAGTTTCGGCGGTTTCAAAGTCCATTACATCTGTGGAGATTTCCCTATGTAATGTCCCTCTTCATTTAAATTCTAATTTGCTAAGAATGTTTCTAATCTTCATATTCCCGAGAATAGAAATAAGTCTATACAACGGAATAATAGGAGATAATTAAATAAAGATTTTTTATTTTTATTTTTAAATAAAATGGAAACTCTCTCCTCGGTTTTAGTGATAGAGATCGACTGCTTTTTAGAGGATGGAATTGGCAACTTTGGTTGATAAGAAGGGCTCATTTGGTGGAGAAGGGATATGGAAAAATTATTTGGTTTTTTTAATTTTTCTTGCTGTGCTGTGAAGAAGCTCACATCAGGGCGTAGCCCCTGAGGAGATTGGAACGAAAACCCCAATCCTAGTTTGATTTTCGCTGGAACGACTGTAATTCTGTGCAATATCAATGTGTGAAATCTGATAAAGGTGATGAAGACAAGTGAAGATAATCCGAACTGATTTCTGGAAGACGTGTTGCCTCTGGAGTGGAAATGCTGCATACAAAGACTGAAGCGTGGCCTGTTCTTTAATTATGTGTTGCTGGCTGAGTGTCACGTGGGGTTTGAAGGCCAAAATATGCCTATGTAGTCGCTGAGGCACTCTTAACATCAGGTTGTGGTTTCCTAAAGGAAATTCTGTGCGCGCTACCAATATTCTATATCTCAGACCAGCGTATTCTCCAGCTGCTGATCCTTCATACTGAGCTATTCTGGAGCTTGTTTTGCAATTTAGTCCTTGGCATATACATTCCCAGGTGTGAACATAGTTTTCATCTGCAACTTAGAGTCTATTACATACTCAGAAATTGTTATTGTGTCATTTTGTTTCTGCTAGTCTGAGTATAGTCTGTGTTTAATGTACTGCTGTCATAAACAACAATAAATACTCTCTGTTGTTGATCTTTTCTGAGTGCAGATAACCTGGTATCAGACTGTTATTAATTCCTGATCAAATCCTTCTGTGATATCAATCATGTTTGAAGGAAGAAATTCATAGTTTGATCTCTAGCTTTGCTTATGCTTTGTAATTTGAATACCAATCTATATTTCTATGTTATTATGCTCTGAGATTGATAAAGTGGAACACCTATCAAACTGAAATAACGGCAAAATCTCAGTGTTTCCGGGAAAGGGATCTTTCAGTGGTATCAGAGCCCACCCTTCCTACCAGCTTGTGTGGTATTCCTTGTGCATATCAGTAAAGGTGATCTAAGTGGTTGCATGATAGTTGATTTGATTCTATGCACTCCAGATAGATAGGATCACACAGATATTTCACCAGAAGTAGGTCAAGCCAGCGAGAAGAAGGGCCTGATTTTATTTCCACTGTAGAAGAGATGGGTGAAAGAGGAGGTGGAAGCCCACCTAGGGATTTGAACAATCAATTTGAAAATTTATTGACCACATTTGCCCAACAACAGGGGCAAGTGCTACAGCAATTTCAGGATCGAATGATTACAGCGATGGGTCAAATGAGAGTGGATTGTGCAAGATCGAGTAGATCAAGCAGTGATCATAACAGGAGTGATGCTGGACACGGAATTCGAGATAGAGCAGCATCTAATGTTGTTAGGACAACGAGCACAAGGTCTTATCGGCCTCTACGCCCTACCTTTGTACCAAGGCAAACTGAAGAAGAGGCAATGCCAGAGTTGGAGGATGAGACACACATCACTGATGATGTTATGGTGGCCTACGATGAATACAGAGCTCTCCCACTTGATGTGAGACAATTAATTAATTTGAATCAGTTTATAAATCAGCGGAAATATAAAGCCAGATTCACGCTGGAAAGGCAAGAAAGGGGACTCAGAAGACAAACCAATCAAGGCACTCAACCCAAGGAATACAAAGAAGCATTGAATAAGGTTCATTTACCGACCTTTGATGGAAGTGGAAAAATAAGTACCAGATTATGGGTGCATAAACTTGACATATTCCTGTCTTTGAAACCTATGGAAGAAGATAAGGCTATACAATTTGCTACGATGCATTTGGAGGGTGTAGCTTATGAGTGGTGGCACCATGTGTTAGTCTCACAAGATCATGCTTTGATACGCTCCTACGAAGAGTTTGTCAATAAATTGATTGCACGCTTTGACCAGAAGGATATTGAGCTTTATTATAGAGATTTGGCTCAGCTAAAGCAGATTGGTCATGTTGAGTCCTACATCAATGAATTCCAGAGAATTGCAGTTATGGTCCCTGAGATGATTGAGAGGCGAGTTATTATGTTGTTTGTTGAAGTTTTGAGCGACAGACTAAGGGGTCTAGTGAAGGCTCATAAGCCTCTCACACTCCATGATGCCATTGGCCTAGCTCTCGATTTGGAGACTACACCTCCCTTCCAGCCTCATAAGAAAGTTTTTGGTGGATTTCAGTCAAAACAAAAGGTTTCCAATCAGCAAAAGAACATCCTTTTGAAATCGGAACAAGAATCCAGAAACGAATTACGCAAGAAAAAGTTATGCTTCGCCTACAAGGAACCATGGGAGCTTGGGCACTGTTGCCTTGGGAAAGGCAAGGTTCACTTGATTGAGGTTTTTTCAGATGATGAAGAACAGATTGATCAAGAGTTTGGTACTGGAGATGATAGCATACAGGGGGAGCAGCGACCACAATTAGAGTTGGATGATTCTGGAGTTAAAGAGACTACCCAAAGTACCATAGCCTCCTTATCTGGAGTTCCTAGACTTCATCCATTTCGTTTGAAGGGTGTCCTTAAGGGGCAACGCATGGTCTGTTTGGTGGACAGTGGAGCCACGCACAACTTCATTGATGAGGATTTAGTTGCGAAGCGTGGGCTACAGGTTGAGGAGCTTCCGAAATTCAATGTGACTGTAGCAGATGGGTTTCAGTTGAGTTGCACTAGGATGGTTTCCCAACTTAGCATCCAAATTGGAGATTATACCTTGATTGATAACTTCTATGTATTGGGACTCGGTAATATTGATGTAAGTTTGGGTTTGCAGTGGTTGCAGTCACTTGGGAGGTACATTCAGGATTTTTGTAGAATGGAGTTAGAATTTATGGTTGATGATAAAAAGATTGTGCTAAAGGCTATCCCTGACAATGGTCCTCGAGTAGTGTCAGCTAGGAGGATGGAGGCTTTATTCAGACATGGAGAGGTGGATTGGGTAGCACAGTGTTTTGTTTCAACCAAGCCTCCCTCTGATAGCAAGCCACACTACCATGTTGACATCTAGACGGTGCTGGATAAGCATGGGGTAGTATTTGGAGACATTCCTCCAGGCCATCCCCTTGATCGTGGATTTGAGCACATTATTGAGCTTGAGGAAGGGGCTAAACCAGTTATAACTACGCCCTATCGACACCCATGCCATTTTAAGGAGGAGATTGATAAGACAATCAAGGAGCTTCTGAGCATGGGACATATCTGGGCTAGTTCTAGTCCATTTGTCTCATCGGTTGTTCTGGTTAAAAAGAAGGATGGGAGCCTGCGCATGTGCATAGACTATAGGGCCTTGAATAAGAAAACCATAAAGAACAGATATTCGATTTCCAGGATCGACGAGTTGCTTGATGAGTTACACGGGGCCGTGTTCTTTTCCAAGATTGATCTTCGCTCGGGTTATCATCAGATACAAGTCCGGGAAGAATATGTTCACAAAACTGCTTTCCGTTGTCATTATGGGTATTTTGAATTCCTTGTCATGCCATTCGGACTCACCAATGCACCTGCTACATTTTAGTCATGCATGGATCACACCTTCCGAGGACAATTACGGAAGTTTGTTTTGGTTTTCTTTGATGACTTTCTGATATACAACAGGACATGGAATGATCACCTGCATCATTTGGATCTAGTGTTGAGTATCATGGAGGCCCAATCGCTTTATGCCAAAGCTTCCAAATGTGAGTTCGGGATGACTGAGATATTATATCTTGGACATGTGATTGGCGCTGATGGTGTGAAGGTACACCAGGAGAAGATACAGGGAATCCTGGACTGGCCGCCTCCAAAAAACATAACAGAGTTGAGAGGTTTTTTGGGTTTGTGCTCTTACTACAGGAGATTTGTGAGAGGTTTCTCACAGTTGGCATCATCCTTGACAGACCTTACTAAGAAAGGTGCATTTATTTGGACTGAGGAGGCACAGGTAACATTTGACAAGCTCAAGGGGGTCATGAGCTCGTGTCCAGTATTAGCATTGCTGTATTTTACACAACCGTTTGTCTTGGAGTGTGATGCATCGGGACAGGGAGTGGGTGCAGTTCTAATGCAGAATCGACATCCGATTGCATTCGAGAGTCGAAAGTTGAGAGATACAGAGAGATTGTATTCCACTTATGATAAGGAGATGCTAGCAATTATTCATGCGCTAGCTAAGTTCAGGCAGTACTTAGTAGGGACTAAATTCGTGGTCAAATCTTAGTCTCAAATATTTCCTTGAGCAGAAGGACTTGAATGAGCGACAACAAAAGTGGGTGAGCAAGATTCAGGGATATGACTTCAATGTGGAATACATCAAGGGGAAGAAGAACATTGTTGCTAATGCTCTTTCCAGGATACCAACACTTTGCTCTCTTACTGAGATTTCGACTGATTGGAAATCTCAATTACTGGCCGAGTATACCAAAAACACTTTTGCCTGTGATTTGATTGATGGCCGGGTACAGGATAACAGATATTCAGTAGTGAGCGACATTATCTATTATAAGAACAGAGTCTATCTTGTACCAGGATCAAAGTTAAAGGCTAAGATATTGAGGGCTGTGCATGATACTCCTCTATCTGGGCATCCAGGGTTCTTCAAAACTTATCGCCAGATTCATGAGAGGTTCACTTGGAAGGGTTTGAAAGATGATGTGTTGCAACATGTTAGAGAATGCCTAGCTTGCTAGCAAAACAAGGCAGAACTAACATTCCCTGCGGGACTTCTACAATGCTTACCGATACCCGAGTAGAAATGGGAAGGAATATCCATGGACTTTATCACAGGATTGCCACATGTCTAGGGGAAAGATTGCATATACACGGTTGTGGATAGGCTGACCAAATATGCACATTTCTTCGCTATATCTTCTGATTACACCGCAGTTCAAGTGGCAGAAGTTTTCTTCAGGGAAGTATTCAGGGTGCATGGACTCCCCAAAACAATCGTCAGTGATCGAGACAACAGGTTCTTAAGTATGTTTTGGCAGGAGTTGTTTTGATTGGCAAGTACGGAGTTGACACCAAGCATGAGTTACCATCTTCAAACTGATGGACAGACAGAGATAGTAAATAAGTGGATTGAGGTATATTTGCGGAATTATGTGTCAGGGCAGCAGCGTGCTTGGATCAGATGGTTACATTTAGGTGAGTATTGCTACAATACCACCTACCACATGTCGATCAACATGTCTCCTTTCAAAGCCTTATACGGGTATGATGCCTTATCATTCGTAGATTTGGTCTTTGATGATAGTAGGGTCCCACGGGCCAAGGAGACAATGCAAAATTATCAAGATATTCTCAAGGCATTGAAAGACAATTTGCAGCATGCGCAGAACCAGCAGAAAATGTATGCAGATAGGCACCGAGTTGAGAGGTCATTTGAGATTGGAGACTTGGTTTTTCTGCGTTTGCAGCCATACATGCAATCCTCATTGAAGAAAAGTGGTGTAGAAAAACTTAAGCCACGCTTTTATGGACCATACAGGATCTTGAGAAGAATTGGTGAGGTTGCATATGATACAGGAACAACCAGAGGGCAGTAAGATTCACAATGTCTTCCATGTATCTTGCCTTAAGAAGGCATTGGGACAGCAGCTTGAGGCATCTCCAGAGCTTCCTCCACTTGATGAAGAAGGAAAATTGGTGTTAGTTCCTGAGGGTATTGCAGATTGGAGAGAAAGGAAGCTAAGAAATACGGTGTTTCGAGAATATCTAATCAAATGGAGGGATTTACCAGTAGAGGATGCAACGTGGGAAGGGGAAGAGATTCTGTAGCACCCCAATTTACGATTGCTAGAGGACCAGCAATCCCGGGAAGGGAGGACTGTAATGTCCCTCTTCATTTAAATTCTAATTTGCTAAGAATGTTTCTAATCTTCTTATTCCCGAGATTAGAAATAAGTCTATACAAGGGAATAATAGGAGATAATTAAATAAAGATTTTTTATTTTAAAAAAAAATCAAATGGAAACTTTCCTCAGTTTTAGTGATAGAGATCGACTGCTTTTTAGAGGATGGAATTGGCAACTTTAGTTGATAAGAAAGGCTCGTTTGGTGGAGAAGGGATATGAAAAAATTATTTGGTTTTTTTTTTTTTCTCTTGCTGTGCTGTGAAGAAGCTCACATCAGGACATAGCCCCTGAGGAGATTGGGACGAAAACCCCAATCCTAGTTTGATTTTCGCTGGAACGACTGTAATTCTGTGCAATATCAATGTGTGAAATCTGATAAAGGTGATGAAGACAAGTGAAGATAATCTGAACTGATTTCTGGAAGACGTGTTGCCTCTGGAGTGGAAATGCTGCATACAAAGACTGAAGCGTGGCCTGTTCTTTAATTATGTGTTGCTGGTTGAGTGTCACGTGGGGTTTGAAGGCCAAAATATGCCTATGTAGTCACTGAGGCACTCTTAACATCAGGTTGTGGTTTCCTAAAGGAAATTTTGGGCGCGCTACCAATATTCTATATCTCAAACCAGCGTATTCTCCAGCTGCTGATCCTTCATACTGAGCTATTCTGGAGCTTGTATTGCAATTTAGTCCTTGGCTTGTACATTCCCAGGGGTGAACATAGTTTTCATCTGCAACTTAGAGTCTATTACATACTCAAAAATTGTTATTGTGCCATTTTGTTTCTGCTAGTCTGAGTATAGTCTGTGTTTAATGTACTGCTGTCATAAACAGCAATAAATACTCTCTGTTGTTGATCTTTTCTGAGTGCAAATAACCTGGTATCAGACTGTTATTAATTCCTGATCAGATCCTTCTGTGATATCAATCATGTTTGAAGGAAGAATTTCATAGTTTGATCTTTAGCTCTGCTTATGCTTTGTAATTTGAATACCAATCTATATTTCTATGTTATTATGCTCTGAGATTGATAAAGTGGAACACCTATCAAACTGAAATAACGGCAAAATCTCAGTCTTTCCAGGAAAGGGATCTTTCACCCTATCTCCTTCAACTTCTAAATCTTGAGGTCTCTCAATACACCAGCTGTCCAATTTCGTTTACCTAACCTTATACATTCTGCAGCTTTGCTTAGAACCTCTTTTGAAAGTAAATTGTGGAAAGATTTCTAAAGAGGATACTGCTGATTTTGGCCATAAAGGTTCCTAAGTTGTTTTGGCTTCACTGATAAATATGCAGCTCTGACACCTTACTACTAGACAAATGCCTGAACACACCGTTATTGGGTACTTTAAGATTTCGTTACTGGCAATGTGGGGAGTTTGGTTGCTACTTGCTGTCATTTTGAAAATAATTTTGTTTTCGTTCATGCTTTAATTTGCATTTTCCAATCAGCCAACACCTCTGGATTTTAATTAACTGTTCAACTTTCTTCTACGGGTCTGGATTACCAATTAACATGCAAGATGAAATGCAGCACCTCCCACCTCCCTCTAGCTGTTGATTTCACATTTATTTTGCCTGTGGTCAAACAAAATAATACTTAGTTGCATCTGGTTCCGGTACTGGTACTGCTCTGGGAACGTACTTGGTTCTTCTATATTCCCAGGCACCTAACTGTCATAATAAAAACATAATTAAAAAAATAGTGCTGATCCAGGTTGGATGGTCACTATAAAAGTACAAAATTAAAGATTAGAAAAAATAAAATAAAAATTAAAACATTAAAAAACACAATCAACCAAACAGCCAATAGTCCTTAAACATAATAAAAACATAAAATAAACAGAATCAACTAAACAACCTCTACCCCTATTGCATTTTGTTCTAATAAACCAATTTTGTACGTCTTAAATTCAACAATGGCCATTGACTATTTTTCTATTTTGAACATATAATGTAAATTAATGTGATGGATCATATATTGCGACTCATTTAATATTTTGAATTCCAAGAGGTTTTTTTGTTAATTTTTTCTTATTATGGTTATTTTTGTTCATTTTTTCTTATTATGGTTATTTTTGTTTATGTTTGTTTTATATGGTTGTACCCAAAGATGTACCTAACCGATGTAAACGCCTATACCCCTCAACATTGTACCCCTACCCTGCCAACTAACGTTGTTACTGAGAATACTTCAAACATGCACTGTTCCTTAAAACCCTGTTAACAGATCTGATGACATGGCTGTTCTGCTAACATGCCTCTTTTGTGTTACTAAAATGTAATTGAGCTATACAAGTGAAGTAGTGTTAGGTAGCTAATTAATAGGGGCATGTGGACTAGAGAATTCATTGAATCTAGTCAGTGTAGCTTTGTAGTTAGTTTGTGGGGGGAAGCTACTCACTTGTTATAAATAAAGGTTACTTTACTCTATGTATTATATTCATTTTCATACCAATAAACTATATATGGTATTTTCACATTTATTGGAAAAGTATCTCCTCCATATCTCTGGATTTGCAGGTACAATCCTTTGATTTTGGGTGTGTAGGTGGTGGGCCCACTAACATTTTGTTTAGTTGTACCTTCTTTTGTATGCTTGCAAGCTACTTCCTCCTTCGGTGGCCGCCTATGTGGAAACATGTAATTTGTTATTTTTTGCATTTTCAAACAATGTCTGGGCTGCACCAATGATCAACCATGCTGGGTGGGGTACCATTAAGTTCATATGCACGGGGTGCTGCGTACCTGATCTCAATTTTGTTTAATCTTTGAAGCAAAGATGATAAAATATGTGTGAAGAAATTTCATAATTTTGGCTATTGGTTTTAAGGTAAGAAGCTAATTGCTGGCTATCTGGTTTTGGAAACGAACTCATAGAGATAGGAATGTTTCTCAGTTGATTAATATCCAATTCAAGCTGAGTGACAGAGGCACTCATAGATAGAGGAATGTCTAGTTGATCAATATCCAATTCAAGCCGAGTGACAGAGGCACTCATAGATATAGGAATGTCTATGAGTTGATCAATATTCAAGCCAAGCTGAATAACGCTCTGTAAAATTTTTCCCCTATGCCCAACTTCAAATATAAAATCAGTATTATTTTTCATGTCTTCTAAAAATCATTTTATTCTGTTTTTTTAAAATTACATCAATAGCCTCAAATAACTATGGCTTGAAAAAAATTGGATGCCGGCTTTGCAGCCTATTTGTAACTCACTTAATATCTCTTACAATCAATCTTTGCGAACCATGTAAAACACATCCAAAACATGAAAGCAAACTTACAATCATAGAGAACATGTCCTGCAAGAATGGTCATATTTCTCCGAACTGCTGGAAATGGATATTTTGAAAAGCTCAACAAGAATATGGATTTGTAGCTTGGAGTAAATTCCTAAGGCGCATAACCGAGAAAAGCAGAGTAATATACGTAAATTTTCCAAGAAGCATTAACTGAAAAGTTTACTTATTTAGGTTAAAGTTTTAAAAATTTAATGCTTTACCTTTTAAGTTTGAGATCTCATAGTGGTGTAGGAGAGAGCTTAGGATTAAAACTAGGAATGGATGATTAGGAGGTCGTAAACTTTCTTCACACGGGTTCTGAAAGAAATAGAGGATGCAGTTAAACCACCCTGTTTGAATGTATAGATCCTTGAGAACATAAATGGAAAGATGTAGCAGATTGAGGGTGCATCTTTAAATATCCATATATTTTGAAAAGGAAATAACCCCACAAATGAACAATATAGGATAACAATGGCATCACATGCAAAGCTGAGGGGATGCACACGATATGAAGGAATGCTATGTTTTTTTTGACAATGACAATCTCAATGATACAACATGATGATGGATGATTCACTGCGATTTTTTTTTATTGTTTGATCAACGAGGGTATTACTGTGGATCCCACAACCTTGGGACACAAACTGGGGCTCAGTCTTTGAACATGAGTTTTTATACTCTACCTATGTGCTTTGGCACCCATATGATTGTGGCCATGCTAGCTTGTGCCAGCGGTTCCTATGGGTATTTGAACCTAGATATTCATTGTGATAATGCTCAGCCTTTAACACTCAACCACTCCTGCTAGCCATTGATGATTCGCTATGATGTACAGGTGGATCTTATGTGCTTAACTAAACACAAAACCTACCATCCTCCCTTAATAATTACTTGGGAACACACTTCAGACAGGAAATGCAAGGGGGGTCTGGCATTGTGCTAACATCCCCACTTCTTGACAAATTCCTAGAGTTCTAATATATGGTCGTGCGGATTGGGTCAAATTAGCAGTACCTGCTGTTCAACCGACCAGAGTATGTAACTACTGGTTACCATTTGCCACTATTAGTTGAACACATGTTTTGTAACTCACAAACGGAGTGGCAAATTTGTGAACCATAAAATAGAAAATGAAGTAAACAGACATTTCAGCAGTTCCAAAGTGCATTACATCTGTGGAGATTTTTCTTTGTATATTACGTATAAATCTGGAGGTTTCCCAATATGACAGCAGTCTCATACTTTTTTTTCTAACCTTCTACATTATGCAGCTTTACTTATAACCTCTTTTGAAAGTATATTATGGAAAGATTTTATCCTAATGACGATAATTTTGGCCACAAAGGTTGCTAACTTGTTTTGGCTTCCTTGATAAATATACAGCTCTGACATCTTATTAGTAGACACCATGGCTGAACAGACAGTTAATGGGTAAGATTTGGTTACTGGCAGATTACAAAGTGGGCGGTTTGATTTCTACTTGCTGTCATTTTGAAAATAATTGTGCTTCTGCTCACGCTTTAGTTTGCATTTTCCAATCGGCAAACACCTTTGGGTTTTAATCAACTGTTCAACCTTCTCCCATGGGTGCAATTTATTTCATCAGCCAGCTAATATGCTTTCGCTTACCAATTAACATGCCAGATGAAATGCAACACTTCTCTCTAGCTGTTGATTTCATGTGCATTTTGTCTTTTGGCAAACAAAATAATACACTGCGTTACCAGGTACTTCTCTGGAGGCCCCTGTACTGGTATGGGAACCCATCTGTCACAATAATGACAATTAAAAAAACAGTACTTGTGCAGGTAGGACGGTTGTTATAAAATTGTAAAAATGAAGATTAAAAAATATAAAAACCCAATAAAAACATAGAAAACTCAAAACTAACTAAACAGCCACTAGTTCTAGTGCAGCTGGTTCTAATAAACCAATTTTTGATTTGGATGCTCCACATGAAAAGGAATATGATGATTTGCTTAGTTCTTGACCATTGACTTTTTCTATTTAATATTTTGAATTATCAAATAGTTTTTTTTGTTATTGTGGTTAATTTTGTCTATATTATTTTTTTGTACAGTCGTAAACAAATCTGTACTGAACTTGGGGTTCCAAAAATCTTTCCGAACCCCGGTACCCTTCCGCACCGTACCCCTACCCTGGTAACTTAGTGTTGTTATTTGCGAATATGTAACATACACTGTTTCTTAAAAGCCTGTCAACAGATTTGATGACATGTCTGCCTTTTGGTAATGTAGATGAGCTATTTTGTTATAAGGCTCATGGTCACATTATATTTATATAGATGAAAGTAGTGTCAGGGAGGTAATTAATAGGGGCATGCGGTTGTATGAGAAGCTAACAGAAGATTCATTGAATTTAGTCAATGCAGGTTTGTAGGTAGCTTGTGTGAGAAGCTGCTCACTTGTTATAAATAAGGATTGCTCCCTTTCTATGTATTCAATCTATTTTCATACCAATATAACTACATTCAAATTATTTCACATTTATTAGAGAATTACTTCCTCCATATTTTTGGCTTTGCAGCAGGAGCAAATTACCCCCACTTATATTTTGTGTAGTTGTACCTTCTTTTGGTATGCTCTAGCCTCCTCAAGTGGCTGCCTATGTGGAAACTTTTAATTTGTTATTTTTTGCATTTACAAACCTTGGGCTTTGGAGGTTTTCAGCTCATTTCCTCAAGTGCTCTTCCATTTTTGGAATATCTCCAAGTCCTGAACTTCCGAACTTCCAATCTTTTGTGGTATTGGCCATTTTTAGCATCGTCAGGTGCTTAGGAAATTGGGATGTTTTGGCTCTTTTGACCACCTCTTATCCCCGCTTTCCTCCAAGTCTTTGAACTTCGAACTATGTGAACTTAGCCAATTTGGCAATTTTGGGAACTTGGAACCTTGGAAGGCATGCCCATTTCAACCAATTTCCAATGTACCGACATTGTTGAAAACTTCCAAGCACAGTCATTGGGAGCTTACCAATTTCTTCTGAGTTTTTGAACTTCAGAGGACCTTTCCAGGACTTATATAGATGCTAGAGAACGAAGGCTCTTCGCTCTCATTATAGGGTCTATAGACTACTCAAAATGTTCCCTCTGCTGCCATCCAGGTAAGATTTGACTGAAAACTCTGCTACATGCCATAACTCAAGCTTCCATGCGTCTATGCTGCTGAAACTGAAATCTGTGCTGCTTAAGGGAAACTTCTGCTTCTACTCTGTTTCAGATCATTGAAATCTGGAAAAAAAACACACTTTCCTGCACCTGCTTCCTAAGAGTTTTGCAAAATCTCAGAGATATTCTGGCATTATTTTCCTCTTCATAGAAAATAGGTGAGCTTGTGGGTTCACTATTCATTTCTTAAATGAACTGTTATGGGGCCCACGACAGTCGGCCACACTTCGTATGGGACCTTAGTCCTCTTCTTTTTTCTCCATCTATCAAATCTTTCCTTGCAAGTCTGTCCATTTCACTTGATTTGACATCCTTGATTGGCACCTATTCTCCTTCAACATCCACATTCTTTAGTACCTCTTCCGTGCTTATAGGTTATTGATTGATGATTTGGGAATTTTCCATTTCCTTCTGTAATTATTATTATTATTTTTTTTCTCCATCTATCTCTGCTGCCTTTTGCCTTGATTTTTTCTCCATGGTCAAATAATACCCCTTCTTAAAGGGCTTCTTCTGCACTTGTCTAGCTGTAGCTTTAAGAGATTTAAAAATATCTTGTTTGTCCTCCATGGTAAGAGTGCATTCTTATTACTCCCCTTCATCTTTCAGACTCCTATCTGCAATTGCTTCATTCTGCCGGGCTTCATCTGCTGCAACCTCTTCTTCATTTGCACTGGCTTAGCAGACACCTCTGCTTCTGCACTCCTCTTCTCAACTCCTGGGAAAAAACTTCTTATGGCCAACTTGCCATTGTCCCATCACTTTATTAGCCTCCTTTCATCTCTGACCTAACTTCAGTGGTATTCGCACTTCAGCCTACAGTTCAACTTCTTCCTTAGTTGTTTTAATGAAAGATCTCTACCTTCATTATTAACTATATTCAACTCAAATGAATTCATAACCAGCGAATTATCCCTTACTCATTTTCTGTTCAATTTTAGCATCTACTTGAGTGGCCAAATCTTTTTCTATCTTAAATATGCCATCATCTTCAGCTGCATTTTGTTCTTGCACTATTTTTGGGGATATCTTTCCGAATTGTGGGAACTTATATGTGTGAAGGTGGAAGTGATTAATTACAATAATTGTAACAGAGGTGATTTTTTTATTGTAACTAAATAAACCATGAATGGATAGAGACAAAATTATACACAAATAGAACATATTTTGAATAAAATAATTTACTACTACATTGATATTTGAGGTCTGAACAACTATCCCTGAGAAGAGATTAAGCTATTTCTCCAGTATTATTAAAAAAAAAATGTAGCAATCTTTGAGAAGGGATATAAAGTTACCACCCTCTCTAATTAATACAAAAGAGGTAGCAATATTTGAAATGAGACGTGAAGTTACCACAATCTGTCCTGTTACAACACTTCCGTTTTTTCCTTTTTGATGATAATTATTTTATAGCTATTTATAGTAGGAAATAGACAGTCTAAATATATAAACTGAAGCAATTCATCTTGTAACATGAAAAGCCATGTGACAAGCGTTCCCTTGCATTGCCCTAAAAAGTCATAATATGGGTGATCTTGTAGTTCACAAGGGTGGTTGCTATTGTAGACATGTGAGATGACAAGCACAAGCACATGTTGATGTTGTAGCTTGGAATTGCAATTGCTCTGGTTGCTCCATGCGAGCCACTTGATTGTCCTAGTAAATAATTTCCATTTTCAGGAATAATCTAAAGAATGGCTCACAACCTACACCTTTGGCACACATACGACAAAACATATGGTATGCAACATTTGTGTTATAACTTCCTACAATATTGCCTGTTACTCGGCTACTATCAAACATGTGTAAATCAGACAGTGTGATGGAAAAACTGGGATAAGTTTTATGAGAATTTTGGCATTTCATCATTCTCAAAGGCAAGCACCAAGACATGATTTGACCATGTTAAGAAGCTGCGCCAACTGTAAATCTAGTCTAAAAGGAGTGGTATGCCATGCATTATTTAACAATGATATAAAACCAACCTTAGTGGGCAGTAGCCTACACTTTTAATAGGAGGTCGGGATCTTATGTCAAGAGGGCATGAAGTATGACTAGGAGCACTGCTAGTTACAACATTGCACATAAATATGTACATCAGTGTCTTAGTATATATGGATTTGCTTATGGGCTTAGGGCAATGATATGCTTCAAAATCCATTAGAATAATGTAGCAATGCTTGCATATGGCACTACTCTTTCTTTTTTATTGTTATAAGGGGAGATCTTTTTATAGTCTGGGTTTCAGCTTGCCATGGCTTGAACCTGGCTGGACCTTTTGCCTGGGGACACCTGTTATGTACCACTTGATCAGGTCTAACTTGGACACATATACCACTATTCTTAAATAGTAAATTTTCGCCTTTATATATGCAGTGCTCAACACCATATAATGTTGAGAAAGTAAGGTTATGCCTGCAAGCTGAGACCTCTTATCAAGTTAAGCCAAGTAGAAAATACCATGCCACATACAAAATTTTCTTTTTTGTTTACCATAATTGACAAAACATGCTTATGTCTAAACATCTTACAAATTAAGAGAAAGCATCAAGGTCAAACATAAGGATTTGAACTTATACTACTTAGACAACATATATATCTAATATTTTATTGTTTTTAAGTTAATATTTGAACAACTCATCCTTTTTTCATATATCTATGTATTTTTGATTAGTTTTCATCTCTCCAAAGGATATAATAATCAAGTATATGAAGTATCATTATGTTTGTGTGGGGTAATTGATGTTCTAGATTAATATCTATAATCCTTTCATAAAATGGAAATAATTAGTCAATGTGAACTATACGTACTTATACCTATAGGCTTTAAGTTGTCAAACTAGCATACTTATATCTATACACTCGAACTAGATATCTTTACTCTCTAAAATGTAATAATATTGTCCTTATGCTAGATTGTCTTTGAAAAAGTTACAATAATGTGCATCTTTGACTATTATTATATATTTTATTTTTGTGAAATTTAATATTCAACTATGTAATCTTCGGTTTGGCAATTCTGAGGAAATGGGGGGGGTTTTGTGTTTTTTCTAGCCTTTGGGCCGTTGAGACTTTGAAGCGACTCTTTTGGTTGAGTATTATGGTTAATGTATTGATTAATATTCCATTCTTTTGGTTTAGTATTGTATTGATTAATCTTCCATGTTCCTTTGAGTGATGCTCTGGTATAACAACTCTGACCTTAAATGAAAGTCTTAATGAAATTGTAAATTGTTGAAAATATTGTCATTGATGTCAAAGGTCTAGCATTATTGGTGATAAATGCCCCATTGCATTTAATGATGTTTTTAATATTTATATATTGGTTAATGTGTGTTAATATTTATTTAATATTAACAAATATATTTTTGGTTGCATATAAGTCAAAAGAGGACCCATGGAGAAGTCAAAGAGTCATGGGGTAAAGACAAAAGAGAAATATGACGCATTTTCTCATGAAGAGTCATCTTGAGGAATTCCAAGAGTCACCATGTGAAGACAAAAGAGGGTATGACACATTTTTCCATGAAAGAACACTTTGAGGAATACGAAAAGTCACCAAGATAAAGACAAAAGAAGAAATGATGCATTTGCCTATGAAGGGTCACCATGTGACTTTTCAAATGCAAGGATACGAAGAGTCATGCAAGTTTGGTGCCATTTTCCATGAGGATTGAAGGGTCACAAAGGGTGAATGTCAAAGGTTATTTGGAAAGCTATAATTAAAGGCTTGAAAAGCCATTTGTAATATGTAAGAGAGTGCATGGTTTGTATTTGTTTTATATAAAAAAAAATGAGAGAAAAGCAAGAGATATTGTAGAGTTCTATCATTTGTTGAGTAAGCAACATTGAGAGATAGTTGTATTTTACACAAATCTTTGCAAGGGGTTGGTGCTCACAAATCTTTGCAAGGGTTGGTGCTCACAAATCTTTGCAAGAGGTTGGTGCTCCTGTGGGTTGGTGCTCACAAATAGTTGCTGTGTTGGTGCTCAGCAAAGGGGTGGGTGCTCCTGCAAGTTGGTGCTTGCGAATTTTGTAATTTGAGTTAGTGCTCATTTATATACTTGAGATTGTTCTCCATGGTTTTTCCTACTTTGGATTTCTACGTAAAAATTTGGTGTCTCTCTCATGTGGTGCATGTTATTGTTTTAGTTTTATTGCATATCTTGAATATGTGATTAAGTGTTAAAAAAAAAAAAAAAATCAGATTAAGTTAAAGATATATAATATACTGATTCACCCCCCTTCTCAATATATTTTGTGCTTAACATAAATTTCACAAAATTTTGGATTAATTAGAGAGATCAAGTTTTTACCCTCAGATTTTTAAGGAGATGTTAAGAACTTCACAACTCAAAAATATAACTGCGCCATATTTTAGATCAAACAAGGTAGGGCTGTCAGAAACCTAGAACAATAAACATGCTCTGATACCACTTGTCAGGATCTTGCTCTACCAATAGAGCACATATGATTACTTCTTGTATTAGCAATTAAACACGAAATTTAACCAGAATCAATAAGTAACTAGAAATATGAAACAACACAAGAATATGAGAAACAATACACAATTGTATTAATAATCACTCAGAAGAATATACAATAAAGAAGATGCCACTTCTTCTTTCACCTCAAAGGTTCGCCACACCTCAAGACCTTCTTCCCTCTCTCTCTCGGTCCCAACAATCAACTCCAGTACACCAAGTACACAACCGTACTCCAAGTAGATCTCCTGCTCTCTGCTGCTACCTGCAAATCACTAGACCTTACTCATCATTGTAGATCTCCAAAAGAAGCCATGCTATCTTGCTGACTAAGATCATACAAATATGAAGAACCCTGCTGATTCTCCAATCCAGTACCCACCTTGGTACTGTGGCACTAGGAGGAACACACCATTGCTCTCTTCTCTCAGAAGGAGCTTATTGCTCTCTTACTCTCTAGCTACAAGTTTACAATACAGCCCATGAGTCCATATATAGATCTCATGCTTACAATAATTAGACTACTTTAATTACAATAATTAGACACGCAACTCAAGACTAAGACTAGCCTTCAACATGCAAACTAACAGTCTCAAAATAGACTCTCTGGAATCAACATGCAAACTGCATGTTCACGCACAAGCTGTCGACGTCGGCTCTTCCATGACCGATGTCGGCCGACTGGTAACCGACGCCGGTTGGTTCTTCGCTGCTATCTGACCAACGTCGGTTGATCAGACCGACGCCGGTTGCCCTGCAACTAGTTCTGCAACTCTTCGCAACTCTGCATCCTCCGTAACTTCTCCTGTTTGCATTCTGGTGAAGCTTTTAGCTCCACAACCTAACAATCTCCCACTTGGAGATAAACAGCTGCACCTGTACCTGTACACCGTCTAAATTATTTCTTGGCTTGTATCCCTCTTCAAGATCAACCCTGAAGACTAACCACCACACATCCTGTGATGCTACACCTGTCATCCAAGTAACCTGCCATATTCGAACCTACATATCTATGTAGTGAAGACCTTGACCCTGCATAACAAGAATCCCTGCTGCTAGTCCCACTGAACTGCCCTCCAGTACTCCTTCCTCGAATTGGCTCCATACTTTCTGACAACCCTCACTGCTTGGGAAAACTCAGGTCTACACTAGACCTCATGTGATTTCGAACCCTGTTCTACGCTGAGCTTGAACTGTCCAGCCCTTGGTGTGCTTTCTGATTCTGCATCCTGCATCATGAACCCCGCCAACACCGTCTTCACATCAGCTCCCACTGGAGATAAAATCTCCATGTCTCTTATGCCAAAGAATTTCGCTGCTCCAAATTCTTCATGACACACCTCTGAACTAACCTTACCTTTAGCTCAGCAAATCCCTGTTTGTACAAACCTGCTAGCAAATCACCCACATACAGTAACAAGATAATGTTGCGACCATCATCTATCTGGTAAGATAAACACAATCGTTACACTGACATTGATTGAAGCCATGCTTAGTCATCCACCTGTCAAACCTGTACCACTGTCCTGCAGCTTCCTCAAGACCATATGCCTTGGCCTTCCGTCTCACGTGTCCATCCATTCTCTTCTTTAACTTGAGAATCCATTCCGTCTCTCAGTGCTTACTTTCAGCTGACAACTCTATCAACAAATACCTATTTGGTTCTTCTCCAAGGACTCACACTCCTCATCCATGCCAAGCTCCAACTGTATCTGGATTCTACCTGCATTGCCTCTTCGCATCTTCCTGGTTTTTGACCATTAATAAGCAATATAAAGAAGGTGAACAACGAATATGAGGTTCACTTACCCTTTCTGACTTCGATATGAGCGTTTGAGCCCTGTTGACAGCTTGTTGTCCGCCTAATATCCGTTCCAGTGACCGATCTCGGCGATCTCTCAGTCTGCTCTCGATCGATGTCGGTTCCCTGCACTGACCCTGACTGCCGACGTCGTCTCCCTGGCCGACGCCGGTATCCTTTCTGCCGACGTCGGTTCCTTCATGACCGACGTCGGTCTTCCTATTGTCGACGTCGGTTACTGTCTGACCGACGCCGGTACTTGTGTTCGCCTGTGAGTGATAACTTTTTACCCGCGAGCTCTCCATGGATCAAAATCATGTTCAAATCAACACAGCTCTACTCAGAATAATTTAGTTCCCTCACCTGATCTCTATCTGTCATCTCCTCCATGAACACCAAGGCTTTCCAGTTCTTTAGCTTGTCAAAAACATCTGTCTTCCGTTTAAGAACCTGCATTCCCCTCCTACATATGTGACCAAGCCTACGAAGCCACATCTCTATAACAGAAGGTGAATCAGTAATATAAGTAGATAGATAAAGGATACCTACTTTCTTACCACCATCTAATTCAATTGCATCCGCTGTGAGAGTTATAGTGCATCTCCCATCACCCAAATTTTCTGAAGAAATTAGACTAATCTCCAAGACTGGTACTTGCATGACTTCCTTCACTACCTGTGTGTTATCCGCCTGCAATTTCAGCTTCACTTCCCATTCGTCAATAATCTGACAAGGCTCTCCAACCCCTAAATAAATCTCTTCAAAGTCTCCAAAGACACCCATGAAAAGATGCTCTATTTCGGGCTGCATGGAAAGAGGCAAAAAAATCTGTAAACAAAGATTCTACTTTATCCAGAACATCCTGTGCAACATCGCCTGCAACATATGCTTCTACACGCTGATCTTCTGCCGACCAACAATCTCTTTTTACCTGCTCCTTTCCATCAATCAGACCATTCGTGCTATTCAGTTTCTCCATTCGTAGCTTACTTTCTTTTGCCATTGCTATACTCCCACTCAATCTGAAACCCCTGTGAGTGACCTGTAATAAAAAACACTACCAGATTTGAACCACCTGTTAGTCAATCCAACCAAAAGCTCTGATACCACTTGTCAGGAATCTAGAACAATAAACATGCTCTGATACCACTTGTCAGGATCTTGCTCTACCAATAGATCACATATGATTACTTTTTGTATTAACAACTAAACACGAAATTTAACTAGAATCAATAAGTAACTAGAAATATGAAACAACACAGGAATATGAGAGACAATACACAATTGTATCAATAATCACTCAGAAGAATATACAATAAAGAAGATGCCACTTCTTCTTCCACCTCAAAGGTTCGCCACACCTCAAGACCTTCTTTCCTCTCTCTCTCGGTCCCAACAATCAACTCCAATACAGAATTGATGTTCACCTCTCTAACCAGTCAGTAACACGTTGCCAGTACACCAAGTACACAACCGTACTCCAAGTAGATCTCCTGCTCTCTGCTGCTACCTGCAAATCACTAGACCTTACTCACCATTGTAGATCTCCAAAAGAAGCCATGCTATCTTGCTGACTAAGATCATACAAATATGAAGAACCCTGCTGATTCTCCAATCCAGTACCCACCTTGGTACTGTGGCACTAGGAGGAACACACCATTGCTCTCTTCTCTCAGAAGAAGCTTATTGCTCTCTTACTCTCTAGCTACAAGTTTACAATACAGCCCATGAGTTCATATATAGATTTCATGCTTACAATAATTAGACTACTTTAATTACAATAATTAGACACGCAACTCAAGACTAAGACTAGCCTTCAACATGCAAACTAACAGTCTCAAAATAGACTCTCCGGAATCAACATGCAAACTGCATGTTCACGCACAGGCTGCCGACGTCGACTCTTCCATGACCGATGTCGGCCGACTGGTAACCGACGCCGGTTGGTTCTTCGCTGCTATTTGACCGACGTCGGTTGATCAGACCGACGCCGGTTGTCCTGCAACTGGTTCTGCAACTCTCCGCAACTCGGGATCCTCCGTAACTTCTCCTGTTTGCATCCTGGTGAAGCTTTTAGCTCCACAACCTAACAAGGGCAACACTATACAATACTTATTGGAAAGAAACCACTCCACATAATATTTTTTTATTGAGATACCTAGACATACAATACTCTTCATTTGCTCACATGACTCTCTTGCTTATAATTTATAATACTCAACTACCTACCACGACCATTTTCCTATATATGTGGGATATGTACTTTTATTTTAATTATCTAGTGGGAAGAATTATAAAACATATGCACCTTAAGTCTTTATTTATTAACCTAATACACCATAATATCATATTCCTAGGTGCATCACATTCTCTCCCCTTGACATGTTTCATCCTCAAAACATGAGAATAAACTAAATAGTAAAACTGCTGCAAGTCAATACAAATATGATGTCGTGCCCTATCATCTAACCATCCATATGTCATCTTCGTGGGTGATATCTCTCGGAACATGATTCCTAATTTTGCTGCACTACTCTAATTCCATCCATAATCTTAGTTGTTCTTCCTTTGCTTCCTTGCATAGCCATTGTGATTACTCGTTTGATTCCATGTTCAATAAGTGTTGTTCCTTTGAGTCCATGTATAACCATAGTGAATGCTCCTCTGATTCCCTGTATATCCATAGCGATTACTACTATGACAATCCTTGACATGTCTGCATGATTGTTGCCTCTCACGATGTGGGTATTTGTATGGCTCAACCTTAGTACCCTTTTCGACACTTTGACCTTTTCTTCTGTTAGTGCTTCTGTTTCTTTAGTAGATAAAGCGTTATTTTTTGTTTGTACTTTTTCATCATATTTTTGTTTTTTTAAATCTTCTTTATGCTTGTCCTCACCATCTTTAGATTCATTCTCATGCTCTACTTTGACATTTCTTTGTTCCTTGCTAAGTGTGATATCTTGCAAGGTCTCCTTCTTTCTATACCAAAGCTTCATGAACTTCTTTTGTACATTAATGTTTACTCTTCCCAAAGCTTAACCAAAGATATCCAAGGATAATATCCAACCCATCTACATCCAAAGCATAAAAAATTGAGTGCAAAACATATTTGTCCATGATGAACTTCAAATCTTAAATTTTTTGAATATGTTTACCCTCTATTTGAGTGTCCTTGATTTGCTTTGCTTGAACCTATAGTTGCTTGGCTAAGTCCATGCTAATGAATTTATACTTGTTACTTGGGTTTACAAGTACAATAACCTATTTTTTTAAATTGCATCCATGAAATTGAAATATTGAGCTTTTTTCTTTGGAGCTAAACTGTTGGAGCTAAACTGTTTGAACCCTTAGCGTCCATCTTTCCTTTTTAACTTCCTTATCTTGTTCATCATTGTTACCAACACCCTTATTTTTATCTTTTTCTATCTCATCCTCTTTTTTTGCCTCCTCATCCTTATCCTTATTTGTTTCCTTAGTGCCCCATTGATCTAGAAAAACCCATTCCATTTCTTCTCACGAAAAATTCTCTCATTCCTTTTGCATCTGAACAAACCAACTCAATGCAAGACCCTTGAGATGAATGGATAAACTTAAATGCTGAAATTCTAATTGAAAATAACTATCATTGAATTGGAACCAACATTCTCTAGTATCAATATCATCATCTCTTGAGAAAAATTGAAATCCCATGATGAACAATTTATTAAAACCAGGGTTTCAAGAAAGCTTACATTCACTACATCTCCTTTCCCACCCAAGATCTAAGAATAAAAATGTGTAGTCGAGTAGATCTGAACATTTCATTTAAATTGCAAAAAACGACACTTCTTACCCAAAATGAAAGATATAAATATTTTTCCACAGCCACATTTTGAAAAATTGGGAGAGCTACAATTAGGAAGACCCACTTTGAAATGACACAACTTCCTTAATATTGCTTAAAATAAATTACATGGCCCACTTTGGAATGACATAACTTCCTTATTACTGCTCTGAATCGTTAGTGTGATCACTTTTCATAAAGCCTTTCAAATTATTTTTCCAATGGTGTAACGTTTGTCTCAATTAAAAATTTGTTAGGAAGATCAAAGCCTATGAAGTGGTTTGTTTTTTTCCTAATTCTACACTAAATTAATTAGTTAGAAAACAGGTTTGCAGAGTCAACTTTGCAATGCCATATCTCCCACGATATTGCTCAAAATTTTTAGTGTGGCTACTTTTCAAAAAGTTCTCATATAGCTCTTTTCAGCCACATCAAAATAACCTCAAACGAAGCTTTATGTGAGGAGAATGACCCCCTACAAAAATTTTGGGTTTTATTTGAAAAAAAAACCACAATGCAGATTTGAGGCAAAAAACTTAGTGTTGCCACTTCTATTATCACTTTCTGATCACTAAGACGATGATTGGGCAAGGTAAGAGCATACGGTGGACAGGCACAAAAAGCCCTAAACTATTGAAGTTGTTACGGAACACAATCCTAGAAAGTGATCTAATACCAAATGTTAAGAATCTCACAACTCAAATATAGAATAACAAAATATATTATAGATCAAACAAACCCTTTAGGTAAGAAAACACCATACAATGCTCTTTATTGGAAGGAAGTCGCTCTGCATAATATTTCTTTGTTGAGATATCAAGACATACAATACTCTTCACTTTTTTACATGAATCTCTTGCTTATAATATATAATTATCAAATACCTACCATTACCACTTCCATATACACATGGGATAAATGCTTTTATTCTTATTAACTAGTGGGATAACTTACAAAACATATGCACCCCAAGCCTATATTTATTAACCTAATACACCACAATATCATATACCTTTGTGTATGACGAGATATAACCAATTTGGCCTCACCAACTCTTTCATTTTAGGTTCACAATCTCTGATAAACAATTAAGTTATTACTTTGTTTTGTTGAACTAAATAAATTTCTAGAGTTATCTTGTTCCCGAGTTATTTAATTGCATGAATTTCTTTGTCAATGGTTTTGTTGATTTTATATTTGTTTAAACAAAATCATAGTATTAAATGTAGCAGAGATTATGACTATAACATCTATCAAGGCAAGTAGCAACTAAAGTATGTAAACTCTTAGATTTAAAGAGGTAACAATGAGTCCTAAAAATATTATTAAGAGTTATAAAAATTCAACATATAACAATGATCATTAGGGGCAATACCCCCTCAACTCATAGCCATCCAAAAAAAGCAAGCATAAAACAATAAAAAGAAACTAAGCATCATGCAAACACGAAAGGTGTAGATGCCTTACATCACCTCTATGTGCAAATTTAATTGCTACAGTTGGGATGTAGCCATCTTCCACTATGAACTAGGGGCTGTACTCATTCACCAACTCATAAGTGGATTTTCAAAGAGCCTAGACTTGAAATTTCGCAAAGTCTCTTGCTTCAATCTACTCACCATATCATTGAAAATATGAAATATTTGACTCACTTATTTTAGAGAGAGCCAAACCAACCTTAGTTCCAAACATATCCTCATCATGCACATGCTTGTAAAGAGTATCAAGCTCTTTTTCATTCTCCTTACTAGAACGTTATGATTCAATGTAAGAATGAAGGGTTGAATATGGTCCTTGTGTTTGTAAGATACCCACCACAAATGATGCAAGAGCACCCAAGGAAATTAACAAAATCCTGCATGTTTGAGCTTCTTGAGTTCTCGTGGAGGCAACACCTTGTCATGAACATTTTGCTGGTTTTTGAGAGGAGGACTAGGGTTGAAATCATCTTGATATGCCCATGAGATTAGTTTTTGGTTGAAAACACTAGACTTGCAAAGGCCATAACTTTGTTGTATAGACTCGGAATTTTGTTCCATTTGCTTTGAAATCATATAATTTTTTAAAAGGATTCTAAATATGTCATCAGATTTTAGATTGGGTGAGATATTATGTGGTTGAAACAAACGGCATGGCATCTTGGCTGCGATATCTTACAAAGACCACAACTTTTTCATATGGTTTAGAATTGAATTCCATTTTATTGAAATCATATAATTTTTCAATAGGAATCTAAAGGTTGTTGGGTGAATATTTTGTCAATCAGCGTACTGATAAACAAAATAGGTCTGATCAACCACAACAGGAAGATTGGTCGGCCAGTTGTGTAGGTTTAGCACATCAAAATGGGACTAATCTCTCCTCTCATCAAGGGGAGGTTCCCTATAAATACGTAGGAGCTACATACAATATAAATAAGCAGAAAATAACACATGGGGGCAGAATAAACCATCCATCTCTCTTCTTTCAGAGATGATGCTCACATACAAAGGAAAGAATCTTGGTGAAAACACTGAAGACACTTCTCTTTTTTCAGAAGTGTTCTTGTAGGAAATAGCAAGAGTTTCTTTCAGGTAGTAAAAGTAATTGGTGACAAAGGGCGCAGTAACCAGCAGAATGAAACTGAACGCAAAGTTTCCACCTCAATTGCCCAAAGAGTATAACACAAAGGATAATGGGGGCACAAAGTCGTCCCAGAATCTTTAACACAGAAGAAAAGAAAAAACACACGCTGAAAATAATTGTGAAAGCACAAAGTCTTCTCACAAATGGCTTCAAGACACCTCCCTTTTTACCTTCACTAATTTTGCTTGTCAAATTAAATAAATAAGAATGCTTCTAAGAAACAGACATAAGAACAATTTTCTAAAGTAGCACAAGCCAAAACAGCACAAAGTCTGCAAACAACTTGCTTTCTCATTTAGATAAAATGAAATGAAATTACAATCTGAGCTCAAAGTCTCAGTCTTCTTCTTTCAAATGGGCAGAGTTTCGCTCTTGTAAAAATGAAGTCTCTTTTTCAAATGAGAGATATTACAATCTTATAGTAACTATGCAAGGATTGGCACTTTTTTCCATGGGACGGCCCATACTGCAGTCAACATCTTCAATGTGCCTTCAGTCCTGTCTGGAGAGACCATGCTGAGAACAGTGCGCTGCCATAACTATGGCGTGTCCCTTCATCTAATATGTCTCTTCTTTGGTATGGACTGTCTGGTCCTTTTCCTAATGTCTACGCAGCTGTCCAATTTGTCTTTACTTCATGTAAAAAAAATAGGGTGCATCATTGGTTTGGTGCGCTCAGAAGTCTACTTGATCCACTGTTTCACCTACTGGAAATAACTCTTTTGAAGATATTTCTGGTCTTTTGCATTGATCTTCTCTTTCCTGTAGCAATTTGAGTCTTTGGGCTCTCTTTTTAGTCAATCGCTTGATTCTTTCTTTAAATTCCGCGCTTCATTTGAATTTCCACGGATATCTCTTTAAATTTGACGTCCACGGGACCATCAATGGTCGCCAACTGCTTGAACCATGTTGAACCTTGAACCCATTGAACCATTGAAAGTTCATCGGTTCATTGGTTCATTCTGTCTCTTTTGTTCTATCGCTTCTTGATTCAATCGCTTCTTCACTCCTTGGTTGAACCACTTGTTTGCTGCTTTTTCTTTGACTGAGGCTGCCTTTGAACCTTTTGAACCTATGAACCATTGAACTTTGAACTCTTTCGGTTCAAAGTTCAATCAGTTCATTGGTTCATTCTGTGTCTTGCTCAATCACTGCTTCCTTTATCTTTCTAAGCTCTGGTTGAACCTTTGAACTGGTGAACTCGTTGAACCCTTTGGTTCAAGGTTCAACGGTTCAATCAGTTCATTCTTTTCATCTTTTGAAGCCCCTTTTGTCTAAGTCTGTGAAGGTTCCTTTATGCGTCTTTGTTCTGCCTTTGGGACGTCCCAAAGGGAAGGTGTCCTTTCGGGATTTTGAAATGGTCCTTTCTCTATAGTCAAGTGCCCCCCGCAAGGGTACTTATCCTTCGAGATGTTCGGGTGGACTTCAGGCTTCGACTTCCCCGGCGGGCTCTCACTTCTTTGGCGGGCTTTTGGCTTTCGGGCTTTTTTCGTTGGGCAAAAAGCCCGAAAGAATTCCTTCAGACAAAATGTCCGAAGGAAAGTTTCTGTTACTTCGCCATTTGTTCTTTTCCATTTCTTCAGACTTTCTCTCCGATTGAATTCTTTCGGACAAAAAGTCCGAAGGAATTTTGTCTTAAACATTTTTTCGAGAAAAATCTTCTCCAAAGAATTCTTTCGGTCTCTTTTACTTAGCCATTTTTCCGAGGGATTTCCAACTTTTGTCCGCTTTTGTTCACTGCCCTCCACAAGGGCACTTGTCTTTCGGGCTCTTGGAAGACCCCTTTGAACTTTTCGATTGAAAAAAATGGCTAAGTGTTGAACCCGTTTATTTCCAACAGAGTCTGTAGAAACCAACCTTGAAGTCCGTAGATTTGAGCCTGCCTGCAAAGTCCGTAGAAGCCAAGTTCGTAGTTTTCTCTAACTTTGAAAGAGTCTGTAGACATCTGTTTGCAGAGTCCGTAGAAACCATCTGTGAAGTTCGTAGTTCCAAGCCTGCAAAGTCTGTAGATTCAAGCCTGCAGAGTCCATAGATTTCTGAAAAAGCTTTGAAAAATGAAGAACCTGAACGCTCAGAACAATTTTTGAAAAGGGGAGAGAGGATTTTGGTCGGTGCAGGGCCAAAATAGTTCGTAGGTTGTCCCAAAAATGAGTGGCATTTTTCGGGGACAACAGCTGGCTCCAGTTGGGGAACTACCTTCAGTTGAAAACTTGAAACACAGCTGAGGGGAGTAGAAACCAGAATCTCCAGTGCCTTGAAGTGTGCCATTGGGCTATGGAGTCGCACTACCCAAAAAAAAGGCTCCAAAAAACGAAAATAAAAGAACAAAATAGAAACAAAAGACTATACAAATATACATATGTATAAGGGAACTCATCCGATACTTCAAGAGTTGAAGTGCTTCATATGTTGCCCATTGTGAGGCAGAGAAAAGAGAGTGCCATCTTGATACTTCAACAGAAAATTGTTTTTACCGTTGAGCTGATGAATAGTAAAAGGGCCCCTCCACAGGGAATCGATCTTTCCGTGCATCCCCTTTGGTTCTCTTCTCTTGTCCCACAGTAGGACTTGATCTCCAATCTGGAAATCACAATTCTTTGCTTTTTGGTCAAAGAGCTTCTTCACCAGACTTTGATGGACGGCAATTCGGTTCACCACTGCAGTTCTCTGCTCATTCAGCTCAGCAAAGCACATGATCCTCTTATCAAGTGAGCTCTCATACGTTTGATCTTCAATCGCCTTAGCCAATTTCAATGCTGGCAATTCCAAGCTGATTGGTATCTCATCATTGACACCATAAAGTTGGAAGGGAGACATACCGATTGCCCTCTTGGGTGTAATTCTGTCCACCCGTAGAGCATCAACCAATGCCTTATGTCAAGTCCTTTGGTTGTCATCCACCAGCTTCTTGATGATAGTCACCAGGTTCTTATTGCTTGATTCAGCCTGTCCATTCCCTTGTGAAAAGTAATCAGAAGAGTGGGAGAGTGTGATTCTGTAGTGAAAACAGAATTGAGTAATCTCTTGGAAAGTGAAACATGCGACATTGTCAGTGACAATTTTGATTGGAACCCCAAACCTGGACATGATGTTTTCTTTGAGGAAATTGCATACTACTTTTGAAGTAGCATGTTTGGTTGGAACTGCTTCCACCCATTTGGTGAAGTAGTTTGTTGCCGTGAGGACATAGTTATGTCCAACACTTGATGATGGGTTTACAGATCCAATAAAATCAATTCCCCATTACTGGAATGACTCCTCTATTATCACTAGTTCGAGGGGCAGGGCAGCTAGCTTGGGCCTTCCAACAAACTGCTGGCACAATTCACATCCCTTGACCCACTTGTATGCATCTTGAAAGAGAGTTGGCCAATAGTACCTGGTTCATAGGATCTTATGGGCAGTCACAGAGGCAGAAAAATGTCTTCCACAGGTCGAATTGTGGAAGGACTTCAGAAGTCGGCTTTGTTGCTCCTTGTCCACATAGCAAAAGAACGTTCCATCAAGGCTCCTCTTATATAGGCCGTTGTCCCAGAGGACAAAATTAGCAGCTTTCAGCTTGATGGTTCTCCTTTCTTTATAAGATAGGTGAGCAAGACATTCACCATAAGTAAGGAAATGAACAATACCTGAATACCACTCATTTGTGGTGGAGACAAAGAGGACTGTTGGTGTGTCATCCACTTCTGGTTCTTCATGCTCTGTTCCTCTTGGCTTGTTATTAACAATTAGTTGGCATAGCCCCTTTCCACGTACCAGCTTTGTTGGCTTGATGATCAGATCGAACTCCTGGATCTTTGCAACCCAATTGTCTCTTTTCGTCCCAAACTCCTGCTGAGTCAGTATAAATTTCACTGTGGTGTCAGGGACTAAGGCAGTAACTTGAGAATTGAGGATCTAAAAACGAAAATGTTTTATGGCCTTCACCATTGCATAAGTGTGCTTCTCCATATTTGAGTACTTCAGCTCATGAGCTTTGAGAGGACAGCTCATGAAAAAAATGGGAGATTCCATACCTTTTTTATTCTGTTGAACCAGAATTGCTGAAAGCGTATGTTCTGAAGCATAGCTGTAAATGGCGAACTCTTTGCTATAGTCTGGACAAGCCAAAATTGGAGCATGGGCAATGGCAGTCTTGATATCCTCAAATGCTGACTTGCCTTCTTCAGTCCAGTTGAAGGTGGCCTTTCCCTTCATCATGTTTACAATGTGCCTAGTCTTCTCGACAAACTCGGGGATGAACCTCCGTAAGAAATTCACCTTTCCAAAGAAAGAGTGAACAACAGTCTTGCTTGTGGGCAAATAAAGTTCTCGGATAGACTTGACTCTGTCCGAGTCAATCTTTATGCCTCCTTTGGACACAATGTGTCTGAGAAGTTTCCCCTCTGTTACTCCAAAAATTGGCTTCTTGGGGTTTAAAGAAATGCCATTCTAGTGGCAGTGTTCCAACACTTGTTGCAAATGGCTCACATGATCTAGGAGATGCTTAGGGAAGACAGTCAAGTCATCAAGATAAACTACAATGAACTTACCCATCTCATCCTTGAAGGCAAGGTCCATTGCTCTTTGGAAGGTGGCGTCAGCATTTATAAAGCCAAAAGGCATTCTTCTATATGCAAACGTGCCTCAGGGTGTGGTGAAAGCGGTCTTATGCTGGTCTGCTTCACCAACTTTGACCTGATTATATTCTGAGAAGCCATCTAGCATTGATAACATCTCCGAGCCCGTCACTGTTTGCAGCACTTGATCCATGATTGGCAAAAGATAATTATCCTTCAAGGATACCTGATTCAAAATTTTAAAATCCACACAAAGGTGAATTTCACCATTCTTCTTTCTTACAGGCACTATATTGGCAATCTATGTGGAATGATAGATTGGAAAGATTATCCTGGCATTTAGCATTTTTTGTATTTCAGATAGAATAGTACTTGATATTTTTGGATTATAATGCCTAGACTTTTGCCTGTAAGGTGTTGAATCAGCCTTGAAAGGAATGTCATGTTGAATTTCATCATGTCGGAGTGACTTTAGGTCATCATAGGAATATGCCAGGACGTCCATGTACTGGTTGAGTAACTTGGTGAACTTGAACCTCTCCTCAGGAGTACAGCGTTTCTCAATGTTCACCATCTTGGGGTCTTCTCTGGTTCCCAAATTTACTTGATCAAACATCTGAGATGAGCTTGAATCCATTGGCTGTTGCTTGATGAATCTATCATGCTTATCAAATAGCTTCTCAAGGGAAACCAGGCCTTTGGGGATCTTATTCCCTTTGAGTTGCAAGAACTCCTCACCTGTGTCTGCATTTGATTCAGGAGCTGGTTCACACTTTTGAGGTTCACTGCCTTCAAAATGCAACCGTTCAAAGCTGTCTTTTTGTTCTAGAAAGGCAATGATTTGATTGTCATTATTGAATACCTGCCAATGATTGGCATTATCAGGTACACTTGGCCGAAAGACCAGTTCAATGGTGTACCTGTCTTCTTTGAAGTCTAGGTGGGGGATCAAGAGAGTAGCTGAAACAGCTAGTGCATCAGTCCGGTCATTGAATTCTCTGGGAACTGTAGAGATGCTGAAAGCATCAAAGTCTTCAAGCTAGTCCCAGACTAAATTGCGGTAATGACGCAATCTTTTATTTTTGGTTTGATACAGGTTCCTCACTTGAAAAATTACTAGTTCGGCATCTCCTTTAGCATGAAGGAGCTTGATGCCTTTGTCTCGAGCATCTCTCAATCCAAGCAACAAATACTCATATTCAGCTGTGTTATTCGTGTCGCTGAATTGCAATTTATAAGATGAGAGAAAAATATCTCTTTGAGGAGATATTAACACAACTCCGGCTCCTGAACTAGTGGAACCTCATTTGATATTGATTTTCTTTTGGATTCTTCTTCATTCGGAGGTGGAGATACTTCCATGCTTGCCTTGTGCTCAGCCAATTCCTCTGCTGTTTCAGCTGAATACAGTTTCAGACTATCATTTGCAGGAGCTTCATCAGATATCTCATGAACTCCATCCGTGGATAGAAAGTATTTACCCATGCCTGAAGACTCAAAGAGAATTTGAGCTTCAGGTGCTGAGGTCCGAGTAACTACGTATTTGGCTTCTTTTTCAAGGAGCAGCCTCTTCATAACACCTTTGATTCGAATCCTTGCCTCTGATAAATCCATGCTCAATTCACCACCATCCCTGCAGAAATTCTGCCCGAGAAGGATGCCATATGATGCTGGGATGTCTGCTACCAAGACAGTCATCTTGATTCTTTTGTCTGGAAAGACAGCAAACGCAAATTGGGCATCTTTAATTTGTCCCAACAAAGGCACTTGCTTGTTCTCCATGGAGAAGCATCTACCAAAAATTTTGGTCAATGTGAGGTCAAGGGATTCAGCCACTTTAGCGAGCATGACATTGTCTGAAGCTCTAGAATCAATGATGCAATTATTCAGCTGATGTTCATTTATCAGCAATGAGACATAAAAAGGTTCAGTCCTGCCAGGAGCAGTAGGGGGGGCAATGACAAAATTGTTCCTGGTGGGCGCATTCCTGATAGGATCATGTGTCTCTTTGGGAATTGCTTGTTTAACAAAGATGTTCTAGTTTTTAACACATTGAACCAGTTTGTCTAATTGCTCAGATGGGACTGTAGAAATTCAAATTCAGACATTTGAATTTTGATTTTCTTTATATGGTCAATGATATCAAATGTCTAGAACGAGCTAGGAGCAGAGGATGGGAGCTCATCCTTTTGATTTTTGAAAGGGGGAGGACTGGACTGTGGATTTGAAGTAGAAGGCATAGGGGCATTTGGGGTACTTACCTTTCTCGAAATCACCGGGTCCTTTGGCTAAAAAGAAAGAGTGGATCCCCGGTTAGCAATTGAAACTGCTGGTTGAGGTCGCTCCTCTGCTTTCTCTTTATCAGCTTGTTGAGTTGATTGATTCTTCGATCGGGTGAATACAACATATGACCCCTTAGCTGCATTGTCTTCACTTCTAGGTTCATCTTGATAGTTCAAGAAACCAATATGGGAGTCGTCAGCTAATTCTTCTTCTTCCTCAGTGAAGAGATTAGCGTCATCTTCAGGATTCAACTCAGGCTGGAATGAAAAATTCGATTCAGCTTCAAGATATCCAACTGCTGAGTTGTTTGGAGGCGCTTCAAGGGCGAGGTTCCTCTGTGGAGGAGGAAGGCAATTTTGCTGTCCCTGATTCCTGGCAGCATTGCCTTGGTACCCTTGATTCTGAAATGTCCTCCTGGGCATATCTCTGTATGCAGGAGCAGATGACATCCTTTGTGCCATTTGCTTTCTGAGAGCTAGCATTTCATTTGCTAGCTTTTGTACCATCGGGTTAGTGGTGACTGTAGGTGAATACTCAGAAGATGAAGAGGATTTACCTTTATTAGGGTCTCTCCTTATCTTTCTTACCAAGATAAGGTCATCTTCTACCTCAGTAGCCAAGTCCTGAGCAGCAGCAAAGTCTGTGTCTGACCCGTCTTAGCAAGAAACTCACTTCAGGCAGCTGTGAGTTGATAAAGAAACACTTGAGATTCTGAGGTGTTGGCTGGGCGACCATGAGAATCCTGTGCCTCAGCTTGTTGAACCTAGCAATAAAATCCCTCATAGGTTCATGGGGCTCCTTCATTTGTGTGCGCTGGGGCAGCAAGGCATGTGCATCTTCTGCAGGCTTGAATTTGGCTTCAAATTTGTCTTTCAGAGTGCCTCAATCAGTTATTGATCCAGCCTGCAGGTGGTAGAACCAGTCTGCAACAGCGCTTTGTAGTGTCTCCACGAATAGCTTGATCGCTATGTCTTCAAATTCCACCCCTATTACACCGCAGGCTATGCTGAAAGCTGCAATGTGTTCATCAAGATAAACTTTCCCATCACCAAAGAATTTGGAAAAAAAATTATTTGAATTGTGTGAAAGCTCATGCAGAGGTGGAGTCAAATTCAATGGACCGAAAGAGTTACCCTAGGGGCCTTGATCCATGATTTGATTATATAAAAGTGGGATCACTAATCTAGGTGGAGTGTGGATAGGAAAAGCTCGGCTAACAACAAAAAAAGAAGTTATGCCTTGTGTTGGTGGCCTGGTAGGGCTAGGAGGAAGACTCCTAGTTCATCTAAGGTGAGGTTGTGGAGGAAACAACTCAAAATTACTTTGCTGCACCAACTCAAAAGCAGGGTCAACAACACCTTGGAATTTTTGGCCTCTGGTATAATGTGGAGTTGCCAGATTGCAGAACAAAAAATGAAAAAGAGCAGGATCTGCTTCAGCTTGAAGTTTGAGACTTCAAACTGCACGCTCTTCCCAAGCGAAGTCGCCAAAAACTGTTAGGTGAATTATTTGTCAATTAGCGTACTGATAAACAAAATAGGTTTGATCAACCACAACAAGAAGATTGGTCGGCCAGTTGTGTAGGTTTACCACATCAAAAGGGGACTAATCTCTCCTCTCATCAAAGGAAGGTTCCCTATAAATACGTAGGAGCTATATACAATATAAATAAGCAAAAAATAACACATGGGGGCAGAGTAAACCATCTATCTCTCTTCTTTCAGAGATGATGCTCACAGACAAAAGAGAGAATTCTGGTGAAAACACTGAAGACACTTCTCTTCTTTTAGAAGTGTTCTTACAGGGAACAACAGGAGTTTCTTTCAGGTAGTAAAAGTAACTGGTGACAAAGGGCGCAGTAACCAGCAGAATGAAACCGAATGCAAAGTTTCCACCTCAACTGCCCAAAGAGTATAACACAGGATAATGGAGGCACAAAGTCGTCCCAGAATCCTTAACACAGAAAGAAAAAGAAAAACACATGCTGAAAACAATTGTGAAAGCACAAAGTCTTCTCACAATTGGCTTCATGACACCTCCCTTTTTACCTTCACTAATTCTGCTTGTCAAATTAAATAAATAAGAATGCTTCTAGAAAACAGAGATAAGAACAATTTCTTAAATTAGCACAAACCAAAACAGCACAAAGTCTGCAAATAACTTGTTTTCTCATTCAGATAAAATGAAATGAAATTACAATCTGAGCTCAAAGTCTCAGTCTTCTTCTTTCAAATGGGCAGAGTTTCGCTCCTGTAAAAATGAAGTCTCTTTTTCAAATGAGAGATATTACAATCTTATAGTAACTACGCAAGGATTGGCGCTTTTTTCCATGGGACGACCCATGCTGCAATCAACGTCTTCAATGTGCCTTTAGTCGTGCGCTGCCATAACTACGGCGTGTCCCTTCATCTAATATGTCTCTTCCTTGGTATGGACCGTCTGGTCCTTTTCCTGATGTCTGCGCAACTGTCTAATTTGTCTTTACTTCATGGAAGAAAAACAGGCCGCGTCCTTGGTTTGGTGCGCTCAGAAGTCTACTCGATCCATTGTTTCACCTACTGGAAATAACTCTTTTGAAGATATTTTTGGTCTTTTGCATTGATCTTCTCTTCCCTGCAGCAATTTGAGTCTTCGAGCTCTCTTTTCAGTCAGTCGTTTGATTCTTTCTTTAAATTTCGCGCTTTATTTGAACTTCCATGGATATCCCTTTAATTTGACGTCCACGGGACCGTCAGTGGTTGCCAGCTGCTTGAACCATGTTGAACCTTGAACCCGTTGAACCATTGAAAGTTCATCGGTTCATTGGTTCATTCTGTCTATTTTGTTCTATCGCTTCCTCGCTCCTTGGTTGAACCATCCATTGAACCACTTGTTTGCTGCTTTTTCCTTGACTGAGGCCACCTTTGAACCTTTTGAACCTATGAACCATTGAACTTTGAACTCTTTTGGTTCAAGGTTCAATCGGTTCATTGGTTCATTCTGTGTCTCGCTCAATCACTGCTTTCTTTATCTTTCTAAGCTCTGGTTGAACCTTTGAACTGGTGAACTTGTTGAACCCCTTTGGTTCAAGGTTCAACGGTTCAATCGGTTCATTCTTTTCATCCTTTGAAGCCCCTTTTGTCTAAGTCTGTGAAGGTTCCTTTCTGCGTCTTTGTTCCACCTTTGGGACGTCCTGAAGGAAAGGTGTCCCTTCGGGCTTTTGAAACGGTCCTTTCTCTATCGTCAAATGCCCCCTGCAAGGGTACTTATCCTTCGGGATGTTCGGGCGGACTTCAGGCTTCGACTTCCCCGGCGGGCTCTCACTTCTTTGGCGGGCTTTTGGCTTTTGGGCTTTTTCCGTCAGGGAAAAAACCCAAAAGAATTCCTTCGGACAAAATGTCTGAAGGAAGGTTTCTGTTACTTAGCCATTTGTTCTTTTCCATTTCTTCGGACTTTCTCTCCGAGTGAATTCCTTCGAACAAAAAGTCCGAAGGAATTTTGCCTTAAACATTTTTCTAAGAAAAATCTTCCCGAAAGAATTCTTTCGGTCTCTTTTACTTAGCCATTTTCCCGAGGGATTTCCAACTTTTGTCCGCTTTTGCTCACTGCCCTCCGCAAGGGCACTTGTCCTTCGGGCTCTTGGAAGACCCCTTTGAACTTCTCGATTGAAAAAAATGGCTAAGTGTTGAACCCGTTTCTTTCCTGCAGAGGCCGTAGAAACCAACCTTGAGAGTCCGTAGAAGCCAAGTCGTAGTTTTCTCTAACTTTGAAAAAGTCCGTAGACATCTGTTTGCGGAGTCCGTAGAAACCATCTGTGAAGTTCGTAGTTCCAAGCCTGCAGAGTCCGTAGATTCAAGCCTACAGAGTCCGTAGATTTCTGAAAAAGCTTTGAAAAATGAAGAACCTGAACGCTCAGAACAATTTTTGAAAAGGGGAGAGAGGATTTTGGTCGGTGCAAGGCCAAAAGAGTCCGTAGGTTGTCCCAAAAATGAATGGCATTTTTCGGGGACAACAAAGGTTATATTAGATATCATATTGGATGAGGTATCACTAGGCGAAACCTTCTAGAAGATGTTTTGGTGGTATTGTTGATGTCAAAGAAGACCATTTTGATATTATTTTTGGTCGGAGACGGACAATAAAATTATACACAAAACAACACTCTCCAATGCACAACACACTATTCAATGTTGACAAAGGTGTTTATACAATTGATTTGTCCTATATTCCATGACATGGTCTTATCAATCGCTCATATCCCTTAAACTATTCTATCTCCATTCTATTCTACATACATATACTAACAAATCTAACACCCAGAGTTATTAACATCTAATAAGTTTAAATAAATATTTAAACTTATATACTAACCTATATGTGATAATTCCTAACATCCGTGCCACCTTTCGCCCCTTATTACATATGGTTCAAATGTTGGGAGTGAATCAACTTTGTGTGTGAATTGGAAAAAATTGCAATTCAACATACTTACAAACAATAGTGGAAATGACTTCACTACACCTATTAAGAAGTGATGAACCAGGACAACCCTATCGTTCATTTAGAAACACTAAATCAATATGAACTAGGACACACTAATTCATACATACACACGTGTGAATAAGGACTCAATTATTCACAACAAACTATAACACTATATGAATAAGGACACTCAACTATTTGTCAAAATAATACCAGTAGTGGGAGCAGTCCTCACTACACTCATCCTTAGGTGGGACTAGGTCTCATTTCAACTGCTATTTTGGTTGGATTGTGCCTCACCGAATAGTTATAAAATAATAATGGCGGGATTGGGTTCTCACTACGCTTTCTCATGTATAGTAGGAGAACAATCTATAAAATCACTTACATTGGTGATCACCATCTTCGACTATATGATCTTTTTCGCACTGAATTTGCTACTAAAGCAATGAATCAGTCTGTGAGCTAATAACGAGCTCAATACTGAAGGTTTTCCTCCATCTTCATGTGATCCTCTATCCACCTGTAAACTCAACTCAATTAGCTAGGTCGATGTGGACCACTGACCGTTGTATGAAGTGCTCAAACGGTTTTGGCAATTTTTTTCTGTTGTGTCTTTTCCATGGGAATATAGTTCCACCCCTTTGTCAAAAGAGTTTATACGTATTTGAGATTCTCTCGAAAATGCATTTGTTTACACAACAAACTCCAAGGGTTTAAAAACGCTACCATCTAATGGAAAACAATTTATTTTTGAACCCTAACAAACTAAAAACCAAAAAAACTTACAAATAATAGCTTGGATACACCGATGGACAATTTTGTAAAGTTTTAGCAAAAAATTCGTTTTTCATCAAAAGATACATAATTAACTATGGTGAAGATCACTACAAGGAAATATTTGACTAAAATGTATAGTTTAATAAATTTTATAAAAATTAAGAAAAAACTTTTATAAAATTAATAAACTAGAAGGATGGTTGCCCTAGATTTTTATAACCAAAAAAACTATATATAAACTATACTTTAAAACACAACTTTATGCTAAAAAAACTATTGACTCATTGTCAAGGTTAAGGTGCCATTGTTGCACATCGATATGGACACCTTTTATGTTTTTCAGCTGGGTGCTTCTCCTTCAAAAGCTTCTTTTGCTGCTCACACCTCTCAGGGGTTGAACACAACTATCTGCTGAGAGAGGGGGTGAATCAGTAGATCAGCTAAAACTAGCTCTTTAAACCCTTTAGAGAAGATACAAATGCATATGCATATTAAAGAACAGATGTAGAGATTACACACATACACAAAAACACATTACACCAGATTTATGTGGAAAATCCAAAGGGAAAAACCATGGTGAGAATAGCTGCTAGAATCTACTGTTCTAATCCAGCCTCACAATTAAACGTCTCATTGACAAATCTCACTGGTTACATTCAAGAGCACCCACTCTAAAGAAGCACCCACTCCCTAACTGAGCACCAACTCAGTCTGTCTAATGGCACCCATCGATCAGAATTATGAAGCTACAACTTCAAACTACAAAAAGAATCAAACTCTATTTCTTTGTTACAAGTCTTGTCTGTAACTGCTCAATCTCTACACATTCTCTATGTGCTCTTTCTTCCTCTCTGCCTCATTCTCTTTGTGTCTGGATATATCTTTCTGTCCCTCTAACTTTTTCTCTATGTCTGCATGCGTCTCCAGTCGACACACTTTGAGTCGCTCTAGTAGCTCCTTTTGCAATTGCAACAACAAACCCTTGACAATGTTCTAGATGTCATATATATATAGACAATGAATCTAGGGTTTCATGTCTTCAAAATGTGTTTACACTCTGACTACACTTTACTGGTTCAGGTTCTAGATCTCATTTAATGTGGCTTGGCATTTACACCTCTCACGTCTCAATTCATGTTTCACATCGTAATGTTTTGGTCTATTTACTATATTTGGCAACTGTTGGATCCAAGTCATAAATGCGCAGCCTCCTTAATTGTAGATTGATCTGTTGGATCAATCTTGAGCTCCATGTAGATATGTCGAGTTCATCACCAGTTTTGTCTATTCCTCCACTTGACCATTAGAGTCATGTTAAATGTGGGCCTTTGATTTCTTTCTTCATGCCATTTTTAAGCTCTTTCATTAATCGTCGAGCTTCTTTCTGCATCTCGCTATTTCCTATATAATTGGGTCGTTTTCGCTCCTTTCAAATATCTTCGATATGGTCAATCTTTAATCTTTCTATTGTGTCGTTAACTATAGGTCACATTGCCTCACCGACTCCACTTTGCTTCATTGGATCTTTCTTATCGAGCTTTCTGCGTGTCGTTCGATCTCTAAAGATGCATGATCTTTATATAGGCTTGGTCATTAAACTCCAGCATGTTGACGTCATGTCGTTTCTTTCGACGTCTTTGAGATGCTTCCCCTTCGTCGATCTCTTCAAACTTGCTCGATCTTTAATCTCGCCTTGATCCTTCGACTCTTGTGAAAATGCCCTATGAGACTCCACACTTATCCTTTGGTAACATTGCGAGTGACCTATACTTCTTCCAAAATATCCTCCGGAAACTTTGTAAGTGTCCACTCCATCCGAAAGTATCCTTAGGAACCTAGTTGTAAGTGCTTCTGCCTTAGACAAATTCTCCGAAAGAATTCGTCAATGCCCTTCTTTCGAAAGTGTCCTTCGGGACTCCTACAAGTGATCTATTTGGAACTTTTGCTCAAGACACATATCTTTCGAAACTTATGTGACTTTACCATACAGAGCCTTTGTTTGGGTCACATGCCTTTCGAAGCTTTTGCAAAGTACCCTTCGGAACTTCAAGGTGATCTTTAGGACTTTTTATTGGGACACATAAACTTCGGCTCATTTGTAAATGTACCCTTCGAAAACTTTGTTCAGGTCACTTACCCTTTGGCATTTTTGCAAAGTCCCTTCAGAACTTTTGTTCAGAACAATTTTTCCGACAAAGACTTAACCATTTTTCCTGAAAAAATTCGGTGAGGCACTTTCTCCGAAAGAAAACTCTTCCTTCGGAACTTTGTTGCGGACATTTTGTCTGACAAAGTCTTAACAATTCTTCTTGAAAGAATTCGGCGAGGCATTTTCTCCGAAAGAAAACTCTTCCTTCAGAACTTTTTTGTTAGGGACAAATTTTCCGAAAGAATTCCCAAGCTTGTAAAATCGACTAAGTGTGGAGACCAAACATTTTCCCAAAAGAATTCCAAAGCTTCGGAACATTTGTTTGCGGGCTTACTGTCCGAAGAGTCTTGAACATTTCTCCAAAAGAATTGCCCGAGCCACTTCTTCCGAAATAAATCCCTATACAAATACAAAGGTGCAAAAACAACTAAGTGTAAAAACTTAGTAGGCTTTTAGCTGAGGGACAACCTTATGCATTTGTAACATTTAATCTACTCATCCTTATGACTTAGAACTTAGACCACAAAGAATAGGCACATACCTAATTATAGTGTGATCATTTCCTTTAGATGCTGCCATATATGCAAATGCAGTCACCATCAAACTATGTACTCAACGATATTCAACAAACTAGCAAAGGCATTCATATGACTGTTCTTGGAATTCAAGGCGCACATTCAACTCCATGAGAACTCTACAACTGGTCTATGCAGCTCAACACCTTTGTCATTAATGCTTGTTAGTACATTCTTCATTTGATATCAATGACAATATTTCAGACATCAATCTCCTTTTAGACCACATCTATTAATGATACTCAAATTTGCCAACATCAAGAACTTTCCTATGCACCTCCTTCACCCACGCAGCTGATTTGGTGCACTGTTATCCTTTGATTTGCTTATCCATCATTTCAGATGATAAGAGTGCCTCTACTTCTCGTCACGTGGGCACCGTTACTGTGCCATTCATCAGCCTAACGCCTTTTGGCTTGCACCCCCCACTAAGCAAAACACAAAACCTTAGGCAATAGTCATGTAAACACAAAATCTTTAACAATCATGTTTTAATTTTATATTTATTGACTTTTCTACAAACGCCGTAGCACTTTTGCTACAAGTGCTTCAGACTATTACATGAGCGCTTCTACTACTGGATTCATGCCTCATTTTAGCAATTCTAATTCTCACACACTTTCAGCAAGACAGGTGCACATAATTTCTTAAAACAACAAATGAAAAATGATTTTTATAAAGTAATGACTCTAGTTCAATTCCCATCACAAACAATGAAATGATTGTAATACAATTTCACACTCTCATTCACAAAACATGCATAAGATAAACAAAGGTTGCTTAAAATTTCAGGATTTCATGGATCCATCATTGCTTTGATACCAAATATTATTTTTGATCAAAGACGAACAATAAAATTATACATAGATTAACACTCTTTAATGCACGAAACACTTTATTTAATGTTGACAGAGATATTTATATAATTGATTTGTACTATATATTCTAGGACATGTTCTTATCAATCCCTCATATCCTTCAAAATATCTTATCTCCATTCTATTCTACATATATCTACTAACAAACCTAACAACCTAACTTATTAATATCAAATAGGTTTAAATGACTATTTAAACCTATATACTAACTTATATGTCATAATTCCTAACATTCGAGGTATTGTTGCGGCAACACCTTTATGGAAAACATTGTGTGGTATTGCAAGTGGTAAAGCATATGAATTTGAGGTATCACTACAGCAATACCTCTATATATAGAATTGTGTGATTTCTTTCGGATGACACCATGTGGCTAACTTTATGGTCTAGCAACAACAATTCTTGCAGGACAAAAATATTGGTCCATCTTGTACAACATTAGATGGATGATAGAATGATCCTTTTACAGTATCGTGGTAATGAGACCATGTTGATTGCCTAAGTGTGAGAGGATTGATGTGTCAAAGATAATCATGCCAAGTTTTATTAACCAATTGGTCCTTTAGAAGAGTTAGTTCATAAGCACTTCAAAAAGTTGATTTTTTAACTGTAGAGGTATAACACATGCCACATGTTGATGCTTGGACACATGTAAAAATCCCAGATTAGACACGTGTCTCGTTTCATCTATATGCGTTTGTTATTTGGGGATGTTTCATTTCAAAGTCCAATATCTTGTAATGGTTGGAAGGTGAATCATTTCAGCTTCTTCACCATTTATTCTTCCCTCTTGTAATAGACTCAGGTCCGAATTAGTGATAGGGGATTTTTGGACCTGGTTTGCGTAGAGAGTAAACTAGCAAAGAAAGAAACTTGCAAGGAAGTGAGTGAGCATAGCATACAAGTGAAGGCTTGAAAGTCCATAGGCTTATAGGAGTGTGCTAAGTTTGGTTGAGTTGTGTTAAGCTCGAGAATAGTGTACTGAGTACAAAAGGCCCATGTATGCAAAGATAGAATGTCTTTGAGTTGTGTGTGATATAATGCAGTTTCCATAAAATTAATGAAAAATTTCATATTTCCAATAAATATGTTAATTTTGAGCTTTTGTTGTGTATTTTGATCAGCAGTAGGTTGACGGTTGTTCCTTTGACCCTTTACCCTCCTACATCAACAAAACTTCTCAAAATGTGTTTATCCTTTTTCTTTTAATTATTTAGTGAAGTGAAATCATTCAAAACCGGTTTTTTTGGGGTCCCTAATCAAGACAACAAATGTGGTCCCAAAGGTGAATTTTCAATGAGTTTGTCACAATTTTATGGAAAGCATTTTACAACATTTATAGACTTGAAACCTTGACATCATCAATAAATAAAAATGACAAATTCCAAAAGGTATAAAAATTCTCCCATAAAGAATATACAACCCCCTTACCAGTGTAAAAACTAAAGGCTTGAGAGTCCCATCTCAATCTATCTAATAAACAAATAAATTACACTTTTTCATGTCTTCTGCAGTCTTCTCAACCTGTTTCCATTTGCAAGTAAGCTTTTACCTCACTCAGTTTACTTTTCATGCATTTATTGTCCTTGTCTATAAATAAAAATGACAAATTCCGAAAGGTATAAAAATTCTCCCAGAAAGAATAGACAACCCCCTTACCAATGTTACCAATGTAAAAACTAAACGCTTGAGAGTCTCATTTCAATCAATCTAACAAACAAACAAATTACACTATTTCATGTCTTTTGCAGTCTTCTCACCCTGTTTCCATTTGCTAGTAAACTTTTACCTCACTCAGTTTACTTTTCATGCATTTATTGTCCTTGTATCTATAGACAAGGAATTTACATTTAGTTTTTTTTTTTTTCAAAAGGGTGTTTCTATTTTTTTTAAAGAGCATGTGCCAATTTCAAAAGCAAAATAAAAATTAATTGGCCGATAGACATGTAATTTTATTTGTAACCATCAAATAGCCATTTATTATTCGGACGTGGAGTATGAAGAGCAAGAGGTTGTGTACAAGAAGAGGTACATGCAGAAGAAGTGAGACATGTAAAAGAATACATTTAATTTTTGATGTATGCAGCGATATCATACATAATGGAGTTAAAGATGAGATGCAATATCATACATAATGGAGTTTAAGATGAGATAAATTTAAACCTACAGTGTTTTCTTGCTTGAGCGTTTTGGCAGGTTTCACAGAAGGTTTGTTTATTATATATCAGTTTTACTTATCTTTTTACATGTTAATTTGGGCTATCTGGATTTGTGGCTGATATGAGTTGGTCTCAGTTTTCTCCATAAAGATTATTAAATCATTATGTCCCTGTTGGAATGTGGTATCTGCATCAGTTTGAGTCATTTTAGCAATGTTTTTAGCTTCATGGCTTATCATCATTAGGTTCCAAATGAAAGGTGGCATTTACAGTAGATTGAGTCATTGTAACACTGTTTTTAGCTTTCTGGTTTATCAAATTAGTCTGCTTGGTATCAATATCTGTGTCATAACTGTTGTGCCCTAACACACACACCCCATTTAAAATTTTTCAAATAGGGGCCCAATATTAATTGAACATCCTTTTGTGGTCTTCTAAGGTAGAAGTCTATGATACAGAAGTTTGAAAAGCATGAATTCAAGGAATTTATCAAATGCTTGTGAAATTTGCTTGACTATCTTGGTTTTTGATTGTTTGATTAAAACAATCCGTAGGTTTCATCTTGTTGCTTGCATGGTGTTTTCAAAGCTAAAAGGAATCGAAGCTGTGTGTAAGCCATGTTATATGATTTACTCTTCGCCTTCGATTTTCTTTAAATGCTTACATTGGGGTTCAATTTATGATTTTAACGGCTAACCAGATTGACGTATTATGTTGTTAGTGGATTCCTTGCCTTTGTTGTGTTTTATAGGTTATTTCGTACTTAGACGTTTCCCAGACCTTCCCATAGCTTATCTACCTAGCCATGTGGCATATTTCTGCTCATCAGCAGCCTAAGTCAAAAATATGCGTCAATATCCCAGCCTCCCAGAGGTGATGTCATCAAAGCCTTTTGTACAGACGATCTTGGGCAAGTGGATCACCAAGAGTCATCTAGGTGTCACCATCCTGGCCTCCTGGAGGTGATATCAGCAAAGCCTTTTGTACGGACGATCCTGGGTAAGCAGATCGCCAAGAGCTGTCCACATGTCACCATCTTGGCCCTCTTGGAGGTGACGTCAACAAAGCCTTTTGTATGGAAGATCCGGGGCAAGCGGATCAATGAGAGCCATCCATGTGTCATCATCCTGCTCACTCGACAACCTGATAGTGATGTCAGCATGGAACTTTTTATGGAAGATCCTGGGCAAGCAGATTGTCAAGAATCATCCATTTGTCACCATCCCGCTCACCCAGAGGCCCTTGATTTATGCATATGGTACAAAGCCTAGTTATTCAACAGAACAACGGGATCCTGCCACTTGTCACCATCCCGCTAACCTGCAGCCATAAGAGCAAAACACAACAAATCACACCTCAACGATCAACAAAACAATGACATGCAGACACGTGTCCTTCGAAGACACATTAAAAAATAACAAAGACACCAATGCTAATCCTGAAAGAGCGAAAAATAGACATTTGTCATATTAAGATGACTAAGCATACAAGAACATGCAGAAGAAGCCACATGGCATTAAAAAAACCACAAAAGTTAGTTTTATGAATTTCAAATGAAAAGACTAGGCATGGAAAAACAACGAAAGCCTTTGCAACCATTAATTCACACGAAGTAGTGAATTAATACATTTAATTTTCAAAGCAGACACGACTAAAACAATATATTTCAAATTGCCAAATCCAGTTTCAATACATTGCTTTCATAGAGCTGAGGATCAATTGTCCATCTTCACATAGAGATACACAGATGACTTGCTAGCCATCAAAGCAGTTGGTCTCCACAACGCAGTGGCTAAGCCCGAAGTAATGCCATGCATAGACCTATTATTTTATTTATTTGTAAATGGCAAAATTTTTGGAAAAATATTGCACTTCAGGCTAAGCAAAATGCCAATTGCATATATCAGTGGCAATGCCTTCGAGAAGTATTATAGATTTTCTTGTCTCCATGCAAGATATAGTGAACTCATGGTTTCTCAACAACAAATTGCAGGAATGGGCTGGTAACCCAAACAACTTCGCATTCCAGGGCCCCACCTCCGCCATTCTTATCACTGCCTTCAGGCCAAGGGTGAGAATTACTATGGCCCTTTTGAACATAATGTACAATTTTTCGACCATTGCCTGTGTTAATGAGATATGGGTCCATTTGTTGGACATGATTTGGACATCCAAAAAAGTCATAGCAATTGGAGAGATTATCATCTCCAACTTAATTTTTAGAATCAACAACCCTGAAAGTTTACCAGATGGCAACTTCTATATGATGTCATACGTAGTAGATGTTATAATAATTGCGACAGTGCACTTATCATTTCAGGAAACTTGGCAACCATCAACAGAGTATTCTCAGAACATGATATGCGATGAATTCAACCTTCTCCATGTGTACAGGTTCAGGAAGGACATGAAGGTGACTGAAAACTTTTACCCTATGGTTTATCAGGGAATTTATGAAAAGAATATGTCCAGACTGTTTGATCAAATAAATAAGTCTATTCGAAAAATGGGTGATTATTGGTTGTACCCCGAGTGCACATAATCAGAATTGAGGGCACAAATGCACACTCTTTATACCTACCAAGGATGGTCCCTGATAAGGTAGCTGAACAAGAGATTGCTACCCAATTGGCAAACAATGTTGATGCTAACTTAAGGAAAGCCAAGCAAGCAGCTACCCATCCCACCCCTCTCAGTATTGGCAGAATGCAATACACAAGGTGGGAAGACCTACATTTTGTTGGAGAAATTAGGGCACATTATAGGTTTAAACAAGTACCTTTCAAACATTGGGACCCTAAGGGAAATGTTAGAGGACACCTCATAAAATATGAAAGAAAAGTAAAGATTAACTATGGGCACCTGTCTTATGACCATGACAACATATTTATAAATGCTAAAAATGATTCTGAAATGGCTATTAAGATGCGCAGAGCCAACATGTCTATGATTGTGGTGTAGAGGATCCAATATGATCTACTATCACCAGAGAAGGTGCTAAAAGGATTGAGAAACAACAATGGGTTTCCAAACCTATTCATGGACCCCCTCCTCAAGCAAAATCAAAAGTTGGCCCATCTGAGGTAGGTCATGCTGAAAAGAGAGTGGAGATTCCTCCAACTTCCCCCCCACACACAGTTGCTACTGCCTCCCTACATCACATCATCGAAGAAGAAAGGCCTGCAAGTCTAAGTGGAGCAGCTAGTATATTTTCTATGTTGTCTATGCCTCCACTGACCATTGCACAATAGGTAACTCTTCATTCTTGTCTCAAGTACATATTGCTCCTTGGACACCACCAACAACATTATCCCAACGTATTGGACAATTAGCTTCACCATCCATCATTTTTTTAGTAGTGACTACTCTTGCCACTTCATCACCACCTACAATTGTCATTCCTTCATTTTCCACTCCACCTCTTACTAGACCAGCCTCTACTACTACCAAAAAAATACTTACATATACAAGGAAGCCCAAGACCCCACCTATTTCTCCTCAAAAGGTGGAAGTGAAGGAAGAACCAACAGAAGTCCCTAAAGAGAGGGAGGATAGAAGAGGGGGTATATGAAGATCAGACCCTATCATGGTCTATGACAATGAAGAGGAAGAGAGAATAATGGCCAATGAAGAAGACTGGGTCTTTGAGACAGAAATTGAAGAGTCATGGTCAATCAGTGAGACAATAGAATCAGACAGAGAGGACGAATGACTATCCGAGGAAAGTGCCCAATTAGGGGGAACAAAGTTGATAGAAGGGTTTGAAGAGATCAACCAAAGGGATGATAGCTCGGTAGCTACTAAACTATTGTCAGGTAGAGAGGGAGATACAACGGGAGAGGCAAAGTCACAACTGCGATCTACAGTACAAGAGACATCCCCAACATCTCCAAACTCTCCACCTTAGATCACAACAATGTCAACTACAGTAGCCAATACTTCAACTATTCATCTTTTGGTTGTAAGTCCTCTAAGTCCACATTCTTTGGCAACTTTCTCAATTTTTGCAATTACAATTGGTATAACACATTCTTTACATCTTTGTATTCTTCAAGCCAAATAACCTAGCCCCGTGTTGTTGCTACATTACCGATTTTGCCCACCACATCCCAGCGTATTGCTATGGATCCTATGGCCACTATTGCTATGAATGTTGTGGTCGCATATACTTCTGTTACTGACTATTTGTAAAATCTATTAAGCACCCCAGTGACCTATTCATTTTTTGGTAGGACTAGTCCTCAGTGCTTTAAGCCAAGCAAAGTGGTACATTTTGAAAATTTGGTGTCTACCTTTATTTTTGCTCCATTATCCACCCCTCTTATGATGACCACACAAATAAAAATGCTTATTCGTTGAGCAACACAAATGGAGACACCTACAGTTTCGGTGCACAAAGCAGAGGGGAAGGCCAAATACATCATAGATACACTAGTCTAGAGGCAGGTTATTGATTGGAGGAAGGTTATTCCTCCTTTTCCTGCAATAGGGACATCCTCCCCGAAGGCTATGCTACGTCCAAGGTCATCACTACTCAAGGAGATCAGCCAGCTCAACAAGCCCAACAAGCACAACCAACTTAGCAAGCCTCATCTATAGGAAAAACAGAACAAACAGAGCAATAAGTTGCATTGAATATTCCTTCATGGATCAGGAAACTACAACATGAAGAAGAAACCGAAGATACGACTTGGTAATAATTGAGCAACCTAAAGTTAAACTCCATTTTGTAAACTTTGAAAAAAGTCAAGAGGAAAATTGTGATGGCTAAAGGCCAACAAATAAAGCTGGAACAAAGAGAATATATCTTCTTTCTAACTAAGAGAAGGAAGGTGAATCCTTCAGACCTATACAGGATTAGAGAAGACCCTTATAGTTTTGTGGATGCAACAAGAGGGTAATCAAGGAAATGTTTAGAAGTTTTGATCAAGTAGCGCAGAGGCAGCTAGAGGTGAGTACCATCTAGGTCTCCAAAGAGATAGTAGATAATTTACAGGGGATAGCTAGGAAACTATTTGATACCATTGGTTCAATAAGGTCTGCAAAGGCCACCTCCCAACCCAAATGGGGATACATTCGTCAACTGTTTAACAAAATAAAAATATTGATGGAAAATTACATTTTATAAGCCAAGCAACAAGAAATAAGGCTTATGCCCACCTCAATTTAATGACAACATCCGACGTTGCTTGGGCACAAAATTATATTTTTGCAAAAAGGGATAGTGTACTTGAATGGCATCAAGAGATGCAGGCTCTGGTCCAACAATTTGAAAACCAAGAGAGGGAAGCTATCTCTATCTTGATTGACGTAAGAGTCATTCAAGGAGGCACTCCACAGGAGCAATTGGTGCCTAGGCCCATTTTTGAGAATCTTCTACCAGTAGCATTGGACAACTTCGGAGCGGAGATCAAAGGGACTGCTTACAAAACTAGTGATGAGGTAATGCAATTGGTCAATTTTGCAAGAGATAAAATTATAGGGACTGAGTCACTGCACGTTGAGGTTAGAGCTGAAGAAACTAATGGACAAGCTTCCTCAGTTATTCAAAAGATCTTTGCTTGATTTTGAGACCATTGACATGGATTTCCAAGCAAGTCATGCACTTTACCTTCGAAAGAAAGCAACTAAGCAAGAAACTACGGCTGCAGGGTCATGCTAACCCCACTTTAGAGTACTCAGCTTCCCAAGTACACATTGGTGCATACTCAGACTAGGCCAGCTTATGTCCCACTTCTAGTACCTACTTCAGGCTCATCTCCAGTTCCATCCACATCAACTTATATATCGGCTTTATTATAGTGTAAATTCTTCTAGCGGTGCCACATCAACACCATCTAATTATAGATATGTATTTACATGGTCTAAGCGAGATGGAACTGTTAGTTTAAAATTGATTTAGCATGTATATATTGTATTTTTAGATGATGAATTCTATTATAAGCGATCAATGTTGTACATGCATGCTTTGCATGAGATTAGCATACAGTGCTATTTTCGGACTTGTATTTTTAGATTTCGCTTGAGAATTGGGGCCTTCCCCATCCTAAGCTTATTTATACTTGTATCCTCTCATTCCAAATGGAGGAGAATTTTGACTGTTAAGATTAATAGAAAATTCTGAGAAGTTCTGTTAATTTAGTCTTGATGTGCAAAATTTGATTCTTCTCTAACTTTGTGGATTGTGTTAGACGTGCTATCATTCGGGTATCTTAGTTTCTTAGTTGTGTATGAGTTTTTATTTCAATACAATTATTCATTTTATGCCATTGAAGATTTGAATGCCTTTTGTATGACAATCATAATACCCCTTTGTGGATGTGTTAACACAATCTAACACACACGGCAACCTTTGATTGAATATGCTTAAGTTTATTGTATTCTCATTCCTTTGACACCTAACTGTGTCCAATTGTTAATCTGCTATAGTAACTTGCAGTGGATATTGGTTTTTTGATTACTTGTCCAACCTTGAGTTCAAGTGCTGGTCTAGACGGGTTTCATCTTGTGTGGTTCATACACCTCCTTTTCTGCCCTTCCTTTCCCTCTTTTTTGAGTTTCTTTTGAAAGTTGTGTCCACCTTAGTTAGAACTATCATCCTTCCACCCATTTCAAGTAGATCTAGGTTCATCCATAGCTGACCCATCCGTAGTAAACAATTTGCTTCGCTCATCGCCATTCCACCACCAGGCTGTTTATAAAACCGAATACCCCACAACTTGTGCCTTGGAGTGGATAATTTTCACTGAGTCTAAAATGTTAGAGGCTACCTTGTAACGTTATTGGGATGTGCATAAAACCCATATCAACAATAACCTATATTAAAATTCTCATAATTGGTGAGGTTAGCAATCTCTGTGTCATGACAAAGATGAGTCCCATTCTGGAACAAGAATGGCATGGGCGATTCATTTCCCTATTGAAAAACAACCACTTCCAACAGGGTAAAGTATTTTCAAGTGATTTCCCCCCCTCTTTTATGTGGAAAAATGTTAGAATCTTCTTGAAATTTATGATTTTGAAATGAGCTCCATGGTTTTCTATGTATATGGTTAGCCATACTTGTCTCAGCAATAGCTTGATATGGTAACTGGGGAAGTAGTCAAGTTCAACTAAAGTACATCTAGAATTTTGTAATAAATTGGCAAGGGTGGTTGTTTGTAGAAAGCAATTTGGCCCTGCTTTGAATAGGAATTTGTCTTTCATTTGCTATAGGTGACAGTTTCTCATCAGTCTTTGATACTAGCGAAAGCCTTAAAAGACCCATCAAACTTTACGAGTTTGTCTGCACCTGAGATTTTATTTTGCTGAGATAAATAAAAAACAAAAAATGCCTCATGAGCTGCAGTTTTGACAATGTCTTAACAGCCCATGGCTGAAAGTTCATTTTTGAATAGTAGAGTTTATCAGAAGGTAGGTTTTAACTGAAATTAAAGGCAAAGGAAAGCTTTAATTGCATTCATCTACCTCCCTTGATATCATTATTAAAAATTTTAATTGCTTCTTTGACCAAAACACCGATACTATCAAAGCTCATTTGAAATTTCTCCAGCAGGGTATTTAATTAAGTTGTCTTCCCTCCTCAATTTTGCCATAATTCTCAGATTAGTTGCTCAGTTCCCAACTCTATTGCCTTTTCTGTAAATATGCTGAACGATATCTTTGAAAGAATCCCATATCTAGTTTCCTGTTTTTTTGCCATGATGCCCAAATTAGTTGCACAATTATCAGCTCTATTGCCTCTTCTGGAAACATGCTGAACGAATATATCCTTCAAAAAATCTCATATTATCAAACAACAATCCAGTTTCCTTTTTTTATCACATTAATTATAAGCACATATATTCCTTTACATATAATATTGTCCAATTTGTGTTCTTTGGCTACAGCTAAGCTCTGACAAAGATCCTCTAATCCTGAAAAATTATTTAATTTCTTCCCAAGAATTCCAGCATAGGCAACAATTACCTGCCCTGTGCATTTCTACACAAACCTCCTTCCCTGCTAATCCATGGATTTTTTTGGCTGCACGATTGAAACTATTGAAATAGTTGTCCCCTTTTACAAATTAGCAAAGGTTGACCATTTTCTGCAGAAATCATCTGAGCCTACTTTATAAATCTTCTTTTCTTCCCATTATCTATAGACATGTTTTCATCAGTCTTCGCTGCTAGTGAAAGACATTGAGAAAGATAAAACTTCCTCCAGATGACACAAACTAGTTGATTAAACCTTGCAAGTCTGACCTATCAAGACTTAAAGTTTATCAACACCCACCATGGTCCATAGTTATCAACTAAATTTCCTCATCTTTAACTGGAAAATCCTTTATCTGTGCAATCAGTCAACATTATATTTTAATAATTCCCGTATTAGCTGCAAAATCAGTGATTCTATTGCCTTTTATGTAAACATGCTGAATGGAGATTGCCCTAGGCCGAGCGCTATCTTCTGAAAGCAATGGAGTGGCGTGGTATACCACGGGGGAGGGTAAATGTGGCACTTCACTTCAACTTGGTGTGATGGGCCAACATTCAGTTGGGCTTCTCGGACAAGTTTGCTAGGGACTTCCCTACATTTACATTTCATTCTTTTTTTAAGATACACCCTTTTAAAATTCTGCCTGCTCCTGCTGCTGGTATTCTGTCCAAGCGGTATGGCTTGAAGGAACGCAAAGCCAATGAAATGAAGTAAGAGCTCCACCTGGTTTAATTTGCTTTAACTGCTTTTGTTCTCAGTAATTATTTTTGGATTTGTGCGTTTATTTTATATTGTTCTATTAAAATCTGAGGGGTTACCAATTTTGTTTAGTTAATCTTTGAAGCAAAGACGATAATTTCTTAGTGTGAAGGAAGTCCTTAAATCTTGCCTTCTATTTAAAGAAGAAAGCTAGTTGTTGTCCATCTGGTTTTGGAAAGGCACTCATAGAGATAGTTATACCGTATGTCTTATGAGTTGATCAATAATATCCAAGTCAAGCTGAATGACGACCTGTTAAATGCTTTCTTCTATACAAGACTTCAAATGCAAAATCAGTGTCATTTTTATGTCTTCTAAAAACCTTTTTATCCTGTTTTTTCCCTAATATCCATAGCCTTTAAACTGAAAAAAAAATGGAAGCTGATAAACTTTGCAGCCTATTTCTAGTCCAATTCAATCTTTCCAAACCATATAGAACCCGCCCAAAACATGACAGCATACTTGCAATCATGGAAAACATGCCTAATGTATTCTGGGTCTTCATGAAGTTTATGCTTGCCGACATGTAAACCAGATTTTAGCCTAGGCTAACAATGGAGGACCATTTAACAAACCATTTCACACCGCTTTCCCTGAAAATCAAGTTACACATGCTAGGAAGAGTAGAATTAGGAGCATATTTGAAATGATCCTCGAGAAAATACGTGGAAAGATGCACCAAATTGAGGGTGCTCAAGTAATTCCTTTTATTATGAGACCAACAAATAGTCAAGTCTTGAGATTGTGACAATGGGGATTTTCAAATTTGCAGGCACAGTTTACCAACTGTACTTATTGTATTATATGGACAGAGGCCTATTAAAAAATCATGGATCTTGCTTTGCACACCAAATCACAAATTTGTTTTCTGTTGTTTACACTTTCTCAACTATCTCGTGGGAAGTGCTTTACATTGCCTTCATATAGTGAATATGTGGACTAATCTGTTACTTAGGTCCAAGGCACCAGCACCGGATTTGTCTATATCTGTTTTTAGGTCCTATCTATGTACCAAAAATGGATCTACATACATGCATAAGTTAAGATAAAGTTCATATGCATTTAGATCTTATCTATATATTCTAGATTTATCCACGGATAAATGTCTAAATAAGAATAGTACATCCTAATAATCAAATGCATATATGGATATATAAATATGTGAAATAAAAATATTGTAATCCCAGTTTTCACATGATAAGATTTTGTACTTAAATCTATTAATAATAAGTATGGTCTTAATGTTATTTTATATATTTATAAATATAAATGATGTCAATATAATGTACCAGTGAAATTGGGAGGAGACCTGGGACGTGTCTTTAAAGATATAGGATGCGTCTCCTGTACTAAAGATGGGTTTGGGGATGTCTCCCAATACCCTTAGGATACTTCCATTTGCATCTACCTGCGTCTACCGTGCAGTCTCCTAACCTTTGAACGACAATTTCTTCTTAAACAAATGAAAATAAAAAACAGGCCAAAATGCCCCGTTGCTACTACATAACCCTAATCAACTAAACCCCATGCCAAAATAGATTTCCCTTTCTCAATAACTTCTAAATCTGGAGGTTTCCCAATACCTCAGCAGTTCCATTCCCTTTTTCCTAACCTTCTACATTCTCCAGATTTACTTAAAACCTCTTCTGAAAATACATTATGGACAGATTTTATCCTAACGAGGATACTGTCGATTTCAGCCTTAAAGGATCGTTACTTGTTTTGCCTCCACTGATAAATAGACAGGTTTGACACCTTACTACCAGACGACATGCCTGAACACACACTTATTGGTTACAGTAAGATCTGATTGCTGGTAGGTTACAAAATGGGCGGTGTGATGGCTACTTGCTGTCATTTAGAAAATATTTGTGTACCTGTTCACACTTTAGTTTGCATTAGCTAATTGGCAAACACATCCAAGGTTTAATTAACTGTTCAACCTTCTCCCATGGCTGCGGATTACATTGCAATTTCTTTCACCATTCAGCGAATGCCCACCTTTGAATTGCCAAATGAAATGCAGTCCCTCTCTCTAGCTGATGATTTCATGTGTATTTTGCCTATTGGCAAACAAAATAATATTTCGTTGCTACATTACCAAGTACCTCCCTGGAGACCCCTGTATTGATATGGTATGGTTTTGATACTGGCACTGGTTCGGGTATAGGTATCTCCAGGGCTTTTATTATACTATTGGAATGTCTAATATTATATTAATAAATTAAAATATAATACAGAAAATTACATAGTAACTGGCCGGACAAATCATGGCCCAGTGCGCTGAGAGATTCAAACAAAAACACATCATATTTACAAATCAGTCATAAGAAGGCACCTAGTAGCCGAGAGACACAAACATAAACAAACTATAATTACAACTCAGCCATAAGAAGGCTGAAATGAACAATCATTTCAAATACTGTATAATTTTACAATGACAAAACTTGTTATAAGACTGGAACTGTAAGACTTGATCTTTAATTCGCTGAAGCTGAACCATGGCCTTTGAATTCTTCTTGCATAGAACTTGCTGCCGCGAAAAAAAAAAAGCCACCTGAAGAAGGATGTCAGAGTAAAGCCTTAAAGTTGCAGTTGCATGATAATAGTTATTAGAGAACATAGTTGAACATCTAGTTTTCCAAATATGCTTTAGAATAACTTGTCTAATAGAATCAACAATGATATTATTTTGCAAACCCAAGCCCAAGATGGCTTCTTTTCAGTTTAACTCATGATAGAAAATAGCAGGAATCATTTTAAAAACAGCTGTCCATTATTTCTTGACATAAGTGCAGTCCCAAAATATGTGTTTCATATTTTCAATACACAAGCAATAAGGGCAATTAGTTGGCTGAGCAATTATACATTTCAATCTATCTTCAACCGGAAGCTCGCAATGCAAAAATTTTCCAAGCCAGCACTTGAGCATCAAAACCAGCTTTCAATTTCCATATTTGAGCACTCAATCTGCTCTAAAATTTGGAAGTAACCCTGCATTTTCACTTTTGATTAAGATGAGGAACAAGAGGCCATCTGGGAAGGATATGAGAGTAAACTTTCTTCAAAGGGAAATAATTAAAAGGACTAAAAGATAACCATTCCCACTCTTTGGCAAAATTACATTCCTTAGGTGTGCAAAGCTTCATGGTAAGGTCAATAGGGACTAAAGACTGTACAAACATCAAAAGGTTTTTATATTTATCTTCCAACCTAATGTTATTTGAGATATTGCCAAGAGGCCCAATCAAACATGTTAAAATCCCAAATGTCGTTGAATTTATGGATTCCCTTTTTAAACAAATAATAAGCATGCCTTGGGAAGCTAATAGCAACTGGCTGATTGTGATAATTAATAATTCTATGCCACCAAATTGAAGTTGAGGCAAAACTAAAACCATGTTGCAAGGAAGAATTGTTCCAATTTAAGCAGTGACAAACTTGTTGCCAAGCCTTCCAAATAGACTAAAGCTTTGATTTTAAAGAAAGGAGACATTAATATCTTGTCCAACCGATTGACTGCTTTCCACTTGTTTTTAACAGCAGCTTGATTATGACAGCAGCTAATGGAGATATAAATTAATTGTTGATGTGGATGCTTTTCATGAAAAGCGATATCATGATTTGTTCACATGGTTCTGGGTTTGATTATGACTATTGACTATAAATTTATTAAATAATATTTTGTTATTTTTTAATTTATTTTATTATAATATTAATATTATGATTACTTTTCTATATATATATATATAATATTTGGAGGTACTATCAGTACCCAAAGCCATACCAATCCTGAGTCTAATAATAACAACAATAATAATAATAAAGAAGAAATCCTTCCAATAATAACAATAATAATAATAATGAAAACCTTCTACTTATACCTGTAACCTCGTAACCTAGCGTCATTGTCTTTGAATACTTCCAACATGCGATGTTTCTTAAAACCCTGCCAACAGATCTGATAATGTTGCTATTCTGCCTCCATGACTCCATGACTGCCCACCTACATGGAAACCTGTGTTTCATTATTATTTTTTGCATTTGGGAACCTTAGGCATCCGAGGTTTTCAGCTCACTTCCTCGAGTGCTCTTCCATTTTTGGACTATCATTAAGTCCTGAATTTCCAAACCTTGTGGACTTGGCCATTTCAGTAGTGCCGGTAGCTTATGAAATCAGGATGTTTTTGGCTCTTTTGAATACCTCTTATCGCTGCTTTCATTCAAGTCTTTGAACTTCTAAACCATGCGAAACAATATGGCAACTTTGGGAGCTTGGAACCTTGGAAGGCATGATCATTTTGACCAACTTTCCAGTGTACCAACATCATCCAAACTTCCGAGCTCACTCACTGGGAGCTTACCAATTGCATCTGCGTTTCTGAACTTCACAGGATCTCTTTAGGACTTAGAGATGCTAGGATTGCTAAGGTACTCCACCCTCTTTATAGAGTCTATAGACTTCTCAAAACATTGCCTCTGCTTGCATCTGGGATCATAATCTACTGAAAACTCTTCTACATCCCACAACTCAAACTTCCATGCATCTATGCTGTTAAACTGAAATCTGTGCTGCTAGAGAGAAACTTCTACTTCTACACTGCTTCAGATCATTGAAAGCGGAAAAATTCCCACTTTACTGCAACTGTTTTTATGAGTTTTGCAGACTCTCAGGGATGTTCTGGCATCATACTGCTCTTCACAGAAAATTGTTGAGCCTTTGGAGTCACCATTCAGTTTGAAATGAACTGTTAACGGGGCCACCACGGTTGGCCACACCTCATCGGGAACCTTAGTCCTCTTCTTTTTTCTCTGTCTGTCAAATCTCTCCTTGAAATCAGTCCACTTTGCTTATTTCTTATCAAATATGACATCCTTGATTGGCACCCCGTCTCCTACATCCACACTGTTCGAATATACAGGTTGATTTATTTCTACAAATTTTCCATTTCCTCATGTGGCTCTTCCTCCTCTGGATTCTTCTCCATACACCTTTCTGCTGCGTTAGGCCTAAAGTTTTTCTCAAAGGGCTTCTTTTGCACTTGTCTAGGTGCACCTTTAAGAGAATATAAATCTCTTGTTTGTCCTCCATATTAAGAGAGGATTCCTATTCCTTCCATTCAACTTTCAGACCCCCATCTGCAACTGTTTCATTGTGCTGGGCCTCATATGCTGCAACTTCTCCTTCATCTGCACTGGCTTAGAAGATGCACCTGATTCTGCACTCCTCTTCTCAGCTCCTGCCGAACTTCTTAAGGCCAACTTGCAACTGCTGCAACTATTCATTTGCCTCCTTTTATCTCTGATTCAACTTTGCCAGAAATATTCCTTTCCCAATTATGCAATAGCTAACTGTAGTGGTATTCTCACTTCAGCCTGGACTTTGACTTCCCTTGGTTGTCTGAGTGAAAGCTTCATCTATACCTTCACTAACTATATTCAGCTCAATTGAACTCAAAACCAGCAAATTATCCCATAGCTTCTCACCTTCTGTTCAATTTTAGCATCCACTTGAGTAGCCATATTTTCTTCTTTCTTCGGTTGAGTCACTGTAGTTATGTCATCATCTTCAGCTGCAATATGTTCATACACTTTTGTGGGGATATCTTTGATGTGGATTGTATAGGGAATCTAGTGGACAGCAAACTAAATTGGTGGAACTTAAATGTCTTTCAGGCAGAAGTGATTAATTACAACAATTGTAACATGGAGATAATTGCGGAATTGTGATTAAATGAATCATAAATGGATAGAGATAAAAATATATACAAATAAAACATATTCTGAATAAACGAATTTACTACTTCTCTGATATGAGAGGTCTGGACTCTGTACGACTATCTTTGAGAAGAGATGTAAGCTATTTCTCTTATATTATTACAAAAGAAAGGTTTTGGAAAGTGTCATAACAGAGCAGATTATGGTAACTTCGCATCTGTACATGGAAAATTAATCAATTAATTGTTGATGATAATTTTTTGTAGCTATTTTTAACAAGAAATATACTGTCTAATGATAGAAAACAAAGTGATTCATATTGAAATATAAAAAGCCACATGAAAAGCGTTTCCCCAATAAGTTGAGAGGATATGTCGTGACATGAAATTCATAAGAAACAAGATTTTGGTTTTCTGAAAAAAATCAGAATTTTTTATATTTTTCGTATTTTATAAATTTCATCTCTTTCAGTACTGTTTTTGAGGGTAAAACTTTCCGTTGGCCCCAGTCTAGAAGGGTGAGGTAGGTATCGTCGAAAGCCCCCGAGAGAATCTATATGGGGTAGGTAGGTATCATCGAAACTCCTTTCTATAATCCTGTTCCAATCCCTGATAGAGAGTTAGAGAGCCCATTCCAATCCTGAGACTAGATCATCCCGTTAGTGTCCCTAGTTTTCATTAGAATGGGCTAAACGGAAATCTGTGTCCTTTCATCATGCTCTACACATCCTAAGCTTTCCAACGCTTTTTACATTTGTTTCGAGCTATGGTCGCAAAGTTATGCTCCGGGCAATGCAACCGAATAGTTTTTCGATATGTTGTCAGAACACTTGACCAAACTGTCACCTGGATCAATGTTCTACTGCAGTCAACTCATTACTCCTTACCTTAGCAGTCACTATTCTCTAGAGTCATGTTCTTCTCTTCTGTGATATTCAGTTCTTCCAGTTCAGTTGTCTGCCTTTCTTCATCTACTTCATTCTTAAACAGTCCGTCCGTCTATTTAAATGAATAACAAACATATGATTATTACAGTCCAGAAACTTTTGTGTGAGGCATAATCATCCACTATTTCTGTATTCATTTTTCCATTCCAGGTGATTTGATTTCCATTTATTAGTTACTGGATCTGTTTCACCCGTTTTAGGGCATGGCTGGTAGACCGATGGGCATTAGCTGAGTGCTTGCCTGTTAGTGGTCAGTGGTTCAAAACTTGTGCCTCTGGGTGTCTCTCTCACTCCAGCTGCACTTTACTGAGAAGAGCATGGGTTATAATAGCTGCCAACTAGTATCAAACCTTGTTTGTTGCGAAAGCTTGTGGGATAAAGCATGAAGGTGATACTCACCAGAGTAGAACTCCTGCCCTCAAAGGCATAAATAATGAAGGATTGTAACCAATCTCCCTATAGCCCCGTCCATACCCTGCCCATGAAAAAAAAAAAGAAGAAAAGCAAAGCATAATGAGCTCCTTGGGAAAAAGAGAAAAATAAAGATTACATTTGGAGTCCAAAATCAACTGATATACTTTCAAGGCTGTAGTGTGCGTGAGCTACAGTATTTGAATGTTGCCATCAAGAGTGTTTAAATTTGAACTGTGGAAGATCAAGTCTACATGAATGTTTGAAGTTTCAAACTTCCATTGTAAACGGTGCAAGCTTCTAAAGAGCTGAGAAACAATTATTGCTTGGTTGTCTGATACTAAATAGGAACATCACACTTGAAATTGAAATAGAAGCGCGGGGAACTGGTGTGAAATTCCCAAACATTAAAAAGGATTATGGCACTTGCATGACTGGTGAATGTGAAGTTGAATATGTTATCTCCTATCTTGTGTTATTCACTCTTATATTGTACATTTACATCCCCGACATTGAACGCATTATGAGTAAAAAACCAAAAAAAAATGCCATACGTTTCTTTGACAAGATTGTATATGTGCTTTTAATGCCCTTTCTGAAGAATGAATGTTCTCATCTAATTCCAGGATAGAACATTCTCATACAAAAAAGGACTTATTTCTGTTCTGTATTCGAGATAAGGATATAGCTAGCTGTATTTATTGAGCTAAGAATGCGATTGAGCAAATTAGATCCGAAGCTTCAGTTGAATCTTTTAGAAAATTTTCTTTGTACAGACCTAGCGGGTATATGCTTCATTGCTATATAAAGTTTCCATACAATTTCAATTTTTTTAACTTGAATAAATTAAGGTCTGGGAGGAATAACATTAACTCTGACAATGGTTCAAAGCAACGCTATGAGTTACAGTTAGATGCTGCAATTGTAAATTATCTCTCAAAGCTTTTCCATTTGCTGCCTCGCTAAATTTCTGTTCCAATCTTTGGCACTTCTGCAACTTCTTTAAGCATTTTGAGATAAATTTTAATAATTATGTTTGTAATTTTGCAGATGATTCTGTCCAATAAACCGGTAGCACCTGTGAACTACCAACTTCAATTATCTGCCATCTCTATCTGTGGTTTGGCCGGATTAGCCTATAATCACGTAATAGGAGGTTTTTGTTGAGCTGGTCTTCTGTTTCTGGAAATGGGTGATCTTGTAGTTCACAAGGGCGGTTGCCATTGTGGACGTGTGAAATGGCAAGCACAAGCACCTGCTGATGTTGTAGCTTGGAATTGCAGTTGCTCTCATTGTTCCATGCGAGCGAACACCCACTTCATTGTCCCAGCGTGTAATTTCCAGTTGCAGGAAGAATCTAAAGAATGGCTCACAATCTATACCTTCGGCGCACACACAGCAAGACATATATGATAATAATAATAAAAAATTTAACGTCCACGAGACTAAAAATAGTCTATGGGACAGCAAGACAACTCAAGCAGATTTAAGTAGCACTGTTCGCTTCTTGTGTAGGCTGGTGATGAGCCCCCCTAATTGCTCAATGTGCTCTTCGTTGAATAGGTTATGCCAAGAACTGTCACATATAGTATCCGCAAATTTATCTCTGCTATCTTTGTAGGCCTCACATTCTAGAATAAAGTGCTGTTCAGTTTCCACTTTCCCAGAATTGCAAAATCTGCAAATTCTCTCTTCCCAAGCCTCCTTTGGCCTCTTCCAACGCCCGGTCTCACAACGAAGTTGGTGAGAGTTGGTTCTCAGCAGAGCAATAAGAATTTTAGCCCTCCAAGAAATGTTGGCTCCTATGTACGCTTTTTGGAGTTGATCACAAGTGGGGTTGAACTCATTTATATAATATAGTTTCTTCCTCCCGATCTCGCTTCCCCAATTTCTCTTGTAAAATTTCTCCATAACAAAGACTTTTATTTCTTTATTATTTGTGGGGCACATATTGAATTGAATATTCCATTTACTCATCCATGTGATATTTTGTTGCATCCATGTCCTTTTTCGCTTACATAGTGTATCACTAAAAACAACTTTAGGCCATCTATCCTCTTCCATTTTTTCGATTCTTTTTAAATAGCTTAAAAGGCGAACCATAGCAAGTGCCTCGATAGGAACAGCTCCCATTTCACTTAGCATGATGTCATATGGAACCGTGCTTTTGATTTTAATCTTGCTTGTAATCAAGCGCTTTTGGATTCCTTCAATTTCTTTCCATTGTGCTATAGTAGTGCTGCTGGCCCATAATTCACACCCGTAAAGAACAACTGGCAGCACAAGAAGACCGAACAATCTGCAAAATCTGTGGCATAACTTCCTATTATATTCCCCGTTCGAATCCAGATGGGGTAGCTGTGACAAGGTACAAGTAGGATTTCTTTTTTATTGTCACAAGGAAGAGATCTCTCCGTGTAGTGCCCAAGTGCCAAGCAATGCTTACATGCAATATTTGTCTCTTTTTTATTTTTGATGGGGGAGATCTTTTTATGTAGCTTCATACCAAGTGTACTTAGCCTATCAAGTGTTAAGTACGATTATGATATTTAATATGTTTCAAAAGCTATTAGAATAAGGATCACGTAGCGGTTAGTCCGTTTTTGTGTCAAATATTATATTGCATTTTTTTTTACTGTAAAAGATTTTTTTACTTGATTGCAGAAACCTGTAGTTCTCAAGCTTGTAATATGAATGAAAGTTGTTCCAAAACAACGAATGATTGCAAATTAACAAAATAATCGCTTACACATCATATGAGATTAGATTCGCAAGAAGAAACTCAAATGAAGTAATTTTTTAATTGTTTGATGCAAATTTATTACAGTTCTGTTACAGAGCAATTTTCTTGAACTTTTCTTCTTTTTCAGAATTTTGTCAAATCTTGGAGTCTTGATCTCTTTCCCTATCTCCTCTTCTCCCACGTATTTCTCTCTTGGTCTTCTATTCTTCGCTTCAACTCTTAAACTCTCAAATTGCCTAACCAACTCACTCAATTTAACACTTAATCCTTAAGTGAGTTTAACATGGTTATATATGAACTAAGACAATTAGATTGTTCTAAATCATCATTAGGACCTTCTTTGACCCCTTTATGAATAATCTAGATAAAAAAAAGTATTAGAAGGTGAGAAAAGTTCTTGAACCACCCAAAACTTGTTTGAAAATTTAAATTTTAAGTTTTGACGGGAAAATGAAAAAGAAGCCAAAATGATCATATCAAAAGAAAGTGAAGTATGTAAATGCTTCTTACATGCAAAATATGACCTCTAACACTTATTCAAACTGAAATGTGTAAAAGTTAACACCTAAATCATAATGTTCCTCCATCAAGCTACTTAAGTACAAAAGCTTTCATAAGTTTCTACTCCTGAGGTCTTCGATGGTGGTTCCATACTGAAGTATATCTGATGGAGTCAACCAAGAAGTATCTTCAAGTGGATGATTTTTCCATTTGACAAGATATTGAAAGTACTCTTTTCCTCTGATTCTCTTGACAATTTTCTTATCTAAAATAACTTCTAAATCCTTATGTGCCTTGGATAACTGTTGTTCTCAATCAATAACCTATTCACTATCATCTTTAGGTGTGTTTATTGTGTTTTCTCATGCTCTATAAGGATAGAGGTCTTATACATAGAAGATGAGTGAAATCCCAATATTAGTTGGGAGTTCTAGTTCATAGGCATTAACAGAAAACTTTATGAAGCCCTGACAAGGACCTATCTTCTTCAGTATGAGTTTATTGTACTCTCATTTGAGAAATCTCTCATTCCTAAGGCGTGCTAACATCAGATCACCTACCTAAAAGTTCATTTTCTTCCTTCTCTTATCAGCGTCTTCTTTGTACTTACTAACACTCAACTCCAACTACTTTTTAACTTGCTCATGCAAATCTTGCATGACTGTACTAAATTCTTCACCTTCAACACTCCTCTTCTCTTGCTTATCCAAATCTCTAAGTTCATAAACACCTCTTGGATTGGCTCCATAGACAATCTGAAATGGATTGAAACATGTAATTCTATTAGATGAATCATTGTATGCAAATTTAGCTTGACTAAACCCCTGATTCTATTATTTTGCATTGTCACTTACCAAACATCTTAGTAGATTCCTTAAGCTTCTATTGACAAATTTAGTTTAATCATCAGTTTGAGGATGATACATTGAACTGAAACTCAAAGTGGTTCTCAACTTCTTCTAGAGTGTTCTCCAAAAATGTACAACAAACTTTATATCCCTATCAGATACAATACTGCTAGGAATTCCATGCAACCTTACTACTTCTTTGAAGAACAAATTAACAATGTGAGTAACATCATTTGTCTTCTTACATGCTACGAAGTGTGTCATTTTTAAAAATCTATCAACAACAAAAATAGAGTAATTACCTCGTTGTGTTCTTGACAAACCTAGTACAAAATCCACACTGATTGCATCCCATGGCCTACTTGGAATACGTAGTAGCTGATATAGACATGCATTTTGACTCCTTCCTTTGGCATGTTGACAAATCCTACATCTTTTCACAAATTTTTTGACATCAACTTGCATTCTTGGCTAATAACAATATGCATTCAGCGAAGCAAAGGTCTTTGTTTGTCCAAATCGTTCTGTTAGGCTATCAACATGATTTTCTTTTAGCAAGTTGTCTCTCATAGACCCCTTAGGCATGCATAGCTATTTGCCTTTGAATAAAAATCCCTCTTGTAACATGTAGTCCATCCATGAACTACTATCCATGCTTGTTGGATTCTTACAAGTCTCATATGTCTTCTTGAAATCTAGATCTTCCTCATACAACTCCTTTAATGAATCAAATCCCAAACCACTCACTTGAGACTCATGTATGATCATAATTTTTCTAATCAACGCATCAGTTATCTTATTGGATTGCCCACTCTTATTCTTGAGAACAAAAGAGAAATTTTGTAACACTCTATCCATTTAACATGTCTTTCACTCAACTTGGTTTGGCTATTGATAAACTATAAAGTATCATTATCTGCATATATCACAAACTCTGGCTATTGATAAATTACAAAATATGATTATCTGTATCTATCACAAACTCCTTAGGCAACAAGTTGTGCTTCCACTTATTCAATGCTTGGATGATGGCATTTAATTTTTGATCATAAGTTAAATACATTTTCTTAGCTTTATTGAGCTTTTCACTGAAGTAAGCAACATGTGTTCCTTCTTGGCTCCAAATAATTGCAATAACTAATCCACTAACATCACATTCAACTTGAAAAAATTCGTTAAAGTCAGGTAAAGATAAGATAGACTGTTCAATTATGTTTTTATTCAAAATATGAAAGTTTTTTTAGCTAATGGAGTCTAATGATTTTTTTTTTCACCCTTTATAGTTTCAACAATAGGTGCACAAATACCGGTAAAGTTCTTAATGAACATTCTATAGAAAATGGTTAATCCATGAAAGCTTCTTACCTCAAAAACACTTCTTGGAGTAGGCTACTCCACTATTGTTCTTACCTTTTCTTGATCCATCTTCAAACTATCTTAAAAAATGACAAATCCCAAGTAAACTAATTCAATTTGCATGAAGGTACACTTCTTAAGTTTAATCAACAATTTCTCTTCTTGTAGCTTGTTCAACATTCTAAGATGCTTGATGTGTTCCTCTAATAGGTTGAAGATTAAAATGTCATCCAAGTAAACAATAATAAATTTACATGTAAATAGCTTTAACACCTCATTCATTAGCTTCATGAAGGTAGTAGGAGCTTTGGTCAAATCAAATGGCATAACAAGTCATTCATACAAAATCTATAATTAATAATGAAGGTTGTTTTCCACTCATCACCCTCTGTAATTCTGATTTGATGGTAACCACTCTTCAAATCTATATTTGAGAAATATTGTGCTTTACTCAAACAATTCATGAGATCATCTATTCTTGGCAAGGGAAACCTATACTTGATAGTTATCTTGTTGATGGCTCTAGAGTCTTTGCTCATTATCCATTCTCCACCTTTTTTTAAGAGTTAAGACTATTGGTAAAGCACATGGACTAAGACTCTCTAATCAAATCTTTTTCTAACAGCCCCTATACTTATATTTTGATCTATTCATTTTTTTAGGTGTCATTTATAAATTGTTTAGTTTGGCAAACTAGCTCATTATCCATTCTCCACCTTTTTTTAAGAGTTAGACTATTGGTAAAGTACATGGACTAAGACTCTCTAATCAAATCTTTGTCTAATAGCTCCTAAACTTATTTTTTGATCTATTATTTTTATTCTTTTATCAGCTACAAGATTTTTTTTCCATTTACTATCAACACCTTAGTATTGTTTTCAAGTATTTCATTTCCATCCTTCAATAGTGTTTAGGTATGTTTATTGCCATCATGCTCAAATGTATATGTGTTACTTCTTTCATTATGTGTAGTCTTCCTGTCAAACTGTCAAGGTCTACCCAATAACACATGATAAACATCCATAGACATAATGTCATAAAGTATATCATCCTTATAGCTACCAATCTGAATTTCAACTTTACATTGCTCATTGACTATAACTTGATGTCATTTTTGAAGCCAAAATACTTTGTATGATGTATAATGTATCAATTTCTTTCAACCTAGTTTTTCAACCATTTATAAAGAAACTAAATTATTTGTACTACCACTATCAATGATAATCTTACAACACTTAATTTTTTATTTACATGTAGTTCTAAATAAGGTCTTTCTTTGAGCTGATTCTTTCACCTCCTTGTTTGGCTTTAGTAGTAATCTCTTCATCAATAAAGATTCTCTCACTTCAGGTTCTTCAATGTGTGATGGTGATATTAAACATTCTTCTTCAGCTTGAACAATTTGATTTTTGCCTTCAGTTCTTATATGATTTGTTTGTGTGTTCTTAGTGCATTCATATGACATGACCAATATAATTGTTACACTTAAAACATTTCTCCTGAAGGCCTCTACCTCTGCCTCTTATGTATGGTCTTCTTCCTTTGTATGAGTAGCCTCCTCATGTGGGGTTAACTTGACCTTTAGAGATGTTTGTTTCGTTATAAACCTGTAATTGACTTCTACCACCTTGTTGTTTTCTATTTCTAAATTTTATGCCTCTTCCTCTAGAGTGTTGAGTTTGTTTTCTTACCAACTTCTACTCTAATTTGAGAGCAAATTGATAAGCTTCTTCAACTAATTTTGATGACAATAAACTAATTTCATCATGAATATTGTACCTCAAACCATTGATTTATCTTGATATCTTCTCTACATTTTCTTCTACATGACCAATTCTAATTATAAGCGTGTAGAATTCTTCAGTATAATCCTTTACACTCATGTTTTTCTACTTTAAGTTTTGAAGTTAATCGAACAAATTTGTATGGTAGTCTACATGCATGAATTTGGATTTGAGTTTGGCTATCATTATGTCCTATGACTTGATTTTCTCTTTACCTCTTTTCTTTCTTTCCTCTTGGACATTATCTACCAAATAAATACATATCCCTTCAACCTTGTACATGCAAACTTGACATTTTTGTCTTCAATTATACCTTCAAAGTCAAAATATTTTTTCATTTCAGCTATCCAATCTACAAATTCTTTATTATTTAGACTTCCTCTATCTATTGGAACCTCCGATTTGGGCTTGGATCATATTCTTATTACTGCTTCCAAGAGTCATTCTTCTATTCTCTCTTTCTTTTTTTCTTATGCAACTTCTTGTAGTTTTTCCTCTCCTTCACTTACATCACCTGTCACCACATCTCTTTTTTGAGTAGTTTTTATTATCTCCAAATGTGCTTGCAAGTTTTTTATCTCCTCTAGCAAAACATCTTTTGGTTGTCTTCTTGGACTTGCTTTAACACCACCTCTGACTGCTCTTCTAAGTTCCATTCTTGCACTTTCTTGAAAGTTTACTTTTCACAACTTACTATTACTTCTTTCAATAAAATATTTCTCTTTAGGTCACCTTGAATTACAACCAAACTTGTTTTGATACCAAAAATGATGGTGATGGGTAAATGAAGAATCAAACTTGCAATTTGCTTGAACGAGATACTAGGTCTACAAGCCTTCTTGAGATTAAAAGAATGTTAAACAAGAAATTTATATGCTATGTATTTTTTTTCAAATTAAATTAATGTTAAATCAACTCAATTTTTTTTTTTGTACCTTTAACCAGTCATGAAAATGTAAGAAAACACAAAACAAGGCTTGTAGCTATTGCAATTAGACCTGCATACTGAGAAATTGAAATAATTTTTCTTCGAGATGTTAAATCACTTTGAAATCACTTAAATCACTTCACAGGAACCTTAATACACCATTTCACAAAATTTCATAGTTTTTTGTTGGTTTATTTTCATTTTAGAAGAATTTTTGTCTTCAAAACCCTAATTTAGGGCATGCATGCATGTGCGCAGGCTGAGAGCTATATTTTAATTAAAACATGAATTTCAAGATCAATTTTGAAATATTTCTGGTTTGATAAGACTCTTCACACCTAAATCCTACTCTTCCACTTAATTTGACATTTTGAACAACCTCAAAACATGTTACAAACAATCTTTTTCGGATTATCAAAAATGTTTTTACTTGAGTATAGAAACCCGTAGTTGTTCTCAAGCTTGTAATATGAATGAAAGTTTTTTAAAAATAAAAAATAATGAATGAAAATTAATAAAATACTCACTTACACATCATATGAGATTAGATTTGCAAAAATAAACTCAATTGAAGCAATTTTTTTATTGTTTGATTGAAACTTGTTACATAGTCATATTTTCCTCTACTTTTCTTCTTTTTCAGAATATTGTCAAGTGTTGGAGTCTTGAACTCTTTTTATATCTCCTTCTCCTCTCTCTCTCTCTCTCTCTCTCTCTCTCTCCCATAATCTTTTATTATTCACTCTAACTCCTAAACTCTCCCAAATTGCCTAAACAACTAACTCAACTTAAGACTTAGCCCTTAAGTGAGTTTAACATGGTCATCTATGAACTAAGACAATTAGATTGTTCTAAATCATGCCTAGGACCTTATTTTACCCCTCTATGAATATGATTGACAAACACACATATTAAAAGGTAATAAAAGCTCTTGAAACACCCAACACTAGTTTGAAATTTGAAATTTATAGTTTTAATGGAAAAATGAAAAACAAACCAAAATGATCACAATAAAAGAAAGTGAAAAAGACAAAATATGACCTCTAATAGCTATTCAAGCCATATTTTACAAAACTTAACATCTAAATCCTAATGCTTTTACATCAAGCTCCCTGAGTACAAAAATTTTTATGAGCTTCTACTCATGAGGTCTTCAATGATGGTTCCATATTAAAATATTTATGATGGAATCAACCAAGAAGTATCTTCAAATAGATGATTATTCCACTTGACAAAATATCGAAAGTACTCTTTTAATCTGGTTCTCTTGACAAGCTTTGGGTAGTTGTTGTTCTCAATCAATAACCCATTCACTATCATTTTAAGTGTGTTTGTTGTGTTTTCTCCTATTCTATAAAGATAGAGGTCTGTTACATTGATTATGAGTGAAATATCAATATCATTTGGGATTTCTATTTCATAGGCATTAACAAAAAACTTCTTCAAGACCTTACAAGTTCCTATCTTCTTCAATTTGAGTTTATTGTGCTCTCCTTTAGGAAATCTCTCCTTAAGGTTTGCTAACACCAAATCACCTACCTGAAAGTTCACTTCCTTCTTTCTCTTATCATCTCTTTTGTACTTAATAGCACTCAACTCCAACTACTTCTTGACTTGCTCATGTAACTCTTACATAGCTATAACAAAGTCTTCATCTTCAACACTCATCTTCTCTTGCTTACCCAAATCTCTAAGTTTTAAAACACCTCTTAAATTGGTTTCGTGGACAAACTGAAATGGGTTGAAACCTATACGTCTATTGGGTAAGTCATTATATGCAAATTTAGCTTGATCAAGCACCTGATCCTATTGTTTTGGACTGTCACTTGTCAAGTGTCTTAGTAGATTCTCTAAAATTCTATTGAAAACTGTAGTTTGACCATTAGTTTGAAGATGGTAAGCTGAATTGAAACTCAATATGGCTCCCATCTTCTTGCACAGTGTTCTCCAAAAATGTCCAACAAACTTTGTATCCATGTTAGAAACAATGCTTCGAGGAATTCTATGCAACCTTACCACTTCTTTGAAGAACAAATTAACAATGTGAGTAGTACCATTTGTCTTCTTACATGCTATAAAGTGTATCATTTTTAAAAATCTATCAACAAAAAATAGAATAATTACCTCATTGTGTTCTTGACAAACCTAGTACCAAACCTATACTGATTGGATCCCATGGCCTCTTTGGAATAGGTAGTGGCTAATATAGACTTGCATTTTGACTCCTTCCTTTGGCATGTTGCAAAATTCTACATCTTTCTACAAATTTTTTGACATCAGATTGCATTCTTAGCCAATAATAATTGCATTCAACTGAGCAAAGGTCTTTGTTTGTCTAAATTGTCCTACGAGGTTGCTACTATGCTTTTCTTTTAGCAAGTTGTCCTTCATAGACCCCTTAGGTATACGTAGCTATTTGACTTTGAATAACAATCTCTATTGTAACATGTAGTCCATTTATGGACTCCTATCCATGCTTGTTGGATTATTACAAGCCTCATAAACCTCCTTGAAATCTAGATCTCCTCATACATCTCCTTTAATGAATAAAATCTCAAACTACTCACTTGAGATTCATGTATGATCATATTTTTTTTACTCAATGCATCAATTACTTATTGAATTGCCCACTTTTATGCTTGAGAACAAAAAAAAAAAAATTAAAGAACTCTATTCATTTTATGTCTTTGACTCAACTTGGTTTGGCTATTGCTAAACTACAAAACATGATTATCTGCATATATCACAAACTCCTTAAGCAATAAGTAGTGCTTCCACTTATTCAATGCTTGGATGATGGTATAAAATTCTTGATCATAAGCTAAATACTTTTTCTTAGCTTCATTTAGCTTTTCACTGAAGTAATTAACATTTCTTCTTTCTTGGTTCAAAATAAATCCAATAGCTAATCCACTAGCATCACATTCAATTTGAAAAAAAATGTTAAAATCAGGTAAGGCTAAGATAGGTTGCTCAGTTATATTTTAATTCAAAACATGAAAATGTATTTCAGTTGATTTAGTCCAATGAAACTTATTTTTGTCACCCTTTATATTTGTAACAATAGGTGCACAAATGTCATTAAAGTTTTTAATGAACTTTATATAGAAACTAACTAACCCATTAAAGCTTCTTACCTCAAAAACATTTCTTAGAGTAGGCCACTCCACTATTGCTCTTACCTTTTTTGATCTATCTTCAAACCATATTTAGAAATGACAAATTTTAAATAAACCAATTCAATTTTCATGAAGGTACAGTTCTCAAGGTTAATCAATAATTTCTACTCTTGTAGCTTATTCAACACCATCCTAAGATGAATGATGTGTTCCTCCTTGGATTCACTGAAGATCAAAATGTCATCCAAGTAAATAATAACAATTTTTTTAATAAATGGATTTAACACCTCATTCATTAGCCTCATGAAGGTCCTAGGAGTGTTGATCAAACCAAATGATATAACAATCCATTCATACAATCTATTATTAGTCTTAAAGGTTGTTTTCCACTCATCACCTTATCTAATTTTGATTTGATGGTAACCACTCTTCAAATCTATTTTTGAAAACTACTGCAATCCACTTAAACAATCTATGAGATCATCCATTCTTGGTAAGGGAAACCTATACTTGATAAATATATTATTGATGGCTATAGAGTCTATGCACATTCTCTATCCTCCACTTTTCCTTAAGAGTTAAGACTGTTGGTACAGTATATGGACTAAGATTCTCTCTAATCAAATCTTTGTCTAATAGCTCTTGTAATTGATTTTTGATCTTTTCATTTTCCTTATGTGTCATTCTATAAGTTGCTTTATTTGGAAAATTAACTACTAGAATGAGAGCCATATGATGGCTTATGTTTTTTATTGGTGGAAACTCATTAAAAAACTTGTCAACCACAATATCCACATATTCATCTAAAAAAATTTAAATTTTTCATGGCAAATCAGTCAACTTAGTGGCTATAATGGTTGTTTTAGGTTTGACAGTCAATGCACAACCAACCTTTTCTTCTTTTATTAGCTTTAGTAATTCTTTTCCACTTACTATCAACACCTTAGTATTGTTTTCAATTGTTTCATTTTCATTCTTAAATGGTGTCAAGTTATGCTTCTTATCATCTTTTTTAAATATATATGTGTTACTTCTTCCATCATGTATAACTTTCCTATCAAACTATCAAGGTCTACCCAACAACACGTAGAAAACATCCATAAGCATAATGTAACAAATTAACTTATCTTTATAGCTACCAATTTAAAAGTCAACCTTACATTGCTCATTGATTAATACTTGATGTCATTTTTGAAACCGATATACTTTTTATAGTGTAGGATGTGTCAATCTCTTCAATCCTAATTTTTTAACTATTTTTATAAAAACTAAGTTATTTGTACTACCACTATCAATGATAATCTTACAACACTTACCTTTTTATTTGTATGTGGTCCTAAACAAGGTCTTTCTTTGGACCAATTCCTTCACCTTCTTGTTTGGATTTAGTAGAACTATCTTCATCAATAAAGATTAGATCTCACTTCAGGTTATTCAACATGTGATGGTGATCCTACACTTCTTGATTCAGCGTGAACAACTTGATTGTTTCCTTTAGTTCTTGTATGGCTTGTTTGTGGGTTTTCAAGATATTCATATGACCTATGACTAACATACGTGTTACACTTAAAATATTTTTAAAAAAAGCCTCTTCTTCTACCTCTTGTGTATGGTTTTATTATTTTATATGAGTAGCCTCCTCTTTTGAGGTTAGCTTGATCTTGAGAGTTGTTTGCTTCTTTATTATGAACATGTAACTGACTTCTACCACCTTGTTGTCCTCTAGCTTTAAACTTTCTACATTTTCTTCTAGAGTATCGAGTTTGTTTTCTTACCAATTTCTCTTATGATTTGAGAGAAAACTAATAAGCTTCTTATGTTAGGTATTGCAAGAGCTTATATAGTGATTTAACCCGTACACAACAAAATAATGTGAAATATGTAGATATAATATTTTAACACATAATATAATATTGTATTACGCACTCTTAATTTCTTATTACATTAACATACGACACTATACAAACATATATGAAGTCATCATATTATCTAGGAGATTTTACTACCTGTAATATCTCCCAAATAATATCTCTAGTAATACCAATCTATATACATAACTATTATTGTTATTCAAAACAATATTATTCATATATAATATATTTTAACAACTAACAAAATATACATTATTGTTATATAACAATAATGTTACTAATTTATCACACTGTAAGTAATATTTATCATACAATAAATTACAAATAACCATGTGAATACTGACTTTACCTAACATTTTCTTCTTTAGTTTTTATATAGTAAAACATATCATGTTCCTTGATTGTAGTGTGTCATATCTATGTGCTCATGATCTACTTTTCAACTGTGTAGTATCGAGCTTGTATAAAAACTCTTAACACACTGTATCTTCATAGATGGCTTTCATGAATGAATACAATGACCATTCAATTATGAATAGGCATTCATGTTTTTATTCATCCTCCATAGTTGTACTAATGGTTTTAATTGGCTTTGACCAGCAACTTAGAATACCAATAGGCAAAGGTTATGAAAAAATAGCCCATATTGATTCGTATTGAATGATTAAAATAATTACAAACTATGCATAAATAAGTCTCAACTCAGAATTGGAGTTGACAAACAAAATTTGGAACTCTAAGAATAATAGAACTTGATATGTTATTTTTAGTATCTATTATTTTTAATAAGTTTTACATGTAAGTGCATGCAACTCTAGAAATCTATAAAAATAAACTAAACACCAAAATTAACCTATCAGATGAATATCAATTAAAGTTCAAGTTCGGTTACAAAAATATATAGTTTTTAAATTAAAAAAATATTAAACTGTAATTTTGAAACCTCAGATGGTCACACATGGCTTCCAAAAGATATAAAAAATGTCCATAATCAGATAGGCCAGGTTATCGTTGCATCAAAAATTTTGAGATGGTTGTTTTGGCATAGAGATGGGCTCAAACAAAGCTATAGATCAAAAGTTATGGCCTCTATAAGTTTGACCTCTTTTTCTACATCATTCTCCTTTGGTTAAAAATAACTTGACTCCTACGAGTTGATCTAATTGTACCATTTCTATTTGTTCTTATCAATCTTCTTCAACTCTCATTCTGTAATCTAAGTTTTGTCTTTCTATTGTAGTCATTCCCATGATACCAAGTACCTGTTATAACTTCTTTGCCTTGTGTTTACTATTTTCTTATCTATAACCTATACTATCTTTTCTTTCTTCTTTGACACATGTTGCTATCAATCTAATTCATCACCTTCTTCACTTTCACCACCTCCTCTATGGAAATCATATAAATCTAAAACATTAAATACTGGAGAGATACCAAAATTTTGTGGTAAACTCACCTCATAAGCATTGTCATTACTTTTTTCACAATTTTGCATGGTCCAATTTTCTTGTACTTCAACTTATCATATGTGCATTTCAAAAATCTCTCTTTTATTAATTAAACCATTGCCAAATTTCCTACTTTAAATATTTTTGATGTTCTTCTGACATCTGCTATTTTTTAATACTTCTCATTACTTTTCTGCAACTTTCTTATTACTTCTTGTAACTATTACATATGTTCCACAAATACTTCTGCATCATCACTAACTCGTTCTATAATTGGTACTTGTATCAAATCTAAAACACTCAAGATTTCTTCCATAAACACTCTAAAATGTTAATTTTCATGTTGATCTATTTACTGAACTATTATATGTAAAACTCAGTTTATGGTAAATCGAAGTCCCATTACTTGGGCTTCTCTCCAACTATACATCTTAATAAAAAATTTAAGTTTTTGTTTACAAATTTTATATATCTAATTGTTTGGGGGTGGTATGCACTACTAAATTGTAGCTTAGTCCCCATCTTCCTCTATAAAGTCCTAAAAAATGACTTAAAATTTATGTGTCCCTATCTAATGTAATGATTTTTGGAACACCATGCAATCTCACAATATCTTTAAAAAATAGTTCTGCAACTCTAGTGGCATCATTGGTTTTCTTACATAAAATAAAATAAAATATTTTATAAAACCTGTCTACAACAACAAAAAGTAAATCATTACCTCTCTGTGTGTTTAGTAATCCTAATACAAAATCTATGCTCAATCTATGGTCCTCTTGAAACCGGTAATGACATGTATAGCCTTGTATTTTGTGTATATCTTTTTAACACCTGACATATCCTACACCTTGAAATATATCTTATCACATCTCTTTTCATCTTTGACCAAAAATACTTTTCCACCAAAGCTATTGTATTTGTCTTACCAAAATGTTCAACCAAACCATCATTGTGTAATTCTCTTATAATATTGTCTCTTGGAGACCCAGTTGCAATACATAATCATTCCATTTAAAAAGATAACCATCTTGCATAAGATACACATCATAAAAATTACTTGTATCACATGTCAATGGATTTCTACAATGCTCAACTATCTTGCCAAAATCTAGATCAATATCATATGCTTTCTTAATAAATTCAAATCCAACTACTTCACTCACCATAGTAGTTATCAACTTTACTTGCCTACTCAAAGCATCAGCAACTTGATTTTGTTTTTTCTTATTTATGTTGCAACACAAAAGTATAACCCTAGAAGAAAGACACCCACTTTGTATACCTACTATTTAACTTCTTTTGAGTGTTCACATACATCAAAGCTTCATGATCAGTAAATAGGATAAACTCCTTAGGCACCAAGGAATGCCTCTAATCTCTTAATGCTTGTATTTCACCCTCTAATTTCAGTATTTTGCTCTTCTATTTCAGCTTCAATTGAATTCACTCTTGAGAGATCCTCTTGCCTCCTTTCTTTATCTTAGTAGTGTGGACATTCAAACATTTTATAGATTTATTCTCCACATCTGTAACAAATATAAGACCTATGTTGATTTGGAAACCATCTTATACTACCACCATAACTTTAAACCATTTGAAATCCTCTTTCTCTTTGCTAGTATTGAAACTTTTGTCTATCATCTTCTTGTCTTTATGCACCACCTGATGATTCTTCTTTAGTGGTATTAAACCCGCCTCTATTTGTATTAAATCCATCTCATTTCCGTATTGGAGGGGATTGTCCTCTTCTCAACCCAATATATGTTCTTTTTAAATTTTATCTATTTTATTTTTCTCTGTCTTCAAAGATAATTCATAAGCTTCTTCCATGTAAAGTATTATATGCATGCTTAGTTCATTTTGAATATAAAAATTCAAACCATTTACATACCTTGCATCCATCTGCTCTTCTATTTCATCATGATCCACTTGTATAGAAAGCTTGTAAACTCAGTTGTATACTGTGATCCTTCTACCTCAAATTTTGGAATATTTTGTATAGTGTTTGTGCATATCCACAGGAAGAATTTTCCCCCTCAAATTCTTCTCCATCTTATTCTAGGATCTGACCTTCTCTTTATCTTTTTTTTTCTACATGAGATGCCACTAAATCATTGCATGACCCTTCAATTGTGTGCATGCAAACTTTACCTTCTTATCTTTTTCATAGTTCTTCATTCTAAAATGTTGTTCACCCAATCTATCAACTTTTCTGGTTTTAAATTTCTTCCATAATCTAGAACATCAATCTTGATTCCTTTTTTTCTTCTTTCTAAAACTCTAACCATCCTCTCTTCGATTAATGATAGCTATTCTTGTTGCTTCTCTTACAGAATTTGCTCTTCACATTCTATGTCATCATCTACATCATATTCTTCTTTCATTTGTCTTTAATTCACAACGATCTTAGTTAATTATTCTACTTTCTTCTACAACTCTTGCATAGTCCTACTCATCTAAGCAATTCCTCCTCATCATTTCACCATCTCTTACACCTCCAAGATTCAAAATTGATCTGATACTAAGTAATGAACCCAAATACTATCAAAATAAGAAAATACCAATAGGCAAAGATTTGTAAATATTAACATGTATTGATTCGTATTAAATGATTCAAATAATTATAAACTATGTATAAATAAACCTCAACTCAGAATTGGAGTTGACATATAAAAATTTAGACCTCTAAAAATAATAAAACTCGACTTGTTAATTTTAGTAGCTTCTATTTTTAGTAAGTTTCACATGGAAGAGTGTGTAGCTCTAAAAATAAATTAAACATTAAAATTAGCCTATCAAATGAATATCAACTGAAGTTCAAGTCTGGATACAAAAACATACAATTTTTAAATTTAGAAAAATACCAAAAAATAATATTAGACTACAATTTCAGACCCTCAGATGGTCATGTATGGCCTTCTAAAAATATTGAAAATGTTCAAAATCAAATAGGTTGGGTTATGGCTGCACCAAAATTTTAAGATGGTCATCTTGACATGAAGATGTGCTTAAATAGAGTTACAGATCAAAAGTTATGGCCGTCAAAAGTTTGGCCTCTTTTTCTATATCAAATAGGCACCCATGTTTTTATTCATCCTCCACATCTATATTGATGGTTTTAACCGGCTTTGACCAAAAATCTTATCCAATTGGTTTTGTAGGTGTAACAATAACCTTTCACAAATTTTTTTGCAAGTTTATCAATAATCTTTCACAAATGGTTTTGTAAGTTCACCAATAAATTTTCACAAATAGTTTTTTATAAGATCACCACCAACCCTTTACAAGCATAATGATTGCAACAATACATTTTGATCAACATTCTATAATCTTTATACAAAAAGAGTTACATGGAAAATATTCACAAGTGAACATGAATATACTACATCTATTTTTATTTTGCACACCACGCAACTGAAAAATAAGTCATCATACTAAAAGTGCAACCCTGTCATTGATGACTGACGAGAGGTTGCTAAAATGCCTCCTTCTATTGCCTCTGACCTCCTTCATGTCATTACTTACTCAGTCGATAAAAATTTGAAGCTCAATAGTTTTCACATTAGATTTATGTATATAACTTACCTCTTACAACATAAAATAACATGGATGTCGATTTCTATCGAAAATGCATCTGTAAGGCAAATTTTATTTTATTTTTATAATTTTTGACAGTGACTCTATTTGATACCTAAGCCTAAATGACTTTAACCTTTTCTGACATAAAAGAAACTCTAAACCTTCACTCATTTTATAATGGCCTTTTGATATATAGACGCTTTTGACATTTTGACTTACAAGACTATAATATAACTTAGAGATAATAAAATCAACCCCTAAAGAAAAAATACTATAGATCATGACTTTTATCCAATTTATTCATAGACCAAAAAGATTTTATATAACTTTAACTTACTAATAAACATAAACCAAAACTTACGAAAATAAAACTAGAGAATTAATGAATAACACTATGACCAATATAAAGTAAATTAACACTTTTACTCATCTGACCAAGAGAGAAGGCTCAAACGTACAAGTAAATTAATAATGGGCTTGATAAGATCAACACACAAGTGTAGCTGAAGCTCACGGGACAACTATCAATAATAATAGAGAGATATTTGCTAATTCATCTCTGGTAATGTTCGTTCAGATCTCATAAAGAGCTAGAACATGCCACTTTCTTGTAACGCACAATGGTAGGCACGGATGTCCATATTGAATAGTGTACAAGTCTCCCTACACTTCACCACACTTTAGATAATATTTTAGAAGAAGACCCTTTGAATGTGGCTTATCAATGCAAAGGATAATATATATACGTGGAGAATAGCTCAGGGTCTGCAATACGAGATGGATTAGAATGTAAACTACAAACAAATGATTGAAAAACACAAATACAATGAATTTTATATTCCATACAACAAATATAGAAGATTCATAATTATGATTTCTATATTCTATATCTTCAAACTGCATTTTTTTTGACATCGCACTAAGATTTCTCTGACTGGGTGATGGATTGTGTGTAGCATAAAACAAAAAGTGAAAATAACCAACAACTGCATGAAGGACATTGACAGGAAAATAAAAATACTTATTACATTATCTAGATCTCAAAGAGATCTAAAATGGACTTCAATGCAATAATAAACTACACGGACTGTGCATGTAAAAAAGATGCAAATGTTATAGACACATCTACAGACCAAATTTAGACTCAAAATGAGCCAAGTTGAATGACCCACAGGCTCGCCTTTCTTGCCACTGAGTTTCACACAAACACTCTCTATTAAATATTTACCCACATGAGATAATCAATCAATGCATGAATGATTGAAGTGAACTACACACAAAATCATCAAGTTGGCAAACCCATATAAACTACTTCAATAACTCCAAAAACTAATTTAACCTATTCTAAGGAAGAACCACTAGTCTTTCATAACTTCTCATCAACTGGGGCAATCCGGGATTACAAAGATTAGAAACGAAATTATAGGCTATTTATAGCCAAAAGACTATAAGTAAGTTTATTCGATTTTGAAAATGACTATTTATGTGAAAACTTGCATAGGTCAAATAGCCTTAATTTTATAAAATTTATTATATATGTGTTTTAAATCTCTTTATAAATTATGCTCGATCCTATTTTGGGACACAGATTTACCATAATTACTATGCATGCATGATTTTATTATATGAGACATGTATTAGTTATATGGAATCACCAGGTATACATATACATATGCATGTGTGTGTGTGAGAGAGAGAGAGACAAGGACCTAGGACACAATAAGCTTAAAGTTATAAATATATTTTGATTAGCATGGTTTGTTAATTGAAATTAAAAAATATTTTAAAATTCAATTATGGACATGGTTAAGACATTTTGACAGACTTTATTATATAGTTTATAATTTTAAAACTATGGAAATATTTTAAATATTATTTGGTGCTATTTATAATTTATAAAACCAAATAAAACAAAAATGCTATTTGATTTTAATAACTAAAAAACTTAATAATAAATAATTTTTGCCGCCTAATATTTATTTTATTTCTAGCATTGAATGTGGTGTAGATAGAATTAAATATACAGGGATCAAGGTTGAAATATTGACTCATGTTTTAGTGAATTGACACCGACATATTGAGGGGGCCCAAGGAAAAATTTAATGTTGGTATAACATGTCACCCACAAGATTAATGTAAGTTGTTGGAATACATATGTGATAGTTTCTTGATTTTTCTAGTCATTAACATATACAATGATTTGTGTTTCTCTTTTTGTTCATAAATGCCTATAACGAGAAAGGCATCACTACAAATATTCTTGGAAAAAAAGAAAGAGAGGTACTAAACTTTAATTTCCTGAGTCTTTCATGCAACATTATATTTTAGCTCATTTTTTCCTAAAATGTTCTTGATATTATTATAGGAGTTGGTGTAAGGTGAGCAATCGTGCATCAATAAAGGCTCCTATGTTGATGGGAATGTTTACACATCCTTCATATTGGAGTGATGTTGTGGAAAAAATCCCAAAAATCCACTTGCAGGGCTTCTTCAACCAAACCAACATCCGATGAGCAAGCCATCATTAGATCTACAAGGGAACATGTCAGTAATTGAAAATTCAAGTGAAGATGTTGTAGTCGTATTCCACCAGTGTAGAATATAAAAGGCACAGTGGATATGGATGTTACTTTGCAAGAGTTTTTTCTATTACAAATTATCATCTTTCTACCATAAATGTAATTAATCCTTAACTTTTACATCTGAATTCAACTTTGTTCATGAATTTTAATGTATGCTTTTTATTCTTTTCAAATTGCAAAGTGAATTATTATCTTAAGAAAGCAACCATTCTATCCTTCACATTTAGTTTAAAGTGGTATTTGGTTAAAAAGAGTACTTTGAAATCCTCATTTTGCTTGAATACATATTTTAATCAATGATATTTAATTACATATATTTGATAACTGAGATTATATTATTTAAATTTTGATTCACATATACATATATTCGAATTTGGAAGACCTTACTATATAGTTTATAATTTTAAAATTATGAAAATAATTTGAATATTTTTTTTAGTTATGTCATCCTTGCTTTTCACAGTTGTCATTCCCTACGACCTATATTTGGTTTATTATTTATATTCTATACTCTGATTTTTTGTCACAATTTTTTTTATTTTAAATTTATTATATTATTTGATTGGTCTTTACCACATACTTTTAAATACATAAGAAATTGATTTCCTCTGAGAAATAATGGCATGCAAGATACTTCTTTTTAAAAAATACACAAAGAACAAAATGAATAAATGCAATAAAGCCTCAATATCATTTTAACCATATTTTTGAGTAACCTAAAAATTACCCATTTCACATAGTTTGAGAATATGTATCAACCTCCTATCATATGTGCGAATGAAATAACTATGAAATCAAAATGAGTAAAGAGTTTTAATTATTTATTATTAATTTTTTTTAGTCATTAAAAACATATAGAAGGAAGAACATGTTTGTTTTACTCAATTTTATAAATGTGTTAAAGATCGCTTAGGATACAATAAATTTAAGATAATAATTATATTTTGATTGGCATGGTTTGTTAATTGAAATAAAAAAATATTTGAAAGGCCAATATGGATATGGTTAAGATATTTTGACAGACCTTATTATATAGTTTATAATTTTAAAATTATAAAAATGTTTTAATTTTATTTTGGTTATGTCATCATTGCTTTCATAGTTGTCTTGACCTATGGCCCCATAGTCAATTTATACTCTATACTCTAATTTCTTGTCATATTTTTTTTATACTCAGTTTATTATATTATCTAGTTAGTATTTTGAGAGACTTATATAAGTATGTATTCAATTCACCGTATGTACTACATAAAAAGAGTCTTGGAGAACTATATTTTTGGGACATGAAGGACAAAAAAAACTTTATTAATTTCAACCTCTCTCTCGGGCTCATCTTGAATCTTGATCATGTTACATACATTTATTTACTGATTTTGGCAACACTAAAACATGATCCACTAGGTGGAAGACTTGTTGACTTGCTCTGGTTGCCTTCACGTATGTTGTATACAACCCTAATAAATAAAATATAGATAAATCGATTGTGAGACTCACATTTTGAAAACACAACTACCCATAGAAACTACAAAGAGGTTTTCATATTGTATTTTATTTTTAAATGTTTAAGTAGTAATTATATTTTGGTTGACATGTTTTGTTAATTGAAATAAAAAATATTTGAAAGACCATTATTAATTATAGATATGGTTAAGACATTTTGGTAGAACTTATTATATAGTTTATAATTTTAAAACTATGAAAATATTTTGAAAATATATATCATCCTTGCTTTTCACAGTTGTCTTGCCCTATGATCCCATAGTCGGTTTATACTCTATACTTTGATTTTTATCACACTTTTTTCTATTCTCAGCTCATTATATTATTTGGTTGGTCTTTTGAGAGACTTACAAAAGTCTATACTAAATTTATTCTAAGTCATATGGCCATCATTTAGTACTTAAAAAAGATACATTTAAGATCTAAACTTTAGACTTTTCATCCTCTAACCTCTTTCTCCATTGATTTCTTAATTAACACAGATTACCTCTTATAAAATAAATTACATAAGTGCTTCAAATTGCTTAAAACCATGGAACCACAAAACTCTAAAACATAAATTCATATAACTTCATTTCTGTTAAAGTTTAATTCCTTTGTGGTCGTGTGAATCACAAAGTGAGTGATAGTTGCAAGAGGAAGCCAAAGAGGAATCTAAACAACCAACAATTAAGTACAATCCAAGTAAGAAATAAAAACCCTATATATTGTATAAATCGTGAAGCTAGCCAAATTTACAAGAGGAGACCAAGGAGGAATCTAAGCAACCAACCATGAATTACAATCCAAGTAAAAAATACAAGCCCTACATATTGAAATTATTTTCACACTTTTAATAAATTCAACCTATCTCTTAAGGGATTAAAATTATTGCCATATCATTTTTCATCAGATCTTTGATCATAGTGTGAAAACTCTTTTTATCTTATATCAAAATCCTTATTAGTAGACATAATTTGGTTATCACATAAGATTGTTTGTTTAGTAATGAGATCGATAAGACCTTTGAGTTTGTTTGAGATTGTTTGTTTAGTAACGGGATCAGTAAGACCTCAAAAGACTTGTGAATGTGTGTCTGGGCATTAATGTGACAATGACTTTTTTAGAGTTACACACACATGCTTAGAGTTTTGGTTTGGGATGGCTATGTAGTATTTCTTATTCATGTTATCTCTCATGTCCTCCTCGCTCGGATATATGCATTATGTCAAGTGTTTGAAATGGATGGAGTGCCCCCAATTTCATAGGGCAAATCAAAATAGTTGTTATAAAACATTTAGGGTATTTATTGATCATAATCGTTATTCCACCTCAAGCATATTTTCTCCATGAATGTGTTTGGGAAAAGGGGTTTAACTATATATTTTTTTATCATTATTTATTGATTTGAATATGATGTTTAATTCACCAGATATTTATAATTTTTTTGAAAGAGCTAATAGGAGTTACCAGTCAATTTATATCTATGTGGTGAATTTACCAAATATTCGTCAATGGAATTATCCTTGAACTCTAAAATTTGTCAAGATTTTATAGTAATTTTTAGGGATCCATTTTTAAAATTATCTATGATAAAGATACCCCTCACAAACTCTCATAGGGATCCCATGTCTCTGATAATACATTGCTCTAATACCAATGTTAGGTCTTGCAAGAGTTTATAGAGTGATTTAACTCGTACACAACAAAATAATAGAAATTATACAAAAAAAACTATTTTAGCACACAATATAATATTATATTACACACTCCTAATTTTCTATTACATTGACATACGATACTATATAAATATATAAAAAGTCACCCTATTATCTAAGAGATTCTACTACCCATAATATCTCTCAAATAATCTCTCTAACAATAACAATCTATATACATAACTATTATTGTTATTCACAACAATATTACTCATATATAATATATCCTAACAACTAACCAAATATACATTATTGTTATATAAAAATAATATTACTAACTAATTTACCACACTGAAAGTAATATATACTATATGATAAATCACAAATAACCATGTGAATACTAACTTTTTCTAACATCTTCAACTGATTTTGGTGACAATAAATTGATTTCATCCTGAATATTAAGCCTCAAACCGTTGATGTATCTTGTTGTCTTCTCAACATCTTCTTCTACATGACCAATATTGATTATAAGTTTATAAATTTCCTTAGTGTAGTCTTTTACACTAATGTCTTTATGCTTAAATTTTGGAGCTTCTGGTAGTCTACATGCATGAATTGAGAATTGAGTTTGGTTATCATTTGTTCTCATGAATTAATTTTATCTTTACCACTTCTTTCTTTTTTTTTGGACATTAACCCACAAAAGAGATGCATGTCCCTTCAACTTTGTATAGGAAAACTTGACCTTCTTGTTTTTAGTTATTCTTTCAAAGTTAAAATACTTGTCCATTACAGCTATCTAATCTACCAATTCTTTAACATTTAGACTACCTCCATCTATTGAAACCTTTAATTTGGACTTGGATCCTATTCCTATGAATGCTTTCAATAATATTTCTTCTATTCTCTCTTTCTCTTCTTCTACAACTTCTTCTTGTAGTTCTTCCTCTCCTTCACTCACATCACTTGTCACCACACCTCTTATTTGAGTAGTTTCTATTGCTTCCATAGGCATAAAAAGTGTTTATCTACATTGTAAGAGATAATGAGTAGAAATTAGTTAGTAATGTGTAGTTTCAAAGCTGGAAAAAGAAAACAAAAATTAGAAGCAAATTATATATTTTATTTTATGTTCAATCCCTCAACATGTAGAATGACTTTTTTTTCATCAAGAGTAAATTTTACTTCGAATAAAATTTTTGTTAGCAAGTAGACAGTGCTTGCTTTGTCTGTGACAGTCATTGTATGAAATTTATGTGAATTCAGAAATAATTGTTTTCAATAGTAGCTCTGAAACATTGCATTGTATATTAGTATTTTTGACACTCTTTATATTACAAGTCAAGTGATGGAGATATGCATATGGACTTTCTTGATGGCATGAAGGATAATTGAAGGTTGTCGCATGGACAGATTGTGCTAATTGAATTATAGAACTACAATTGTTTTAAGTGCACTACAACAACATTGAATATATATTGGCAATTGTCAATGAACCTTCGACCTAGAAAAGATCAGATTGAATGTGTTATAATTTATTAATTTCATGTTGAAAAGAGAAATACATAGTACAAACTTGAGTGTTAGTCAAATCATATTACATACGTCTATTATGTGTAACAATGTCGACAATTTTTGGATGAATTTTTTAGATTTCAATAATATGATGAATGTTGATTGAGTAGTTTTAAAAGTGCTTTCAGGTCTAGAGCGTGTGATGAGATTTTTGAACAAGTACATTGGAAATTCTTTAGCCTGTATTTTTTTTTGAATTCTAAGGAACAGAGGCTCAAAAATTACATATACGTAAAATTGCAAAGTCAAAAAAATGGTTAATTTTTTTAATGTAATAAAAGAGATTTGAGAATGTGAAGTATATGCAAGAGGAGAAGCATACCTTTACAGTGTCGTGTTCAGTATTTTTATCTTTTATTTTAAAAATCAGTTGCATTCCAATTTTCTGGGTGCATGTGACAATTATAGTGATTGTGACAATTGCATAGGCATTAGTGCCAGTTGCCATTTGGATGAACTTATATTCTATACATATAAGTGGTATGCTCTCCAATAAACTGGATTCATTAAGCAATAGTATTGTATCATAATCTCCATTATCTTAATTTTTTTTGGGAGATAAATAAAAATGTGAAATACGTATTATTTTTTCAAGTCAATTTTTTTGTTTGTATATGCAGATAAGGTTATCAGGGACATTAAGAGTAAGTAATTTTGCCTTTAAAATTTGTGAGATATACACACGTCAATTGCTTGTTATGTTGTCTTTTAATAAATACTTTGTAGGTGATAAAGACATCACCTCTAAAAACATCTCTTATTTTATAGCTATTTAGATCATTGATCGATAGCAAATTAGATGAAGTTAGTGTGTCATTGTAAAAAAATGTGCAATGTCAGTGTCTATAGGTATAAAAGGAGATGGAGTTTAGAAAAAAGTACAATGTTGTTAGTGCTTATATTTGCTTCTCCTATTGATCTTTTATTATCTTCAATGCTTTCATATTTCCTCCTCATGTTGCCTACGACTGTGTAATGAAATTAGAAGAAGAAAGAGAGTGGTAAGATATTTAGGTATATGCAAATGTATGTTGATATGAACAATATGATTAAATAATTTGTGAAAGGATGTTATCACATGAATTATATTTTTTCTTGTTTTAGATTATTGTAGATGTGTGTTATATAAGGCCAAACAAACAATGTCATGACCACTCCAATAACAATTTGCTTAAAAATGTGTTGTTTTTATATTTAAACATTTGACCATACATGATCAATAATCGGTGTAGACAATGCATCTTATATTTTTAAAATATTATGTATTTTATGGGTCGCCATGTGTTGTTTGAGTACTTTTGAATTTATATGTTGCTTTGTAATGTTGATATTGAAATCACTTAATATAATGGTATTGTGTTTTATGTGCACTTGTGAATAGATCATTGATAACAATGATGATATTTAATATTATTGCATTCAAAATTACATACAAATTGATAATTACGGTTTGATAGATACCATTTATGACAATTGCTTTCATTGCTTCAATATTGTTCCTCTTGTATTGTAATGTTGTTGAAGTAGAAATGTCCTTTTTAATGAAAATCATGATTCCATGAACATGATACAATGAAATACAATGGAAATGTTTTAGTAAATTGCATAATACAATATTTTTTAATGTGTCTTTTACAAACATAAAATGTCTAATTGCATGATGTCATGATCATTGAACCCATCTTGCATATGCGATTGTAAATTTCTTATATCAAGTGATGAGATGGGAATATGATTGCTAATATTTAAATCATTTATTTTTTACTAGTTTCCATTTTGAATTGGTTTATAGGTGTAAGATTTCCACAATTATATTTTCTTTGATGTTAAAATTTGTCATTGTTAAAGGGGTTAACAAGTATAATGACTCAATTGATTTTATGCACAAAAATGTCATATACATTAGTCCATCATATGTGATTCTAGATGGGTCAAATGCAACTCCATCTATCGTGATCTCTTGAGATCTATGTATTATTTGTGCACATACAAGTTATATTGGAAACTATTTTTGAATTGTTCAGGCATCATTATTTCATGTATTTTATATAGGTTTAACAACACATAAGATGGGTGTCGAATCCTATGGAATGAAATTATGATATAAGTGAGCTAATTTTGTGCATTGGCAAAAACTGATACGCCGATCATTGAATTTGATCCATAATATGTCCATATTATTTGCAATGGTGTATGTTTTAAATGCCCCATTTGATCCATTAACAAACCCATCTTGAATGTCATAATTGCTACCATAGATTTCAACTAGCATTCAGGTTTCAAGATGATGATAGGAAGAAGCGTAGATGTGTGACAACATTATTATTTTCCTTCATATCTAGTTTTATATTCATCAATGACATGGATGATAATACTATTTCCTACAATAATTGATAACATTCTAGCATTATGTTTTTTAACATTATCATTTTTGTAAAAGATATATGATAATGTTAGAATGTTAGGGGATAGTCATAAATAACTATGATTAATATAGGCTATATCATCACTTATTTGAGATGTTATGCGAAAATGATTAAGAATTATATGAAGTTCTTATTACTTTGTCACATTGTTAATTGAATTTCATATATTTTTACATGTTTTTACCAAAACTTATATGGAATCAGTTCATCATTTACTTTTGGATATTAAAAGATTAAAGAATAATATACAGGGTGCACTTGGTAAAAGTCTGCACACAAAATCATATCTAAATCTTCAAAGTAGGTTGTAGGAATATGCAATATATCTTTGATCTTTTTGTCTATTGAATATAAGAACTGTGAGCCTACCAAAGATATCTATCTATGAAAAAGAGTCGTAGTTGGCTATAGTACTTTGATAATGTGTCAGGTATTTTAGAAGTGAAATAATATCTAATTTATTAAAGGTAAAAGTAATGCAGAATGAATTATGACTCCTACATTGTATGTTGATTTTCCAGTGTATGCTAGTATCAATACTTTTCTCTTAATCAAGTTGATGCTAATGAACTTGTTATATAATCAGATCAACATCTCATATATCAATTTTTATATGAATGTCTTGCCCATGCCTACACCCCAGTTAAAAATAAATAAATTGGTGCTAATGGAATTTTCCTTTTTTCATTGCCATGTCTTTAAGGATTACCTATTTTTCTTTATTCAAAGATATTCTTTTGTAATAGTCATTTTTATCAAAAATAAATTAGTGTTTATCTATTTAAAAAGGTTTCATATCATATTTATTTTTACCTAATTCCTGGAAAAATTATAAATTGTATTTCAGATCGTAGTCTTAGTGGGAAAATTAATTGTTTTCAACATTCAAATTTGTTGGTTATGCATTTTTATTGTCAAAATCAACATTGCCAACAAATTCATCGATATTGCCCCAAGTAGAGTTCATGCAATAAGTATATCCAACTTACTTTTTCAGGATGTCTTTTTCATATGCAAAATTCTATGTCTTAAAACCATGTTTCGTATTGTTTTCAACTTCTATGAAAGGAATATATAATAATAGTTTTTATCTACAATGATTTTAAATATCAAGATGTTTATTGTACTTGATGTATCCTATAACATGGGGTTTATGTTTTGCATGGATTTTTTTATCTTTTTTCTTGTATTCAGAGACAAATTTAGCGCGACAGACTTGGATTGATGTTTATGGCCTTTGAACATAGTAATCTATTATATATTTGCATATAGCATCTTTTGATTTATCAAATTCATATGTTAACATTTTGAAGGCTTTAGAATGAATGCATGCTCGTCTAATGGACTTGTATTTATGAATACTTATTTTCTAGAGTAACTATTCAATGGAAATGACAAAACATTAAAATACCAAATATTTCTATTTTAACTCTTAGAGACATGACTCAAACTTTTAAAAAATAAATAAATAACTTATTAAAACTCTAAAGGCATATATGACTTAACAAAGACTAAAAAATAAAACTTAATCGAACCTCCTTAAAATAAACTTTAAATATGTTTGTATATACATAAAGATCACCTATAAATAAGAAAAATCCAAATATTAAACCAAACAACTAAATAAACATAATCCTATAACTTAAAAAAATATCACTGAAATCTAAATAACTGACTATACATAATTTCTTCTTGTATGGCAGTGTTCATGTAATTTTGATATGCTTGAATCAAATATATTTGCATCACAAGTTATATAGTTATCGATAAAAATTGTAATGTTTAAGTTTTTGTCCTTTCCATAAACTGGTGCAAATTCTATCCGCATCATAAAATGCATGTGATGCCTTCCTCGATTCTAAAATTTTGTCACAGAGAAATGATATTGTAATCACCCAAAAAAAGATTGATTTTTGTATATCATTGTCAACATTGTCTTTATCCTATGTGTATAATATCGTGTACATGTAACAAAATACTTTGAAATTAAGTAAGCATGATCATATGTATTAAATATGTTAGTTTTGTTTTTTTCATGTTGTTTTAGATGGTTATTATGAAATTTTAACAATGCATTTATAAGTGGTTCCCAGTAATGTTCAGCATTTGAGAATGTAACAAAATACATTGGTAGTCCTAGCTAATGAATCATTACAAAATTATTTTTTCTTAGTTATAAAAAATTTGGGGATATTCGTATTTTTTTGAAATTGATATATCCAATATCAGATTTTAATAGTTTTTATAGATTCGATATATACCTAACATCTTTTACTAGAAGCTTTATTGTTTTTATTTTCCTTTCTTAATTATGACTCACATTGTTTCCATCACTTGGTTAATTATCATTTTCATTGCCATAAAAAAAAAGATTTGTGATATAATATGTAAATATGCGATCCATGTGTTGTAATTCCCATTGAACAATTTTAGCATATGAAAATCTAGTTATTATGTTTTTGTTGTGTGGCTCACCATAAAAAAGGTTGGGAAGTTCATTTCCTATGTACATTTGTCTTTAAAAATTCCAAGTGGTTGTTAGTACTTTGCTGGTGCAACTTGGATAATTTGATCTTGTAGATAATGAACGCATATTGACTCTGTGAATCCATGCAACATGGTTGAAGTGAGAACATTATCTTATTCACTTGTTGTTTTGTTACTTGTCGAAGTCTTTGTTATATACGGTTTCATTGTATTATTAGTATGTAATAATTTTTTCTAATATTTTACAATTTTGACATTTTATGATTGATACAATTTTATCTTACACAATTGTTTTAAAGCAAGTATGATTATGTTTGGACGAACCCTTCTTTTTTGATATGCATTTTTATGTTCTAATTTTCTCTTTAGTTTAACAGTAATTGTTGATGTTTCATTTGTTGGGTATGGAAATGTTTTTTGTATTATGTCAGTGTTTGATGACACATTGATGATTGCCCTAGTTAAGTCAATCTATGATTTTTTATATCCTAGATTCTTGATTTGTGCGAAAGTAATTCACAATGAAACAAGATGCTCTTCAAGATCTCTTAGCATTTTAACATATGTTAAAGACATGTTCAACCAGATGTGTGTAGGAGATGATAAATTTGGAACAATCCCATTTTTCAATGAAGTATTATGTCTAATGTATATTTTTTCTACCACTATTTTATTTATCTTTGTCAATTTCACATATGTTTCTTTTTCTGATTGCTTGAAATCTATAAGGTTATAATTGACGTCCAATTAGATGCACATTAAACACACATGTTTTGATGTGTCTCATATGTCTTTTATAAATTTATTTGTTGCATTGATTTCTTTGTTCTGTGCAATACATGCCAAGAATGAAAAAATGTTACTGATATTTTATTCAATGCATTGTCTGTGTTCTCTTAAATGTCTTGTATATATTATCTTGTATTTTTTCATATTTTGTTTAATTTATTTAAAAGTTCGAGAAGGCATTGTGCTTATGTTGTTAAATTCTATTTATTTCCTATTACAATTAGGAGCAACTATTGCATTATAACAATTTTTGGTCAATGGCTTCTAGTGAATATGGTTTGTATCTATTTTAAAGAAGATTATGTTATAACTATCTTCAGGTTTTAAAGAATAGTTATACGTCTTTACTCTACATGTACTAGCAGTTGACCAAATATGAATCTCTACATTTAGAACTATAGATATCCACTCAAATCAAAAATCATCTCCTTTAGTTTTGCTTTCATTGAAGTGCTTTCCTAAGTTTACAATATTTGTCTGCCATCTTGAAATTTTACTCGTGTTTTGTATTAAGTTAGGTTCTAATTTTATTTCTTTGTAGCATAACACTTTTTAATTTTTTCACAATATTGCATTGAAAAATGACTGTGCAAGATAGCGACATAAACATTGTATGTCAAATTCTAAATCTGTCAATTAACAAATTGAATTGATCAACATTTTTCCATAATTAGAAGTGCACAAAGCAAGCCTATACAAGTTATTGAATTTTAATTTTAGGGGGTGCAGATGATTATATTCTATGAAAATATGTTTTAGTTTCATGTATTCCATGCAATATGTACAGTTCACAAGGATCTAATTCTAGTTCGTACGATTTAATTAGAATTGGATCACTAATATATAATTAATTTAAGAAATGGTCGATGATCTTGTTTTTTAGTTCTAAGGGTGTATATTGAAAGTTTAATAGTACATGGAATGTATCGAATAGACAATCACCAACACTATATTTAAATGCTACAACACAAAAAATATGGTGTTCAACCAAAGCATAGTCAATGTTATTGTATTGTGTATTTTTTTTTGGTTCATCGTTCTCTACAATTATTGGTTTCTTCGATGTTCATTATTTCTTCTCTTGTATTTTTAAGATTCAATACCACTGGTTTTATGAACAAAAATACTATAGATATATGACAATGTACTTACCTTCAGTTTATTGATACGATGTGTTGGTTTTTAGAATAATTGGCTATTACAACCTGTGGAGATGACACTATAACAACCTATTTTAAAGCCCTATATCTAGTAACAACACACTATTTTTTTATTATTTTTAAAAATTCACATGCATTATGGCTATTGGAAAAAAACATAATTATATATTTGTTATATAATTGAGACTATGATTGATTCACTATATCCAGAAAAATTTGCCAGACATTATATAGAACTAGTTATTCACTGACCTCTTTGCACTTGTTACACAAGATCAGATTGTTTGAAGCAATAATAAGATGCAAATTAATTTGAATTAGAGATTAATTTCATAGATAGCTGAAATTAAAGTTCATGAAATAATATACAAAGACGTGAATTGAACACATATAAAAAGTAACAAAGCAAATTAAAAAGTAGTGTCTTAAGTACATGGATTTATTTACAAGGCAAGAGTAAAATAAATGGTGCAGATGGATTAATTTGTTTCATGTACAAGGTCATTGTGGTGATGTCATGAAAATATCAAACACAATTTTTTACTTGAAATTGTATTTAATTTTTAATACAGTTGGCACATAGGAATATATTTCATGTGATTGACACATATATTGTTAGTCTCTATACCAATTAATAAGGTATATGAAATTATATTTATTGGATTAAATATGAATAATAATTAGTTTTATAAGTGATTTCACCAATTATTAAAACATAGAGAAGATACATTCAAAAGTATTGGACAATCATTGAATGGCAGGGATGCAGACAACGTTAACTAGATACTTACATTACTCATTTTCTTTGATATTTATTTAATGTAGTGGAGTGACATTTAATCATATTTATAACTACATGGATCACTAAATTATTTTTTTTGAAATATAATTTATGAAAGTATAAAATTCTAATTGTATTTTATATGTAAAAATAAAATAAATACAACATTCAAATATTGTACCCTATCTTGACAGAGACTGAAAATAAAGTACATGTATTTTTTTAGTAAGGAACCTTTTAGAGATAACTTGCATCTATAATTTAAACATAACCTAACTTTAACTATAACCCATACATATTAGAAGTGTAATAAGAGGAGTAAATGAGTATAAGGAATGACTATCTTTTCGAATTCACAAGGGCTTAAATATGATCATTTTTTAACATAAACTAGTTCTAAACTTAGTTAAACTAGTTAAATAATTGATTAATTAAGAGTGAATCGACAATATATATTTTTAAAAAAATTTAAAAATAAATTATATAATGAACTTGACAAAATAATCCAATTATCTCATAAAATATCAACCATATTTAACCTAGAAATTTATATTTAAGTATTTGACAAGTGCATCATAAATAAGTAAACAAGTAATTGACATGTGCATCATAAATAAGGAAACATAGTAGAAATTACTTGAAATGTGATGATGACATAATTATAGTAAACTAGCATTTTTGATCAAGATATCTGATATAGAAAGTCACAATTAATATAGCCATTATGATATACTAAAGGAATCAATTTGCTTTAATTTTTTATTAATCTCTATCTTTTGGACTGATAAAAATTTACTATTTTTTTGTGCATAATTTATTTTTACAGTTTTTTAATAGTTAAGTTGTGTATTTTTTAACAAAAAAGGAAAAATGACATTTATTTATGTTTTGATTAGTCAAAATAATTAACATGTTAATTATGGATAGATCAGTGATGTCACCAACAATGACCTCGTGCATGCAAAGGCATAGGAGTAGGGATCAATTAATCTATGTGGATATCTGCTAGAGGATATGACATTCTATAAAACTATTTTAGGGGTTACATGGCATAATGGTTAGAGTATCAATTTCAAGCATTTATATTAAACTTACACAAAAAGTAATTTAGTGCATATGTACAATCTACTCTAAAGTAAAAAAATGTGTTCAGTTGCAATAAACATGCACAAAAACTCATTTAATGCATCTACATAATCAAATTTCACTTATAAATTTGTGTTTGGAGACCCCTAGGTGCCTAGGATGTTACTACATGGAAATGTCTTGTAGACTTAGAAGATTGGAGGACTCAACTCTACCGAGCCCCTCGATACTGATATGTTGACACATAAGACTCAACTCTAAAGTCCCAAGGACCTTAGGGCCTCAAGATCATGTTGTGTGTTGCGATGATGCAGATTTGGAGCTTATGGGAAGCTAAAGCACAGAATAGCCTCGATAATCCAACATTCATTACACTCAAGACCCAAAAAGTTTCCAAATAGAAGCATCCCAAACACTCAAGACCCAAGGGACTCAGGATGCCCAGACCCTTAGGTGCCTGAGATATTACCACATGGTAGCATCTTGAGCACTAAGGTACTAGGAAGAATTGACTATTTAGAGACCCTCAAATGTTCAGAATGCTACCATGTGGTACCATGCCAAGCACTCAAGTGCTGGGAAGGCTCGACTCTAATAAGCCCTTAATTTCTTGGGATATTTCCATATGACATCATATTGAGAGCTCAAGTACTTGAAGGACTCAACTTCAAAGCCCTGAGGACCTAGGTCCTTGAAATCAGACCATGTGACATAATGGTGGGACTTTAGGGCCCTCAAAAAGCTAATGTACAGAGAAGCCAAGAACATCAGGTGTCTATGATGCTATCACATGGTAGCATATTGGGCACTCTAATGCCCATAGGACTCAGCCATTCTGAGACCCTTAGGTGGGTAGGATGCAGCCACATGGTAGCATAATGAGTACTTGGGCATTAGGATGGCCCTATTGTTCAAATACCCCTGGGTGTCTGGGATGTTTTTGGGTATCAATATTTTGATGCATGACATGATCTCAATATTACAAATAATCAAAGGCTTAGAACCTCAGAAGCTTGGTACATTTGACTTGATGTTTCCCATTTGAATCTCAGGGTTAACAAAATTGTGTCAATTATCAAACCCTCAAAGCTCAGAACCTTTGAGTAATTAGACTACAGTGCCATGGAGTGATTAGACTATTAACTTTTCTTTGACCTTCCATGTTTACAAGTTCACAAGGTTATATCACATGGTGTGTTCTCAGATCTGCAGGAAACCAAATGAATTAGATTTTTAAATAAAGTGAACTTTGTCCTTTGTAATGTGGGGCCCCCAAGAAGCCAATACAATTGAGAAGACTTAGACATTCTGAGATCCATGGGTGTCTAGGATGCTGCCACATTGTAGCATCTTGAGCACTCAGGCACTAAGAGGACCCAAGTATTCAGAGACCCTGCTAGATAGGGATGCTATCATATACTGGGATGTTATCGCGTGGCATGCTCTCAATGTTATAGATACTCAGAGGCTCAGAATATTGAGACCATTAACTTGATGTTTCCCTTTTGAACCTTTGGGTTAGTAAAATTATGCAAGATTTCAAACCCTCATAGCTCAGAACCTTAAAGTGATTAGACTGTGGTGCCATATGGCCATTAGACTATTAACTTTACTTTAACCTTCCATTAGTCTGGGTTCACAAGGTTATGCCATGTGGCTTGTTCTTGGGTCTACGAGAACTTGGATGAATTATAATTTTTCATAAAGTGAACTTTGTCCTACATAACATGGTGTTACTATGTGGAAGACTTGTGGTGGACCGATTATTGATAAGGTATAGAATTTTGTTAAACTATGGTAAGTTCTGAGTAATGTAATAATGCCATCAAGTAAATCCCCCAAGTACTCGGGATGTTACCACATGGAAGCATCCTAGGCACCTGAGGCCTAGGGGATTGGTTGAACCCAAACCCCCAAGTGCTTAGGATGATACCATGTGGTAGTATCCCAGTCACTCAAAGGACTCGATCGCATAGAGATAACTAGGCACCTAAGATGATGCTATATGGCAACATTCTAGGCACCCAGGTCTCAGAAGGGTAGTTGTGCCTAGACCCCCAAGTGCTTAGGATGCTACCACATGGTAACATCCTAGGCACTTGAGTGCCTAGAGGACTCAACTTCTTGGAGACCCTTGAGTACCCAAGATGTTGCCATGTCATAGCATTACAACCACCTAGGGCTTAGGGGGCTCGATTGTGCCTAGACCCCTAAATGCCTAGGATGCTACCATATGGTAACATCCCATGCATTTGGGTGCCTTGAGAACTTGACCATAAAGAGACACCAATATGCTTGGGATACTACCATGTGGTAGAATTTTGAGAACCCAAGGCTTGGGGTTTTAGTTGTGCCTAGACCCATGGGTGCTCAGAATGTTGCCACATGATAGCATCTAGAGTACTCAAGCACTTGGAGGACTTGATCACATAGAGACCCCTGGGAAATTGAGATGCTACCACATGGCAACATTCAAGGCACCTAGGGCCTGGGGTAGATTGATTATGCCTAGACCCTCAGGTGCCCAAGATGCTATCATACAATAATATCTCGACCACTCAGGCACCCATAAAACTTTAGATGACCTATAATAGATAGAATAATCAATACATGACATATAAATTCCTAAGATTATCTTGTCACACATAAATATTGCCTCACATTTTTAACCTTGCCAACTGTAAAATTTGTAACACTCATATGGAATCATATATGGATAGCATCGGTAACCCACAAATCATTAAAATCCATAATGTCCATCACACAACTGCCTTAATTTCTATGAAATATTCCTAAATAAATCCCAAAGGAATATGTTAATATTTATGTCCAAGGCCTTATCCAAATCTTTGTAATATTATTATGATATGTATTTTGAGCTCCCTGATTGGATAAAAGTTATGAAAGTAATTGAAACATGATTCCTAAAGTTTTATTATGTACCTTGTTATGAGACCCCCAGGTCCCCAGGATGCTACCATGTGGTAGTATCCTAGGCATTCAAGTGTCAGGAGGACCTGATCATTCAGAGACCCCCAAGCACCTAAGATGTTGTCAGGTATCAGGATGTTATCACATGGTATGCTCTTAGTGTTGTAGATACTCAAAGGATGAGAACCTTAGATACTCAGTGTTGTTAGGTATTAGGATGATGTCAAGGTCGACTACAATAAATTAAGTAGTGAATGGATTGAGAATGACGTTCATCATCTTCTTGAATGTAGCTAGTCAATTGGTCAAATCTAAAGGCATGACTAACCATCAAACAAACCTTCGCTAGCCTTGAAGGTTGTATTCCATACATCTCTAGGGTTAATAAGAAATTGATAATATCCAAAATTAAGGTCAATTTTAGTGAAGTATTTTGCACTATAGAGTTGGTCCAACAAGTCTCAATCCTTGGAAGAGGATAGTGGTTCTTTATTGTGTTCTTATTGAGAGATTTGTAATCAATACACAACCTCCATGTGGCATCTTTCCTCCATGTGGCATCTTTCTTTGGTGAAATCACAATTGGGTTGTCGTAAGATGATAAGCTAGGCCTGATATGTCCTTTGGAAATAAATTCATGGATTTGTTGCTTGATTTTTTCCATTGTCTAGAAATGATTTGTAGTATAAAGAGGCATTAGGATATAGGTAGTCCAAGGATCAGATAGTGTGCTTCACTACACAATGTATAGGCACTTATTTTGGTAGATGAAATATATCCCTATATTCTTCCAACTTGAGCTTCAAGGTTAGGGCTTATGTTGTTACTGTTGAAGGAACTGCATTATGGATTGATGTCGTGAGGTATTTATTACATTCAAATCTTACCATCACAAACACAACCTCTTATTAGATGTGACTAGCTTCTTACACTACTTGGTGCTAATGAGTGATAGCTTAGGGACTACTTGTGGTATGTGGTACCTCATATCACCATCATCTATGATAAAATTTCTAGGGCTTGCCTCATAAACTGCATGTCGGTGGAAAATATATGGTTCAACTAGTAAAACATCACATAATTCTAGTGAAGCGAGGTCGCAAAGGACTGTATCTTTAAAAGGCTTGATGTTGTACACCATTTGACATTGCTGAGTCACATTTCTTGGATCTTGCATTGAACCATCAAATAAAACATAGTTGTGGGTCAAGAGTCAGTTAAAATTTCAATTTTCAAACTACTTTAGGTGAAATCAAATTGTTTTAACTCTTATTGACAACAATGAAGTGTAGTAGAGATAGTAGGTGAAATTAGGTTGAGCATTGATCCACATTTTATAAGGGATCAATCTTTGTGCTTCCTATATTTCTACAAGGGTAGTAGAGATGTTTGTGGTACCCACCATAGTGCTAGGTTCAAAATCCATGATCTGTTTGCCTTTTTTCAATGATGTGTTTTTACATGTTACTTTTAGTTGTGCAAGTAAAGTCTTCCTAGTGTGATATTCTTAATTAGAATGACTACTGGAATTGTGAAATGAACACCACTTTCTAGTCATAGACTGCTTAGTCTGGTCATTTTATGATTGTTGCTTCTTTTGTGTAGGGTGCTTAGGGTTATTTCTTGATTTGGAATTATGCTTAGAAGATTTAGATTGTTGCTTGGTCTGAGACTTAGAATCTTCTATATTAGTCTTGGTCTTGGCCTTTGCTTAAAACTTGAGAGCAAATGTGCAGTCTTCTTAGATTGAAAAGATCTATATGGAATGCATCTTTTATTGGATATGAGGTCTGAAACTTGAGACCTATATTTCAAAACAAGATTTTTCTCCAAATCATGAATCCCGAGTTTAGACACCAAAGTATGAAAAGTATCTATGTATTTTTGTACAAATTGTTCTTTGCCTTGGCATAATTGAGAGAACTTGATGTACTGGTCATGAAAGTTTCCAAATAGGATAATACATTACTTTGAGTGATTTTTAGGAAACCATTCCACATGTCTACAAATGTGTCTAAGTTGAAACATCTTCATGATTCTCATGTGAAGTGCAATAGTTTTCCCACCATTTTTCTATTAATAAAAAATCTTTTAGAAGAGTGAATGTAATATTTTCTCAGTCAGAGAATTGATTAACCCCATAGTATGAACAAATAAGGTTAAACTAGTTATCTATTGCATCTTCATTGATTTTTCTTGAGAAGTAGTGAGAAGTGATCAACATTTTTCCAAATCTTCCTATTGCCTTTGCAATGCATCCTTTATCATTTTTTGCAATAATTTTGAATTTGGCGTTATTGAAGATTTGTCTCCCATTTGAGGTTGTAAAGGAAGGTATGATGAAGGGTCACGAGTCTCGATCCCTAACTTACTATATTCAGACCTCGTATGTGTGGGCATACTCACAATGATGAAGTTCAAATACACCACAATACCTCTCATAAATGATATGAAATGTGTATGCCTTGATACCACTTATTCATGGTTCAGATGGAGACCTGATGGATAACCTACTTAAACAAATTTATTGATTAAGATGACTCTAAAATACCTTGAAGCGCATCATTATAGAAGTATATTAAAATAATGCATTCCTGGTAATTTGAAGACTAAATTTTAAAGGAATTTGATTGGCATAGGAGGAAAAAAAAGAATGGAAAGAGGAATAATCAATAGAAACCTTGAGCTCTGATACCAATGTCAGGCTAGGTATTAATGAAGTGACAACTAACAATATTTGGTGCAAGCCAAAATTGTATTCACGTTGTATTTGAAAAGAATAAATATTATCATATATAAAGCCAATGAATGGTTGTTCATTTCACCTTTTAAGGTGACTCTTCCTATTTCTACAGATGACTATCCATCCACCAAAAAAAGACAAGAGCCTTCCTATAAGACATCTAGGTTTAATAACATGTGTTATACAATAATGTTACATTGAAGATGTTGCACTGAAGGGGGCTGACCACACCAAACTTATTATGGAGTCTTCATTTGTGGGGCTGTTGATGATGACCTGTTGCATATGTATACTATTGTTTGAGTTGCTTTTGCCTAAAAGTGTAGATTCACCCCTTTGAATAATAACATTGTCTGAATCATATTCATGATAGTTCGGTTCATCCATTCAATTACTCCATTGTGTTGTGGAATTTAAGGGATTGAGATGATGGTTAACTCTTTTCTTCTTGAGATAGGTTTCAAACACTTGTGAAGTTAACTCACCACAATTATAAGTTTTGAGTGTGTCAATTTTAGATTGGGTTTCATTTTCGGTCATGGTTCGAAACTTTTGAAATGTTTTGAATGCTTCTTATTTCTTCTTCAAAAAAGACATCCATGTTGTCTTGCTATAGTGATCAATGAACAACATGAACTATATATGACCACTAGTGGAGAGGATTGGGATTGAACATAGATCAATGTGAACTAGCTACAACTTGTTTGCTTTCTAGTCTAAATTCTGAAAGGGTTTTCTTTTGTGTTTTACCAAAATGTGAGTTTCACACTTTTCAATGTTTTTGGGCAAAGTTAGCAAGCCTACAACAAATTTTTTTTGCATTGTGCAAATGTTGTCATAGTGCGCATGCTGAAATCTGACATGCTAGAGAAGATTCATTGGCGTTTCATCTTTTTCTAGTTGAGTAAAATTCCTTTGCACTGAGTGCTCACCCTTTAGTTTCAATAATTTTCCTTCCTTGTATCTAGTTGGAATGACTGTGTTTATCACATTTTCTTGTGACTTTCACCTCTCCATCAAGCAGTATGGAGTGGCTTTGTTGAATAAATACAAGAGACAACAAATTTATTTTCAATCGAGGAAGGTAAAGTACATTTTGGATAATGAAATCTTGATGTCCTAGAGATTTTGAAGATGGAAAATCTACTTCTAGTTTTCTTATGAATTTGGGAACAACAATTATCAGCTAGAACTCCAAGAATCAATTAGTGTTGGTAATTTATTGAATAGAAGCAAAATACATGGTAACTTCAAAGGCAACTAGAGAGATTTTGTGGCTCAGAAGGGTTCCTTCAAATTTATAGGAATAATAGGATTCGTCAACACCTCTCATGGTTGAAAACACTTTTGCATTTCAAACAGTAGAGAATCTAGTCTTTCATGACTGAACCAAGCACATCAACATTGAATTTCATCTTTCTTGGCATCATGTGAAATATGACAGTGTAAAACAACTACATTGTTATACTGAAGTAACCAACATACATCTTGACAAAAGTGTTGGGATGAGAAAAATGTAATTTCCCCTTCTAGCTAGAAATTGTACTTTTAACATGATTAGCCTATCAATGGCCCTCGTAGGCTAATACGACATGGTTAGAGGGTCTTCTCCATAGTTACCCAAATGGTAGTTGGTTTCTTTGGGGAAGTTTTGACATATTTAGGAGGTTTTCTAATGATTTATTAGAATGTTTCTATTTTTAGAAACCTCATGTTATAAAATGATGTTATATTTGTACAGTATGTCATGATTCATTATTTTATATTAAAGTGCAAATATAATATATTAAAAGGGAAAAATAATAATAAAATATTATGATGTTTCTAGAAGCTTCCCAAATGAAGGAAAGAAAAAAAGTATAAAGGGAGGTGTGGGCTGCCATTATGAATCATCTAGATTTGATGTTGTCTTTGTTTTGGTATGCTTGTGGAGCCTAGAGTTTTTTGCATGAATCTATTTGTCTTTAGGAGTGATAACTCTCATTGATATCATAATATAGGGAGTGAAATATCTCTTGAAGGGTTGCATTTTGGAGGTGATATTTCAATCATCTCAATTGGAGCAAAATTTGTGGCCATTGGCCAATTTTGGAGAAATCGATTTGGTGAATTTATGGAGGTTGCATAGCTATATTTTGGTGTTGGTTTCCATATACCTTGGCATTTATTTTCCTTGGTTAAGAGAGTAGATTGCATTGTGGAGAAATCATATATTTACAGTCAAGGAAGGATGCCGTTAAGAGGGGCATTTTTGCTTGTGGGGGTTCTAATTTGCATCAATTCTTTGCTTGGTTTGGTCCACCCACTTCCTTGGAGCATGGAGATGAATGAGATGCTTGAGACAATGCAAATGCATTTCATATTATTTAAAATTTGAGATCAAACCAGGAAAGAGGCAGCTAGCTTGGACAATTCAATTTGGCTTGGGAGATCATCCTTTCACTTGGAAATTGCTTGCTCCTTCATCTATTATCAAGGATGCCTCAATCTAACCAAGTTTCATTGCATACAATTCATCATTCAATATAGTTTATATTTACAGCTATAGGTGTGCATCTTTCATACCAGCGTACCATATAATTTTAATTCTTGTTTATGCCAAGAGTCTTGGCTAGTCTAGTGGAGCAGTGTATCAAATCATCAATACAAATAAGAATCATAAGTTGTTGGTCATTTATAGTTATCTTTTGAGCATTTGAATTTAGATAGTAGGTTGCATGCCAACTATTTGACTTAATGTCCATTGGTTGTAGGTGATTAGTTTGCTCATCTAATTGCATAGAAAAGAACAAAAAGAAGTCATTCTTGCATCTAGAACTTAGCATTGTCATTGTTCAATTATTCTATAAACACTTGAATATTTAATCCATCATCATTTAAACAAACCACCAAACTATGACAAAAACCAACAAGAAGCACTTTGTATACAAAGTGTTTGAGAAAATTACAAGGCAACAAATTGAGACAATTAAGGGCAGATTGGGCAAGGATTGTTACAAAAAACTTGAAAAGTTCAATGGAATCCTTGGTCTCATAATGACCCTAGAAGATTAAGGGGAGATGTAACATTATTGTACAATATATGTTATCAATCCTAGGTGTCTTGTGGGAAGGATTTTTTCTTTTTATGATAGATGGATAGTCATCCGTAGGAATAGGAAGAGTCACCTTAGAAGGTAAAATGAACAACCATTTGTTGACTTTATATATTGTAATATTTCATCTTTTTAAATAGAATGTGAATACAATTATGGCTTGCACCAAATGTTGTTAATTGTCACTCCATTACTACCTGGCTTGACAATCATCCTTTCATTTCATGACCTACATGCTATACACTAAAAGAGATCAATGTCATACTTGCATTAATGAGCCATAATTGGCAAGATCCTAAACAAACTATAAAACCCATATTTATTTCTGTAATGAATGACCCTCATTTCATCCTTCTATTTCTCAAGGTTGATTTATATGTAATCCTTCCTTTCCATAGTGCCTTTATTCTTTGGTCGACATTGATTTATTTATGAGTTGCTCACCCATCTAAGTTATTATCTAAGTTGTTGTGTAGGAATTTTGAATTCTGCTTCAATACCATATAGAAGAAAGCTATTCCACCTTTAAATGTCGTGTTGGTCTTGTGAAATTAATTTGCTACTGTGATGCCCCCCTTATATTCTAGGTGGCATTGAATATCTTTATCCATGTAGTAGATGAGTGGGGGGTTTGACCATTTGACTGCTTGGAGGGATTATAATGAAACCTTTAGTATAAATCTCAGTTGAATCAATCATTAGGGTTGGTGAATAAAAATCTTCTCTCTATAAACCCCAGTCTAGGACTGTTATCCCTCAATGATCCCCTAAGAACATGAAAGTGTTGCCATAGGAGAACGAGCACTTGAAAATATTGGATCTGCCTCTACCGATCCCATTCAAAAGGGAGGCACAAGGAACTAAAGAATATGCTTGCTTAAATAAATCTCACCCAACTCTTTATGGAACACATCACGAGGGCAATTTTGCTCATATGTACTTAGCTAGTAATATTTATGGTCTGTTTGGGAAAAGTGCTTGTGGAATCATCTTTATTTTTAGATAGGGTGGCCAATATATATGTAATATTTTCTTTATGGAGTGCCTTTGTTCTTTGGTCGACATTGGTTTCTTTACGAGCTGCTCACTTATCAATATAATATCTTTATATTGGTAGTTGTTGCCCTTCTTATTCGTTGTTGTCCACACTAGTAAAGGGTAAGATGCAATTTTTTTCTCTTATTAGCAAAATTGTGTCATTTATTAAAAAAATGATATTTGTCAATAAGATTTGCACTTGAGGCATTCAAATTAGAACAAAATAGAACATGAATCCATATTACGGATCAGCTTGTACCCCAAAAAGCAACCACTCTATTCATCTCCTCTAGAGGGTCACACGTAGAACCATATTAAAGCATAACCTTCTAGGTTATTGATATTAAAGATGCTTTCCCTTACACTATTCACACCTCCCAGTTTTACACCTGACATGGTTAATAGTTTCAAAACTATTGTTATTATGTTGACTTTAAATCTCAACACATCCTAGTCAAGCATATTGCTAATCTATTGTCTATCAATGGCTAAGACAACTTAGAAATATTCCATATCTAAAAGCTTAGGAGCTAAAAATGATCATTTCATGCGATAAGTAGACTAGAAACCAATTCAGGTCCAACCAATTTATTTTTGAGGTTAGTCTTATGCTGGGTAAGGCTATTAAAATAATACGTTGACTTTTTTTTTGAGGATGAACAAGGGCAAGCATCTGAATATTTGATGTATAGATTGACATGTACACTGATTCTGCATATCAAGACTGAGAGATGTTTTAGGAAATTGGAAACACAGAACAAAACTAAAAGTTAATAGTTTATTATTGAGAGAGTTAAAATAGTTACAATATGGTTCAATATTTTATTTATTATTATTATGCTTTTCCCCACCTACCTTAAATATCTGGAATCTAATGTTGATAGTGACCATGCTGATTTTTATGTTTCTAACACCGCATAGCATGAACACATCATTAATGGTATTAAACTCACCTCAAGACAAAATTTACATGGCAAAAACTTGGACCATATTGGGTCCCATAACTGTCCACATCTTATGTCTTCTCTCCTATATTTGGAACATTGTACTAGCTATAAAAGCTCCTTTAAAATAGTTCCAATCACTTCATCATTATTTCATTACTCTTATGCATTGTACATGCAAAATCTTACCAATGCCTTTTGAATTACCTAGAAAACTTCCAAACATAAAGTGCTCCATTAAACTGCCTTCACCATTATAGAGTTTGAACTTTGGTATCACCTAATCAACCACCCATGTTGAGCCATCAACCAACCATGTATACCTCCTTAACCTAAAAGTTTTCAACATGTAAAATTGGTAAATATTCAGTTCTCTAACTCTCGTAAGTTCTTAGAGTAATCTCTTGCATAAATACTGCTTTCATCTCTCTCTTCTTTAACCTTATGAAGATCAGATGCCATGACATTACCAATTTAGGCTAGATAACTTGGAGTTTTACTATAGTACCAAAGTGTGTATTCAATCATTGATTTTTATTTTCCCTTATTTATTGATAAGAAGGGCATACTCTCGTACGTTTTTCTCATCAAAACCCAAACACTACTCCTTTGCAAATAATTGTAAAATCATATTTTTAAAACTATGTTGCTAACTATGTGTACGAACCATATTTGGGTCATATTTTTAGTAATTTTGCTTTGTTGCCTTATTCCTCAACATAAATAGTTACATCAGCAATCTCTTTCAGCAAATATTCTGCAAGAAATGACGTACTCTCTTCACAAGCAATAACGATTTTCACAAGGATTTTTGACTGGAAATTCTTAATTCTTTGTTACAAAAAACAATATTGTCTTTTTAATATTAGTTTCAAAACCAATATATAACAAAGAATCACTAATTAAACAATAATTGACAACATCCTAAAACCTGTCAGAGATCCACAAACTTGATCACAACAAAAAATGTAGATACCATCATAACTATCATAAGCAGTAATGGACAATGTCCTAAGACCTTCAAAGGCTGAAAAAATAATGAAAACATACAAACTCAACATCATCTTTCCATTCATCAGACCTAATTGGAAAACTCATAAAAAAAGTGAAGGAGCCACAATGTGCACATAAGCGACTCATTTATCATCCTTCCATTCTTCAACCAGAATCAATGAAATATTTAGAATTGTGAAAGATACACATATTCTACCATGACAAACAACCCTTTTTAATTCATCCATTTATCAAATATAGTGTAAAAATTCCACAAACCATAAAATTCCTACATACAATACCAAAACAAACAACATCGATATCATCTTTCTATTTGTCAATGACAATAGAAAACATGCAAAAAAAATGTCAAAGGACATCCAAATCGAATGATGAAAACAAAACCCAATATCATCCTTTCATTAATTAGCTACAATCTACAACATTCTAAAATGTTGTTATAAAGGCACAAACACTTGATGACAAAGAACGAGCCCCATATAATTTTTTCATTCGTCAACCATAATAGACAACATCATAAAAACCATGAAAGATCCACAAAAATTGATTACCGCAAGGGATACCTAAATCATTTTTCCATTTCTCATCACAATCAAAAACATCCCAAACACCCATAAAGACCCACAAATTTGAGACCACAAGAAGCATTCCCCAAACAATTCTTCATTCAATAACTTGAATTAAAATCTTGCAAATTTTCCACGATCATCCAAGACCCACGTTGTCTAAAATAAACAAATGCCATATCATCTATTTATTAATCAAGCACTATTGAAACATCTTAACATTTGTAACAAAAAAAATTGGCCTAAAAAAATCATCATTGTCATCTTATTCATCAACCGCAATTCTCAACATCTTAAAGATTACCAAAGTCCCACGTATTTATTCAAAACAATAAATGCCTCTATGATACTTCCATCCATCAATCATAACCATCAACATCTAGAAGTACTCAGAAGATCCATCAATTCGATTGCAACAACCCTATATCTTACTTCCACTCATTGACCAAAAATGACAACCACCTAAATATAATCATAGATTGAAATCCACATATTTGACTTTAACAAAAGATCATATGATATTTCCATTTGTCAAGCACAATCAAAAACATCCTAAAGGCCATTTAAGATCCACATATTCAAACACAACTAAATAACTCCATATTATGCTTCCACTCTTCAACCATAGTTAAAAAAATTAGAAAGACATGTAGGCCTCAAAATCTCATTAGATTCAAAGATCTAAAGATTTTATCACAACTATTGGCCTCTTATTATAGTTCCCTTCTTCAACCACAACCAAAACATCCCAAATTCGTCAAAAGGGCCACATATTCAACCACCACATCATCTTGTCAGTCATCAATCACATTTGAAAACATGTTTACTTTCAAAGATTAAGATATCTGACCCAAAAAATTAACACTATCCGACCCACATATTCGACCACAAAAAATATTGATTATATGATATTTCCATTCATCAACCACAATTAATCCCATCATAAACGTTGTAAAATACCTAAAATTTAAGCTCAACTAACAAAGCCCATATCATACTTCATTTCATCAACCATAATCGATAAATTCCTAAATACACATGGCGTGCAAAAACCCACAGATTTCACCACAACAAATGACTCCCATATTTTAGTTCTCTTCATCAAGCACAATCAATGGCATCCTAAATATTGTGAAATACCCCACAAGTTGACAACAACAAACAACAACCATGTCATTCTTTCATTCATCAATCATGATTGACAATAGCTTAAAGACCACCAAAGGCTGATATATATTATCATAGAAAGAACATTGTATAAATAATGTCTAACATCCAAGAATTAAACCATAATAGGTGAATCCCACATTACCAATTAGACCACAATGGGTGAACCCCATATTCTCATTCCTTTTATCAACCATAGTTGACAACAACTTAAAACAATCAGAGAGTCACTTACATGATAATGTAATGAACATCCCCCATATTATCTTTGCATTTGATCAACCACAATCATACAGGTCCTAAAAATTGTCAAATACCCATTAAAAAAAAACATTGCCCATGTTATCATTCAACTAATAAAAAATAATCAACAATATTCTAAAACCAATCAAACCTTGTAAAATTAGCCATGAAAAATGAGTTTTTTATAATTTTTCCTTTCATCAATTACAATCGACAACATTCTAAAAAATGTCAAAGACCCACAAATTTGACAATAACAAATGACCTTAATTTACTCCATCTATTCATCAATCACAATCAACAACATCCCAAGTAATGATAAGTGCCCGCCAAATCCATTCATTAGCCACACTAAACAAATACTACAAATTGGGAAAGAACAACAATAAATGGTCCCCAAACCATACTTCTTTGTACCAACCACAATTGAAAACATCTTATATAGCTCTAATCACTTCATTATTTTTCATTGCTCTTATGCATTGTACATGCAGATCATACCAATGCCTTTTGAATTACTTAGAAAAACTTCCTAACATAAAGTGCTCCATTAAGCTGTAATCACCACTATAGAGCTAGAACTTTGGTATCATCTACTCAATCACCCATGTTGATACATCAACCAACCATGTATACTTCCTTTACCTACAATTTATCAATTTTTTAAATTGGTAAATCTTTACCTTTCCAACTCTCACAAGTTCTTGGAGTGACATCTCTTACATAAATACTGCTTTCATCTCTATTTTCCTTAAATTTATGCAAATCAGATACCATGTTATTACTATTTCATTCTAGATGACTTGGAGTTTTTTAATAGTACCAAAGTGCCTTCAATCATTGATTTTTATTTTCCCTTATTACTGATAATAAGGGCATACTCTCCTACATTTTTCTCATCAAAACCCAAATGCTTCTCCTTTGCAAACAATGGTAAAATCATATTTTTTACACTGTGTTGACAACTATGTGTACAAGCTTTATTTGGGTCATATTTTTAATAATGTTCCTTTGTTGGCTTATTTTTCAACATACATAGCTACTTCAACAATCTCTTTGAGTAGATATTCTACAAGAAACCATGTGCTCTCTTCACACAATATTAATCTACGATAATTACAATTTTCAATGCAATTTTTTATTGGAAATTTCCAATTCTTCACAACAAAAAATAATACACCTTTTTAATGTTAGTTTACAAACCCGTGTATGACAAAGAATCACTAATTAAACAACATTTGACATCATCCTAAAACTTGTCGAAGATGTAGAAACTTGACCAAACAAAAGATGTAGATACCATCGTAACTATCATAAGCAATTATGGACAATGTCCAAAAACCTTCAAAGACCTAAAAAAACTTAACAAAAACATAAAAATTCAACATCATCCTTTCGTTCATCAAACATAATTGGAAACATCATAGAAATAGTGAAGGAGCCACAACATGCACAAAAAAGACTCATATCATCGTTCCTTTCTTCAACCAGAATCGACAAAACTTTTAGAATTATGAAAGATACACATTCTACCACAATAAATGACATCTTATTGCTCATCCATTTAAAAAATATAGTGTAAAAAATCCAAAAACCATAAAATTCGAACATGTAATAGCAAAATAAACAACACCGATACCATCTTACCATTCATCATTGACAAAAGATAACATTAAAAAAAAATTCAAAGCTCAACAAAATCAAATGATGAAAAAGGAACCCTAGATGATCCTTTCATTAATTAACTACAATTTGCAACCTTCTAAAAAATTGTTATAAAGGCACAAACACTTGATGACAAAGAATGAGCCCCATATCATTTTTTCATTTATCAACCACAATAGACAACATGATAAAAGCGATGAAAAGAAACAAAAAAATTAATTCCCACAAGGGATCCCTATATCATTCTTCCTTTTGTCACCCCAATCGAAAACATCCCAAACACCCTTAAAGACTCATATAGTTGACCACAAGAAGTGTTCCCCAAACAATTCTTTCATTCAACAACTTGAATTAAAATCTTACAGATTTGTGCGAGACCATCTAAGACCCACATAATTCTCTACAACAAACAAATGCCATATCATCTGTTTATTAATCAAGTACTATTGAAACACCCCAACATTTATAAAATAAAAAAAGAAATTGGCTTTAACAAATCATCATCATCATCATATTATTCATCAAATACAATTCTCAACATCTTAAAGATAGCCAAAGTCCCACGTATTCAATAAAAATAATAAATGCCTCTATGATACTTCCATACATCAATCACAGCCATCAACATCTAGAATACCTCACAAGACCCATTGATTTGACTGCAACAACCTTATAGCTTGCTTTCATTCATTGACAAAAATTAACAACCATCTAATAATAGTCATAGATTGAAATCCACATTTTTGTCTGCAACAAATGACTCTATGATATTTCCATTTGTCAAGCACAATCACCAACATCCTAAAGGCCATTTAATATGCATAGATTTAACTTCAACTCATGAACTCCATATCATGCTTCCATTCCTCAACACTAATTAAAAAAATTAAAAAGACATGCAGGTCTCAAAAGTCCCATTAGATTCAAAGACCCAGAGATTTTATCACAACTATTGGCCTATTTATTATAGTTCCCTTCTTTAACCACAACCACAACACCTCAAATTCCTCAAAAGGGCCACATATTCGACCACCACATCATCTTGTCACTCATCAAACATAATTGAGAACATATCGATTGGCAAATTAAAATATCTGATCCAAAAAATTAACACTATCTGACCCCCATATTCGATGAAAACAAATATTGCATATATGATATTTCCATTCATCAACCATAATTAACATCATCATAAAGGTTGTAGAATACCAAAAAATTAATCTCAACTAATAAAGACCATATCATACTTCATTTCATCAACCGTAATTGACAAATTCCTAAATACACATGCCCTGAAAAAATCCACATATTTCACTACAACAAATGACCCCCATATTTTAGTTCTCTTCATCAACGATAATCAATGATGTCCCAAATATTGTTAAAGACCCCACAAGTTGACAACAACAAACAACTACCACATCATTCTTTCATTCATCAATGATGATTGACAATAACTTAAAGACCGCCAAAGTCCAATGTATATTCTCATAGAATGAATATTGTATATTAAAACCACAAGTGAACTCCAAATTATCAACTAGACAACAATGGGTGAACCCCATATTCTCATTCCTTTTATCAACCACAATTTGCAATAACTTAAAACAATCTAAGAGTCACTTGCATGACAATGTAATGAACATCCCCCATATTATATTGCATTTGATCAACACATTTGTATACGTTCTTAAAATTGTCAAATACTTATTAAAAAGCAAACATCTCCCATATTATCATTCAACTAATAAAAAATAATCAATATAATATCCTAAAAACTATCAAACCTTGTAAAATTGGCCACAAAAAGTGAGTTCTTTATCATTATTCCTTTCATGAATTGCAATCGACAATTTTTTGATAAATGTCAAAGACCCACAAATTTGATAACAACAAATGGCCCTCATATAATCCATCTATTCATCAATCACAATCAACAACATCCTAAGTAATGATAACCACCCACAACATCCATTCATTAGCGACAATGAACAAATACTACAAACTGGGAAAGAACAACAATAAATGATCCCCAAACCATACTTCTATGTACCAACCACAAGACAACATCTTAAATAATTTTAATCACTTCATCATTATTTCATTACTCTTATGCATTGTACAAGCAGAATCTTACCAATGCCTTTTGAATTACCTAGAAAAAACTCCAAACATAAAGTGCTCCATCAAGGTACCATCACCACTTTAGAGTTAGAACTTTGATATCACCTAAACAACCATCTATGTTGAGCCAACAACCAACCATGTGTGATTCCTTTACCTACAAGTTAATTAATGTGTCAATGTGCTTCCTTTACCTACAAGTTATTCATGTGTCAAATTGGTAAATATTTAATTTTCTAACTGTCATAAGTTCTTGGAGTGACATATCTTGTATAAATACTACTTTTATCTCTCTTTTCCTTAGCCTTATGTAGATCAAATGCCACAACATTACCATTTTATAGTAGATGAATTGGAGTTTTGAATTAGTACCAAAGTGTGCCTTCAATCATTGATTTTTCTTTTCCCTTATTAATGATAAGAAGGTCATACTCTCCTAAGTTTTTCTCATCAAAACCCAAACACTTCTTTGCAAATAGTGTAAATTTATACTTTTAAAATTGTGTTGCTAACTACATGTATGAGTTATATTCAGGTCATATTTTTAATAATGTTGCTTTGTTGTCATATTCGTCAACATAAATAGTGATTTCAACAATCTCTTTAATCAGATATTCTACAAGAAACAAAGTACTCTCTTCTCAAAAACATTAATCTCCGATAATAACGGTTTCCACTAGGATTTTTGATTGAAAATTCCCAATTCTTTGCAACAAAAAATAATAACTTTTTAAAATTACTTTACAGACTAACATATAACAAATATTCACTAATTAAACCACAATTGACATCATCCTAAAAATTGTCAAACATCCACAAATTTGACCACAATAAAAGATGTAGATACCATCATAACTGTCATAAGCAATAATGTACAATGTCCTAAAACCTTTGAAGACTGAAAAAAGTAGCAAAAACATACAAACTCAACATCATCCTTCCATTCATCAAACTTGATTGGAAACATCATAAAAATCATCAAGGAGCCACAAGGTGCATAAAAATGACTCATTTATCATCCTTCTGTTCTTCAACTAGAATTTACAAAACATTTAGAATTGTGAAAGATACACATATTTTACCACAACATATTATGCCTTACAATTCATCCATTTATGAAATATAGTGTAAAAATTCCAAAAACCATTAAAGTCCTACATACAATAGCAAAATAAACAACACTGATATCATCTTTTCATTCATCAATGACAATAAATAACATGATTTTTTTTTTGTCAAAGCCCCTCAAAATGAAATGATGAAAAAGGAACCCTATATCATCTTGTTTTTAATTAACTACAATTTGCAACATTCTAAAACATTGGTATAGAGGCATAAACTTTTGATGACAAAGAATGAGACCAATATCATTTTTTCATTCACCAATCATAATATACAACATCATAAAAACCATGAAAAAATCACTAAAATTGATTAAAACAAGGGATCATTGTATCATCCTTCTATTGGTCATCACAATTGAAAACATCCCTAGCACCCTTCAAAACCCATAAAGTTGACCATAAGAAGCATTCCCCAAAGAATTCTTTCATTCAATAACTTGAATTAAAATCTTGCAAATTTATCCAAGAGCATCAAAGACCCACATTTGTCTACAATAAACAAATTCCATATCATCCATTTATTAATCAGGCAATATCAAAACATTCTAACATTTATAAGAAAAAATTAAATTTGTCCTCAACAAATCATCATTGTCATCTTATTCATCAACCACAATTCTTGACATCTTAAAGATTACCAAAGTCCCACCTATTTAATCAATACAATAAATCCCTTAATGATACTTCCATCCAACAATCACAATTATCAACATCTAGAAGATCTCACAAGACCAATTGATTCTACTACAACAACCCTATATCTTGCTCTCATTCATTGACAAAAAATGATAACCACTTAAAAACAATCATAGATTGAAATCCACATATTCGATTGCAACAAATGACTATATGATATTTCCATTCATCATGCACAATCACCAACATCTTAAAGCCCATTTAAGATCCACAGATTAAAATGCAACTAATGAACTCCATATCATGCTTCTATTCCTGAATCATAATTGAAAAAATTAGAAAGACATGTAGGTCTAAAAGTCCAATTAGATCCAAAAACCCAGATATTTTATCACAACTATTGGCCTCTTATTATAGTTCCCTTCATCAATCACAACTAAAACATCATAAATGTTAATCACATGATACACTGAGAGAGGGTGGGGTAAATCAATGTAAAATAAAATTTTAACTTTCAAAAATTAATGTTCACAAAGAAAGCATTCACACAAGATCTAATAATTAAGCAACACAAGATTTATGTGGAAAGCCCTCTCTATTTAAAAACTACAATGCAGAGTTGCTTGGATCTATCATCTAAATCCATCCACAAAATAATAATCCTTTTACAATATTTTGTAGGCACCAACCTACTTGGAGACACCAATCCCCATCACCAAGCACCGACTTAGCAAGAGACACCAATCTCTTTATTTTGAGGCACCAACCTCAATTCAAATAATCTTCTAGCTTACTATTGTTGTTTTGTTAAAAAATGATGACAAATTCAATCTCCTCTTCTTCTTTTCCACAAAAATGTGCTTATGCTTGAATGATGGAAAAAATTATTTGTCATATATTTTTCAATTTTTTATCCACCTTATATGATCTCAAAAGACTTTTCACAAAGGAGGCATCCCATCAAAGAGGCACCATTTCATCAAAAGGTGTGCATTTAATTAAATTTATATTAATTCACTAAGTGGGGTGATTTCTCCAAGGCAACCATATATCAAGTGGGTCGTCCCAACAATGATAGGCTTTAATACATGTCTTAAGAGGGACAATTTTAGCCTTAAACTATCTTCTTTGAATGCGTAATTAAAGCTTCTTTAATGTTGGTCCCCTCATCATGGAGTGCTACTGCAAATTTAATTTAATTTTGTTGCATTAATGACACTTCTACTGGCAATTTTGTTGACTTCCATTATATTAATTATAATGAATTTAACATAAATGATAATACTTCCAAAGATTTCAAAGATTTCAATAAATCCTTCTATAATAATTCCATCCATCAATCACAACTATCAACATCTAGAAGATTTCACAAGACCAATTGATTCTACTACAACAACCCTATATCTTTCTTCCAATCATTGACCAAAATCGATAACCACCTAAAAACAATCATAGATTGAAATCCACATATTAGATTGCAAAAAATGACTATATGATATTTCCATTCGTCAAGCACAATCACCAACATACTAAAGGCCATTGAAGCTCCATAGATTCAAATGCAACTAATGAACTCCATATCATGAATCCATTCTGATTAGATTTAAAGACCCAGAGATTTTATCACAACTATTGGTCTCTTTTTATAGTTGGCTTCATCAATCACAATCAAAACATCCCAAATTTCTTGAAATGGCCACATATTTGATCACCATATCATCATGTTACTCATCAACCATAATTGAAAACATATCGACTCTTAAATATTAAGATATTTGATCCAAAAAATTAACACTATTCGACCCACATATTCGACCACAACAAATATTGCTTATATGATATTCCATTCATCAACCACAAAAAAACCATCATAAAGGTTGTAAAATACCCAAACAGTTAATCTCAACTAACAAAGCCCATATCATACTTCATTTCATCAATCATAATCGACAAATTCATAAATACACATACCCTGCAAAAACCCATAGATTCAAATGCAACTAATGAACTCCATATCATGATTCCATTCTGATTAGATTTAAAGACCCAAAGATTTTATCACAACTATTGGTCTCTTTTTATAGTTGGCTTCATCAATCACAATCAAAACATCCCAAATTTCTTGAAATTTTGATCACCATATCATCATGTTACCTATCAACCATAATTGAAAACATATCGACTCTTAAATATTAAGATATTTGATCCAAAAAATTAACACTATTCGACCCACATATTCGACCACAACAAATATTGCTTATATGATATTCCATTCATCAACCACAAAAAAACCATCATAAAGGTTGTAAAATACCCAAACAGTTAATCTCAACTAACAAAGCCCATATCATACTTCATTTCATCAATCATAATCGACAAATTCATAAATACACATACCCTGCAAAAACCCATAGATTTCACTACAACAAATGACACCCGTATTTTAGTTCTCTTCATCAACCACAATCAATGATGTTCCAAATTATGTTAAAAACCCCACAAGTTGACAACAACAAACAACTTCCACATCATTCTTTCATTCATCAATCATGATTGACAATAACTTAAAGACCACCAAAGGCCAATGTATATTATGTTAGAATGATCACCGTATAAACAATATCTAACATCCATGAATTGAACCACAATAGGTGGACTCGACATTCTCAATTATTCCCATGATGGGTGAAACCCACAGTGTTATTCCTTTTATTAAACACAATTGACAACAACTTAAAACAATCAAAGAGTCTCTTGCATGACAATGGAGTGAACATCCCCTATATTATCTTTACATTTGATCAACCATAATTCTACACATCCTAAAAATTGTCAAAGACCCATTAAAAAATAAACTTTACCCATATTATCATTCAACTAATAAAAAATAATCAACAATATCCTAAATCAATCAAACCTTTTAAAATTAGTCATGAAAAATGAGCTCTTTATCATTATTCATTTCATCAATTACAATCGACAACATTTTTTAAAAATGTCAAAGACCCACAAATTTGACAACAAATGACCTTCATATAATCTATCTATTCATCAATCATAATCAACAACATCCTAAGTAATGATAATTGCCCACAACATTCATTCATTAGCCATAATGAAAAAATACTACAAATTGGAATAGAACAAAAATAAACATTTCCCAAACCATACTTTTATGTACTAACCGTAATCGATAACATCTTAAATAGTTCCAATCAATTTATCATTATTTCATTACTCTTATGCATTGTACATGCAAAATCTTTCCAATGCTTTTTGACTAACCTAGAAAATCTTCCAAACATAAAATTCTCCATTAAACTGCCATCACCACTATAGAGATAAACATTGGTATCATCTAATTAACCACACGTATGAATTAATTAACCACCCATGTTGAGCCATCAACCAACTATGTATACTTCATATACATACAATTTATCAATGTGTCAAATTGGTAAATATTCACTTTTCTAACTCTCATAGGTTCTTGGAGTGACATCTCTTGCATAAATATTGCTTTCATCTATGTTTCCCTTAACCTTATGCAGATTAGATGCCACAACATTACCATTTTAGGTTAGATGACTTGGGGTTTAGCAGTGGTACCAAGTGTGTCTTCAATCATTGATTTTTATTTTTCCTTATTACTAATAAAAAGGGCATACTCTCCTACATTTTTCTCGTCAAAACCCAAACACTTCTCCTTTGCAAACAGTGGTAAAATCATATTTTTAAAACTATGTTGCTAACTATGTCTACAAGCTATATTTGGGTCAAACTTCTAATATTATTGTTTTGTTATCTTATTGGTGATTGTACACAACTACTTCAGTAATCTCTTTGACCAGATATTCTACAAGAAATGATGTTCTCTCTTCACAACAACATTAATCTTTGATAATAATGGTTTCCACTAGGATTTTTGACTAGAAATTTCCAATTCTTTGCAACAAAAAATAATATCCACTTTTTAATATTAGTTTACAAACCAATATATAACAAATAATCATTAATTAAACAACAATTGATATCATCTTAAATTTTTTCAAAGATCCACAAACTTGACCACAAAAAAAGAAGTAGATACCATTGTAACTATCAAAAATGCCAATGGACAATGTCCTAAAACCTTTAGAGATAAAAAAAAGAAATGAAAACATACAAACTCAAAATCATGCTTCCATCCATCAAACCTAATTGGAAACATCGTAAAAATAGTCAAAGAGCCATAACATGCACAAAAATTTCTCATATGTTATCCTTCCATTCTTCAACTAGAATCGACAAAACATTTATAATTGTAAAGGATACACATTCTACCACAACAAATGACCCTTATCATTCATCATTTATCAAACTAGTGTAAAAATTCTAAAAACCATAAAATTGTTGCATACAATACCAAGACAAACAACACTGATATCATCTTTCCATTCATTAATGACAATAGATAACATGCAGAAGAATGTCAAAGCCCATCAAAATCAAACTATTGATGTCTTAAAATTGTGCTAGATATTAATCAACAACAATGGGAAGTTTCAAGCTGTGGGACAATGCGGCTTGAAAACAACCTCCAGATTTTAAAGAAGTTGGTCTCTTTTTTTGTATTGGGTGTTGGGGAAAAGGGATAGGAGACTAAACAGAAACGCAAAATGCAGGAATTGAAACCTAACTATGGTGATGCGCCTGAGAGTAATCCTAATCCTAACCTGAGCACAGTGAAACTATTATGTGATTCTATTACATTTAAGAGCAGACAAGTGCATGATCAATGTAAAAGATTGGAATAACAAAAACAGAGGCTCACAACAGGGGAGTCTTTTGCTGAGATACAGGAATTGTCAACAAAGGCATAGTGTTCAATTTTATTAATAGAATCTTCCAATCACATTAGAGGCACAAAAGTCACGCATAGTTATGTAGAACTTTAGACTCCAAAAAATGGGACAGAAGCAAATAACATTTCCAATCACAACACTAGAAAATCTACAGCATAGACTACATTGCAAATGACACAGATCACATCAACAAGGGCAAAGTGTTCAATTTTCTTATTGAATATTCCAGTCATACAAAAGATGCAGAAACACACACAGTCATATAAACCTTTCAACTTAGGAAAATGTAACAAAAGCAAATTATATTATTGGTCAAAAACTCTGAAAGTCTAAAACTATGAGAATTCCCCCCTCTCTTTAGATTTTACAATTCTTCTTCTTTTATATCCCTAGATATGTAAATAAATAATAATAATTTTAACTTTGGCGCATTCAATGCTTCGAAAAGCCATGCTAGAGAAGAACGACTGCCCTTAACTGCAGCATGGCGATTCCTGACTAGTTCCTCTCTTCACCCCTGAATTTCAAATTTCATCACCTACTGGGCCGCTCAACTGTCTATTCTGCCTCCGCTATTAGGAGACAAATAGATGGCATCTTCAATGCTTACAAGCCCCAAAAAAACTACTCGGTGCACTGCTCCATCTACTCGAATTAACTCTCACCGAATTTCCCTCCATTTTTGTTGTAACAGGTAAACGCGCACTCTGTTCTATTTGTAATGGGAGAGGACCCTTAGCCAATTTATGAAAAACTCTCCTTTAGGCATCATAAAATGATATTTGGCACTCTTTGTTGGGTTCATCAAAGACACGTGGACCTCTCCCTTTCCTTGGCTATGCTGTAGATTTATTCGGGACTCATAACAGGCTCTTACGGATGGCGACACCTGGTAGCTTCTGTGGATTTTGAAGTAACGCCCGAGGCCCACCACAACCTTTATTCAACAATGAAACTCAAGGATGATCCCTCGGACATTGACATGTGGAAATCTCCGCTGCTCTTGGGAAGATACGTGGCATCTTCTGCTTCTTCGTCTAAAGGTACGTGGCACCTTCCGCTGCCTTTTGGGGATGGGGTAGAAAGGGACCGGAGAGTGACACTTGGCAGCCTCTGCTGCTCTTAGCACTTAAGCAAAATGAAAGGATGCCTTTATGCATTGAACGAAATCATTGGACCAAAGTCTCCCAAATGATGACATGTGGTGGCTTGCAATTTTTCTCCAAAAAGGTATTTCAGGGCCTCTACAACTGCCACTTGGCGCTTTCCACCTTCTCTGTTGCCTTATGTTGAAAGTCTTTGAATGAAGTGCGGATGCCGATATGAGACGCGGATGCTGACATGTGGTACGTTTCACTTAACTACTACTGGGTATGTGGCATAGTCTGCGGTTCTCGAAGGTTACAAAAAGGAGACTCGGGGGACGCCAACTGTCAGCTTTGTCTCCCAAAAAGCAACACTTGGTAGCATCCACTTGAATTAATACTCGGGAAAAAATGAGATGAAGGAAACAAGAAGGGGAAAAAGACTTGCTCAGAGGGTGACACTTGGCAGCTTCCGCTGCATCTCAACACTTAGGCAAAACGAACCAGCCCTCTACTTCAAAATTCTGCCGCTTCGCCCGAAGAACCAAAATTGCAGTGCTCAACTGAAAATAATTGTATACAATGTAGAGTAGGAATTTACTTTACATTTATTAGCGACCATCAGGGCTTTTGAGCCTGCTCAAAAATAACTTGACTCCCGCTCGATCAAAATTTCAAAATTTATAGCTTCAAAAGAGCTGTTTGGAAGATAGACCACTCATGGTTGGATAATCTTTGCTTATTCTACAACTCATCAAAAGCCAAATCCAAGCTAATGATATCCTTGTGCGAGAAGGTTTGTAGGACTTGGGCAGTGGCTTTCAGCTTGGATTCTAGCAAGAAAATAAGAATTAGAATAGTTTCAACCTCAGAGGTTGGAGAATCATCTCGCAAGCTCTAAAAAAATGTTTGATCCCTTTGCCTGGCTGGCATCAATGGTTGGATTTGGTCCACCATCAGCACCATCCTCACATCTGAAAATGGGGAAGGAAGGCCCAGTCATACTAGATCTTCAATGTGTTGCCTCATTTTGCCGATGCCTTCTTTGACGACATCGAGACAACTACAATTGTTGGTTGTGGCATTACGACTGAGCTCCTCATTGACCCATTTTGTGGTAGCCATTCTGTTGCAAATCCCTGTGGCTACCAATGTTGCATCCCTTGAGCTGTAGAGCTTCTCCAGTAAAGAATGAGAGTTTGCAACTCTCTGGGAGATCATGGCTAGAGTGCTCTGTAACAGATTCTTGATCATCTCACACAACTACTGTGTGTGGCATAAGAAGGTGAAAAGTGGCCTAAGCTAGAGAATCTCTAAAGAGATTCTCTCCCATGCTAACTTGTAGATCTCCTTCACCAGCTGCACCATTCTGACACCTCTTGGCCTGTTGGCCAGCTTAATTACTAATTGCGCGGTCCGCTACTGCTCTGATTGGAGTTGGGCTTGAAAAGTTGCACCCTTGTTCTATTCTTCCAGTAACCTTTGTTGTGATTGGGTAACCTACAGTTGGAGTTTTTTTACTCTTCCCTGTAATGTTGCATTTTCTCATCTTAGATTTATTGCTGCATCCTTGGCAAGTACAAGCTCTGCTTTCAAAGAATCATTTTAGGCCTAAATTGCCCTTTGAGTCTGGAGGGAAACAATATCTTGCAACTGTTTCTGCGGACTAGCTATCTCATTATCCTTCTGGTTTATTTGTTCGGCCAAACTATTGCAATTTACCTTTTTCGTGGCCAGGTCAGCCTTCGTCTTCTGTAGTCTCCTTGATATCCTCAAATAATATTTTGTGACCGAAGAAGTGGATTCGATCATGAGCTTGACTCTGTCTTGAGGCCTGAACAGGGACATGTCGATGGCCACTACATTCATGGTGTAGTCTTCCAGCCGCATTTGTTCACTCAGCTTGGCAACATTGGGCAACAAATGGGTCACCATCAGCTATTATTGAATGGGGTCAAATTGTGACCTCAAATATGGCACCACCAGTGATTTATTCTCTTTACTCCTCTTCTTCTCCAATCGAGCTTCTCTTGCCTTCCTTGCGGCATCAGCCTACATCTGGAAGGTGGAAGGGGACAAAATATATCCCCCTGCAAAGGGAAATCCTTGTGGCAGGCCGTATTGGAGAGCCATTGGCTGACTAGGGGTGAGTTGAAGGGGCATTTTTCTTGGAACAGAGGGGGAGAAATAGGGTAATGTTAAGGCTTGAGGCATCAAGGATGAAGTGAATTGTGAAATGGGAATGGCAGCAGTGGTGGGAGGTGTCATTTGGCTGGGTGGAGGCATGGATTGAGAGGGAGGAGGGGGAGTAATTCCTACCTGAGGAGAAGTTGCAGTGCTCTACACTGGGCACTGTGAAGGCTATTCTTCCTCTTCTGGGTCTAATTGGAACTGCACCCTTCTTCTCTTCTTGGGTGTTTCTGATGTTCTTGCCATCTCTAAATCTCTTGTATAATAACCTAGTATGAACCTTTCGCAAGATAAAAACACGCTTGCTACAACAAATTTCACTAGGTGCCACAATCACAATGAGTAAGATATTTTTGTAGGAATGCTTGAGAGTTTGTAAACTTTAAAATTTGCTAAGGGATTTTTATGGGCCTATCAAGTTCCAAATAACATTAAATTAAGGCAACCGTTAGCAAATCCTACTCAAGCTTTGAGAAATAGCGAGGTGGACACATTATGCGGCATAAGGTACCTTGGAGATTTTGAAAGATTTGGGGAAGCATTTATTGCAGCAAAAAATAAAGAATTAAAGAATTTATAAGACGCCGACTCTGCGTTTAAAATGCTTATTTTAAAGGAAAAGCGGGAAAGCAAAAAAAAAACAAAGCAATCCAAGACTGGAAACTACCTAACTACATTAATTACAAATCCTTATTTTTCTCTAGGATCAAAACCAAACTTTCCCACGTCCTCTTTATGATAAGCCAACTTGTGTTGCCATACCAGTGATTGCAACGAATATGTCGTTGATGGAATGTTCTCTACACCAGCCACACAAGTCTGCCTGCACTCGAACGAGTTTGAGCAAAATGTGTATTCGACACCTATGAACTCTTCTTGTCCTTGAATGCTCGTCGAATATTGATTATTCATGTTGTTGGGTGTCATCAAGAAATCATGGGCTATTGGTTCTTCATGCTGTGCCTTTTGATATCCATTATCTTTCGGCACATCTTCTTTAGATTCCATCTTTATTTCATCATCATGCTCTTTGATGACTTCATCCTCTTGCAAGGATGAATTAAAAAGCTGGCATATCTTCTACATACTCATTTGAATCTTAGGGCTTTCTTCTTCATTTGAAACCAGCTCAGCGCCTCCTATCTCAATGACTTGGTCGAGGGAGTGTCCATGTTCCTCCATATCCTCTTGTAGAGTGAGGAAAAAATCAGAAATGATCTCCTCCTCATTAGAAGTTAAGGAAAAAGCTTGCGGCTTATCCTCTTGCTCATCAAAAGGGGAGTCTATGGTGATCTCCTCCTCTTCTGTACTGATGTAATCTTCTTGTTTGGCCATGAATTGAGCGTATTCTTCTGCATACTCTATTGCTTCCTTCAAAATATATTCTTCTTCGAAAAGGGGGAAAGAAGAAGGCTGTGATGGAAAATAAGAAGCTTCTTGAGTAAGGGTGGAAGGAATTTGAGGGGAAAGTGAGAGTTTGGGATCCTCTTCCCTTGCTGCTATCATAGACTTTGCATTATTGGAGAATTGGTCTTGAGGATTTTGACCTTGTTCACGAACAAGGGTGGCATATGTTTGATATGGGATTTGTGGTGGTGGGTATGAAGTTTGGTAGACTTGGTAAGGCTGGTTCTCATGAATGCTTAGCCTCTCTTCCAGGAATGAAATCAATCCACCCACTTCTAACATCTCATATGTAAGTTCTTGCCAATTCACCCTCTCAATGGGATCCCACTCACTTTTAGTCAAGTCTATTGTGTCCCTTACTTGATAGATGATATGACAAGGAATCTCTTGGCCATATCCCCTTCTGCTGTAAAGCTCTAACACATATTTTTTAAATCCTAGCAATGCTTTTTTGAAAGTGAAAATAAGGTTAGGTTGAACATGGGATGAGACATATTGGGGGGACTGGGCATAAGACTGATGTGGCTCATAACAATATGCATCCTCATTACTCAACATGATTCTAAGAGAAGCTTGTTCTTCATAAAACATATTTAAAGGAGAATAAGACTCATAGCTATGAGTTACAGAGTTATACATACCAAAGGGATTTCTTGATGATACTGCTTTATTGGCTGTTGACGTAGAGTCGTTGTTGGCGTCGATAAAAACCTCCAAAGGCAGATTGGTTGAAGAATACACCAAAATTCTTCAACTCCTTAAAAGATTGGTCCCACCGAGTGTGCCAGAAACTGTTGATGTCTTAAAATTGTGCTAGATCTTAATCAACAACAATGGGAAGTTTCAAGCTGTGGGACAATGCGACTTGAAAACAACCTCTAGATTTTAAAGAAGTTGGTCTCTTCTTTTGTATTAGGTGTTGGGGAAAAGGGATAGGAGACTAAACAAAAATGCAAAATGCAAGAATTGAAACCTAACTATGGCGATGCACCTGAGAGTAATTCTAATCCTAACCTGAGCATAGTGAAACTATTATGTGATTCTATTACATTTAAGAGCAGACAAGTGCATGATCAATGTAAAAGATTGGAATAACAAAAACAGGGGCTCACAATAAGGGAGTCTTTTGCTGAGATATAGGAATTGTCAACAAAGGCATAGTGTTCAATCTTCTTAATAGAATCTTCCAATCACATTAGAGGCACAGAAGTCATGCACAGTTATGTAGAACTTCAGACTCCATAATACGGGACAAAAGCAAATAACATTTCCAATCACAACACTAGAAAATCTACAGCATAGACTAATTTGCAAATGACACAGATAACATCAACAAGGGCATAGTGTTCAATTTTCTTATTGAATCTTCTAGTCATACAAAAGATGCAAAAACACACACAGTCATATAAACCTTTCAACTCAAGAAAATGTAACAAAAGTAAATGATATTATTGGTCAAAAACTCTGAAAGTCTAAAACTATGAGAATTCCCCCCTCTCTTTAGATTTTACAATTATTCTTCTTTTATATCCTCGGATACGTAAATAAAAAATAATAATTTGAACTTTGGCGCATTCAATGCTTCGAAAAGCCATGTTGGAGAAGAACGGATGCCCTTAACTGTGGCATGGTGATTCCTGACTAGTTCCTCTCTTCGCGCCTGAATTTCAAATTTCATCACCTACTGGGCCGCTCAACTGTCTATTCTACCTCCATTGTTAGGAGACAAATGGATGGCATCTTCAATGCTTGCAAGCCCCAAAAAAACTACCCAATGCACTACTCCATCTACTCGAATTAACTCTCACCAAATTTCCCTCCATTTTTGCTGTAACAGGTAGACAGGCACTCTATTATGTTTGTAATGGGAGAGGACCCTTAGCCAATTTATGAAAAACTCTCCTTTAGGCATCGAAAAATGACATTTGGCGCTCTCCACCAAGTTCATCGAAGACACGTGGCCCTCTCCCTTTCCTTGGTTATGCTATAGATTTATTCCTGACTCATAACAGGCTCTTACGGATAGCGACACTTGGCAGCTTCTGTGGATTTTGAAGTAACGCTTGAGGCCCACCACAACCTTTATTTAGTAATAAAACTCGAGGATGATCCCTCAAACATTGACACGTGGAAATCTCCACTGCCCTTGGGAAGATACGTGGCATCTTTCGCTTCTTTGTCTAAAGGTATGTGGCACCTTCCGTTGCCTTTTGGGGATGGGGTAGAAAGGGACCAGAGAGTGACACTTGGTAGCCTCCACTGCTCTTAGCACTTAACAAAAATGAAAGGATGCCTTTATGCGTTGAATGAAATCATTGGACCAAGGTCTCTCGGATGACGACACGTGGTGGCTTGCAATTTTTCTCTAAAAAGGTATTTCAGGGCCTCCACAACTACCACTTGGCGCTTTCCACCTTCTCTGTTGCCTTATGTTGAAAGTCTTTGAATGAAGTGCGGACGCCGATATGAGATGCGGATGCTGACACGTGGTGTGATCTACTTAACTGATACTGGGTATGTGGCATGGTCCATGGTTCTCAAAGGTTACAAAAAGGGGACTCGGGGGATGCCAATTGTCGGCTTTGTCTCCCAAAAAGTGACACTTGGTAGCATCCACTTGAACTAATACTCAGGTAAAAATGAGATGAAGGAAATAAGAAGGGGAAAAATACCTACTCAGAGGGTGACACTTGGCAGCTTCTGCTGCATCTCAACACTTAGGCAAAATGAACCGGCCCTCTGCTTCAAAATTTTGTCGCTTTGCACGAAGAACCAAAATTGCAGTGCTCGACTAAAAATAATTGAATACGACATAGAGTAGGAAATTACTCTATAGTTATTGGCAACCATCAGGGCTTTTGAGCCTGCTCAAAAATAACCCGACTCTCGCTCGATCAAAATTTCAAAATTTATAGCTTCAAAAGAGCTGTCTGAAAGATAGACCACTCATGGTCAGATAATCCTTGCTTGTTCTGCAACTCATCAAAATCCAAATCCAAGCTAATGAGATCCTTGTGAGAGAAGGTTTGTAGGACTTGGGCAGTGGCTTTTAGATTGGATTCTAGCAGGAAAATAGGAATTAGAATAGTTTTGACCTCAAAGGTTGGAGAATCATCCCGCAAGCTCTGAAAAACTATTTGATCCCTTTGCTTAGCTAGCATCAATGGTTGGATTTGGTCCACCATCAGCACCGTCCTCACATCCAAAAATGGGGAAGGAAGGCCCAGTCACACCAAATCTTTAATCTGTTGCCTCATTTTGCTGATGCCTTCTTTGATGACATCAAGATAGCTTCTGCAATTATTAGCTGTGACATTACGACTGAGCTCCTTGATGACCCATTTCATGGTGGCCATTCTATCATGAATCCCCACGGCTGTCAATGTTGCATCCCTTGAGCTGTAGAGCTTCTCCAGTAAAGAATGAGAGTCTGTGACTCTCTAGGATTTTGTGGCCAGAGTGCTTTGTATCGGATTCTCGACCATCTTGCACAGCTGTTACGTGTGACATAGGAGGTGAAAAGTGGCCTAGGCTAGAGAATCTCTGAAGAGATTCTCTCCCATGCTGACTTGTAGAGTTCCTTCACCAGCTGCACCATTCTGACACCTCTTGGCCTATTGGCCAGCTCAATTGCTAGTTGTGCAGTTCATTACTACTCTGCCTAGAGCTGGGCTTGAAAAGTTGCACCCTTATTCTATTCTTCTAGCAACCTCTGCTGTGATTGGGTAACCTACAGTTGGAGTCCTTCGACTCTTCCTTGAAATGTTGCATTTTCTCATCTTAGAGCTATTGCTGCATCCTTGGCGAGTACAAGCTTTGATTTTAAAGAATCATTTTGGGCCTGAATTACCCATTGAGTCTGGAGGGAAATAATATCTTGCAACTGTTTCTGCAAACTAGTTATCTCATTGTCATTCTGGTTTATTTGTTCAGCCAAACTATTGTAGTTTGCCTTTTTCGTGCCCAGGTCAGCCTCCATCTTCTGCAGTCTCCTTGATATCCTCAAATAATCTTTTGTGACTGCAGAAGTGGATTCAGTCATGAGCTCGACTCTTTCTTGAGGCTTGAACAGGGACATGTTGATGGCCACTACATTCATGGTGTAGTCTTCCGGCCACATTTGTTCACTCGGCTTGGCAACATTGGGCGACAAATGGGTCACCGTCAGCTGCTATTGAATGGGATCAAATTGTGACCTCAAATGTGGCACCGTCGATGCTTTATTCTCTTTACTCCTCTTCTTTTCCAATCGGGATTCTCTTGCCTTCATTGTGGCATCAATCTATGTCTGGAAGGTGAAAGGGGATGCAATATATCCCCCTACGAAGGGAAATCCTTGCGACAGGCCGTATTGGAGAGCCATTGGCTGGCTAGGGGTGAGTTAAAGGGGCATTTTTCTAGGAACAGAGGGGGATAAATAGGGTAATGTTAAGGCTTGAGGCATCAAGGATGAAGTGAATTGTGAAATGGGAATGGCAGTAGTGACGGGAGGTGTCATTTGGCTGGGTGGAGGCATGGATTGAGAGGGAGGAGGGGGAGTAATTCCTACCTGAAAAGAAGTTGCATTCCTCTGCACTGGGCACTGTGAAGACTATTCTTCTTCTTCTGGGTCCAATTGGAACTGCACCCTTCTTCTCTTCTTGGGTGTTTCTGATGTTCCCGCCATCTCTAAATCTCTTGTATAATAACCTGGTATGAACCTTTTGCAAGATAAAAACACGCTTGGTGCAACAAATTTCACTAGGTGCCATAATCACAATGAACAAGATATTTTCGCAGGAATGCTTGAGTGTTTGTAAACTTTAAAATTTTCTAAGGAATTTTTATGGGCCTATCAAGTCCCAAATAGCATTAAATTAAGGCGATCGTTAGCAAATCCTACTCAATCTTCGAGAAATAGCGAGGCGAACACATTATGCAGTGCAAGGTACCTTGGAGATTTTGAAAGATTTGGGGAAGCATTTATTGCAGCAAAAAATAAAGAATTAAAGAATTTCTAAGACGCCGACTCTGCATTTAAAATGCTTATTTTAAAGGAAAAGCGAGAAAGCAAAAAACAAAACAAAGCAATGCAGGAATGGAAACTACCTAACTACATTAATTACAAATCCTTATTTTCTTTTGAGGTCAAAAATGAACTTTCCCATGTCCTCTTTATGACAAGCCAACTTGTGTTGCCATACCAGTGATTGCAACAGATATGTCATTGATGGAATGTTCTCTGCACCAACCACACAGGTCTACCTACACTCGAACGAGTTTGAGCAAAATGTGTATTCGACACATATGAACTCTTCTTGTCCTTGAATGCCCATCGAATACTGGTTCTTCATGTTGTCGGGTGTCATCAAGAAATCATGGGCTATTGGTTCTTCATGCTGTGCCTTTTGATATCCATTATCTTTTGGCACATCTTCTTCAGATTCTAGCTTTATTTCATCATCATGCTCTTTGATGACTTCATCCTCTTGCAAGGATGAATTAAAAAGCTGGCATCTCTTCTGCATACTCATTTGAATCTCAGGGCTTTCTTCTTCATTTGAAACCAGCTCAGCACCTCTTATCTCAATGACTTGGTCGAGGGAGTGTCCATGTTCCTCCATATCCTCTTGCAGAGTGAGGAAAAAATCAGAAATGATCTCCTCTTCATCAGAAGTTAAGGAGAAAGCTTGTGGCTTATCCTCTTGCTCATCAAAAGGGGAGTCTATGGTGATCTCCTCTTCTTCTGTACTGATGTAATCTTCTTGTTTGGCCATGAATTGAGCGTATTCTTCTGCAAACTCAATTGCTTCCTTCAAAATATATTCTTATTCAAAAAGGGGGAAAGAAGAAGGCTGTGATGGAAAATAAGAAGCTTCTTGAGTAAGAGTGGAAGGAATTTAAGGGGAAAGTGAGAGTTTGGGATCCTCTTCCCTTGCTGCTATCATAGACTCTGCATTATTGGGGAATTGGTCTTGACGATTTTGACCTTGTTCACGAACAGGGGTGGCATATGTTTGATATGGGATTTGTGGTGGTGGGTATGAAGTTTGGTAGACTTGGTATGGCTGGTTCTCATGAACGCTTATCCTCTCTTCTAGGAACACAATCAATCCACACACTTCTAACATCTCATATGTAAGTTCTTGCCAATTCGCCCTCTCAATGGGATCCCACTAACTTTTAATCAGGTCTATTGCGTCCCTTACTTGATAGATGATATGACAAGGAATCTCTTGGCCATCTCCCCTTCTGCTGTCAAGCTCTAATACATATTTTTTAAATCCCAGCAATGCTTTTTTGAAAGTGAAAATAAGGTTAGGTTGAACATGGGATGAGACATATTGGGGGGACTGGGCATAAGACTGATGTGGCTCATAACAATATGCATCCTCATTACTCGACATGATTCTAAGAGAAGCTTGTTCTTAATAAAACATATTTGAAGGAGAATAAGACTCATAGCTATGAGTTACAGAGTTATACATACCAAAGGGATTTCTTGATGATACTGCTTGATTGGCTAGTGACACAGAGTCGTTGTTGGTGTCGATAAAAACCTCCAAAGGCAGATTGGCTGAAGAATACACCAAAATTATTTAACTCCTTGAAATATTGGTCCCATTGGGCATGCTAGAAACTATTGATGTCTTAAAATTACGCTAGATCTTAATCAACAACAATGGGAAGTTTCAAGCTGTGGGACAATGCAGCTTGAAAACAACCTCCAGATTTTAAAGAAGTTGGTCTCTTCTTTTGTATTGGGTGTTGGGGAAAAGGGATAGGAGACTAAATAGAAATGCAAAATGCAATAATTGAAACCTAACTATGGAGATGCACCTGAGAGTAATCCTAATCCTAACTTGAGCATAGTGAAACTATTATGTGATTCTATTACATTTAAGAGCAGACAAGTGCATGATCAATGTAAAAGATTGGAATAACAGAAATAGAGGCTCACAATAGGGGATTCTTTTGCTGAGATATAGGAATTGTCAACAAAGGCATAGTGTTCAATCTTCTTAATAGAATCTTCCAATCACATTAGAGGCGCAGAAGTCACGCACAGTTATGTAGAACTTCAGACTCTAGAAAACAGGACAGAAGTAAATAACATTTCCAATCACAACACTAGAAAATCTACAACATAGACTACTTTGCAAATGACACAAATAACATCAACAAGGGCATAGTGTTCAATTTTCTTATTGAATCTTCTAGTCATACAAAAGATGCAGAAACACACACAGCCATATAAACCTTTCAACTCAAGAAAATGTAACAAAAGCAAATGATATTATTGGTCAAAAACTCTGAAAGTCTAAAACTATGAGAATTCCCCCTCTCTTTAGATTTTATAATTCTTCTTCTTTTATAGCCCCAGATACGTAAATAAATAATAATAATTTGAACTTTGGTGCATTCAATGCTTCAAAAAGCCATGCTGGAGAAGAACGGCCACCCTTAATTGCGGCATGGCGATTCCTGACTAGTTCCTCTCTTTGCACCTGAATTTCAAATTTCATCACCTACTAGGCCGCTCAACTGTCTATTCTACCTCTACAATTAAGAGACAAACAGATGATGTCTTCAATGCTTACAAGCCCCAAAAAAACTACTCGGTGCACTGCTCCATCTACTTGAATTAACTCTCACAGAATTTCCCTCCATTTTCGTTGTAACAGGTAGACGAGCACTCTATTCTTTTTGTAATGGGAGAGGACCCTTAGCCAATTTATGAAAAACTCTCCTTTAGGCATCAAAAAATGACATTTGGCACTCTCCATCAGGTTCATCGAAGACACGTGGTCCTCTCCCTTTCCTTGGCTATGTTGTAGATTTATTCAGGACTCATAACAGGCTCTTACGGATGGCGACACCTGGCAACTTCCATGGATTTTGAAGTAACGCTCGAGGCCCACCACAACCTTTATTTAGCAATGAAACTCGAGGATGATCCCTCGAACGTTGACATGTGGAAATCTCCGCTGCTCCTGGGAAGATACGTGGCATCTTTCGCTTCTTCATCTAAAGGTACGTGGTGCCTTCTGCTGCCTTTTGGGGATGGGGTAGAAAGGGATGGGAGAGTGACACCTGGTAGCCTTCGCTGCTCTTAGCACTTAAGCAAAATGAAAGGATGCCTTTATGCGTTGAATGAAATCATTGGACCAAAGTCTCTCGGATGACGACACGTGGTGGCTTGAAATTTTTCTCCAAAAAGGTATTTCAAGGCCTCCGCAACTGCCACTTGGCGCTTTTCGCCTTCTCTGCTACCTTATGTTGAAAGTCTTTGAATGAAGTGCGGATGCCGATATGAGACGCAGATGCTGACACGTGGTGCATTCTGCTTAACTGCTACTGGGTATGTGGCACGATCTGTGGTTCTTGAAGGTTACAAAAAGGGGACTCGGGGGATGCCAACTGTCAGCTTTGTCTCCCGAAAAGTGACACTTGGCAGCATCTGCTTGAACTAATACTCAGGCAAAAATGAGATGAAGGAAACAAGAAGGGGAAAAAGACCTGCTCGGAGGGTGACACTTGGCAGCTTCCGCTGCATCTCAACACTTAGGTAAAATGAACCGGCCCTCTGCTTCAAAATTCTGCTGCTTCGCCTGAAGAACCAAAATTGCAGTGCTCGACTAAAAATAATTGAATACGACGCAGAGTAGGAAATTACTCTACACAAACTATGAAAAGGAACCCTATAGCATCCTTTCATTAATTAACTACAACTTGCAACATTCTTGAACCTTGTTATAAAGTCACAAACACTTGATGACAAAGCATGAGCCCCATATCATTTTTTTATTCATCAACCACAATAGACGACATCATAAAAACCATGAAAGAACCACAAAAAATGACTACAACAACAGATCCATGTATCATTCTTCCATTGGTCATCACAATCAAAGTAATCCCAAACAACCTTAAAGACACATAGAGTCGACCACAAGAAGCATAACCCAAACAATTCTTTCATTCAATAACTTGAATTAAAATCTTGTAGATTTGTCCAAGACCATAAAAGACAAGTATTTATCTACAACAAATAAATGTCATATCATCCATTTATTAATCAAGCACAATTGAAACATCTTAACGTTTGTCAAAAAAATCAAAATTGGACTCAACAAATCATCATTGTCATCTTATTCATCAACCACAATTCGTAACATCTTAAAGACTACCAAAATCCCCCGTATTCAGTCAAAACAATAATTGCCTCTATGATACTTCCATCCATCAATCACAACCATCAACATCTAGAAGATCGTACAATACCCATTGATTCAATCGTAAAAACCCTATATCTTGCTTCCATTTAGTGACCAAAATTGACAAACACCTAAAAATAATCAAAAATTGAAATACACATATTCGACTGCAACCAATGACTATGATATATCCATTTGTCAAGCACAATCACCAACATCCTAAATTCCATTCAAGATCCACATATTCAAACACAACTAACGAACTCCATATCATGCTTCCACTTTGCAACCATAATTAAAAATATTAGAAAGACATGTAGATCCCAAAGTCTCACTATATTCAAACACCTAGAGATTTTATCACAACTATTGGTATCTTATTAAAGTTTCCTTCAACAACCATAACTAAAACATCCCAAATTCCTCATAAGGGCCACATATTTGACCACCACATCATCCTATCACTTATCAACCACAATTGAAAACATACCGACTTTCAAAGATTAAGATATCTGATCCAAAAAATTAACAAGGTATCTGACCCACATATTCGACCACAACAAATATTGTTTATATGATATTTTCATTCATCAACCACTATTAACACCATCATAGAGGTTGTGAAATACCCAAAAATTTAATCTCAACTAACAAAGCCCATATCATACTTCATTTCATCAACCATAAGTGATAAATTTGTAAACAGTGGTACAATCATATTTTAAAAATTGTGTTGCTATCTACATATATGAGGTATATTTGGGTCATGTTTTTAATAATGTTGCTTTTTTGGCTTATTCATCAATGTACACAACTACTTCAACAATCTCTTTCAACAGGTATTCTGCAAGAAAGGACGTGCTCTCTTGACACAACATTAATTTGTGATAATTATGGTTTCCACTAGGATTTGTAACTGGAAAGTCCCAATTCTTTGCAACCAAAAATAATATTAGCTTTTTAATATTAGTTTACAAACCAATACATAACAAAAAACCACTAATTAAACAACAATTGACATCATTCTAAAAACTGTCAAAGATGCACAAACTTGACCACAACAAAAGATGTAAATACCATTGTGACTATCATAAGCAATAATGGACAATGTCCCAAAATCATCAAAAACACAAAAAAGTAATGAAAACATACAAACTCAACATCATCCTTCCATTCATCAAACCTAAGTGGAAGCATCGTAAAAATAGTCAAGGAGCCAAAACATGCACATAAACGACTCTTATAATTCTTCCATTCTTCTACTAGAATCGACAAAATGTTTAGATTTATGAAGGATACACATATTATACCACAAAAAATGACCCCTTTATTCATATCAAATATAGTGTAAAATTGCAAAAACAATTAATCCCTACATATAATACCAAAACAAACAACACTGATATCATATTTCCATTCATCAACGACAATAGATAACATTCAAAAAAAATTGTCAAAGAAGCCCTTCAAAATTGAATGATGTAAAAGGAATCCTATATCATCATTTCATTAACTAATTGCAATCTGCAACATTTCAAAATGTTGTTATAAAGGCACAAGCAATTGATGACAAATAATGAGACCCATATCATTTTTTCATTCATCAACCACAAAATGCATTATAAAAACCATGAAAGAACCACACAAATCGATTGCAACAAGGGATCCTTGCATCATTCTTCTATTGATCATCATAATAGAAAACATCCCAAACACCCTTAAAGACCCACAAAGTTGACCACAAGAAGAGAAGTGTTCCACAAACAATTCTTTCATTTAATAACTTGAATTACAATCTTGCAGATTTGTTCATGACCTTCAAAGACCCACATATTTGTCTACAACAAACAAATGCCATATCATCCATTTATTACTCAAGCACTATTGAGACATCCTAATGGTAAAAAAGAAGAAGAAAAAACATTGGCCTCAACAACTTATCATTGGTCATCTTACTCATCAACCACAATTATCAACATCTTAAAGATTACCAAAGTCCTACAAATTCAATCAAAACAATAAATGCCTCTATGATATTTCCATCCATAAAGCACAACCATCAACATCTAGAAGACCTTAGAAGACCCATTTATTCGATTGCAATAACCTATATTGACAACCACCTAAAAACAATCATTGATTGAAATCCACATATGCAACTGCAACAAACAACTATATGATATTTTCATTCGTCAAGCACAATCACCAGCATCCTAAAGGCCATTTAAGATCCATAGATTCAAACACAACTAATGAAATCCATATCAAGATTTCATTGGTCAACCATAATTAAAAATGTTAGAAAGACATGTAGGGCTCAAAGTCCCATTAGATTCAAAGACCTAGATATTTTATCACAACTATTGGCCTCTTATTATAGTTCCCTTAATCAACCACAATCAAAACATCCCAAATTCCTCAAAAGGGCTATGCATTTGAACACCACATCATCCTGTCACTCATCAACCACAATTGAAAACATATCGACTTTCAAAGATTAAGATATCTAATCCAAAAAATTAACAAGGTATCCAACCCGTGTATTCGACCATAACAAATATTGTTTAGATGATATTTCCATTCATAAACCACAATTAGCACCATATTAGAGGTTGTAAAATACCCAAAAATTTAATCTCAACTAACAAATCACATATAATACTTCATTTCATCACCCATTTTCAACAAATTATGAAATACACATGGCCTGCAAAAACCCACAGATTTCACTACAACAAATGCCCCCTATATTTTAGTTCTCTTCAATAACCACAATCAATGACATCCAAAATATTTTTAATGACCCCACAATTTGACAACAACAAACAACTACCACATCATTCTTTCATTCATCAATCATGAGTGATGATAACATAAAGACTACCAAAGGCCAATGTATACTATCATGTAATGAACACCATCTAAATAGTGTCTAACATCAATAAATTAAACCACAATAGGTGAACACCGCATTATCAATTAGACCACAATGGGTGAACCCCACATTATCATTCCTTTTAACCACCACAATTGACAACAACTTAAAACAATCAAAGATCCATTTACATGACAATGTAATGAACATCCCTCATATTATCTTTGCATTTGATCAACCACAATCGTACACGTCCTAAAAATTATCAAAGACCCATAAAAAAACAAACATTGCTCATATTATCATTCAAATAATAAAAAACAATCAACAATATCCTAAAAATAATCAAACTTTGTAAAATTAGCCACAAAAAATGAGCTCTTTATCATTATTCCTTTCATCAATTGCAATCGACAACATTCTAAAAAAATGTTAAAGACCCACAAATTTGACAACAACAAATGACCCTCATATAATCTATTTATTCATCAATCACAATTAATAACATTGTAATTAATGATAAGCACCCACAACATCCATTCCTTAGCCACAATGAACAAATACTACAAATTGGGAAGAACAACAATAAACAATCCTTAAACCATGCATCTATGTACCAACTACAATCAACATCATCCTAAATAGTTCCAATCACTTTATCTTTATTTCATTAATCTTAGGCAATGTACATGTAGAATCTTACCAATATCTTTTATATTACCTAGAAAAAATTCCAAACATACAGTTCTCCATCAAGTTGCCATCATCATTGTAGAGCTAGAACTTTGGTATCATGTAATCAACCACCCATGTTGAGCCCTAAATCAATCATGTATGGTTCCTTTACCTACAAGTTATCAATGTGTCAAATTTGTAAATATTAGCTTTTTCAACTGTCAAAAGTTCTTGGAGTGACATCTCTTGCATAACTACTGCTTTCATCTCTCTTTTCCTAAATTTTATGCAAATCAGATGCCATAACATTACCATTTTAGACTCGATGACTTAGAGTTTTTCAATTGTACCAAAGTGTATCTTCAAGCATTGATTTTTATTTTCCCTTATTATTGATAAGAAAGGGCATACTCTCCTACATTTTTCTTATCAAAACCAAAACACTTGTCCTTTGCAAACGGTGGTAAAATCATATTTTTGAAAATGTGTAGCTAACTACGTGTACGAGCTATATTTGGGTCATATTTTTAATAATGTTGCTTTGTTTTCTTATTCGTCAACATACACAACTACTTTAGCGTTCTCTTTGAGCATATATTCTGCAACAAATGATGTGTTCTCTTCACAACAACATTAATATGCGATAATAACAGTTTCCACTAGATTTTTACTTTGGAAATTCCCAATTATTTACAACAAAAAATACTTTTTAATATTAATTTACAAACCAATATATTAAAAAGAATCACTAACTAAATAACAATTGAAATCATCCTTAAAATTGTGAAAGATCCACAAACTTGACCACAACAAAAAATTGGAGATACCATCGTCACTATCATAAGCAATACTAGACAATGTCCTAAAAGATTCAAAGACCCAAAAAGTAATGAAAACATATAAACTCAACATCATCCTTCCATTCATGAAACCTAATTGAAAACATTGTCAAAATATTCAAGGAGCCACAATGTGCACCTATTTATCATCCTTCCATTCTTCAATTTGAATAGATAAAACATTTAGAATTGTGAAAGATCCACATATTATATGACAACAAATGATCCCTTATAATTCATCCATTTATCAAATATAGGGTAAAATTTTGATAAACCATAAAATTCTTACAAACAATACCAAAACAAACAACACCGATATCATCTTTCCATTCATCACTGACAATAGATAACATGCAAATACGTTGTCAAAGCCCATCAAAATTGAATGATGAAAAAGGAACATTATATCATCCTTTTTTTAATTAAATACAATTTTCAACATTTTAAAATGCTATTATAAAGGCACAAACACTTGATAAGAAAAATTTAGCCCCATATCACTTTTTCATTCATCAACCACAATAGACAACATCATAAAAACCATGAAAGAACCATAAAAGTTGATTACAACAAGGGATCCCTAAATCATTCTTCCATTGGTCATCAAAATTGAAAACATCCCAAACACCCTTAAAGACCCATGAAGTTGACCACAAGAAGTGTTACCCAAACATTTCTTTCATTGAACAACTTGAATTAAAATATTGTAGATTTGTCTAAGTCCATCAAAGACCTACATATTTGACTACAACAAACAAATGCCATATCATCAGTTATTAATCAAGCTCTATTGAACCATCATAATATTTGTGGGAAAAAAAGTGGCCTCAACAAAGCATCATTGTCATCTTATTCCTCAAGCATAATTCTCCACATCTTAAAGATTACCAAAGTCCCACGTATTCATTAAAAACAATATATGCCTCTATGATACTTCCGTCCACCAATCACAACCATCAACATCTAGAAGACCTTACAAGACACATTGATTCAACTGCAACAACCCTATATCTTGCTTCCATTCATTAACCAAAATCGACAACCGCCTAAAAACAATCATAGATCAAAATCAACATTTTTGATTGCAACAAACAACTATTTGATATTTCCATTCGTCAAGCACAATCATCAGCATCCTAAAATCCATTTGAGATCCAAAAATTCAAAAGAAACTAATGAACATCGTATCAATCTTTCATTGGTCAACTATAATTAAAAATATTAGAAAGACATGCAGGTCTCAAAGTCCCATTAGCTTCAAAGACCCAAATATTTTATCACAACTATTGGCCTCTTATTATAGTTACCTTAATCAACCACAACCAAAACATCCCATATTCCTTGAAAGGGCCTTATATTCAACCACCAAATCATCCTGTCACTCATTAACCACAATTGAAAACATACCAACTTTGAAAGATTAAGATATCTGATTCAAAAAATTAATAAGGTATTCAACCCACATATTCGATCACAACAAATATTGTTTATATGATATTTCCATTAATCAACCATAATTAACACCATCATAGAGCTTGTAAAATACCCAAAAATATAATCTCAACTAACAAATCCCATATCATGCTTCATTTTATCAACCATAATCGATAATTTGCTAAATACATATGGCCTGCAAAAACCCATAAATTTCACTACAACAAAAGACCTCGATATTTTAGTTCTCTTCAACAAACACAATCAATGACGTCCCAAATATTTCAAAATACCGCACAAGTTGACAACAATAAACAACTAGCACATCATTCTTTCATTCATCAATCATGGTTGACAATAAATTAAAGACCACCAAAGGCCAATGTATATTATCATAGAATGAACACCATATAAACAAGGTCTAACCTACATGAATTAAACCACAGTAGGTGAACCCAACATTATCAATTATACCATAATGGGTGAATCACGCATTATCATTCCTTGTATCAAACACAATTGGCAACAACTTAAAATAATCAAAGAGCCACTTACATGACAATGTAATGAACATCCTCCATATTATCTTTGCATTTGATCAACCACAGTCTTGCGCATCCTAAAAATTGTGAAGATCCATAATAAAACAGACATTGCCCATATTATCTTTCAACTAATAAAAAACAATCATCAATATTCAAAAAACAATCAAACCTTGTAAAATTACCCACGAAAAATGAACTCTTTATCATTATTCCTTTCCTGAATTGTAATCGACAAGATTCTAAAAAATGTCGAAGACCCACAAATTTAACAATGACAAATGAACCTTATATAATCCATCTATTCGGGAATCAAATTCAACATCCTGAGTAATGATAAGCGCCCACAACATCCATTCCTTAACCACAAAGAACTAACACTACGAATTGGGAAAGAACAATAATAAACGATCCCCAAACCATACTTCTATGTACCAACAATAATCAACGACATCCTAAATAGCTCCAATCACTTTATCATTATTTCATTAGTCTTATGCATTGTACATGCAAAATCTTACGAATGCCTTTTGAATTACCTAGAAAAACTTCCAAACATAAAGTGCTCTATCAAGCTACCATCACCACTATAGAGCTAGAACTTTGGTATCACCTAATCAACCATCTATGTTGAGCCGTCAACCAACTATGTATTATTTATTTACCTTAAAGTTATCAATGTGTCAAATTGATAAATATTCCCTTTTCCAACTCTCATAAGCTCTTGGAGTGACATCGCTTGCATAAATATCATTTTCTTCTCTCTTTTCTTTAACCTTAAGCAGATCAGATGCCATGACATTACCATTTCAGGCTAGATGACTTGGAGTATTGCAGTAGTACCATATTGTGTCTTCAATGATTGATTTTTCTTTTCCCTTTTTACTGATAATAATGGCATACTCTCCTACATATTTCTCATCAAAACAAAAACACTTCCCCTTTGCAAATAGTGTTAAAATCATACTGTTTAAAGTGTGTTTCTAGCTATGTGCACAAGCTATATTTGGGTTATATTTTTAATAATGTTGTTTTTTTTGTCTTATTCGTCAACATACATAGCTACTTTAGCATTCTCTTTGAGCAAATATTTTGCAAGAAATGACATGCTCTCTTCACAACATCATTAATTGGAGATAATAACAGTTTTTCCACTAAGATTTTTCATTAGAAATTCCTAATTATTTGCAAAAAAACTTGATATCAACTTTTTAATATTAGTTTCCAAACCAATATATAACAAAGAATCACTAATTAAACAATAATTGATATCATCGTAAAAACTATCAAAGATCCATAAACTTGACCACAACAAAAGAGGTAGATGCCATCACAACTATCATAAGCATTAATGGACAATGTCCTAAAACCTTCAAAGACCCCAAAAAAGTAATGAAAACATACAAATTGAACATCATCCTTCCATTCATCAAACCTAATTGGAAACATCATAACAAAAGTTGAGGAGCCACAACGTTCATAAGAATGACTCATTTATCATCCTTCCATTCTTCAACCAAAATCGACAAAACATTTAAAATTGTGAAAGAGACACATATTCTATCACAACCAATGACCCCTTATAATTCATCCATTTATGAAATATTGTTTAAAATTTCTAAAAATCATAAAATTCCTACATGCAATATTAAAACAAACAACACCGATATCATCTTTCCATTCATCAATGACAATAGATAACATGCAATTTTTTTGTTAAAGCCCATCAAAATTGAATAATGAAAAATGAACCCTATATCCTCCTTTCGTTAATTAACTACAATCTTTGACATTTTAAAACCTTGTTATCAAGGCACAATCACTTGACGATAAAGAATAAGCCCCATATCCTTTTTTCATTCATAAACCACAATAAACAATATCATAAAAACCATGAAAGAACCACTAAAATTGATTACCATAAGGGATCCTTGTATCATTCTTTTGTTGGTCATCACAATCGAAAACATCCCAAACACACTTAAAGACCCACAAAGTCAACCACAAGAAGCATTCACCAAACAATTCTTTCATTGAACAACTTGAAGTAAAATCTTGCAATTTTGTGCAAGACCATCAAAGACCTACACATTTGAGTACAACAAATAAATGCCATATCATCGGTTATTAATCAAGCTCTATTGAAACATCCTAATGTTTGTGGAGAACAAAAAATGGCCTCAACAAATCATCATTGTCATCTTATTCATCAACCACAATTCTCCACATGTTAAAGATTACCAAAGTTCCACGTATTGAGTCAAAACAATAAATGCCTCTATTATACTTCCATCCATCAATCACAACTATCAACATCTAGAAGACCTTACTAGACCCATTGATTTGACTGCAACAACACTATATCTTAGATCCATTCATTAACAAAAATCAACAACCACCTAAAAACAATCATAGATCGAAATCCACATATTTGCTTGCAATAGATGACTCTAATATTTCCATTCGTTAAGCACATCTTGCAAATATTAAATTTTCCTTTACCTCCATCTATGCAGGTATAATGGGCACATTCGAAAAAGACTTTCTATACAGACTATATGTTTCTCAATCACTTTTTCAAACAGAACGTAGCAAGAGCAACGGAAATCAATCTCATTGAATCAGTCACAATCAAAACTTCAAGATAGTTTTTCAAATCTACAAAAGGGTTATTTTACGTTTAGGCAAAATGATTGTCAATATAGTTTTGTAAATGAGCGATTCCAAATATGTGTCTTCAATTGCCCTTCCATGAGTGTTGGGAGTCTCTTGAAATCTCTTTGATGCATTCCTTAACAGTCCCATCTCTTAAATTTGTTTTTCAAATTCTGAAAGTTTGCAGGCCTTTACAATTATACCAAGAAATTCTTAAATTTGTAGGCAGTGTTTATTCCTCCAATTTGTCATCTTGAAATATACAATGCAGAAGCCTTTCTCTATGGTTGTGGCATTGTTTTTCATTATCTTTGATGTGCAGATCTTAAAAAACATAGGTCCCACTATCCAAGAAAATGTAGCTATTTTTTTTTCACAAGGGCCTTCAAGCGTCAAAATACTATCATCATAAAAAATCAATAAGGGAAAGAGTGCATTTTACCCTTTTTTCCCCCAGAATAACAGAATCGGTGATTGCCATAGTTTTCAAATCTCACTCTTGGAAAATGAAGGTTTAACTTATTCCTTGCCCCTTTTGTATTTTTCTTTGCATATCTGTCAGGGCCATCTTCATCAATAGAAATATGAAAAACCATCTTTTCTCTGCACCCAACAACCTGTAAATATTAAATTATTTCAATAAATGGGATTTCCTCTTTAAATGTTCTTCATTCTGATTTTCTGCAATTTTGAAGAATCTGAAATATCTTCGGACTTGTTCCTACATCCTTCAACATTATTTGGTAAATTGAAATTACTTGGGGAAAATGAAATTACTGAAATAAAATCCACAAACTATGGAATCCAGGAAGTGACATGCAATGCATTTAGAGAAGGGTAAAATCCATTGTGTAGCACACAACCGATAATCACATATAAAACTCTATCCACAATGCGACCAGCCTGGAAGATGAGTTAAAATATCAATAAAATAAACTTCTAAAATTCTTGTGATGACAAAAACTAGGGATTCTTACACATTTGATGTTTGCATCAAGTCCTCCGTCACCTTGAAATAACCTATTTGTAGATGTCTCCCAAGGATGTAGGGCATTGTGTATTAATTTCTTGGCCTCTCAACTACCCATTTGAGAACTAATTGCAAATGGTGCATTGGTTCTGTTGATGCTGTGGATTTCACCCTTGAAAGAAGGCTGGGCTTCTCTCTTCCACGCAGCACAATGGAAACTCCTCTCTTGCTGTGGGCCTGGCAAAACTGAGGAGAGAATCTCTAGATAAGAGCTAGCTCCCTTTGATGCATCTATGAGGCTTTTGACTACTACTGCTAATAATGGGGGGGGATGAAAAGGGAGAAGGATAACTAGAACATAAACTAATCTAAGTGGTGATGCACCAAACACATTTTGATCTACTCAGTTATTCACACTTCAGACCAGAATAGGGCAGACATACACTTTATCTAATGAAAAGACCAGGCTATAGGGAGCTTTAACAAGGGGCTTTAATGACGACACACAAAAAATGAACTTACCACAGGTGCTATAGAAAACACACTGTCTGATAACTCCTTTTCTATCTTTGCGCTCCAAATGCAGCACTTCCTATTAACCTGTAAAAATGGTGCTTTGTCTACACTAAGTGTGTTGGTGTCAATTTGTGAAAGCCTCAAGCTAAAAAGACTGAACACATAATGGATACACAGACACACTCAAAAGCATAACCAGTCAGATAGACGTAAAACATATTCTTATTGATCAAAGGTGAAATTTTGGCAGGGCTTTGCCTTACAAAATGAGAGATCATTTTCTCCACTTGCGAGGTTACAATATATAACATGAAAAAGAAAACTATGGTGCCTTTCAAAACAAGTGGCCCATGCTGCGGTAGTCCAAGTCTTAACTTTGGCATTTAAATCATATTAAATGTCATTGTAAAAGCATGGGTTGCTTGATCATTTGAATGACAAGGCCACCCCTCTTTATGGAACTTACACAACTGTCCACTCACCCATGCTCAAACAAAGAAAAATAGGCCGAACCATTGAATGCTTGCACTCTTTAATAACCACTTGGTGAAGACTATTTCATCTGCAACAATAACTTCTCCTGTTGACATCTTCTTTTGCCACCTAGACTGCTTAATTTGTGTTTGTGCTTGGTTGGGTGTGTCTTTTGGAACATTCCAAATGTTGTCGTATGTGTGTGTAGCCATGTTTTGGACTTTCTATTTTGTTTCCCTTTTCTTTGCTATTTTGTCACTTTCTGGCAATTTGAGCTCTCTCGGGCTATTCTTCTCATCTTTTGCTAGCTCCTTGGGCTCCTTTCTCAATGGCTAATGCATCCCGTTAAAGTTGACATCTGCGGGCCTATCACCTATTTGAAAACTAATGGCTATTTCACTGCCTTGATTTTGACGTTCATGCACCCATCACCAGACGTTTGAACCTCCAACAACTAGTTCACCATGCTAAAATTGGCATTCTCGGGCCCATCACCCCTTTGGTATTTCTTTAGGCCTTTTGCAATTGAACCTTCTTGTCCCCCACAAGGGCACTTGCCCTTCGGGTTCCTTCGGGCTCTTTGTCTTCTCAATTCCTTCAGACATTTTGTCCGAAGGAAATGTGCCTTTGGATTTTTCCTTGGATTTTCTTCAAATAAAAAGTCTAAATAAATCCTTTGTCTTTTACCTTGTATTTTCTCCAAAGGATGACTTACCTTTTGGCCTTTTGCCATGTCATTTTTTCGAAGGAAAACTCTCTGCCCTCTGCAGCCTACTTGAACAGTCCAATTCATAACCCGACTATCCTCTGCAAGGGCACTCTATCCTCGGAGCTTTGTAAAAGACTTATATCTCTTTGAAATTGGCCCATTCCTTTGCCAAAAGGCTTGTGAAAACTAGCTGCCCACAATGAAATAAACCTCTGAATCAACCCAAAACATCTACAAAGCTCAAGTCACTTGGCTCTTTACAGAACAGATCTACTACAAAGGGAAATGGCGGAATTGTAGTAGGGGGAATACATCCAAGATTGACGGTTCAGAACAACAGGGAAAGAAGGAGACCAATTTTTGGCTTGTAGGACCAAAATGGTCAACAAATATGGTGATTCCTAGGGGAAGCATGCCTGCCATGCTTAAAAAACTAGTGACTTGCAAGTCCGTTGGGCATGGAGTCAGAACAGAGCCCGAAAGGTTGATAATGGCCTTGAGATATCCAAGAATCAATCATGAAGCTTTTACCCCAAATGGTAAACAAAACACACACAAGGTTAAAAAAAACTACGAACATGTGCAAAAGCACTTAGGAAAAACAGGAAATATATGCATGATGAGAGAAGACTCAATGATAGTGCTTAAGGTATATCCCATTAACTGGGATATGTAGTTCTTCACCATCCAACCTTGAGAGTTGGAATGCATTGTGTTACTTGCATTGATTGATGACATACGAACCACTCCATAGGGCATCAAACTTTGTGTGCTTTTCAGGCTTAGCTCAGTTCTCATCCCATTTTAAGATGATGTCACCTTTAGAGAAGCCTTTTGATGAGGATTTCTTGTCAAAGTGTTTCTTCATTTGTTGCTGACAGATGATCATAAAAACCATGGCTTGGTCCCTTATCACCTGAAGTTCCATCAATTCACACAGGCTGACCTCCACATTGTTGCCCTCTTCTAATTGCAACTGATGAGTAAGATACAAAGCTGGCAATTCAAGTAAAATAGGAAGTCTATCTTCCCTTCCATACACAAGCGTGTATGGTGAATTGCCAATTACCCTATTTGGAGTAACCCTGTCTACCCACAGGCCTATTTTCAACTTGGCATGCCAAGTTCTTTGATTCTCCTCCATTGTCCTAATAATTTTGATCAGATTCTTGTTGGTGGACTCAGCCAGCCCATTACCTTATGGGTATTAGTTGGAAGAAGTGTTAAGGGAGATGCCATATCCCAACGCCCACTCGCTTGTTTTGGTTCCCAAGAAAGCTAATACATTATCTGAGATGATGGTAGCTAAGACTCCAAACCTTGTCACTAGGTCTTTGTAAAAGTCCAAGACTGCACTTTCATTGGCCTCCTTTAAAGCGATAGATTATACCCATCTCATGAAGTAGCCTATAGCAGTCAAGACCATTTGTGGCCAGCATTAGGAAGATTAATCATCCTTATGAAGTCTAGGCCCCATTGCATGAATGGTTGTTCCACTTGAATAGGCTATAGAGGCATTATAGCCAGCCATTATTTTTTATCAAAGAGCGTACACTTCTAGCACATTCGTACCCAGGCATGGGTGTCTCTGAATAAAATGGGCTAGAAGTAATCAGCTCTCATAATCCTTGCAGCTATAGGCTTAGGAGCAAAGTGACCACCAGCTGGCCCATCATGGAACTCAAATAGCACCCTGTCAATCTAACCTGGGTTTATGCACCTCAAGAGCACTTCTAGTAAATCCGTTCTGAATAGCACCCCATCAATCAAGACATAAGGGAGAGATTGAAGTCTGAAATATCTCCTTTTGGTCTTATCAAGGCTCTGTGGGCACTCATCGGTTAGAAGGAAACATTTCATGTCTGATGCCCAATATTTTATGACTGCTGATTCTCTTGTTATAGCTTCATCATGGATTAGTAAAATGCCTTCTTTCTATTTTTTAAGGTCAACAACAAGGTGTTCACATAGGCCTTTTCCCCTTACCAGCTTGGTGGTTTTGATGTCCACATCATATTCCATTACTTTGGTGATCCATCCCGCTCTCTTTTCATTTAGATCACGGCTGATTAAGAATTTTTTGACGCTATGATGTGGGACCATGAGATAAACCCTTCTGTTGGACAGCATATGTCTAAATTTATTTAGACTTCATATGACCGCAAGGACTTGCTTCTCCACATATGTATACCTGATCTCAAAACCCTCTAGACCTTGGCTAAAAAATGCAAGCGGCTATTCAAGGTTCTCATCATTTGCTTGGGTAAGCATGGCGGAGATTACCTTTTCATTTTTGAAGGTGTAGAGGTTAAAATCCTTGGTGAAGTCAAGACTGATCAAGGTAGGAGCCTAGGCGATAGCCTACTTGATCATTTCAAAACTATCTTTCCTTTGTGTTGTCCACATGAATTTCTCGTCTTTCTTCAGCATGGAGGTCAATGGCTTGACTATCTCAGCAAAATTTGGGATAAATATTTTGATGAAATTTATTCTACCAAAGAAACTTTGCAGACCTTTCTTATGCTTAGGCAAGGATAACGCTAGGATGGTGCAAACTCTTTCTAGGTCAATGGTCAAGCCCTCTTTTGAAATAACATGGCCAAGGAGTTTACCTTCATGGACCACGAACACGCATTTCTTTGGGTTGAGAGAGATAGCAAACTCTCTACACCTCTCAAATATTTGCCTATGGTGTTTCAAATGTTGGCCTACTTCCTTAGAAAATACTATCACATCATCAAGATAGCCCAGTACAACATTATTTATCAGGCCTTGGAAAGCCATGTCTATGACTCATTGAAAAGTGGCTCCAGCATTGGACAGTCTAAATGGAATTTTCTAGTAAGCAAACGTCCCCCACTTGGTAGTGAAGGCTATCTTGTATTGATCATAGTCTTGCACTAAAATTTGATTGTACCTTGAATAACCATCTAGGAGGGAGAAAATGTTCGCTACCTGTCACCATTTGGAGGATCTACTCCATACTTGGGAGAGGATTGTGGTCTTTCAATGAGACTCTATTGAGGTCTCTAAAATCTACACATAATCTGATCTCCCCATCCTTTTTTCTGATAGGAACTAGATTGGCCAGCCAAGAAGAGTGTTTGATCAGAAATATGATTCTAGACTCAATCAACTTGGTGAGTTCCTTTCGCATGAGAGGTTCAATCTTCGAGTTGATAGGACTTTGATTTTGTTTGATGCGCTTGGCACCCTCCTCCAGCTCAATGGTATGTTGGGCCAAACTTGGGTCAAAACCCTTGAAGTCACTATACTCCCAAGTGAAGACATCAAAGAATTCTTGGCACAACAAGATGAAAGCCTGCCTTTCATGATCTATACATACCTTCCCAAGTGCAAGCAGCCTATTCTTGAATATCTCTACCTTTTCTTAGTTCGCCTTCTTCGTTGTGATTCTTACTTTGTCATTTTTCAATTGGTCATCCTCATTAAAGATACTTTCAAGAGTGACTACGCTTTTGAGAAGTTTGTTGTTCTTCAGTTGAACAATTTGGCTGTCTTACTGTTGTTGTAGCCTGGTTTGGTTTTCAGAGGCAAACTCAGCCTCCTCTTGTAAGAAGAGTGTTATCTACTGATCTCTATCAAACACCTCTCAGTTGGTGATGTGGATTACCACTTTTAAATGGTGTGGATTACCATCTTAGCTTATCTCCTTGCATATGTCAAACTAAGCACCAACTGTTGCTAGTTTGTCAGCTTGCTTATTTTGCTCTCTTGGAATAGAAGTAACATTAAAAGCAAAGAAAATCTCCACTAAGTCCCACACCCTATGCTTTTAAGACTTAAGCAAGGAATTCTTTGTTAGATTTTAGCTTCTCACCTGATTTACGATCAACTCATTGTCCCCAAAAACTAGCAGCTCTTTAATTCCTCTTTTGCTTGCCCACTCCAAACCATGGATGAGAGATTCATACTCTATAACATTACAAGTGCAGGAAAACTAGAACCTGAAAGTTGAGAAGTATTTCTCTCGTGAGAGGGAAATTAACAATACTCCACCACCAACTCCCAATTTGCTTCTTGAGTTATCAAAGAAAAGCTATCATAAACCCAAGCTCTCTTGGTTTGCTTTCATCAAATTGGGTAGAAGATTACCCTCTTCATGAATGCATTAGATTCTAAGACCTACCTCTTCTATGAATCTGTATGGGTCATGTTCAAATTTGTCACTTCCCCATTCATCTAAGAGTAGGTCAGCAACTCCTTCAAGAGAAGAGGGTGGAGATTTATCCACTTGGAATTCTTCTTCATCAATAATGGTGTAGCTGACATTCACCACTTTGAGTATAGCTCCAAATGGTTTTTATGGATTGGCTCTGACTCAATCTTGACCTTAGTCCCGTATTTGGTTATAAAAACCATGTAAGACTAGTTTGTTGCTAGGTACCCACCTATTTTGGATGTGAAATCCTTGGACAAGTAGATAGCAAAGTAGGGAGGAACATCTACCACTACCACATCATGGAGAACTAAGAAAGTGGGATAGATGTGCAATATTAGATTCAAGCCTCGTACCACTCCTAGTGTCTTGGTTGGTGATCCATCTAGCTGCAAGACTCCCTTAGTCATTTCTTCATATTTGAGTCCTAGCTTATCTGCTATACATTTTGGAATTACTGAGGTGCTTACCCCACTGTCAATAATGCAATTGTGCACCAGGAAATCTCCTATGATTAAGGATAGATAGAAAGGGAGAACCTTTTCTTCTTTCTTTACTTGCCCTGATGTGGAGGGGTACCCATTCATGATCAAAACATTATCAACTTTTGTTGGAACAGTTGGTTCATATAGCTCGTGCAAATCTTTTTGGAGTATGTTCTTTTGTCCTGATATTGCCAATGAATCCTACAAAGAGATATTCACATGTAGCTTCTTCATCTGGTCTACCACATTGATCTGAGGGTTTCCCCCTTTCAAATTTTCTTTGGGGGTGCTTACAACTTGAGGCACATGCCGATGAGTTGAGGGTGTAACCGACGGCCTAAAATTTGGAAATTTTTGGTTCATATGTGATGAAAAAGATGTTGCAGATGTTTGAGCAGCTGTTTGAGCTTCCTCCGTAGCTCTCCTTTTGGACCTTGTGTTGGTTGCAACATAATCACCTTGGTTGTTCATACTGCCCACATAGTTGACTGCACATAATTTACCTTCCATGTGATTCATGAGAGTGGAATCAAGCTAAGCTTGACTGCTGCCCATGTTGGGTTGTACTGACATTTCAAAGCTTGGAAAATGGGTAGCCTAATTGTCTTGTGCATTCATATATTGGCTCGGCGTCTCACTTGTATAAGCAGCTTGATCTTGACCATATCCTAGGGGTGAGCAATTTGGTTGTTCCTATACCAGATTATTTTGAGCGGGCATAAGAGCTTTGGATGATGAAGGAGCACCTGGATTATACCCTTGATATGGTTTGGCTTGTGTGCGCTGACCCTGTCCTTGATTATAATTCGAAAAAGTGGGTCTACTTGCTTGTCTAAATTGTTGATATCCCTGATTTGGCTAATAATTTTTAGCTTGTTACCTTTTGAGAGCCACTAATTCATTGGTCACGCTTTACAGTAAGCTCTTAACTTCATGAAGGTCATTGGGCAAAGTAGCAGTCAGCTTTTCTATGCTAGGTAGAAGAGCTAAGGTGGGTGCAATAGTCTAGACTGGAGGTGGTAATTGTAGAAAGAGTGGCATATGAGGTCTAGGGGCTATCTTTCCTATTTGCACCAGGAAATTTTTAGTGGCTATGGCTATTTCATAGGCAGCTGGCAGCACTTGTCCTCCCATGGATTGTATCATGACAGAAATGTCACTATTCAAAGATTTTAAATAATAGAGGAAGGCATTGCTTGGGGTCGGTCTCACCAAAATGGATATTTTGTCCCAGATCTTTTGAAACCTGGTATTGAAATCCTGCATGAATTCATGTGGAGCTCCTTTCATGGTGGTTAGTTGTTCAACAAGCGAGAGGTGGTCGCTCTTCTCCCCGAATTTGTTTGTTAAGAGAGTGACTAATTCATTCCATGTGCTGACTGAATTCATAGGCAAAGTGCCTTTGGATTTTTCCTTGGATTTTCTTCAGACAAAAAGTCCAAAGAAATCCTTTATCTTTTACCTTGTATTTTCTCCGAAGGAAGACTTACCTTTTGGCCTTCTGTCGTGTCAATTTTTTGAAGGAAAACTCTCTGCCCTCCGCAACCTTCTAGAATAGTCTAGTTCATAACCTAACTATCCTATGCAAGGGAACTCTATCCTGCTTTGTAAAGGACTTATATCTCTTTGAAATTGGCTCATTCCTTTGCCAAAAGGCTTGTGAAAACTAGCTACCCATAGTGAAATAAACCTTCGGATCAACTTGAAACATCTACAAAGCTCAAGTCACTTGGCTCTTTACAGAATAGGTATAATACAAAGGGAAATGGCACAATTGCAGTAGGGGGAATACATCCAAGATTGACAGTTCAGGACAATAGTGAAAGAAGGAGATCGATTCTTGGCTTGTAGGACCAAAATGATCAATAGGTTCCTCATCGACAAAACACAAATGATGGGCTTAAATTGACAATCATTCATTATCAATAAGGGAATCATGCAAATTATACTAGGGCAATACAACATACAAACCCTTCCTAAGGAAGCCTTTTATCTATGAAAAAGAAGAACAGTGCCGAAGGAAATAAATTGAAGAAAATTTTCTTAAAAAATTGCATGAAAAGAAATCTAATAGGGTCAGTACATCCTTAATAGGGGTTGGCAAGATGCCCTTCTTTCTAGCAACATATTTTAGATAACTTTCAGGAAGAGTTCTCCAGCCTCTTACATTGAGCTCAAATGTGGAAAACCCCTCCAGTGTGTGCCAATATAAGAAATAAGCAATGAACAATGTATTATCCAACATGATTTCTATCTCCCTGACTCAACTCCACTTTCTCTTTTTATAATGTATAATTGCACAAAGACTTTGTGGTTACTCCATACCTAATTTAACACCTCATAAGTGAAAACCTTTTCTTAAGTTTGGCCATAACTTATTTCTCTCCAATATAGGTGATTTACAAGGAAATGATTTGAGCACCCTGTTTATTGTTACATTGCTTAAATTCTATGCTAAGGACCTTACTCAACACCTTTATCTCAAATACCCATATGAGAAAGTACATGGTCCAAAATAGAAAATACATTCTTTTGATCCATATTCCAAAGATAATTGAATATTTGATATAAAAAAAATTGTATGAAACATTTGTATTAGATGATTAATTTCTTTCATTGTTGCAACAGTTAAGATACATTCTACTCATCTTCTGTTACTACAAGAGTACAAGAGAGGAACTAATGCAGATAAGGTATTTTCTTTAGTCCAAAAACTTGTTATCTTATGGATAGAACCAATATATATGCTCGCGATACATCTATTTTGTTGAAATCTTGAGCAAAAGGAGACTTTTCAATCCATATTATGCATCTCTTCACGTATATTGGTTAATCATCAAATCATATTTTGTAGGTATCAAATATGTATTTGGAAAGAATAACATTCTATTGTTCACTAAATTGTAAAAACATATTGAAAATTCATTGACTATAATAAACAACATCAAAAAGATCCTCAAAGACACTTAAATTTGACACCAAGATGTCAACCATATCATTCTAACTTTCATATATTGTAAGTTGCAAAATTATAAAACTATGAAAAACCCACATATTTGACCTCAACAAAAAACACACATGTTGCACTCTTTTTTGCAACTAAAATAGGTAAGAGTAAAGATGTTGACAGACCGACCGATTTGACCAAAACAAATGACCCCCATATCATCATAACATTCATTGACCATAATCAACAAATTACTAAAGATAAAAAACTACCAATTCAATGACATCAAATAACACCCATAATATGCTTCCATTGATCTGCTAGAGCCGGTAATGTCTTAAACATCCAAATATATGACCATAAAAAATGATTTCTATATGATATTTTCATAAATCGACTACAATTGACAACATTCTAAAAAGCTTAAAAGATTTTATAGGATAGTATTGACAACAACAAACAACCTACTACTATTAGAGACCGAAGTATGCAATCACAACAAGCAGTCCATATATCATAATTCCATTTATCAACTACTATCAGAGACATCTTAAATTCCCTGAAGGACAAAAAAGGTGAAAGTGAACAAATGACCGCCATATCATTCTCAGCCAAAATCAATAATATAATAAAGAATCTTGAATATATCCACATTCATCCACAACAAACAACCAACTCATCTATTAATTTTTGAATTTGATTGGAGATCTTAAGAGCAAGAGATCATGAGGAGTTTCAAACTACAATTTTAAGAGTATCAAAATATAATATGTGAGTGATACAGGAAAACACCACAAAAATGGTACATTTGTTCTTTCAAAATCGATTTAAGGATATTTTTTTATTTTGATTCTTAAATTTTTTTTCATTTGAAAAAATTATGTTCCAAAAATAATTTTGACAAAGCCATGTTTTATAATTTATTTATTGTGGATTTTTTTTTAGAATCTATTGAAAAATTTGGTTGTGTACTTGAAGAAACCTCTAAAATATTATGCATCATGTAAATTTTGCATTTACTAGAAAAATAATCTATAAATTGTTGGCAATATTGTCATTGATGTCAAAGGAGTATGAATGCAATCGTACAAAGGCCAAAGACCACTAATCGTCATCCAAAGACAAACCTAAATCAGTTTTAATCTCCACATTTAAGATAAAAGTATACTGGCTGACCTCCCTTTATTAGCGTCTAATATGGAAAATAAATTTAAATTAAAATCATGATCTTGGCCGACCTCCTTTGCCGCACGAGTCAAGACAAGGATATATATTTATATCATTATAATCACCCAATTTAAGGAATTAATATATATGATTAAGATCAGCAATGAAGTCAAAAAAGGGGTGTAGTGATTGGGACATGAATTGTTAAAAATAGGCAGCGATTAATGAGTCTTTAAAGACATTGATTAAGCTTTAACAAAAGACATGTATTTAAAGAAGGATGCCTCCCTTGGAAAAGTAATGCATCCTTTATGAAGTGTTGCCTCTCTTGATAGATTTTCATCTCTCTCTATGTTGTATGAAGATATAAAAGGAGGATAAGCAGTGTGGTTGAGGATGAGTGTGGAGAATAGAAGATACATCATGCAAACACTAGTAAATTCGAGAAGAAAATATTAAAAGATCATGCAAGGCAAATTTTGAAGGAGATTTATTCTCAAAAATACAAGACTTTGTTGAGTTAGAGGTTGGTGCCTCATATTAGAGAGGTTGGTGCCTCATATTGGAGAGGTTGGTGCCTCATATTAAAGAGAATGGTGTCTCTTGCTGAGTTGGTGCTTAGTGATGGGGATTGGTGTCTCTAGTGAGTTGGTGCCTATGAATATTTTTGTTATAAGTATTTTATTTTGGTGACTAGATTAAATGCCCTGGCCTATCACCAACCTCCATGCCAAATTTAAGGCCCTAAGACCCTGTGGAAGTGTGATAACCATGAAATGGCTTTGAAACCTAGTCTCATTTTGAGCTTGTTGAAAATTGTCTTGAAAAATGGAGTTTGTTTGATCACTTTTAGGATGTCTTGTGCAGATTTTTTGTCTTGAATAGATGAAATATTTCAGGTGACCTCTTCCAATAGTTTGCAAGTGTCCAACTATTTAAAACCTCTGCAAAACACCAAAAACCTTGCAAAATAATGCATTTATTATAGTTCATATAATTGTAAGTACAAACAAAGTACACCTAGATAATATAATTAGAGACTTCAACAATATCTAGGAGGTTGCAAGAGAAACTTAGGTCATATCATGTGATTTAGAGGTTCATCTCTCTCAATTGGTCACTACTAGGGTTTTAACAAGGTTTTAGGCATGTTTTGTTATTAAGGATTGTTCATAAAGAACAAATCCTCTCTTTCCTAATGCCACAATATTGTAGTTAAGGAACCCCTCCACCACCTCCGAGCACCACTGGGTCCCATGCAAAATTTCATGAGAGTTCTAAGTAAAAGATGGTGTCTCTCGGGTTGCAAGCAAGCCATTAGAGAGGGGTTGACAATCTTAGCCTTTATTCATGTAGGTAAGGGTCTTCTAGCAACCTACACCACAAGGTTAAAGTCTAGGGACCCCTTTATCATTCTTCAATAACATTTACTTCCATGCATAGGGTCATGGTCTCAACAAGTGAAAGAAAATTTGCCTTGAAATGCACTCATGTAGTTGAGGAGCTCGATATGGTCTTGAGAGGTCAAACTATACTTTTCTTGCCTTCCTCTACCTTTGGATGGACTTGTAGGACTCTGAAAACATTTAAAACTTGTCAAATCCATCAGATCTTCATTTTTCTTTCATTAGACCATCTTATCTATGACTGGCCTAGAGGTCTGCATCTGTGTGAATTATGCTCTTTAGGGCTAGATAGGGTTTCTAGTATTTGTTTTAATTTTGATTGAGTTTGAGGGTATTATGGAGTCATGTCATGACCATGAACCATCTCAAATGCTTTACCTCTCTTCAGACCTCTTTTCTTTACACTAGACAAGCAACTTTTTCTTGCCAAGGTAGATAGGTTTGTAGCTCATGTTGGTTGTGTATAGAGGGGTTTAGGTGAACTTGTGTTGAACAATATCATTCATCAATCCATCATACTTCCTTTGATCTTCAGATGACCTCATTTACTTGTCTATTCACTTGAGATAGGCTTCAATGCTTCATACACTCTACCCTTTCCTCAGGCTTGAAACCAGTCTGTTCCTCTTAGAAAGTTGTAGGTGCTCATGAACTGTGTATATGGGGTTTAGAGATATTGATTTGATCATCTTCTCTAAAGTTTCTCCCTTCTCCTTTTAACTTCCAAACAATTACTAGCATTTTTTCATCTATTCCTCAAAACCCCAAACCAATCACTATGCATTTAATCTTCTCTTCAAGCCCATAACCTGTCCACTTACCAAAACACCCTGTAGGTGGTTATAAGATAGTTTGACTGCATTATTTATTCTAGGACCCCACTTTCACACCAATGATCATCTCAATGATTTTTTTATACCCTTTTAAGTTTGAAACTTCCTCAAAATGTCCAAAACACCACATCTTTTCAAGCACACACTCTTCTTTGCCTATTTAGTCTTGGTTGTATGTGACCTTTGTGAGGTTGAAGTGTCAAGCTTTGAACATTAGCTTTCTTAAACTAGGTCCTTGGCTACTTGAGTGTCTTCTTTAATTCCTATATAGAATCAAGTCTTAATCCTATTCTTGCTTTGATGTCAATCAACTATTGGTCTAAAATGAGGACTTACATGTCTAGAGCCTATAGGTCTGCCTTTTGCTTGCATAGGCTACAAACAAACTTATTGAGTCATAGATGCCTTTAAAACTTTGACACTATCAACTCTTGTCCATTTATATATCACCTTCTCAATAGATTTATATAATTTTGACCAAACATTGTATCATCTCAAAATTTGAATCATGATCCGTACAACCTTGTGTATGACTATTAGGTTGTGTGAACTCAACTAGTGACTAACACTAGTCACTTCACCCCCTCATTGCTCTCAACTACTTGAGACATTTTCAATAGTTTATGCATTCATTATACACCATATGGAATCACGTTCCATACCTATTCTTCTTGGAAGGGCAATTGGTTTTAGTCCAAAAGAGGACCTACAGGTATGTAACCTATAGGTCTTTTTTATTGCTTATATGACTGTTGAAACGGCTCCTTAAACTTTTGACCCTTGAGACTATATCAATTATTTTCCAACTCCATATGACCCTCTCAGTAAGCTCATAGACTTCTGACCAAACATTATGTAACCTCAAACTTGTTCATTACATATATGGACCATGTATACAGTCAGTTCATGCACAAAGTTTTGCATTGAAAGTGAAGGTCTCTTCATTCATTCATGTTCTTCGATGATCCTAAATAGAGTTATCCAATGCCACATGGTTGCTTGGGATGGTATACTAGGTTTCTCCTTTGTTTAACCTCTTCTATTATAAGACCTAAGATCCATGAATGCTCACGTACAGGTCTGCAGACTGGTGAGTGACTAAAACACATTTCAAGCTTGTTTGAGAGCACAATTTGACCTCACTTCTCAACACCTTGAACTTATGACCTTATCCATAGTATTCTTCCATGTGACATTAGTTTTTTATTTCCACCTTGGTCAACATTGATGTTCAGACCTGTAGAAGACCATTTATGCACAGGCCATGCTTTTCAAAGAGCAAGACATGATGCCTCTTAACATGCTATTTGCAAAGAGCTACTTATCAAGAGAGAACACATGAATCTTGAGAGAGTGAGAATATTTTCCATGAATGATTAAGCACTTTAAAACATCTAAGAGTGACAATAATTCAAACAAATCAAAACACTTGCAACAAGAGTGACTAAAGTTCCATACACCTAAGAACTTTTCCTCTTATTGAAGACATCTGAGAAGGTTGAGTTGCCTGATGAAACTCACATTGAAAGGACACTTTTGACCTCTAAAAACATATCTCAAAGCAATTCTTCTCCATAAAATTTTGAAGTGGAAAAACATGATCAAAATCAAACCCTACTTAGATGGGCAAGGCATAGTGGCTTGTCGTCAATCTTAGCGATTGTTCATAAAGGAGGATCAATGAACCTTCAAACCAATGCCACTAAATTGAAGCTTATTAGGACTCATAACAATGGCTAAAGTTTTAGCCTTCAACTTTTTCTCTCCTAACCGTACCATGCATTTGATTTTTGTCTTTCTAATCTTGTGAAGGAGAGAGTGTTTAATACATCTATTGGACTTGAAACTTGATCCAAATCTGGAATATGACTTGTGGAAGCCCAAGGGACACTCTGAAACCAATTTTACCTACAAGTAGATCTTCCAAGGCTGTACAAGTGCCCAAAAGTGCTTGTAAAGGAGTATTTTGTTGAGTTTAGGCATTAAAGTTGTAAACTTATTAGTCTCTAACCATCTATGAACCTTCTCTAACATCAGGTACATTGTGGAAGTTTTTTAAATGTTTGCCTTTGAAGGTGGTACGTACAACTCCTCAAAATTAGGCCAAAAGGTGACAAAAATGACATTTTAACACATAAGAACATGAAAAAGGTTAATACATGATATTATGACCTTAAAGACACATTAATAACCCTTTATAATGACTCTAAACCATGTCAAACCTTTGACTATACTTGACAACACCAAGACCTTATGAATGACCCCTAAGACTAGACAAGTACACATTTTTCCAAACCTTGGACCAAGCTAGACAATGGCTAATGTGACCATATGAAGACCATTTAGGACCATTTAAGACCATAACCAAGTTTTGATAACCTTATGAAAGTTTCAACCTATAGGATCTGACAATTTTTTACTTGAGGTCAAAAATTGGTGATTCATAGGGGTATTATGCCTGCAATGCTTATGGATCAATGGCTTTATCCTCCCATTGGGTAATAGAGTCACCCTTATGGGACTTTGAAACTAACATTCCTTCTAAAGACCCAAAATTGACATCAAACCACACAACAAGAAGCAAACACATTATGCCAAATGCATTTAGGGAAAACACACAACAAGAACACTCAAAACAACACACCTAACCTATTATGTACAGATCTCAAATAAGTTTGAGGTAAGGATACAACCCCTTTTGGTTCAACCAGAGTCATAAAGAATATTTCTAGAGTCATAGCTGCTCTATGAGAACAAATCACCATATGATGGATGTTTATCAAAGAAAACTTGCTTGTGAAGGTGATCAAATGACTTACCACTCATGAGACCTTTACTAGCTGCAAGTGCATCACTTGAGACTCCTTTGAATGGTCCTTTTAGCTCTCTTTGAGGTCTGATTGACATTATAACCTACTTGGTCTCTTTCATAGGGGTATCATGCCTGCAATGCTAATGGATCAATGGCTTTATGCTCCCATTGGGAAATGGAATCACCCTTATGGGACAATCTAAAACTGACATGCCTTCTAAAGACCCAAAACTGACATCAAACCACACAACAAGAAGCAAACACATTATGCCAAATGCATTTAGGGAAAACACACAACAAGAACACTCAAAACAACACACCTAACCTATTATGTATAGATCTCAAATAAGTTTGAGGTAAGGATACAACCCCTCTTGGTTCAACCAAAGTCATAAAGAATGTTTCTAGAGTCATAGTTGCTCCATGAGATCAAATCACAATATGATGGATGTTTGTCAAAGAAAACTTGCTTGTGAAGGTGATCAAATGACTTACCACTCATGAGACCTTTGCTAGCTAAAAGTGCATCACTTGAGACTCCTTTGAATGGTCCTTTTAGCTCTCTTTGAGGTCTAATTGACATTATAACCTACTTGGTCTCTTTCATAGGGGTATCATGCCTGTAATGCTAATGGATCAATGGCTTTATCCTCCCATTGGGAAATGGAGTCACCCTTATGGGACAATCTGAAACTGACATGCCTTTTAAAGACCCAAAACTGACATCAAACCACACAACAAGAAGTAAACACACTATGCCAAATGCATTTAGGGAAAACACACAACAAGAACACTCAAAACAACACACCTAACCTATTATGTATAGATCTCAAATAAGTTTTAGGTAAGGATACAACTCCTCTTGGTTCAACCAGAGTCATAAAGAATGTTTCTAGAGTCGTAGCTACTCCATGAGAACAAATCACCATATGATGGATGTTTGTTAAAGAAAACTTGCTTGTGAAGGTGATCAAATGACTTACCACTCATGAGACCTCTGCTAGCTACAAGTGCATCACTTGAGACTCCTTTGAATGGTCCTTTTAGCTCTCTTTGAGGTCTAATTGACATTACACCCTGCTTGGTCTCTTTCAGGCTCCTTTGGCACTTCTCAATTTATTCTTTGGGAGTCATGAAACTTTTCTTAACTTCACCTTCATCTAGATTATGATGTGTTTGATGTTGAGAAGCATCAAACTTGCCTTATTGCTGGCCAAACACATCTGCAAGTAACTCAAGATCAAATTGAGGCATATGCTACTCCTTACTCATATAGACTTTTGCCTTGACCTAATTTCATTCATCCAAGGCTGCTTTTTGTTTGATAGATACTTGACACTCTTATTTTTATTCATTAGGTCCACCATTGACCTTATCACCAAGCTCATGTTTCATTTGAGGAAGAGCATGCCCATTTACTTGCTCAAAATCTTGCATTATGGCATGGGAATGCTACCATAGATCATCACTTTCTTCTTGATTGTCATAATCTCAAATCTCCTCTTCTTCTTCAAGTAGAAATGCATCTTCATCATTACCATGCTCTAACACACTTGGAACCTTATCATCACCATCCATATGCAGAAAATAGTTATCCCATGTAGCTTGTTGAAGGGTGTCATCAAGACTTACCTCAGCATACTCTCATCTTCTTCATGTATGATATATGTTCCCATACATGTTTCTTCAATGAGCTTGTATGGATTAAACCCATGTTGATCAGTTATGCCATCAAGAGTTGTTAAAGGTTCTTGGTCATTAGGATAGTCTCCCTCTTCATTGATATTGAAGTTCATATTTGATGTATTAGGTACATAGGGCTCTACATGAATATTGGACAAAGGTTCAAATTTGATAGAGACCTTAGCACCATACTTGGTCCTAAATGCCATGTAGGACCAATCTGAAGTCAAGTATCCCCCAGTTTTAGCAGTAAAGTCTCTTGACAAGCAAAGGGCCAAGTGGGGTGGCACATCTACAACCACCACATCTTGGAAGATAGAAAATGTAGTACAATAATGGAGAGTGAGATTCAAACCTTTTAAAATGCCAATCGTCTTGGTAGTTGAGCTATCCAATTGCAACACACCCTTGGAGTGTGACTCATACTTCAATTTTAGTTTGTTTGATACTTGTTTATGCATGACTGATGTACTTGTTCCACTATCAATCAAACAATTGTCCACCAATGAGTTTCCAATGATGATAGAGAGGTAAAATGGAGGGGTTTATCCTTTCTTTCTATTTTTATTGGCTACCCATCCTTGGTCTTCACTTCACTTGTCAACATTTCCCCTCTTTCACTAGGCTGCCTAAATGATGCATTGAGTTTGGAGAGCTCATTTTGGAGCAGGTCTCTTTGTCCCAGGATAGGAAATATTTCCCACATTGGGATGCTTACATGAACTTTCTTTAGTTGATCAATAATGTTCATAGGAGAGTTGCCAACTTTATCATGTCCTCTAGGAGCCATAACACTACCACTAGCTTGTGTCACTTGATGCATAGGAGAAGGCATAGAAGGAGCTCTAACACTATGAGTTTTCTGATTTACCTAAGCCATGGGGGTTGCATTTGACATACCTGATCCTTGAGGTGCTTGAGATTCCATATTTGGACCATCACTTGTCACTTATACTTCCTCAACCACTCTCTTTATTGACCTTGTATTTGCAGCTATAGAGCTTGATCCAATGTTGAGATTACCTTGGTAGTTGACTACACATGACTTAAAGGAAATTCATCAAGGCAACATTTGATTGAGCATCTCCTCCAATGTTCTCTCCTCCAATAAGCATCTCTTCTTGAGTCATGGGAGGAATTATTCTCTATGGATTATTATAGGCTTGATTAAATGTAGCATTTGCATAAGTGAAAGAGTCATAAGGTTGGGCCCATGAAGGATGCTCTCCATTATCTTATACAAGGTTGTTTTGGACAAGTACAAGTGCTTTTGAAGTAGAAGGAGCAATCTGATTTTGTCCATTGTGTTTCCTCACTTGAGTTAGCTTCACATGTCCTTGGTATTGACCTTGAAAATGTTGTCTAAGAGCTTGATAAGATTGATAGGGCTTGTAAGGGCTTTGGAAAGACCTCCATTTCTGATGTTGTTGTTTCTTGTTAAGAGTTTAAACCTCTTTTCTAAGAGCCCTGATCAGATATTCTTCCCTTTTCTTTCTAGTTGATTAGGGACAACTTGCTTATGCTTGGGTGTGGAAATATGAGCAATGGTGGGCATAAGAGCTTGCACATCAATAAATAAAGTTATGGGAGATCTAGTGGTTATCTTCCCAGCTTGAATAAGGAAATTCTTAGCCCTTATAGTAGTCTCATAGGCTTTAAGCAAAGTATCCCCTCTCATGGAGTGAATCAACATAGAGATATCACTATTGAAAGCTTTGAGGTAGTAAATAAAAGCATGATGGGCCAGTAGGCCTTACCAAGATTGGGATCCTATCCCAAGTCTTTTGAAATTTTGTGTTGAAGTCTTCAATGGCTTCTTGAGGTGCTCTTTTTATTGTAGTCAGTTGCTCGATCAAAGATAAGTGGTCACATTTGTCTTCAAATCTCCTTCTCAAGGCCCCAACTAATTCTTTCGATGTAGTGATAGAGTTGGGAGCCAAAGTGCCATACCAATCAAGTGCCTTTCCCTTAAAATAAGCAACCAACAACCTGATGATAACATACTCTTCAGTGATATTATGTATATTGCAAAAATTGACAACATTTTTTATGTGTTCAATAGGAGTAGTGGTAGCTTCTCCCGTGTATGAAGGCACCCTTTTGAGGGCTGACATAAAGATGCCATTAAAGTGAGCAAGTGCTAAAGGAATATGGCCATTTAAGGCAACAAAGGGCATGTTCTTTGGGGCTGCCATCTTACAAGTTGGATCCAAGAAAAGTCTCCTAATAGGTGAGTGAGCAGCCAAATATTTCTTGGAGTATGTATGGGTGTTAGCAAACCTCTTTGCTCTAAGATAATAGTAAGGTAAATCTAAAAATTCAAAATGAATGCCTTTAGTTGAAGAACTTGTATTGACCTTAGGCATAAAATGAAGCAAGCTCCAAGAGCCAATGAGTGCTAGAGTCGCCATATACTACATGAAGGAAGCTTTACAATTTCGAATTTGCCAAGATAAACATCTATCTTTGACAACTTCTTGGACCATGAGGTCCCACCGAGCGTGCCAAAAGTGTTATCAATCAAATTTGCACCATAATGAGGTTTACTCCAGCCTCCTTAATTTTAATTTAACATGGAAACATCTCTCAAGTTGTGGATGACCTATGGGAGAGATGAGTCTCTTGATTAAAGGGATAGCTCCCTTGCACCACACCTACAACAAACCACTAATCTACTTGCTTTGAAAGAAAAGGGATAAAAAGATATTAACACTAATTTGACAGAGGTGATGCACCAATATTAACTCCACAAGACTATCTGAACTTGCACTATGAAAGGGCAAGTTACAAAACTAATCTCAACACCCAAGGTTCTTCTAACAAAAATGTTTCAACATGAAGGTAAGATGCAATGTATTTCTCAAGGTAGATGAATATTAGGTCTGATTATAGACACTAGTACTCTTCTTTACACTTAAAGACATACAAAACAACTACTCAAATTTAGGCCAAAAGGTGACCAAAATGACATTTTAGCACATAAGAACATGATAAAAGGTTAATACATGATATATGACCTTAAAGACAAATTAATGACATTTTATAATGACTCTAAACCATGTCAAACCTTTGACCATACTTGACAACACCAAGACCTTATGAATGACCCCTAAGACTAGACAAGTACACATGAGGCCAAACCTTGGACCAAGCTAGATAATGACTAATGTGACCATATGAAGACTATTTAGGACCATTTAAGACCATAACCAAGTTTGATAACTCTATGAAAGTTTCAACCTATAGGGGTGGACCATTTTTGACTTGGCGTCAAAAATTGGTCAACAATAACCTTTCTCATATACTGTATTCTAAGTATCAAAAAGACTCACCTTCATCACCTAGAGCCTATCTACCACTTTTTTTGTAGGTTCTTGATAGTAACCATGTAGAGTATTGATGCTTATCTTTTACAACTTTAATTTGTGGAAGAGTGAAAATAATCCAATCTATTCAAATATAACAACAAAATGTATTACATATCAAAGATTTATTGGAAATGCACAATCTAAACTATACTTGTTAGTCCTCAATGTTATGCATTCATACTGATAATACACAAAATTATGAGTAAACAAAGTTTCTTGAAGTCTTATTCTCTTTCTTGTTCTTCTCATTCATTCCCACTCTGTCATGTTCCAAAATCTACTTCTCTACCTTATATTCTATGCACACACTACTACACACATGTATTTTAACTTTATACACCTAAAACATTCAAAACAACTTCCTACACATAGCCACTCCATGTGGAGATGACAATTACCAACAATTTGTCTTTCTTGATTTACATTTGTGCATAGTTTATACATTGAAATATTACTAATACTCGCTACTAGGACCATCTAGTACCCCTTCCAATACTTACCAACCCTTACATTACTCAAATGACCCACAATTTCACTCTAAAGCAAAGTTACATTATTCAAAATTTAAAATATTGATTTTGGAGGGAAACTCCAAAATGGTTGAAAACATATTATCTAATGATTTATAAGGATGCAAACTATCTTATTAGGACCCTATTCGACCCCTAACATCTACACATAACTAAAATGATCAATTTAAACTCTTAAACATATGTACATGTTATGTTTGTTGATGATGCTCTGCATCAAGATTCCACCATACAAGATGTTGTGGAGAATGAAATACCTCCTAGGCTTGTTGAACTTGCTCCAGTCAACTTGCACTTGTTGTGGAATGAATATGCACTCTAAAGTGTGTGCAAGCATATGCAAATCCTCAATCTTAGTCAAATGCACATGTACTTATGCGGGAAGATTAAATGACTTAGTCAACAATATTGGATCAAAATGACTGGAAATAAGGTTGTTCATTCACCAGAGCATGGTCAGTTTGCTCTAGTGTCAGACCTTTGTATGGTGCTTGAACTATGGTTACACAACCCATTGGATGCAAATGGGTGGGCAGAATTGGTACTTAGGATAAGTACAAGGCTCATCTTGTTGTGGGAATAGATGAGGATACTTTTGCTTTTGCTCCTATTTCAAAGATGGTGGAAAAGACGGTTTCTTATCCTACTACGTAGTTAGTTTTTATTCCCATTGTTACTAAGAAGTTTTTTTTATCTCCCACATTACTAAGGAGTTGGTTTTTACTCCCATTATTACCAAGGAGTTGGCTTTTACTCCTATGAAGTTGGCCACATTTCATTTTTTTTCCATGATAGTGCAATTTGGTTTTTTGAACATAATTTTGGACGAGGAGGTCTACATGGTGTTGGCTGAAGGTTTTTTAGGTACCTGGTCATGATCATTGGTTTGCAAGTTGATTAAGTTCATGTATGTATTTAAGAAAGTTCCATGAGTCTGTTACATTTTGTTTGATCAACATCTTCATGATTTTGAATTCATAACTATGGAGGTTGGGCTGAAGTTATGACCCAGTGATGATTCATTACCAGTCAATGAATCGTGCATCAGAGAATTTATGAACAATGTGATACATCATATGTCCACATGATTGGATCTTTATTTTTTTGTTGGCTATCCTTATCTTTATATGTAATGACTAAACTCTTTGGTCCAATTTTGTATATGAAATTTTGGGACAAACTTGGAGTAGTCTCCAATCTAGGCATTAAGGTAGGGTATTAAAGTTATTTATTAGTTTTTAATTAACCAATAACTAAAAATTGGTTATCAACTTTCCTAATTTCTGTAACTTCCTTTTGCACAATAAAAAAAGGATGCACATGCACTTCAATGTGTGCCTTCCAATTTTCTCTTCATTCTTTCTGTATTCATTTTTGGTAACTCATAACAAAATTATCCAAGACGATTATGGGGTAGGAAATTAGGCATATGATTTTCCTGTTTAATAGGAATGGTTGCAAGGGGGAAAAAAAATTAGGGCTTTAAAATAAGTTAGAGCATGTGAAGAAAAGTGTCAAAGAATGGATACTTCATCTATTGTTCTTGTGATGTTCCTTCCTTATAACAAAAGAATATCTAATACGATCTCGAAAATCCTAAGATGACATATCATAAATTCTACTTTTCAACCAACACACAAGTTGGTAAAGGTATTAAGATAAAAAAAATGATCACAAGAAATCAAATCTGAAAATTGGGGTTTATATAATTGAATGCTCTTGTGAGGTCCCTTAGGTTGGTGAAACAAGTAGGTTTATCTAGAGTAGGGTTAAAGAGCATTCTTAAAACATTTTCCTTGAGAAGAAAGAGAAATCAACTTTAGTGGAGCAGTCCTTCAAGGCTAAGCACTCCATTCGCATCGAAGATTCTAAGGTCATAGCAATGGGGACTAACTATTTCAAGCATTGCTTGAGAGAGGTTGTGGAGATTGGAAAGCATCCTCAAAACTTGACTAGAGACAATTGCTTGGGTTTGAGCCCTCTTGGAGAACTATTATTGACATATTAAAGAAATATCCATATTAAATAAAGACCAATCACTTTAAAAGAAATTTTTGAATTAGTGGCTTACATTTAATGGAATGGCTAATTTTGCTTTTAATTATTCCTAAAGGAAGCCAAGTGAGTGTGTTGTATTTCATTACAGTTATATGTATAAGGAGCTCTTGTCTGCATTTCATACATATGTTTTTATCCTTATGATGGATCACAAGGTGTGATCCAAAATAGTGATTCCAAAAATCATTTACGTAGTTTTTTCCAATAACCATTCTCTTATCTTGAAGTATGCCAAAGACCCACTGAAGTGAGTACAACTAACTGCTTCCAAATCATAGTATCCTTCTTGAATAGCTATGAACAACCACCAAAATATGAGTAATGATTCATTGATCCTATTAGTATAAACAATCCCTGAATAATACTCCCATATATCAACCACAATCAACATGTTAAAAACCATCAAATATATGCAAATTTAGCCAAGAGAAATAAACTTCATGTCATCTTTCCATTCTTAGAAAAATGATGTGTGCCTTGGAGGGTGTAAGTTGTTGTGACTTCAATTTGATCTCTGGGCTCTGATTGCAAGTCTGAAGGATGTTAATTTGTTGTTGGCTCAAACAAAGGTGGAAAATATGGCATAAGGAGTTCAACATTGAATATTGGATGAAGACACAAGTATTTTGTAAGATAAAGGACAAATGCATCCTCTTCTCCTACCCACAGTATGGTGTAAGCAACTATGGCTTAAGGAGTTTTCCATTGAATATAAGAAGATGACTCATGTATTTTGGAAGAGCAAGGACATATGCTTTCTCTTCACTTATGCTTTAATGATGTAAGGCACGATCTTTCTATAAGGACCCTTGAAGGATTTATTCCAAAGATGCACCTAGAATTTATCAGCCACCATGAATTCATGAGGTGTACACTGTGTATTGTGTCACTATCTCTAATGATGTTGTTAGTGCTAGAGTATTTATTTGTTAACATGTTGGATGTGTTTTAAAAGTTTTTGGATTTTGTTCACTTCCATCTCTTGTGTGTGTAACTTTGAGCTAGATGGTGCGCGGTAGGATGCCTGAAGGTATTGTTGGCTAAAACCCAAGATATTTCTGAAATGGATTGTAATATTCCAAATTGGAATATTTTACACTAATTTGGATTTTTAGAAATTCCTTTAAATAATATTTGTTAAAATCATAAGTTAAATAATAATAAAGTCCAATTAGATTAATTGTTTATTTTCGAATATAGATTTTGAATATTACGAAGTTACACCATAAGGGTTTTCATCCTTCAATTCGATTACAAGGGTTTCCATCCTTGCAATCAATTACACACTTAAGGGATTTCATCCTTAAAAGTGGTTGTAAGCATAATGCTTGTACATGGTTTATATATTAAACTGCATAATTGAGTGATCTCTTTCTGATCAATCTGTTGAATATAAATAACTTTATCTCTTCCTATTCAAGTGACATGTCTTCTCCAAACATTGTGACCTTTCGTTAAATGAATGTTAATGACTAACTAATTAATTAAAAAATAATAAATACCTAATGACTGTTATTTAAGGACTGTTGTGTTAATGATTTAATGACTGTTGTTTAGGTGCATTTAATGACTATTTTTAATGATTGATGTTTAGGTGTATTTAATGAATGTTGTTTAGGTGCATTTAATGATTGATGTATTAAATGGTAGCACTTCTCCTTGACAGCAATTTCTTCATGTGAAATGGAAACATTTCTCCTTGAATTCAGCGATCTCCTTCTTGGGAATATTACATGGACTATGCCCTGTAGAAATATTCTCGGCATACTATATAAAGGGTAGATTGTAATTCTAGGATCCTAGGATGTGCATTGGTGTACTTGCGCAACAAATGGACAATTGTGCAGTTGAAAACTTCTCTTTTTCAGTATGTTTTCCCATTTGTCTAAGATTGAAATGTTATAAAACAATCCAATTGTGTATCCAATATCTCCCACATGGCATTCCAAAAGTGAGTGAAAAACCTCATGTTGCAATCAAACATGATTTCTGAATGTAGTCCAAAGTGAACCCAAACATGATTAAAGATTCAAAACACAATCCTTTGAATTATAGTGCTCTTCTTACATGCAAGCAAGATAGTAATTGTCAAATATCTATTCCCTTCAATGAACACAAAGTCATTATGGTGTTTCGTCATAGGTAGTATAGACATGAAATCGATGTTTATAGATTCCCAAGGCCTAGATGGAACTGAAAGAGGTATTTATAGCCTGTGCTTCCTCCTTTTGGGCTTGTGATATAGGAAGGATTCTAGAACTTGATGTGTCACTCTATGTCTCCTTGCATATGAGGTTAGTATAAGTGTATCTAAATTGTTGCCAATGTTTTGGTTAAGTCTAAGTGACATGTTGTCTTGGAGTAGTGTGCCTCGCGGATGAGTCTTGGAGTAGTGTTGTTAAACATGTATAAATTAAGAACCCTGTTCACCCTACACGATGGTAGTGAAGGCTCACATTAATGGTAAGTCTATTGAATAGATACATACCTAGTTAGAGAAGTCATGATTTCACGTGTCAAGTACTATTACGATTGTTTGGATAGGATGGTGGCTTAGGAAACATGCTTCCTTGTTGTGGTTGATCAACAAATGGAACTGCTACAAGTATGGCATCACTTCATATGGCTCGAGTTTTCTAGTTTGATCTAAGTGAATGATAGTCACCTTTCCTAAAATATATTGGTGCCATTGTTTGATTGATTGAAAGATGGCATGCAACTCTTTTTAAGAGGTGTAGTGGTGTTGAGCCTTATCGTTGAATGTTTGCAACTGATAGGAGATTGGATGTCCATGTTGAGTAAGTAGTGCATAGTTTGATGCATTGATTTCAATCTCAAAGTGGTTGACAATGTTAGTGATTGCCAAGACATGCATGACATAAAGGCATTTCTTGAGCTCCTCATTTGCACATCATTACATAATTGTTGAGTGGAATGCACTTTTGTTGCACATGATCTTGTTGAGAGACGTAGATATATGCGAAAATTCAAGGACAAATCTTTGGTAAAATTTAGAAAATCAAAGAAAATGTTGGATCTCTGTGAGATTGCTCAGAGTTGGTTTTTCTCTTAATCTGCATGGATGCTCGTGTGGTCAGTGATGTAGCCCAGGTATTATATGCATATTGCTCAATGTACACTTACCTAATTTAGATTGCACATGTGCCACCTACTCTAGATGCACCTCCAAAGAATTGATAAAAGGGAGAATGTCATCTAAGTAGATGATGAGTGAAGGGACTAAGTATGTCATTCGTTAAACACAATTATTATTAGTGTATTTGGTCAAACCAAAAGGCATAACTAACCATTCAGATAATCCCTCCTTTGGATTGAATGTGGTCTTTCAATCATCTTTGGGATGAACTAGAACTTGATACTAACTTGACTTCAAGTAGATCTTGGTGAAGTTTTGTGCACCCTCAAAGTTGGTCTAAATGGTTGTCAATACGAAATAGTAGATATTGATTCTTCATCATTGTCTTTTTGAGTGAATGATAGCTGAGGCAAATGTTTTATGAGCCATCTTTTTTTTGTGCGAGAAGTATCGAGCTACCACAAGGAGAAGAGATTGGCCTTATCTTGCCTTGATCAATAAGCTCTTGGATTTGAATTTCATTGATCTCCCAATTGGATTTGTGATACAGTGGACTATATGGAGGAGTGGTTCTGAGAACCAAATTGATTACATACTGTCTAATACCTTGGTTGTCCAAAATTCCTCTATTCCAACCTATTCCACTTGTCCATAGAAAACCTACAAACTTTTTACAAACAGTTAGCACTGCCACAAATTGCGGGTAGGTAGGGACCCAAAACCCACGATTAACAATCAGTAACTAACGATGGTTACTTGTTATTGTGGGTTTTAGCTCCTTACCTACCTGTGACCCGGGTAATGTGAAGACATAGGTAAAGTGAAAAAAAAACAAATGCCATGTGCTTCCATTGAATGAGAATCAGGATTTTGGCTCATTTTCGTTGCATCTGGGTATTGCATCATTTCCATCAAATTTTGGCAATCATTCTGTCGATCTACATGTAACTTGAGCTAGGTTTGTAGGGTTTGGAATTTTCAACTCAAGCTAGGTTAGTTTGCACTTTTTAGGGTTCATATTTGTAGTTGCCACCATTGTTTACACTTGGGGGGTTTGCAACACAAGTTTGTAGGGGTTGACTTTGTATTGCTACCATTTGCCGCTATTGTTTCAACTTTCAATCTCCAACAACATTCAGTAATCCATTTTCCTTGTTGTTGAGGCAGCGGAAACCAATAAATGTGTAGGTTTTAGACTCAAACTTCATAACTATTATAAAAAGGCATGATGGCATAGAATCAAAAGTAAATGCTCCACATTACATATGGCCAATAGTAAGGTCACTAGTAAACTTTTAGACTCACGAGCATAACAACATATCATAAGGGGATTGTACTCTTCTTTTTGTTTAAAATTAAACATTGTACTCTTATTTGCTAAAAAACTAATAGAAAACATACTTACGACTATGTTCTCTACATTCATTTCATTTTTTGTGTTTCAGTGTATTTTATGAATTTATATATTTTTTAAAGTAGCAATAAAACTGCCAAGCAATTACCATTTAATTGTTGAGTAATTATTGAGTGTTGAGTACAGGTCAAAAAATTTGGCTATCGGGTAATTACTAAGTACAAGTTTTAAAGTTGTGTCCACCTACTACTACTTCTCTAAATCTTGGCATCACTACCATGATGCATCCCCTGCATGACATGAAAAATCAAATTAAAATCTTTTTGAAGGGCCCCAAAAACCTAATAGTAGGGGTACTTTCAATGGTATATTTTTAAAGCTCTAGCATATAAAGTCTCTGTATATCATTTTCCAAAAGGGTTTGTAGCTTCAAAGTTTTTAATGTTTAATGGAAAATAAAATCCTTCTCATGACACTAGAGCTTTTTGTGCTTCTTGTTTAGATTTTGCCCATACTAAAAAAGTATTGGCTTAAGATATTTCCAAGAAGTTTGAAGGATTATGACCTTGATTGGTTCTATGGTTTAGCATGTAGTTCTTTGCTTTACCATGTTGATTCAACATCTTAGTCAACTTTGAAATACACATTGCTGTGAAAGTTACATTTGCTAAATTGGCTCCAATCAAGGAAGGAATAAATAAACTATTAGTGAATATGTGCTTAGATTTAAGACTATTGTTATGAAGATGACATATGAACCATCAAATAGTGAGCTCCAAAGCATATTTTCAAATAGCTCATTTCCAATCGTTAAGGACAAAGTTGTCTTTAACACTTATGAATTTTGTTATGTTGTTATAGAATTTGAAATTAAAAAAATTGATGTAAAGACGTGTACGTATGGATCAAATTCTTCTATTGACAATGATTTAAAATTTACAAACAAGAAATCTTTAGGATTAGAAGCAATACGAGTGGATTTCAAACTTAGTACAATATCTATAAAGTGTTGGAATATTGTCATTGATGTCAAAGGCATTATAATTAAGGTAACAAAATTTAATGGAATTGTCTATGGAAATGTCAATGGAAATTGTGAATTATCAGTGGAATTGTCAATGGAAATGTCAAAATGTCGATGTAAATGTCAACAAACACATCATGAAGAGTAAAATTAGTAATTATTGCCCATGATCCATGCGAGAATATCTCAATAGAATATTATTAGAATTGTTATTTTTAATTAAGAATTTAATATTATTACAAATTGCATGCTACAGCTGTTATTTCAATGATAAGTTTTACCTCAATACCCATTTTTAAAAATATACTATGCAAAAAGCAAAATAACTAGCAAAAAAAGGCTTTGAAAATGAAAGGTAACATGCTTAAATGAGTGGACCCAGTACTCAAACTAGTAGGAACCTGAAACAAGATAATGCAATTTCTTGAAAAACACACACCCATAAAAAAAAACCAATTGAAATGGCAACTGGACAAAAAGTTTTCAAAGGGGAAAAGGAAATTCTGAATTCAACATCACATTTCTAGTAGAGAAAATTGTGTGCATACAAACAAGAAACCATAATCCAAGTAGAGGACAGGAAAAAGGGTGAGATTGTAGAGCAATCATGAGGAGAATAGTAGCATAATAATTTTGTTTTTAATTCTGATTTTAATAATTGCACAACATCATTTGACATAGATTCTTTGCAGGGATCTATTCATTTCCTTCCGTAGAGCAACAAGACAAAAGCCTTTGCGTATCATATTTTATAGGTAATAATATTGACTCATATTTTACAAGGAATAATATTGACTAGTTTTATGAGGTGAAATTTAATTATGCATTTCTTATGTTTCTTGGCTACCAAATCTATATAATTATAAATTAGAGATGGCATGAGCCAGGGTCAATTTTACCAAGTTCTACTTTATGAATTGGATGCCATTCACAGGGTCAATTTTATAAAAGGTCGATCACTTTCTATAACGTGCAATTGTGATTGACATGGCCCATTATCTTAATGCCACAAATTAAACATTTCCCTGATGGTACTTACAGGGCTATGCATCACTTGAACCAAACTCCCAACCTCCAGTGACTTTTGTTGTTGTTCAAAAGTGACACCATACAAGGCTCTTTGCAAACAACCATCAAGATAGGAATTCCATAGACAGGAGCAGAAACACACTACCAGGTAGGGAGATTATTGATGATATTCTTAGTCAATTGTGTATGCTACTTCAGAATCTTAATTATGTATGCAAACAATGCAAGGTGCACATGATCCGTATCTATAGGTATGTTTTTGAAGTTGTCTTAAAGTTCTAGGTTCATACGATTGGAGGCTATTTTTGATACATGTTTTCTTGGTCTGGGAGTTCCTCCAGCATACTATGCTCATCTGGTTGCTTTTCAAGCTTGATTTTATATGGACCCAGATACATCAGATAATAGCTCCTTGTCAAGTGACCTTCCTGGTGGTCGTGCGACTCTTGGTGGCTCAGGTTCTCGTAGCACTTCGATACCAACTAGAGCAATTGTTCGTCCATTGCCAGATTTGAAGGAAAATGTTAAGAAAGTGATGTTCTATTGTTGAATATAAATTTTCATAACACTTTTCTGTATTTAGATATTATGCCCGAATGATCTAAAATTTTAAAAGCTTACAACATTCAATTACTAGATTATAAATGTTAACAAAGTGATGTTCTATTTGTCCATTTGCGTGCCCCTGGAATGGAATTTGTATGCCTTCAAAACAATATCTTTCCTTTCATGACATTTGACATCTATGTTCTTTTGTGCATGCATTGGGCATGCAATTTGACAAATAGATCATTCATGAAACTTTGCAATTCTAGCTTTAGTGATATTGCAACTTGACAAACACATCCCCTGTGTTGATCCAGTTGAGATGTGATATTATGGCATGGTGCGCTGATTAACTACATGATTTGCTGTTGTCAAAGAAAAGTTTAGATGACTTCGAATTATGTAAATTAATAAACATGGGAAAACAGTAAAGAAAAGGTTCATTATCTATTTTGCATGATGGAAAACATTAAATAAAAATTCTTATTTTTTAAGATAAAGGAAGGCAACGGTAAATTTTGGCAGTTTGGAAAAAAATCATTTTCTATGCCTTCACTAATAAAATTATATTATTTTTTTATACAATGAAATATATTGCTAGATAGAATATATTCTTAAAATCATTTTTTAAGAATCATTTAATTATGCAATAAAGTTGATGGTGTCTTAGTTAAATTGATTTATTGACTATCAATTGGTATATACAACCAAATCATCACAACCATGTAATTAGATTACACTCAAGTTTTTGAAATATGAAGAGAAATTTAAAATCTCGCAATACTTTAATGTTTAGTTGTAAAAGTATTCTTCAACTATATTTTTTAGATATAGATGCTCTATATTAAGTCATTTATTTACAAAATGTGTATAACAAATTTCAATTATATTCTATCTCACAGGGGCTTGGTGGATGGTGCCCTTATTTTGTTTTTTTTTTTGCAGAAAAATGTTTTACAACATTTATAACCGCATCAATAATAAATAAAAATAATAAATTTAAAAGGAATAAAAATTATTCCATTAAAAATATATAACCCTAATATTTAGATAGATTAAGTGTTCCTCCCACCTATTAACACATACCCATTTCGTTACTAGGTGGAAGTTCCTTCTAAACAGGGGGTGTCTATTACCAGTCAGACCGATAGTAGATCGATGGGCGATTCAGGCTTGCTATCAGAGGGGGTGTTAGACCTGCATAAAGGCTTCTTCATCCCACGTCAGGCACAAATAGAAGGTGGGAGGTTTGACTGCATGTCTTGTGAAAGCCTATGACATTGGTAGTAAACGAGACAATCCCACAACTCAGGCAAGCCAAACATAAGCTATCCCAATAGCAGTCTCTAATAACAGTCCCTAGGATTTGATTCCTTCCCTCCTATCTTGTACTGTCATGGTTTTAGGCTGCCCTGATGTTTATGCAAAATGAGGCTTCGAGCAAATATGGGTTTATGTTGATTGCAAGAACATCGAGAAACCTTTCCACGATTGTGGGGAGTTTTGCAACTCTCAACTTCATTCAACGATTATTCCCTCCTTGGTTTGTTGGTCCAAATTTGCAAAGCCTCCCCTAGATGGAACATTTGAAGATGGTGGTTCCAACTTGGTGTAATCATATAAAATGTTAAATTTGGTAGTTTGAGTGTGGCTTATGACACCCAATCCATAGGTCCCTCTTGCATGCTCTCATGACCCTTCTAGGCATCTTTTCACTGATTCTCAATCATCCATAGGGTTTTGAGACCTCATTCCAGCTCAACCAGGGCCATTTTTCCATGCTTATTCCATTCCCCCCAAGTATAGTACCCTCAAGACAATAGCGCCCAAATTGGACTATAGTGTTAGACCCTAGGGTGTCCCCTTTCCAATGCTCCTGTCCAATCACATTTTGAGCATAGGTGACCATTTTTCGTCGATTCTACTTCTTCATTATGTCGACCTAGCACGATTGCATTTAACCTATGACCAATAGATCTCTATAAAAGCTCATTTAAAGTTTATTTAGAAGGGTTGGTAATTATTTTCAAAAGCAAGTAAGAATACAAGCAAGACCACTAAGTCAATTTTCTCTATTTTCTGTATACATCCAACCAATACAACCACAAGCTCATTCAAACCCTCACACCAGTCCTTAGCCACCTCAAGCACACTTAATTTAGCATTTTTGCATTTGCATAACACTATTTCACAAAGCACATCAAGTGGGAGAACTACATATGGCTTGATCCCTCTTTGAAGTATTGGTATGTAGGCAGCGTGCCCACACAAGGGGTGTGAATATCTATTCAGTGCATTTTACACATACTAACTCCCCCTTCTTTCTCAAAGTTTTCATTCAAGTTCTAACACAAGGAAGATCTAGGGTTGGAGATTAAATCAACTCTACAAGGAGCTTCATCGATAGTCAAGACTTAAAATTTCATGGGCAAACTAATATAGGGATGGTGGACAAAACCTAGAAAACTTAGATCTTTGTGACCAATTTAGACAACATCGGTAGGACTTGGACTATAGCATCGAACCTCGAAGTGTCATATTTTGATGTTTCTATCTTTTCATTGAAGGATTGCGATAATATCCCAGTGTTGCATAACCATTACCAGCTTTTGTCTCAGTCATCTGAATCATGTTTAATCTAAGTTACATTTCTCTTAACTTATTATTTTTTTTAGAAAGGTTTAAATTATAATCAAATTATACAAATCAATAGCTTAATTATTGTAATATTATTTATTGATTTAATTAGCTTAAAATTTTAACTAAATTAAGAATAATACTCCAATATTCTCAAAACTATTAAATCATTTGGTAAATCTGACTTTGTTTGTGCATAAAACCCCTAGAAACCCTAGGGTAAATTCCTTGTTGATTTTTACAATTTTTTTTAAATTTTTTACTTGTCTATTTAAATCAGAAATTCAATTTAATTTTTAAAATTTCATAGTAATTTTTTTCTTTTTAATTTCTCAAAAACCCTAGTTGCATATACTAGGTCCCTTCAAATCACAAATTTTTCAATAATTTTTTACTTGCATATTTAATCATAAATTCACTTCAAATTTTAAAATTCCATAGTAAATTTTGAAAATATCAATTTTCAAAACCCTAGCTACATATACTAGGTCCCATTGCTTTTGAGGTATCACCTTACATGTTTGTGAGCTTTGTATCCTTTTTATGCACTTTCTAGATTGTTGTTTTTAGGACTTTACATCTCCTATATTCAACACTTTCCTTCTATAACACCTTGCTTATTACAAAAAATTCAATCAATTTTCAAATTATTTTCCTACCTTAATAATGGCCCAATACACTGGTTTTGATGAAACTGATAAGAGGGAACTCCAAGACCTTTTAACTAAACACCCTAACATGCAAGATGACATGATTAAAATACTACAAAAGAAATAACAAAAAGTGAACAATGGTCAATCTTCTCAAACCACTAGGCATCCAATTGTAAATGACATTACAAGGACAACTATGTCTCAACAACTCTCTATAACAGTCCAACCTTTCTTTGAGGCACCACCAGTTACAGCTAGTACATCTTTGTCTCCCAATGTGGCAGCCCTTGTGCAAGAGATAAAATCTCTTCAATCCAAGGTGCTACATCTTGAGCAAGGTGTTTCTAGACCTACACAGGACTTGAATTTTTTTGCTCTATTCCATACACCATTGGCACATCATATTGCTTCTACACCTTTGTCACCAGGTTTTGTTCAACCCAAACTCACTCTATATGATGACAAGGGTGATCCAAAGACATATTTAAGAGCTTTTCATGTCGTATGTTTAAACTATGTGCCAAATGACTGGCTACTTACCAAGTTATTTCTACGAAGTCTAAATGATTATGCTTTACAATAGTTTTATAGTCTACCAAATCAATCGGTTAACGCATTCAATCATTTTGCTGACATGTTCCTAGCTCATTTCAACATTAATATTGGTGATAGGTTTCTTATGCTAAAGTTGCACAACAAAAATAAAAGACAAATGAGCATCTCACAGATTATGTTATTTGATATAAGACTATCCTGGCTAAGATGACTAGCCCCATGGCTTATCAAGAGTTACAAGATATATTCAAACAAAGTCTTCTACCAGCTTTGCATGAATCAATAATGTTCAAAGGGTTCTCTTATTTCACTGAACTGTGTCACACACTAAAGGAAAGAGAAGTCAAACTAATCTCAATGGGCAAACTCAAGTACACAAGTCTATCATAAACAACAAACAAGAGTAACAACAAAGTCCCATACAAAATAAAGGTCAATAATAGCAAGAGTCAAAATCAACTAACAGTTAATGCGGCTTCAGAGCCCCCTTAGTGAGTAGTTTTATCAACACCTCCTTGATGAACTTTTACCAATCTCCCAGTTTCTCCAGCTATAATTTTACAACAGTTACTAGAATGTAATATCATATCTCTCCCTCCTATTGGGAAGTTGACCCAACAAAGCCTCTTCCAAGGGGATATGATCATAATGAATTTTGTGATTTTTACATGGCACTAGGCCCTACAACAAATAGATGCATCAGTTTGAAACATAAAATACAAAACTTGATAAATGACAACATTATTGATCTTGGTACTCCAGTTGAACCTCCTCAAGTAAAGCAAACACATGATAAAGCTTTAAAAATCTTCTCAGAGCTTTTTCTATAACATTCAAAATAAGAGACATGAGGGTTCACCATGCATAGCATGCACATCCACCACCAAATACATACAAGGCACCTTTAGTTGAGACACATCCTTTGAGTAACATGATTGGTGTGTATAATTTCAGAGTTCCAGCTAGACCTTCCATCTCCTTCTCAGAGTAAGAGATAGTCGAGGATGATTCAATTATCATGCACTTTTTATCAGAGCTTACATTCATAATCATCTTATTTATAATGTTTTCATACACAATGGATCTAGTGTCAACATGTGCACTATGACATTACTGCAATATTTGGGATATTCAAAGTAGGGTATTCCCTCGATGGACATAGTTATCAGTGGATTCAGTAGGCACATATAGAGTTCATTGGGTGAAATTGTACTTCTACATTTTGGAACTACACATGTGGCCACACCATTTAACATTGTGCTTAGTGCATGAGTTTTTGATATGTTACTTGGTCAACCATGGATTCACAAACTTTGAGCAGTGCCTTCTATAGTTCAAAGATGATTGAAATTCACTCACTCTAATCAAGTTTTTATAGTTGGTGGAGTTCAATATGAGTTACCACTCCCCACTTTAGAGCCATCTACTATTTTGCAGTCACCAGTTTCAATTCCACCACCAATTTCAGTTTTTCCACTAGTTTCAGTGCTTCCTCCAATTCAGAGTGAGACACAATTGAAGCATCCATCCCCAGCACAGAAAGTTCATACATTTTCACAGAGGTCTCTTTTAGATCAACCAGAATTTCAAAATTCTAGATAGCTTCCAGCTATAGTGTTCACATCTAGGGCAGTATCATTGAGGTCTCATGCCTCTAGACATAGAGCACATGTTCAAAGAGTTTATTCTAATATAAGATGGGTCCCTAAAAGCCCTACAATTGCATCCACTTCTCAGAGTTATAGGGGGACGCCACAGTTGGTTTCCACTACAAAGATTTCAGAGCATTTACAGTATACATAGCTTTTAGAGCCACAGTCTCAACCCTTCCATCGTGCTTCATGATCACACACGATCCCTCTCATTGATACAAGACATCACAATAGGGAGTCTCTCACGAGACTCATCGGTTAGTATCATCTCTCTTCAGCTCACACGATCACACACGATCCTTCTCATGAGACTCTTCACGTCTTCTCCAGTCAAGCCTTCTCAATCCATTTCGATTTTTTTGCTTGTAAGCAATTACTTCACCCGATGTACTTTTTATGCATTTATTTCTGTTTATAGTTAATTATAGATTAAAACAACTTTAGTTTGTAGTTATCTCTGTTTGTAGCTAATTTCATCATTTATAAAATTTTATAAACCCTAAACAAAAACAGTCCACATAAAACCGTAACAGACGCAACCGAACAACCCTAACACCAATCAGACAAATTTTCTAACCCTAACCAAACTAATTCCGAACCCTAATCGATCATAAGCTTAAACCCTAATCACTAGCTGTAACCAGGAAAATCCCCACACCCTAAAGCTCCATAACCCTAAACTCTAGCTAGAGCAAACCCTAGAAACTAACAAAAAAAATTTATTAAGAGAAAATATGGAGGTTGGTCGGTAGAGCCTGGAGGAAAGGAAAGAACCCTGAACCTTGCTATTCTGGTTGTATTTATGTGTTGTGGGTATGTAAAAGGTAAAGTTTGTTTTTATTGGGGTGCTCAGACCGCACAGCTGCTTAGTTTTGCAGTGCTGGCAATGGGCTGCCCTACATTTACATTTCCTTCTGTTTTTAAGATACTCCCTTTTTTCGTTTTAATATATGTTTTCACCATACTAGTATTCTGTTCTGTCTGGGGTATTTCCTGAAATAATGAAATGAAGGCAATTGATATATTTATGCAATTTAGTTCGTTTTTTTGCTTTGGTTAACTCCCTTTTTTCGTTTTAATATATGTTTTCACCATACTAGTATTCTGTTCTGTCTGGGGTATTTCCTGATGTAATTTAGTTCGTTTTTATTGCTTTGGTTATCAGTAATTGTTTTAAGATCTGTGGATTTTAAGATATGTGGGTTTCTTTTACCCAAGTGTGCATCTAACCATATTTGGGCTACATCACTTGCACTGGAAATGTATCTGCACGCATGAAAAAACTCTAGAAAAACTTAATGCACCTTAGTGCCCTACTGCACTGGGTGCCTTTCCCTTTATTTCGCACAGTACCTAGTGCTGTGTACATGAATCTTGCTTACACCTTTACTGGCACACCCAGACAACCTTGCTTTTATCTTCTATTAAATCCTGAGGGGATCTCAATTTTGTTTAATATTTGAAGCAAAGAAGATACAGTATATTTGTGGGAAAGAAGTTCATAAATTTTGCCTTCGATTTAAGGTAGGAAGCTAATTGTTGGCTATCTGGTTTTGGAAAGGCACTGATAAAAATAGGAACGTCAGTATAGCAATATCCAAGTCAAGTGGATTGATGGCCTGTAAAATGCTTTCTCCGATGACTAACTTCAAATATCAAAAACAGGATCATTTTTCATGTCTTCTAAAAAAATCCTTTTATTCTCGTCTTTTCTAAACATTAATATAAAAATTGGAAACTGATAAACTTTTTATCCTATTACTAGTCTACTGTCTCTTACAATCAATCTTTCCAAATCATATAAAAACATATCCAAAACATGGGAGCAAACTTACAATCACAGAGCAAACATTAATATAACACCAGTCAAGAGGAAAATTGTGATGGCTAAAGGCCAACAAATAAAGCTGGAACAGAGAGAAGATATCTTCTTTCTAACTAAGAGAAGGAAGGTGAATCCTTCAGACCTATATAGGATTAGAGAAGACCCTTATAGTTTTTTGGAAGCAACAAGAGGGTAATCAAGGAAATGTTTATTAGTTTTAATCAAGTAGTGCAAAGGCAGCTAGAGGTGAGTACCATCTAGGTCTCCAAAGAGATAGTAGATAATTTACAGGTGATAGCTAGGAAGCTATTTGATACCATTGGTTCAACAAGGTTGGCAAAGGCCACCTCCCAACCCAAATGGGGATACATTCTTCAACTGTTTAACAAAATAAAAGATATTGATGGAAAATTGCATTTTATAAGCCAAGCAACAAGAAATAAGGCTTATGCCCACCTCAATTTAATGACAACATCCGAAGTTGCTTGGGCACAAAATTATATTTCTGCAAAAAGGGATAGTGTACTTGAATGGCATCAAGAGATGCGGGCTCTGGTCCAACAATTTGAAAACCAGGAAAGGGAAACTATCTCTATCTTGATTGACGTAAGAGTCATTCAAGTAGGCACTCCACAGGAGCAATTGGTGCCTAGGCCCATTTTTGAGAATCTTCTACAAGTAGCATTGCACAACTTCAGAGCGGAGATCGAAGGGACAACTTACAAAGCTAGTGATGAGGTAATGCAATTGGTCAATTTTGCAAGAGATAAAATTATAGGGACTGAGTCACTGCACGCTGAGGTTAGCGCTGTATTGGGTATACACAAGAAACTAATGGACAAGCTTCCTCAATTATTCAAAAGAGCTTTGCTTGATTTTGAGACCATTGACATGGACTTCCAAGCAAGTCATGCACTTTACCTTCAAAAGAAAGCAACTAAGCAAGCAACTACCGCTGCAGGGTCATGCTAACCCCACTTCAAAGTACTCAGCTTCCCAAGTACACATTGGTGCATAATCAGACTAGGCCAGCTTATGTCCCACTTCCAGCAGCTACTTCGGGCTCATCTCCAGTTCCATCCACATCAACTTATATATTGGCTTTATCATAGTGTAAATTCTTCCAGTGGTGCCACATCAACACCATCTAATTATATATATGTACTTACATGGTCTAGTCGAGATGGAACTGTTAGTTTGAAATTTATTTAGCATGTATATATTGTATTTTTAGATGATGAATTCTATTATAAGCGAACAATGTTGTACATGCATGCTTTGCATGAGATTAGCATACAGTGCTATTTTCGGACTTGTATTTTTAGATTTCACTTGAGAGATGGGGCCTTCCCCATCCTAAGCTTATTAAGCTTATTTATACTTGTATCCTCTTATTCCAAATGGAGGAGAATTTTGACTGTTAAGATTAATAGAAAATTCTGAGAAGTTTTGTTAATTTAGTCTTGATGTGCAATATTTGATTCTTCTCTAACTTTGTGGATTGTGTTAGACGTGCTATCATTCGGGTATCTTAGTTTCTTAGTTGTGCATGAGTTTTTATTTCAATACGATTATTCATTTTATGCCATTGTAGATTTGAATGCCTTTTGTATAACAATCATAATACCCCTTTGTGGATGTGCTAACACAATCTAACACACACGGCAACCTTTGATTGAATATGCTTAAGTTTACTGTATTCTCATTCCTTTGACACCTGACTGTGTCCAATTGTTAATCTGCTATAGTAACTTGCAGTGGATATTGGTTTTTTATTACTTGTCCAACCTTGAGTTCAAGCACTGGTCTAGATGGGTTTCATCTTGTGTGGTTCACAGACCTCATTTTCTGCCCTTCCTTTCCCTCTTTTTTGAGTTTCTTTTGAAAGTTGTGTCCACCTTAGTTAGAACTATCATCCTTCCACCCATTTCAAGTACATCTAGGTTCATCCATAGCTGACCCATCCGTAGTAAACATTTTGCTTCGCTCATCGCCATTCCACCACCAAGTTGTTTATAAAACCTAATACCCACAACTTGTGCCTTGGAGTGGATAATTTTCACTAATCCTTAAATGTTAGAGGCTACCTTGTAATGTTATTGGGATGTGCATAAAACCCATATCAACAATAACCTATATTAAAATTCTCATAATTGACGAGGTTAGCAATATTTGTGTCATGACAAAGATGAAAATTCTAGTTCAAGTGCGTCCCGTTCTGGAACAAGAATGGCATGGGTGATTCATTTCCCTATTGAAAAACAGCCACTTCCAACAGGTTAAAATTATTTTCAAGTGATTTTCCCCCCTCTTTTATGTGGAAAAATGTTAGAATCTTCTTGAAATTTATGATTTTGAAATGAGCTCCATGGTTTTCTATGTATATGGTTAGCCATACTTGTCTAAGCAATAGCTTGATATGGTAACTGGGGAAGTAGTCAAGTTCAACTAAAGTACATCTAGAATTTTGTAATAAATTGGAAAGGGTGGTTGTTTGTAGAAAGCAATTTGGGCCTGCTTTGAATAGGAATTTGTCTTTCATTTGCTATAGGTGACATTTTCTCATCAGTGTTTGATACTAGTGAAAGCCTTAAAAGACCCATCAAACTTTGCGAGTTTGTCTGCACCTGAGATTTTAGTTTGCTAAGATAAATAAAAAACAAAAAATTCCTCATGAGCTGCAGTTTTGACAATGTCTTAACAGCCCATGGCTGAAAGTTCATTTTTGAATAGTAGAGTTTATCAGAAGGTAGGTTTTAACTAAAATTAAAGGCAAAGGAAAGCATAAAAGAGCCTATTTTAATTGCATTCATCTACCTCCCTTGATATCATTATTAACAATTTTAATTGCTTCTTTGACCAAAGCACCGATACTATCAAAGCTCATTTGAAATTTCTCCAGCAGGGTATTTAATTAAGGTGTCTTCCCTCCTCAATTTTGCCATAATTCTCAGATTAGTTGCTCAGTTCCCAACTCTATTGCCTTTTCTGTAAATATGCTGAATGATATCTTTGAAAGAATCCCATATCTAGTTTCCTGCTTTTTTGCCATGATGCCCAAATTAGTTGCACAATTATCAGCGCTATTGTGTCGGGGAATCCAAGAACAAACACACATGTTCTGATCCCACTTGTTAGGATCTTGCTCCTCAGAAAGAGCACAATATGATTACCAAATACAAGCAATTAAACATGCAGAATTATCTAGAAGTACAAGTAACTAGAATTCACAAATAGCACAGAATATGAGAGACAATACACTATCTTGTATTAATACTTGTACAGAAAAGAATACAATAAAGAGACGCCACACTCTTCCACCTTACAGAGGTTTGCCACACCTCAAGTGTACAATAATTCTTCTTCAAAAGTTCACTCTCTTACCAAAAATGGTCCCAACACACAACTCACACACAGAATTGGTGTTCACCTCTCCAACCAGTCAGTAATAACCCTGCCAGTACCAAGCACTCTAAAATACTTCAAGTAGATCTCCCATGAACTTGCAACCTGCAATTCAACAGACCATACTTACACATGTAGATCTCCTATGAGCTTGCAACAACCTGCAACTCAATGATCTTACAATGGAAGGATCTTCCTTGCCTTCTTTCTTAGCTCATAATTACAATACATGCCAATGGGTCTATAAATAGATCCCAGACTTAAACAATAACTTAGACTCTTAGTTTACTAATAATAGACATGCAGCTCAAGACTCAAAATAGCCTTTACATGCAAACACTCAGTTCAACAAACTAACTGTTCGTGCAACGAACAGTTCTGGAACACACAGGCGACCGACGTCGGTCTCTGTCTAACTGGTGCTAATCGACGTCGGCCGACTCTCTGTCGATGCCGGTTGCCTTCTGCATTCATCATGACCGACGTTGGTCATACTGCCGATATCGATACTTCTGGAACTTCAGCAACCTCCTCTTCGTCTGCATAGTTGAAGCTTCTAGCTCCACAACTTAACAATCTCTCACTTGGAGATAAACAGCTGCAACTGTACCTGTACCTGTACACCATCTAATTTGTTCTCTTGGCTTTGTATCCCTCTTCAAGATCACCTTTGAAGACCAACCACCACAAATCCTGTGGTGCAACCCCTGTCATTCAAATCACCTGTCACATCCATATCTACAAACCCATGTAGAAAATAACTTGGCCCTGCATAGCATGTGCACCTGCTGCTGGTCCCTCTAAGAATCCACTGAACTGTCCTTCAATGCTTCTTTCTCGTATTGGCTCCAAACTTGTGACAATTCTCACTGCTTGGAAAAACTCAAGTCTAGTACATACCATGCACTTAACCTCATTATGTGAATCAAGACACTGTTCTGTGAGTTGTCCAACCATCGACGTACTAACCGGTCTCACACAATCATCCTGAAACAAAGTCAACCTGTGACCTTCCATGTCCCTAGAACGCACTCATGCCAAAGAATCTTGCTGCTCCCAGATTCCTCATGACACACCTCTGAACTAGCTTTACTTTAGTTCAGCAACTCCCTGTATATGTAACCCTGCAACAAACACATCATACAGTAATAGGATAATGTAGCTAATATTATCCAACCTGGTAAAGAGAAACACAATGATCAAACCTTCATTGCCCTGCAGCTTACTCAAGACTATATACCCTGGCCTTTTGTCTCACGTGTCCATTTTCGCTCTTCTTTATCCTGAACATCCATTCGTCTCTCAGTGCTTTTTTTCAGCTGGCAACTCCACCCAAAACTCCCGTTTGATTCTTCTCCAAGGAATCACATCCTTCATCCATGCCAAGCTCCCACTGTTTTCTGAATCTACCTGCTCTGCTTCTTTAACAACTTCCTGATTCTTTACCATAAGTGAGCAACAAGTAGTGTAAAGAAGAAAAATGATGAATTTGAGGCTTACATACCCTTTAAGTCCTCCATATGGGCGCTTGAGACTCCTTGACAGCTTGTTGTCCACCCAAAATCTATCTCAGTGACCGATGCCAGTCACATCTCAGTCTGCACCCGACCGATGTCGGTTTTCTGCGATTGCCCCATCGCCGACGTTGGTTCCCCATCGCCGACGCCGGTGTTTATCTGCCCCTGAGTCACTGATGTCGGGCTGCACATAGCCGACATCGGTCCCTGTCTGGACGTCGACGTCGGTTTTCTAACCGACCTCGGTCTCTGTGTTTTGCTTGTGAGAACTGACTTCTACCCGCGAGCTCCTTTTGGATCAAACCCTTGTCTAAATCAACCTTGCTCTGCTCAGAATTCTTCTGCCCCTTGTGCTGAACTCTGTCCGTCACCTTCTCTTTGAAAACCAAGGCTTTCCTGCTCTTGTCACGAACATCGGATTCTTCAAGAAACGTTACCTTCTTCTTCTGCATACAAAAATTTCGATCTATGCTCTTCAAATCCGAAAGCATACCCTTTGACTCAAGAACATGCATCTCCTTCTTATTCATGTGACCAAGCCTATTAAGCCACATCTTCGAATCTACCGCTGAAGTAGATAATCCAAAAAGAGAATCAGTAATACAAGTAGATACATAAAGCGTACCTACTTTCTTACCTCTTGCTACAACAAGTGCACCCTTGGTAACCTTCCAAGAGTCCGCTGTGAGAGTTACTGTGCAACCCTCATCACCCAAACTTCTTACAGAAATCAAATTTCGCTCCAGAACTGGGACATGCATGACCTCCTTCAACACCCATGTGTTACTGTCTGCAATTTCAGCGTCACTTTTCTTTTGCCAACCATCTGACAAGGCTTACCATCCCTTAAAAAAAAAATTCCAAAGTCTCCCTGGACATACTCATGAAAAAATTCTCTATTTGGGGATGCATGAAAAGAGGCACCAGAATCTAAAACCCAAGATTCTATTTTATCCAAAAAACATATCAGAGCAACCTGTGCAACATAATCTGCAACATCTGTTTCTTCTTCATGTCCTTCATGCTGATCTTCAAACGACCTGCAATCTCTCTTTAAGTGCCCTTGCTTTTCACATTTTCAGCAGGTTATTCTGCCATACCTGAACTTGGATCTCTTGCCTATCTTTGACCGTGATCTCCCACGCTCGATCTTCTCTCTTTGCCTTCCCCTGCTTTTCACACTCAAAGCATTTCCTGATGATTCACCTGTGTTTTTCTTGCGAATCTCTTCATTCAAGATCAGACTCACAATATCATCCACTTTTAAGATTTTTGAAGCAGACACAGTATTAGAAACTGCCATTACCAAACTCTCAACTTTCAGGTAATAAACATAAGATTAAGAGAGCCTTAATTTCATCATCAAAAACAATATTGACTGAATTTAACTGGTTTACCAAACCATGGAAATCATTAAGATGACTATGAACAGATCCACCTTCCAACATTTGCAAATTAAATAATTGCTTCATAAGAAATACCTTATTCGAAGCTGAGAGTTTTTCATATAAATTTGCCAAAGATTCCATCAACTCTACCGTTGTCTTAGCGTGTGATAAGTTGAAAATCACAGACGATGCAAGACTCAATCTTATAAATCCCAGAGCCTTCCGATCAAGAACTTCTCATTCTTCATCCTTCATATCTCGGAGCTTGCAATCAACCCCACTCAACGGTAAGTACAAATCTTTCTGATACAAATAATCTTCAATCTGCATCCTCCATAATTGATAGTTCTTGCCATTAAACTTCTCCATTCGTAACTTACTGTCCTCTGCCATTGCTCTACTCCCACTCAAACAGAAATCCCTGTGAGTAACCTGTAATCAACACACACTAACCAGATCTAATCCAACCTGTTAGTATCCTAACCAAAAGCTCTGATATCAGTTGTTGGGAAATTCAAGAACAAACACACATGTTCTGATCCCACTTGTTAGGATCTTGCTCCTCAGAAAGAGCACAATATGATTACCAAATACAAGCAATTAAACATGCGGAATTATCCAGAAGTACAAGTAACTAGAATTCACAAATAGCACAGAATATGAGAGACAATACACTATTTTGTATTAATACTCGTGCAGAAAAGAATACAATAAAGACACGCCACACTCTTCCACTTTACAAAGGCTTGCCACACCTCAAGTGTACAGTAATTCTTCTTCAAAAGTTCACTCTCCTACCAAAAACAGTCCCAACACACAACTCACACACAGAATTGGTGTTCACCTCTCCAACTAGTCAGTAATAACCCTGCCAGTACCAAGCACTCTAAAGTACTTCAAGTAGATCTCCCATGAACCTGCAACCTGCAATTCAACAGACCATACTTACACATGTAGATCTCCTATGAGCTTGCAACAACCTGCAACTCAATGATCTTACAATGGAAGGATCTTCCTTGCCTTCCTTCTTAGCTCCTAATTACAATACATGCCAATGGGTATATAAATAGATCCCAGACTTAAACAATAACTTAGACTCTTAGTTTACTAATAATAGACACGCAGCTCAAGACTCGAAATAGCCTTTACATGCAAACACTTAGTTCAACAAACTAACTGTTCGTGCAACAAACAGTTTTGGAACACACAGGCGATCGACGTCGTCTCTGTCTAACTGGTACTGACCGACGTCGGCCGACTCCCTGCCGATGCCGGTTGCCCTCTGCATTCATCATGACCGACGTCGGTCATACTGCCGACGCCGGTACTTCTGGAACTTCAGCAACATCCTCTTCGTCTGCATAGTTGAAGCTTTTAGCTCCACAACCTAACATATTGCCTCTTCTGGAAACATGCTGAATGAATATATCCTAAAAAAATCCCATATTATCAAACAACAATCCAATTTCCTTTTTTAATCACATTAATTATAAGCACAGATATTCCTTTACATATAATATTGTCCAATTTGTGTTCTTTGGCTAGAGCTAAGCTCTGATAAAGATCCTCTAATCCTGCAAAATTATTTAATTTCTTCCCAAGAATTCTAGCATAGGCAACAATTACCTGCCCTGTGCATTTCTACACACACCTCCTTCCCTGCGAATCCAGGGATTTTTTTGGCAGCACGATTGAAACTATTGAAATAGTTGTCCCCTTTTACAAATTAGCAAAGGTTGATCATTTTCTGCAGAAATCATCTGAGCCTACTTTATAAATCTTTTTTCCTTCCCATTATCTATAGACATGTTTTCATCAGTCTTCGCTGCTAGTGAAAGACATTGAGAAAGATAAAACTTCCTCCAGATGACACAAACTAGTTGATTAAACCTTGCAAGTCTGACCTATCAAGACTTACAAGTTTATCAACACCCACCATGGTCCATAGTTATCAACTAAATTTCCTCATCTTTGACTGGATAATCCTTTATCTGTGCAATCAGTCAACATTATATTTTAATAATTATGTAAACATGCTGAATGGAGATTGCCCTAGGCCGAGCGCTATCTTCTGAAAGCAATGGAGTGGCGTGGTATACCACGGGAGAGGTTAAATGTGGCACTTCACTTCAACTTGGTGTGATGGGCCAACATTCAGTTGGGCTTCTCGGACAACTGCTTAGTTTTAAAGTGTTTGCTAGGGACTTCCCTACATTTACATTTCATTCTTTTTTTAAGATGCACCCTTTTTAAATTCTCCTTGCTTCTGCTGATGGTATTCTGTCCAAGCGGTATGCCTTGAAGGAACGCAAAGCCAATGAAATGAAGTAAGAGCTCCACCTGGTTTAATTTGCTTTAACTGCTTTTGTTCTCAGTAATTATTTTTGGATTTGTGCGTTTATTTTATATTGTTCTATTAAAATCTGAGGGGTTCCCAATTTTGTTTAGTTAATCTTTAAAGCAAAGACGATAATTTCTTAGTGTGAAGGAAGTCCTTAAATCTTGCCTTCTATTTAAAGAAGAAAGCTAGTTGTTGTCCATCTGGTTTTGGAAAGGCACTCATAGAGATAGGTATACCGTATGTCTTATGAGTTGATCAATAATATCCAAGTCAAGCTGAATGACGACCTGTTAAATGCTTTCTTCTATACAAGACTTCAAATTCAAAATCAGTGTCATTTTTATGTCTTCTAAAAACCTTTTTATTCTGTTTTTTCCCTAATATCCGTAGCCTTTAAACTGAAAAAAAAATGGAAGCTGATAAACTTTGCAGCCTATTTCTAGTCCAATTCAATCTTTCCAAACCATATAGAACGCGCCCAAAACATGACAGCATACTTGCAATCATGGAAAACATGCCTAATGTATTCTGGGTCTTCATGAAGTTTATGCTTGCCGACATGTAAACCAGATTTTAGCCTAGGCTAACAATGGAGGACCATTTAACAAACCATTTCACACCGCTTTCCCTGAAAATCAAGTTACACATGGTAGGAAAAGTAGAATTAGGAGCATATTTGAAATGATCCTCGAGAAAATACGTGGAAAGATGCACCAGATTGAGGGTGCTCAAGTAATTCCTTTTATTATGAGACCAACAAATAGTCAAATCTTGAGATTGTGACAATGGGGATTTTCAAATTTGCAGGCACAATTTACCAACTGTACTTATTGTATTATATGGACAGAGGCCTATTAAAAAATCATGGATCTTGCTTTGCACACCAAATCACAAATTTGTTTTCTGTTGTTTACACTTTCTTAAATATCTCGTGGGAAGTGCTTTACATTGCCTTCATATAGTGAATGTGTGGACTAATCTGTTACTTAGGTCCGATTTGTCTATATCTGTTTTTAGGTCCTATCTATGTATCAAAAATGGATCTACATACATGCATAAGCTAAGATAAAGTTCATATGCATTTACGTCTCATCTATATATTCTAGATTTATCCAGGGATAAATGTCTAAATAAGAATAGTACATCCTAATAATAAAATGCATATATGGATATATAAATATGTGAAATAAAAATATTGTAATCCCAGTTTTCACATGATAAGATTTTGTACTTAATCTATTAATAATAAGTATGGTCTTATTGCTATTTTATATATTTATAAATATAAATCATGTCAATATAATGTGCCAGTGAAATTGGGAGGAGGCCTGGGATGTGTCTTTAAAGATATAGGATGCGTCGCCTGTACTAAAGATGGGTTTCGGGATGTCTCCCAATACCCTTAGGATACTTCCATTTGCATCTACCTGCGTCTACCGTGCAGTCTCCTAACTTTGAACGACAATTTCTTCTTAAACAAATGAAAATAAAAAACAGGCCAAAATGCCACGTTGCTACTACATAACCCTAATCAACTAAACCCCATGCCAAAATAGATTTCCCTTTCTCAATAATTTCTAAATCTGGAGGTTTCCCAATACCTCAGCAGTTCCATTCCCTTTTTCCTAACCTTCTACATTCTGCAGATTTACTTAAAACCTCTTCTGAAAATACATTATGGACAGATTTTAACCTAACGAGGATACTGTCGATTTCAGCCTTAAAGGATCGTTACTTGTTTTGCCTCCACTGATAAATAGACAGCTCTGACACCTTACTACCAGACAACATGCCTGAACACACACTTATTGGTTACAGTAAGATCTGATTGCTGGCAGGTTACAAAATGGGCGGTTTGATGGCTACTTGCTGTCATTTTGAAAATATTTGTGTACCTGTTCACACTTTAGTTTGCATTCGCTAATTGGCAAACACCTCCGGGGTTTAATTAACTGTTCAACCTTCTCCCATGGCTGCGGATTACATTGCAATTTCTTTCACCATTCTGCGAATGCCCACCTTTGAATTGCAAAATGAAATGCAGTCCCCCTCTCTAGCTGATGATTTCATGTGTATTTTGCCTACTGGCAAACAAAATAATATTTCGATGCTACATTACCAAGTACCTCCCTGGAGACCCCTGTATTGATATGGTATGGTTTTCATATTGGCACTGGTTCGGGTATAGGTATCTCCAGGGCTTTTATTATACTATTGGAACGTCTCATATTATATTAATAAATTAAAATATAATACAGAAAATTACATAGTAACTGGCCGGACAAATCATGGCCCAGTGCCCTAATAAAAAATTAAGTACTGGTCCCAATAGGAGAGTCATTATAATAATATAAAAAATGAAGAATGAATTTAAAAATAAAATAAACTAAAACATATAAAAAACAAAGAACTATCTAAACAGCAGTTAGTCTTATTGAATCTGGTTCTAATAAATTAATTATTATTATTATTATTATTATTATTTTGTTTGTTTAATTGAATCAAAGCAATTTACAAAGAATAAGCTACCAACAGGAGTTGAGAGATTCGAACAAAAACATATCATACTTACAAATCAGTCATAAGAAGGCACCTAGTAGCCGAGAGACACAAACATAAACAAACTATAATTACAACTCAGCCATAAGAAGGCTGAAATGAGCAATCATTTCAAACACTGTATAATTTTACAGTGAGAAAACTTGTTATCAGACTGGAACTGTAAGACTTGATCTTTAATTTGCTGAAGCTGAACCATGGCCTTTGAATTCTTCTTGTATAAAACTTGCTGCCGCGAAAACAAAAAAGCCACCTAAAGAAGGATGTCAGAGTAAAGCCTTAAAGTTGCAGTTGCATGATAATAATTATTAGAGAACATAGTTGAACATCTAGCTTTTCAAGTATGCTTTATAATAACTTGTCTAATAGAATCAACAATGACATTATTTTGCAAACCCAAGCCTAAGATGGCTCCTTTTTGGTTTAACTCATGATAGAAAATAGCAGGGAACATTTTAAAAACAACCGTGCATTATTTCTTGACATAAGTGCAGTCCCAAAATATGTGTTTCATATTTTCAATACACAAGCAATACGGGCAATTAGTTCGCTGAGCAATTATACATTTTAATCTATCTCCAACCGGAAGCTTGCAATGCAAAATTTTCCAAGCCAGCACTTGAGCATCAAAATCAGCTTTCAATTTCCATATTTGAGCACTCAATCTGCTCTAAAATTTGGAAGTAAACCTGCATTTCCACTTTTGATTAAGACGAGGAACAAGAGGCCATCTGGGAAGGATATGAGAGTAAACCTTCTTCAAAGGGAAATAATCAAAAGGACTAAAAGATAACCATTTCCAGTCTTTGGCAAAATTACATTCCTTAGGGGTGCAAAGCTTCATGGTAAGGTCAATAGGGACTAAAGACTGTACAAAGATCAAAAAGTTTTTATATTTATCGTCCAACCCATAATGTTATTTGAGATATTGCCAAGAAGCCCAATCAAACATGTTAAAATCCCAAATATCTTTGAATTTATGGATTCCCTTTTTAAACAAATAATAAGCATGCCTTGGGAAGCTAATAGCAAGTGGCTAATTGTGATAATTAATAATTCTATGCCACCAAATTGAAGTTGAGGCAAAACTAAAACCATGTTGCAAGGAAGAATTGTTCCAATTTAAGCAGTGACAAACTTGTTGCCAAGCCTTCCAAATACACTGAAGCTTTGATTTTAAAGAAAGGAGACATTAATATCTTGTCCAACCAATTGACTGCTTTCCACTTGTTTTTAACAGCAGCTTGATTATGACAGCAGCTAATGGAGATATAAATTAATTGTTGATGTGGATGCTTTTCATGAAAAGCGATATTATGATTTGTTCACATGGTTCTGGGTTTGATTATGACTATTGACTATAAATTTGTTATATAATGTTTTGTTATTTTTTAATTTATTTTATTATAATATTAATATTATAATTACTTTTCTATATATATATATATATAATATTTGGAGGTACTATCAGTACCCAAAGCCATACCAAACCTGAGTCCAATAATAACAATAACAACAACAATAATAATCATAAAGAAGAAATCCTTCCAACAATAACAATAATGAAAACCTCCTACCTATACCATAACCTCGTAACCTAGCATTATTGAACTTTGAATACTTCTAACATGCGATGTTTCTTAAAACCCTGCCAACAGATTTGATAATGTTGGTATTCTGCTGACATGCCTCCATGACTGCCCACCTACGTGGAAACTTGTGCTTCATTATAATTTTTCGCATTTGGGAACCTTAGGCATCCGAGGTTTTCAGCTCACTTCCTCGAGTGCTCTTCCATTTTTGGACTATCATTAAGTCCTGAATTTCCAAACCTTGTGGACTTGGCCATTTCAGTAGTGCCGGTAGCTTATGAAATCAGGATGTTTTTGGCTCTTTTGAATACCTCTTATCTCTGCCTTCATTCAAGTCTTTGAACTTCTAAACCATGCGAAACAATATGGCAACTTTAGGAGCTTGGAACCTTGGAAGGCATGATCATTTTGACCAACTTTCCAGTGTACCAACATCATCCAAACTTCCGAGCTCACTCACTGGGAGCTTACCAATTGCATCTGCGTTTCTGAACTTCAGAGGATCTCTTTAGGACTTAGAGATGCTAGGATTGCTAAGGTACTCCACCCTCTTTATAGAGTCTATAGACTTCTCAAAACATTGCCTCTGCTTGCATCTGGGATCATAATCTACTGAAAACTCTGCTACATCCCACAACTCAAACTTCCATGCATCTATGCTGCTAGAGAGAAACTTCTACTTCGATCATTGAAAGCGGAAAAATTCCCACTTTACTGCAACTGTTTTTATGAGTTTTGCAGACTGTCAGGGATGTTCTGGCATCATACTGCTCTTCACAGAAAATTGTTGAGCCTTTGGAGTCACCATTCAGTTTGAAATGAACTGTTACGGGGGGCACTACGGTTGGCCACACTTCATCGGGAACCTTAGTCCTCTTCTTTTTTCTCTCTCTGTCAAATCTCTCCTTGAAATCAGTCCACTTTGCTTATTTCTTATCAAATATGACATCCTTGATTGGCACCCCGTGTCCTACATCCACACTGTTCGAATATACAGGTTGATTTATTTCTACAAATTTTCCATTTCCTCATGTGGCTCTTCCTCCTCTGGATTCTTCTCCATACACCTTTCTGCTGCGTTAGGCCTAAAGTTTTTCTCAAAGGGCTTCTTTTGCACTTATCTAGGTGCACCTTTAAGAGAATATAAATCTCTTGTTTGTCCTCCATATTAAGAGAGCATTCCTATTCCTTCCATTCAACTTTCAGACTCCCATCTGCAACTGTTTCATTGTGCTGGGCCTCATATGCTGCAACTTCTCCTTCATCTGCACTGGCTTAGAAGATGCACCTGATTCTGCACTCCTCTTCTCAGCTCCTGCCGAACTTCTTAAGGCCAACTTGCAACTGCTGCAACTATTCATTTGCCTCCTTTTATCTCTGATTCAACTTTGCCAGAAATAGTCCTTTCCCAATTATGCAATAGCTAACTTTAGTGGTATTCTCACTTGAACCTGGACTTTGACTTCCCTTGGTTGTCTGAGTGAAAGCTTCATCTATACCTTCACTAACTATATTCAGCTCAATTGAATTCAAAACCAGCAAATTATCCCATAGCTTCTCATCTTCTGTTCACTTTTAGCATCCACTTGAGTAGCCTTTTTTTCTTCTTTCTTCGGTTGAGTCACGGTAGTTATGTCATCATCTTCAGCTGCAATATGTTCATACACTTTTGTGGGGATATCTTTGATGTGGATTGTATAGGGAATCTAGTGGACAGCAAACTAAATTGGTGGAACTTAAATGTCTTTCAGGCAGAAGTGATAAATTACAACAATTGTAATATGGAGATAATTGCGGAAATGTGATTAAATGAATCATAAATGGATAGATGAAAATATACACAAATAAAACATATTCTGAATAAAAGAATTTACTACTTCCCTGATATGAGAGGTCTCGACTCTGTACGACTATCTTTGAGAAGAGATGTAAGCTGTTTCTCTTATATTATTACAAAAGAAAGGTTTTGGGAAGTGTCATAACAGAGCAGATTATGGTAACTTCACATCTGTACATGGAAAATTAATCAATTAATTTTTTATGATAATTTTTTGTAGCTATTTTTAACAAGAAATATGCTGTCTAATGATAGAAAACAAAGTGACTGATATTGAAATATAAAAAGCCACATGGAAAGCGTTTCCCCAAGAAGTTGAGAGGATATGTCGTGACATGAAATTCATAAGAAACAAGATTTTGGTTTTCTGAAAAAAATCAGAAATTTTTATATTTTTCATATTTTACAAAAGAAAGGTTTTGGGAAGTGTCATAACAGAGCAGATTATGGTAACTTCACATCTGTACATGGAAAATTAATCAATTAATTTTTGATGATAATTTTTTGTAGCTATTTTTAACAAGAAATATGCTGTCTAATGATAGAAAACAAAGTGACTGATATTGAAATATAAAAAGCCACATGAAAAGCGTTTCCCCAAGAAGTTGAGAGGATATGTCGTGACATGAAATTCATAAGAAACAAGATTTTGGTTTTCTGAAAAAAATCAGAAATTTTTATATTTTTCATATTTTACAAATTTCATCTCTTTCAGTACCGTTTTTGAGGGTAAAACTTTCCGTTGGCCCCAGTCTAAACCCCCCGAGAGAATCTATATGGGGTAGGTAGGTATCATCGAAGCCCCTTTCTATAATCCTGTTCCAATCCCTGATAGAGAGTTAGAGAGCCCATTCCAATCCTGAGACTAGATCATCACGTTAGTGTCCCTAGTTTTCATTAGAATGGGCTAAACGGAAATCTGTCTCCTTTCATCATGCTCTACACATCCTAAGCTTTCCAACGCTTTTTACATTTGTTTCGAGCTATGGTCGCAAAGTTATGCACCGGGCAATGCAACCGAATAGTTTTTCGATATGTTGTCAGAACACTTAACCAAACTGTCACCTGGATCAATGTTCTACTGCAGTCAACTCATTACTCCTTACCTTAGCAGTCACTATTCTCTAGAGTCATCTTCTTCTCTTCTGTGATATTCAGTTCTTCCAGTTCAATTGTCTGCCTTTCTTCATCTACTCCATTCTTAAACAGTCCATCCGACTATTTAAATGAATAACAAACATATAATTATTACAGTCCAGAAACTTTTGTGTGAGGCATAATCATCCACTATTTCTGTATTCATTTTTATATTCCAGGTGATTTGATCTCCATTTATTAGTTACTGGATCTGTTTCACCCTTTTTAGGGCATGGCTGGTAGAGCGATGGGCATTAGCTGAGTGCTTGCCTGTTAGAGGTCAGTGGTTCAAAACTCTTGCCTCTGGGTGTCTCTCTCACTCCAGCTGCACTTTACTGAGAAGAGCATGGGTTATAATAGCTGCCAACTAGTATCAAACCTTGTTTGTTGCGAAAGCTTGTGGGATAAAGCATGAAGGTGATATTCACCAGAGTAGTGACCTAAAGGCATAGACAATGAAGGATTGTAACCAATCTCCCTATAGCCCCGTCCATACCCTGCCCATAAAACAAAACAGAAGAAAAGCAAAGCATGATGAGCTCCTTGGGAAAAAGAGAAAAAGAAAGATTACATTTGGAGTCCAAAATCAACTGATATACTTTCAAGGCTGTAGGGTGCGTGGGCTACAGTATTTGAATGTTGCCATCAAGAGTGTTTAAATTTGAACTGTGGAAGATCAAGTCTACATGAATGTTTGAAGTTTCAAACTTCCATTGTAAACGGTGCAAGCTTCTAAAGAGCTGAGAAACAATTATTGCTTGGTTGTCTGATACTAAATAGGAACATCACACTTGAAATTGAAATAGAAGCGCGGGGAACTGGTGTGAAATTCCCAAACATTAAAAAGGATTATGGCACTTGCATGACTGGTGAATGTGAAGTTGAATATGTTATCTCCTATCCTGTGTTAGTCACTCTTGTATTGTACATTTACATCCCCGACATTGAACGCATTATGAGTAAAAAACCAAAAAAAAATGCCATACGTTTCTTTGACAAGATTGTATATGTGCTTTTAATGCCCTTTCTGAAGAATGAATGTTCTCATCTAATTCCAGGATAGAACATTCTCATACAAAAAAGGACTTATTTCTGTTCTGTATTCGAGATAAGGATATAGCTAGCTGTATTTATTGAGCTAAGATTGCGATTGAGCAAATTAGATCCGAAGCTTCAGTTGAATCTTTTAGAAAATTTTCTTTGTACAGACCTAGCGGGTATATGCTTCATTGCTATATAAAGTTTCCATACAATTTCAATTTTTTTAACTTGAATAAATTAAGGTCTGGGAGGAATAACATTAACTCTGACAATGGTTCAAAGCAACGCTATGAGTTACAGTTAGATGCTGCAATTGTAAATTATCTCTCAAAGCTTTTCCATTTGCTGCCTCGCTAAATTTCTGTTCCAATCTTTGGCACTTCTGCAACTTCTTTAAGCATTTTGAGATAAATTTTAATAATTATGTTTGCAATTTTGCAGATGATTCTGTCCAATAAACCGGTAGCACCTGTGAACTACCAACTTCAATTATCTGCCATCTCTATCTGTGGTTTGGCCGGATTAGCCTATAATCACGTAATAGGAGGTTTTTGTTGAGCTGGTCTTCTGTTTCTGGAAATGGGTGATCTTGTAGTTCACAAGGGCGGTTGCCATTGTGGACGTGTGAAATGGCAAGCACAAGCACCTGCTGATGTTGTAGCTTGGAATTGCAATTGCTCTGATTGTTCCATGCGAGCTAACACCCACTTCATTGTCCCAGCGTGTAATTTCCAGTTGCAGGAAGAATCTAAAGAATGGCTCACAATCTATACCTTCGGCACACACACAGCAAAACATATATTCTGCAAAATCTGTGGCATAACTTCCTATTATATTCCCCGTTCGAATCCAGATGGGGTAGCTGTGAGTGTTAACTGTGTTGACCCTGGTACCATCAAACATGTTGAAATTAGACAATATGATGGAAAAAACTGGGAAAATTCCCACGAGAAATCTGGCATTGCATCATTCTCAAAGCCAAGCACCTAGACATGACCTGACCAGTAAATCTAGCCTAAAAGGAAGTATTGTACCATGCTAGAACCAATCTTAGTGGGCGGTAGTGTACTCTTAATGGGAGATCATGATCTTAGGTCAATAGGGATTATATAGAAGGGACTTGTTTAGAGGGCATGAAATATGACTCCGAGCTCTGCCACCAGCAAAATTGCTCATAAAATATGTAGAGTAGTGCCTAGTACTCTACATATTTTATGGATTTTCTCCGGGCAATGCTTCAAAGCCATATATACTTAAGGGAGATGTATTTTAATGTATTTTATAACAAGTCTTAACATAGACTATATGTAGAGTAGTGCCTAGTAATCTTTCTTTTTTATTGTTTTAAGGGAGATGAGTGGTGCAAGTAGGATTTCTTTTTTATTGTCACAAGGAAGAGATCTCTCACTGTAGTGCCAAGCAATGCTTACATGCAATATTTGTCTCTTTTTTATTTTTGATGGGGGAGATCTTTTTATGTAGCTTCATACCAAGTGTATTTAGCCTATCAAGTGTTAAGTACGAGTAGGATATTTAATATGTTTGGAAAGCTATTAGAATAAGGATCATGTAGCGGTTAGTCCATCTTTGTGTCAAATATTATATTGCATTTATCTTTGTGTTGTTGAAATCAAAGTAATTATATGAAATAGGTAAAAGTAATTTTTTTAACAATCAATGTGACAAAATACCAATTTCAAAACAAGTTTACAAGCTAAAACTAAAGCTGAACATCGATATAAATGATAAACAAAAATTGAAATTGAAATGTTAAATAAGAATGACAATTAACCAATATAGACTATTAAAATATAATTTTAATAGAGTCAAATACAAGATGTGAGTGATGGTAGCATTGGTTATTGGTTTTGAAGACTTATAAATCACAAAGAATCATAAATTCAAGAAAACATATTTTGTCTTATATAATGAACGTTTGTTTCACCAAAAGCAACTAGTAGATCAGTTCATCTTTGAAAGTGTGCTCCCAACTGTGCCATGATAGGAGCTTCAAAACAGGGAACAAATACTATTTGTTAATAGAAATAAAATTACAAAATATAAAAAATAGTTTATTTTTTAAACAAATATAGAACAATATAATTACAAAGTTATGAAAGTATTTGATAACTGAAAAAAATAATATAGTCTAAGATGAGAGTCCTTGAGTAATAAAATATATAACTAAAAATTATTGATAAAGAAAAATGTATTAAAGTTTAGACTATATTCACAAAAGCCATTCATATTTTATAATAGAAATAAAACATGATATATTTATGAGATGCAACGATGGTGATGGGTAAAGGAAGAGTCAAACTTGCAACTTGCTTGAATGGGATATGAGGCTTACAAGCCTTCTTGAGAGTAAAATGATGTTAAACAAGGAATTTATATGCTATGAAAGCCTTTTCCACATTCATTTAATGTCAACTCAACTCACAAAAATGATTTGTACCTTTAACCAACCTTGAAAATGTAAGAAAACATAAAACATAGCTTGTAGCCTTTGCAATTAAGCCTGTAAACTGAAAAATTATAGTAACTTTTCTTCAAGATGTTAAATGACTTTGAAACCACTTAAATCATTTCATAGGCACCTTAATACACCATTCTACAAAGTTTCATAGTTTTTAATGGTTTGCTTTGATTTTAGAAGAGTTTTTGTCTTCAAAACTCTAATTTGGGGTATATAGGTCTGTACATAGGTCGAGAGTTATATTTTAAATGAAATTTGAATTTTAAGATTTATTTTGCAATTTTTTTGGTTTGAGAAGACTCTTCACACTACCACCTGCTTTGCCATGAACAACCTCAAAACATGCTAAAAATAATTTTTTCTTGACTGTAAAAGATCTTTTTACTTGATTGCAGAAACTTGTAGTTGTTCTCAAGCTTGCAATATGAATGAAAGTTGTTTCAAAACAACAAATGATTGCAAAGTAACAAAATAATCGCTTACACATCATATGAGATTAGATTCGCAAGAAGAAACTCAAATGAAGTAATTTTTTTATTGTTTGATGCAAATTTATTACAGTTCTGTTACAGTCCTGTTTTCTTGAACTTTTCTTCTTTTTCAGAATCTTGTCAAATCTTGGAGTCTTGATCTCTTTCCCTATCTCCTCTTCTCCCACATATTTCTCTCTTGGTCTTCTATTCTTCACTTCAACTCTTAAACTCTCAAATTGCCTAACCAACTCACTCAATTTAACATTTAATCCTTAAGTGAGTTTAACATGGTTATATATGAACTAAGACAATTACATTATTCTAAATCATCATTAGGACCTTCTTTGACCCCTCTATGAATAATTTGGATAGAAACAAGTATTAGAAGGTGAGAAAAGTTCTTGAACCACCCAAAACCTATTTGAAAATTTAAATTTTAAGTTTTGACGAGAAAAAGTAAAATAAGCCAAAATGATCATATCAAAAGAAAGTGAAGTATGTAAATGCTTCTTACATGCAAAATATGACCTCTAACACTTATTCAAACTGAAATGTGAAAGTTAATACCTAAATCATAATGTTCCTCCATCAAGCTCCTTAAGTACAAAAGCTTTCATAAGTTTCTACTCCTGAGGTCTTCGATGGTGGTTCCATACTGAAGTATATCTGATGGATTCAACCACGAAGTATCTTCAAGTGGATGATTTTTCCATTTGACAAGATATTGAAAGTACTCTTTTCCTCTGATTCTCTTGACAATTTTCTTATCTAAAATAACTTCTAAATCCTTTTGTGCCTTGGATAACTTTTGTTCTCAATCAATAACCTATTCACTATCATCTTCAGGTGTGTTTATTGTGTTTTCTCATGCTCTATAAGGATAGAGGTCTGCTACATAGAAGATGAGTGAAATCCCAATATTACTTGGGAGTTCTAGTTCAAAGGCATTAACATAAAACTTTATCAAGACCTTACAAGGACCTATCTTCTTCAGTGTGAGTTTATTGTACTCTCATTTGAGAAATCTCTCATTCCTAAGGCGTGCTAACATCAGATCACCTACCTAAAAGTTCACTTTCTTCCTTCTCTTATCAGCATCTTCTTTGTACTTACTAACACTCAACTCCAACTACTTTTTAACTTGCTCATGCAAATCTTGCATGACCGTACTAAATTCTTCACCTTTAACACTCCTCTTCTCCTGCTTATCCAAATCTCTAAGTTCATAAACACCTCTTGGATTGGCTCCATAGACAATCTGAAATGGATTGAAACATGTAATTCTATTAAATGAATCATTGTATGCAAATTTAGCTTGACTAAACCCCTGATTCTATTAGTTTGCACTGTCACTTACCAAACATCTTAGTAAATTTTTTAAGCTTCTATTGACAAATTTAGTCTAATCATCAGTTTGAGGATGATATGTTGAACTGAAACTCAATGTGGTTCTCAACTTCTTCCATAGTGTTCTCCAAAAATGTACAACAAACTTTATATCCCTATCAGATACAATACTGCTAGGAATTCCATGCAACCTTACTACTTTTTCGAAGAACAAATTAACAATGTGAGTAACATCATTTGTCTTCTTACACACTACAAATTGTGTCATTTTTAAAAATCTATCAACAACAACAAAAATAGAGTAATTACCTCGTGTTCTTGACAAACCTAGTGCAAAATCCACACTGATTGCATCCCATGGCCTACTTGGAATACGTAGTAGTTGATATAGACATGCATTTTGATTCCTTCTTTCGGCATGTTGACAAATCCTACATCTTTTCACAAATATTTTGACATCAACTTGCATTCTTGGATAATAACAATATGCATTCAGCTAAGCAAAGGTCTTTGTTTGTCCAAATCGTTCTGTTAGGCTATCAACATGTTTTTCTTTTAGCAAGTTGTCTCTCATAGACCCCTTAGGCATACACAGCTATTTGCCTTTGAGTAAAAATCCCTCTTGTAACATGTAGTCCATCCATGAACTACTATCCATGCTTGTTGGATTCTTACAAGCCTCATATGTCTCCTTGAAATTTGGATCTTCCTCATACAACTCCTTTAATGAATCAAAGCCCAAACTACTCACTTGAGACTCATGTATGATCATAATTTTTCTAGTCAATGCATCAGTCATCTTATTGAATTGCCCACTCTTATTCTTGAGAACAAAAGAGAAATTTTGTAACACTCTATCCATTTAACATGTCTTTCACTCAAATTGGTTTGGCTATTGATAAACTACAAAGTATCATTATCTGCATATATCACAAACTCTGGTTATTGATAAATTACAAAATATGATTATCCGTATATATCACAAACTCCTTAGGCAACAAGTTGTGCTTCCGCTTATTCAATGCTTGGATGATGGCATATAATTTTTTATCATAATTTAAATACATTTTCTTAGCTTTATTGAGATTTTCACTGAAGTAAGCAACATGTCTTCCTTCTTGGCTCCAAATAACTGCAATAACTAATCCACTAACATCACATTCAACTTGAAAAAGTTCATTAAAGTCAGGTAGAGATAAGATAGACTGTTCACTTATCTTTTTATTCAAAATATGAAATTTTTTTTAGCTGATGGAGTCTAATGAAACTTTTTTTGTCACCCTTTATAGTTTCAACAATAGGTGCACAAATACCGGTAAAGTTCTTAATGAACATTCTATAGAAACTAGTTAATCCATGAAAGCTTCTTACCTCAAAAACACTTCTTGGAGTAGGCTACTCCACTATTGTTCTTACCTTTTCTTCATCAATCTTCAAACTATCTTAAAAAATGACAAATCCCAAGTAAACCAATTCAATTTGTATGAAGGTACACTTCTTAAGTTTAATCAACAATTTCTCTTCTTGTAGCTTGTTTAACATCCTAAGATGCTTGATGTGTTCCTCTAATAAGTTGAAGATTAAAATGTCATCCAAGTAAACAATAATAAATTTACAAGTAAATAGCTTTAACACCTCATTCATTAGCTTCATGAAGGTAGTAGGAGCTTTGGTAAAATCAAATGGCATAACAAGTCATTCATACAAAATCTATCATTAATAATGAAGGTTGTTTTCCACTCATCACCCTCTATAATTCTGATTTGATGGTAACCACTCTTCAAATCTATCTTTGAGAAATATTGTGCTCTACTCAAACAATCCATGAGATCATCTATCTTGGCAAGGGAAACCTATACTTGATAGTTATCTTGTTGATGGCTCTAGAGTCTTTGCTCATTATCCATTCTCCACCTTTTTTTAAGAGTTAAGACTATTGGTAAAGCACATGGACTAAGACTCTCTAATCAAATCTTTTTCTAACAGCTCCTATACTTATTTTTTAATCTATTCATTTTTTTAGGTGTCATTTTATAAATTGTTTAGTTTGGCAAACTAGCTCATGGTATGAGATCTATATGACGGCTTATGCTCTTCGTTGGTGGTAACTCATTAGGTAATTCATCAACCACTATATCTACATATTCATCTAACAAATTATGAATTTACAATGGCAAATCAATCAACTTAGTGGTTTTAATAATTATTTTGGGTTTGGTAACCAATGCACAACCACCTCTTATTCTTTTATCAGCAACAAGATTTTTTTTCCATTTACTATCAACACCTTAGTATTGTTTTCAATTATTTCATTTCCATCCTTGAATAGTGTTTAGGTATGTTTATTGCCATCATTCTCAAATGTATATGTGTTACTTCTTTCATTATGTGTAGTCTTCCTGTCAAACTGTCAAGGTCTACCCAATAACACATGACAAATATCCATAGACATAATGCCATAAAGTATCTCATCCTTATAGCTACCAATTTGAAAGTCAACTTTACATTGCTCATTGACTATAACTTGATGTCAATTTTGAAGCCAAAATACTTTGTATGGTGTATAATGTATCAATTTCTTTCAACCTAGTTTTTCAACCATTTATAAAGAAACTATATTATTTATACCATCACTATCAATGATAATCTTACAACACTTACTTTTTGATTTACATGTAGTCCTGAATAAGGTCTTTCTTCGAATTGATTCTTTCCCCTCCTTGTTTGGCTTTAGTAGTAATCTCTTCATCAATAAAGATTCTCTCACTTTAGGTTCTTCAATGTGTGATGGTGATATTAAACATTCTTCTTCAGCTTGAACAATTTGATTGTTGCCTTCAGTTCTTATATGATTTGTTTGTGGGTTCTTAGTGCATTCATATGACATGACCAATATAACTGTTACACTTAAAACATTTCTCCTGAAGGCCTCTTCCTCTACCTCTTATGTATGGTCTTCTTCCTTTGTATGAGTAGCCTCCTTATGTGGGGTTAGCTTGACCTTGAGAGATGTTTGCTTCATTATAAACCTGTAATTGACTTCTACCACCTTGTTGTCTTCTATTTCTAAATTTTATGCCTCTTCCTCTAGAGTGTTGAGTTTGTTTTCTTACCAACTTCTACTCTAATTTGAGAGCAAATTGATAAGCTTCTTCAACTAATTTTGATGACAATAAATTGATTTCATCATGAATATTGTACCTCAAACCATTGATGTATCTTCATATCTTCTCTACATTTTCTTCTACATGACCAATTCTAATTATAAGCGTGTAGAATTCTTTAGTATAATCCTTTACACTCATGTTTTTCTACTTCAAGTTTTGAAGTTTATTGAACAAATTTGTATGGTAGTCTACATGCATGAATTTGGATTTGAGTTTGGCTATCATTCTGTCCTATGACTTGATTTTCTCTTTACCTCTTTTTTTTCTTTCCTCTTGGACATTATCTACCAAATAAATACATATCCCTTCAACCTTGTACATGCGAACTTGACATTTTTGTCTTCAATTATTCCTTTAAAGTCAAAATACTTTTTCATTTTAGCTAACCAATCTACAAATTCTTTATTATTTAGACTTCTTCTATATATTGGAACCTCCAATTTGGGCTTGGATCCTATTCCTATGACTGCTTTCAAGAGTCATCTTCTATTCTCTCTCTTTTTTTTTTCTTATGCAACTTCTTCTTGTGGTTTTTCCTCTCCTTCACTTACATCACCTGTCACCACATCTCTTTTTTGAGTAGTTTTTATTATCTCCAAACGTGCTTTCATGTTTTTTATCTCCTCTATCAAAACATCTTTTGGTTGTCTTCTTGGACTTACTTTTACACCACCTCTGACTGCTCTTCTAAGTTCCATTCTTGCACTTTCTTGAAAGTTTATTTTTCACAACTTACTATTACTTCTTTCAATAAAATATTTCTCTTTAGTTCACCTTGAATTACAACCAAACTTTTTTTGATACCAAAAATGATGGTGATGGGTAAATGAAGAATCAAACTTGCAATTTGCTTGAATGAGATACTAGGTCTACAAGCCTTCTTGAGATTAAAATAATGTTAAACATGAAATTTATATGCTATGTATTTTTTTTCAAATTAAATTAATGTTAAAGCAATTCAAAAAAATTATTTATACCTTTAACCAATCTTGAAAATGTAAGAAAGCACAAAACAAGGCTTTTAGCTTTTGTAATTAGACCTGCACACTGAGAAATTGAAATAATTTTTCTTCGAGATGTTAAATCACTTTGAAATAACTTAAATCACTTCATAGGAACCTTAATACACCATTTCACAAAAATTCATAGTTTTTTGTTGGTTTATTTTCATTTTGGAAGAATTTTTGTCTTCAAAACCCTAATTTAGGGCATGCAGGCATGTGCACAAGCTGAGAGCTATATTTTATTTGAAACTTGAATTTCAAGATCAATTTTGAAATATTTTTGGTTTGATAAGACTCTTCACACCTAAATCCTACTCTTCTACTTAATTTGACATTTTGAACAACCTCAAAACATGTTAAAAACCATCTTTTCTAGATTATCAAAGACGTTTTTACTTGAGTATAAAAACCCGTAGTTGTTCTCAAGCTTGTAATATGAATGAAAGTTTTTTCAAAATAAAAAATAATGAATGAAAATTAATAAAATACTCACCTACACATCATATGAGATTAAATTTGCAAAAATAAACTCAATTGAAGCAATTTTTATTGTTTGATTGAAACTTGTTACACAATCATATTTTCCTCTACTTTTCTTCTTTTTAGAATATTGTCAAGTCTTGGAGTCTTGACCTGTTTTTATATCTCCTTCTCTCTCTCTCTCTCTCTCTCTCTCTCTCTCTCTCTCTCTCTCTCTCTCTCTCTCTCGCTCTCTCGCTCTCTCTCTCTCTCTCTCTCTCTCTCTCTCTCTCTCTCTCTCCCATAATCTTTTATTATTTGCTCTAACTCTTAAACTCTCCCAAATTGCCTAAACAACTAACTCAACTTAAGACTTGGCCCTTAAGTGAGTTTAACATGGTCATCTATGAACTAAGACAATTAGATTGTTCTAAATCATGCCTAGGACCTTATTTTACCTCTCTATGAATATGATTGACAAACACACGTATTAAAATGTAAGAAAATCTCTTGAAACACCCAAAACTAGTTTTAAAATTTAAATTTATAGTTTTAATGGAAAAATGAAAAACAAACCAAAATGATCACAATAAAAGAAAGTGAAGTAGACAAAATATGACCTCTAATATCTATTCAATCCAAATTTTACAGAACTTAACATCTAAATCCTAATGCTCCTACATCAAGCTCCCTGAGTACAAAAAATTTTATGAGATTCTACTCATGAGGTCTTCAATGATGGTTCCATATTAAAATATTTATGATGGAATCAACCAAGAAGTATCTTCAAATAGATGATTATTCCACTTGACAAAATATCGAAAGTACTCTTTTTATCTGGTTCTCTTGACAAGCTTTGGGTAGTTGTTGTTCTCAATCAATAACCCATTCACTATCATTTTAAGTGTGTTTGTTGTATTCTATAAAGATATAGGTCTGCTACATTGAATATGAGTGAAATATCAATATCATTTGGGAGTTCTAGTTCATAGGCATTAACAAAAAACTTCTTCAAGACCTTACAAGGTCCTATCTTCTTCAATTTGAGTTTATTGTACTCTCCTTTAGGAAATCTCTCCTTAAGGTGTGCTAACACCAAATCACCTACCTGAAATTTCACTTCCTTCTTTCTCTCATCATCTCTTTTGTACTTACTAGCACTCAACTCCAACTACTTCTTGACTTGCTCATGTAACTCTTACATAGCTATAGCAAAGTCTTCATCTTCAACACTCATCTTATCTTGCTTACCCAAATCTCTAAGATTTAAAACACCTCTTAAATTGGTTCCATGGACAATCTAAAATGGGTTGAAACCTGTACGTTTATTGGGTATGTCATTATATGAAAATTTAGCTTGATCAAACACTTGATCCTATTGTTTTGGACTGTCACTTGTCAAGTGTCTTAGTAGATTCTCTAAAATTCTATTAAAAAATTTAGTCTGACCATTAGTTTGAAGATGGTAAGATGAATTGAAACTCAATATGGCTCCCAACTTCTTGCAAAGTGTTCTCCAAAAATGTCCAACAAACTTTGTATCCATGTTAGAAACAATGCTTCTAGGAATTCTATGCAACCTTACCACTTCTTTGAAGAACAAATTAACAATGTGAGTAGTATCATTTGTCTTCTTATATGCTATGAAGTGTATCATTTTTAAAAAAATCTATCAACAAAAAATAGAATAATTACCTCGTTGTGTTCTTGACAAACCTAGTACCAAATCCATACTGATTGGATCCCATGGCCTCTTTGGAATAGGTAGTGACTAATATAGATCTACATTTTGATTCCTTCCTTTGGCACGTTGAAAAATTCTACATATTTCTACCAATTTTTTGACATCAGATTGCATTCTTAGCCAATATAATTGCATTCAACTGAGCAAAGGTCTTTATTTGTCTAAATTGTCCTACTAGGTTGCTACTATGCTTTTGTTTTAGCAAGTTGTCCTTTATAGACCCCTTAGGTATGCGTAGCTATTTGAATTTGAATAACAATCCCTATTGTAACATGTAGTCCATTTATGGACTCCTATCCATGCTTGTTGGATTATTACAAGCCTCATAAACCTCCTTGAAATCTAGATCTTCCTCATACATCTTCTTTAATGAATAAAATCTCAAACTACTCACTTGAGAATCATGTATGATCATATTTTTTTTACTCGATGCATCAATTAACTTATTGAATTGCCCACTCATATACTTGATTCATTTTATATGTCTTTGACTCAACTTGGTTTGGCTATTGATAAACTACAAAACATGATTATCTGCATATATCAAAAACTCTTTAAGCAATAAGTAGTGCTTCCACTTATTCAATGCTTGGATGATGGTATAAAATTCTTGATCATAAGATGAATAATTTTTCTTAGCTCCATTTAGCTTTTCACCGAAGTAAGTAACATTTCTTCTTTCTTGGTTCAAAATAAATCCAATAGCTAATCCACTAGCATCACATTCAACTTGAAAAAAATGTTAAAATTAGGTAAGGCTAAGATAGGTTGCTCAGTTATATTTTAATTCAAAACATGAAAATGTATTTTAGTTGATTTATTCCAATGAAACTTATTTTTGTCACCCTTTATATTTGTAACAATAGGTGCACAAATGTCATTAAAGTTCTTAATGAACTTTATATAGAAACCAACTAACCCATGAAAGCTTCTTACCTCAAAAACATTTCTTAGAGTAGGCCATTCCACTATTGATCTTACCTTTTTTGATCTATCTTCAAACCATATATATAAATGACAAATTTTAAATAAATCAATTCAGTTTTCATGAAGGTACAGTTCTTAAGGTTAATCAATAATTTCTACTCTTGTAGCTTATTCAACACCATCCTAAGATGAATGATGTGTTCCTCGGATTCGTTGAAGATCAAAATGTCATCCAAGTAAATAATAACATTTTTTTCTATAAATGGATTTAACAGCTCATTCATTAGCCTCATGAAGGTACTAGGAGTGTTGGTCAAACCAAATGATATAACAATCCATTCATACAATCTATTATTAGTCTTAAAGGTTGTTTTCCACTCATCACCTTGTCTAATTTTGATTTGATGGTAACCACTCTTCAAATATATTTTTGAAAACTACTGCGATCCACTTAAATAATCTATGAGATCATCCATTCTTGGTAAGGGAAACCTATACATGATAATTATATTGTTGATGGCTCTAGAGTCTATGCACATTCTCTATCCTCCACTTTTCCTTAAGAGTTAAGATTGTTGGTACAGTATATGGACTAAGATTCTCTCTAATCAAATCTTTGTCTAATAGCTCTTGTAATTGATTTTTGATCTTTTCATTTTCCTTATGTGTCATTCTATAAGTTGCTTTATTTGGAAAATTAACTACTAGAATGAGAGCCATATAATGGCTTATGTTCTTTATTGGTGGAAACCCATTAAAAAACTTGTCAACCACAATATCCACATCCTCATCTAAAAAAAATTAAATTTTTCATGGCAAATCAGTCAACTTAGTGGCTATAATGGTTGTTTTAGGTTTGACAATCAATGCACAACCAACCTTTTCTTCTTTAATTAGCTTCAAAAATTCTATTCCACTTACTATCAACACCTTAGTATTGTTTTCAATTGTTTCATTTTCATTCTTAAATGGTGTCAAGTTATGCTTCTTATCATCTTTTTCAAATATATATGCGTTACTTCTTCCATCATGTATAGCTTTCCTATCAAACTATCAAGGTCTACCCAATAACATGTGGCAAATATCCATAAGCATAATGTCATAAATTAACTTATCTTTATAGCTACCAATTTAAAAGTTAACCTTACATTGCTCATTGATTAATACTTGATGTCATTTTTGAAACCAAGATACTTTGTATGGTGTAGGATGTGTCAATCTCTTCAATCCTAATTTTTTAACTATTTTTATAAAAACTAAGTTATTTGTACTACCACTATCAATGATAATCTTACAACACTTGCCTTTTGATTTGTATGTGGTCCTAAACAAGGTCTTTCTTTGGACCAATTCCTTCACCTTCTTATTTGGATTTATTAGTACTATCTTCATCAATAAATATTAGATCTCACTTCAGGTTCTTCAACATGTGATGGTGATCCTACACTTCCTAATTCAATGTGAACAACTTGATTGTTGTGTTTAGTTCTTGTATGGCTTGTTTGTAGGTTCTCAAGACATTCATATGACCTATGACTAACATACGTGTTACACTTGAAATATTTTTAAAAAAAGCCTTTTCCTCTACCTCTTGTGTATGGTTTTATTCTTTTATATGAGTAGCCTCCTCTTTTGAGGTTAGCTTGATCTTGAGAGTTGTTTGCTTCTTTATTATGAACATGTAACTGACTTCTACCACCTTGTTGTCCTCTAGCTTTAAAGTTTCTGCATTTTCTTCTAGAGTATTGAGTTTGTTTTCTTACCAATTTCTCTTATTATTTGAGAGAAAACTAATAAGCTTCTTATGTTAGGTATTGCAAGAGCTTATATAGTGATTTAACCCGTACACAACAAAATAATGGGAAATATGTAGATATAATATTTTAATGCATAATATTATATTATATTACACACTCTTATTTTCTTATTACATTAGCATACGACACTATACAAACATATAGGAAGTCATCCTATTATCTAGGAGATTTTACTACCCGTAATATCTCCCAAATAATATATCTAGTAATACCAATCTATATACATAACTAATATTGTTATTCAAAACAATATTATTCTTATATAATATATTTTAACAACTAACAAAATATACATTATTGTTATATAACAATAATGTTACTAATTTATCACACTGTAAGTAATATTTATTATACAATAAATTACAAATAACCATGTGAATACTAACTTTACCTAACATTTTCTTCTTTAGTTTTTATATAGTAAAACATATCATGTTCCTTGATTGTAGTGTGTCATATTTATGTGCTCATGATCTACTTTTCAACTGTGTAGTATCGATCTTGTATAAAAACTCTTAACACACTGTATCTTCATAGATGGCTTTCATGAATGAATACAATAACCATTCAATTATGAATAGGCATTCATGTTTTTATTCATCCTCCATAGTTGTACTAATGGTTTTAACTAGCTATGACCAACAACTTAGAATACTAATAGGCAAAGATTATGAAACAATAGCCCGTATTGATTCGTATTGAATGATTAAAATAATTACAAACTATGCATAAATAAGCCTCAACTCAGAATTGGAGTTGACAAACAAAATTTGGAACTCTAAGAATAATATAACTCGATCTATTATTTTTAATAAGTTTTACATGTAAGTGCACGCAACTCTAGAAATATATAGAAATAAACTAAACACTAAAATTAACCTATCAGATGAATATCAATTAAAGTTCAAGTTCAGTTACAAATATATATAATTTTTAAATTAAAAAAATATTAAAAATAATATTAAGCTGTAATTTTGAACCCTCAGATGGTCACACATGGCTTCCAAAAGATATCAAAAATGTCCATAATCAGATAGGCCAGGTTATGGCTGCACCAAAAAATTTGAGATGGTTGTTTTGGCATAGAGATGGGCTCAAACAAAGCTATAGATCAAAAGTTATGGGCTCTAAAAGTTTGACCTCTTTTTTTGCATCATTATCCTCTAGTTAAAAATAACTCGACTCCTCCGAATTGATATAATTGTACCATTTCTATTTGTTCTTATCAATCTTCTTCAACTCTCATTCTGTAATCTAAGTGTTGTCTTTCTGTTGTAATCCTTCCCATGATACCAAGTACCTGTTATAACTTCTTTGCCTTGTGTTTACTATTTTCTTATCCATAACCTGCACTATCGTTTCTTTCTTCTTTGACACATGTTTCTATCAATCTACTTCATCATCTTCTTCACCTTCACCACCTCCTCTATGAAAATCATATAAATCTAAAACATTAAATACTGAAGAGATACCAAAATTTTGTGGTAAAATCACCTCATAAGCATTGTCATTGATTTTTTTCACAATTTTGCATTGTCTAATTTTCTTGTACTTCAACTTATCATATGTGAATTTCAAAAATCTCTCTTTTCTCAATTAAACAATTGCCAAATCTCCTACTTCAAATATTTTTAATGTTCTTCTAACATCTGCTATTTTTTTATACTTCTCATTACTTTCCTGCAACTTTCTTCTTACTTCTTGTAACTGTTATATATGTTCCACAAATACTTATGCATCATCACTAACTCGTTCTATAATTGGTACTTGTATCAAATCTAAAACACTCAAGATTTCTTCCATAAAAAATCTAAAATGTTAATTTTTATGTTGATCTATTTACTAAACTATTATATGTAAAACTCAGTTTATGGTAAATCGAAGTCATTACTTGGGCTTCTCTCCAACTATACATCTTAATAAAATTTTCAAGTTCTTGTTTACAAATTTTATGTATCTAATTTTTTGCGGGTGGTATGCACTACTAAATTTTAGCTTAGTTCCCATCTTCCTCTATAAAGTCCTAAAAAATGACTTAAATTTTTTGTGTCCCTATCTAATGTAATGATTTTTGGAACACCATGCAATCTCACAATATCTTTAAAAAATAGTTTTGCAACTCTAGTGGCATCATTGGTTTTATTACATAAAATAAAATAAATTATCTTATAAAACCTGTCTACAACAATAAAAAGTAAATCATTACCTCTCTGTGTGTTTAGTAATCCCAATACAAAATCTATGCTCAATCTATGGTCCTCTTGAAACCGGTAATGACATGTATAGCCTTGTATTTTGTGTATATCTTTTTAACACCTAACATATCCTACACCTTGAAATATATCTTATCACATCCCTTTTCATCTTTGACCAAAAATACTTTTCCACCAAAGCTATTGTATTTGTCTTACCAAAATGTTCAACCAAACCATCACTGTGTAATTCTCTTATAATATTGTCTCTTGGAGACCCCATTGGAATACATAATCATTTCCATTTGAAAAGATAACCATCTTGCATAAGATACACATCATAAAAATTACTTGTATCGCATGTCAATGGATTTTTGCAATGCTCAACTATCTTGCCAAAATCTAAATCAATATCATATGCTTTCTTAATAAATTCAAATCCAACTACTTCACTCACCATAGTAGTTATCAACTTTACTTGCCTGCTCAAAGCATCAACAACTTGATTTTGTTTTTTCTTATTTATGCTTCAACACAAAAGTATAACCCTAGAAGAAAGACACCCACTTTGTATACCTACTATTTAACTTCTTTTGAGTGTTCACATACTTCCAAGCTTCATGATCAGTAAATAGGATAAATTCCTTAGGCACCATGGAATGCCTCTAATCTCTTAATGCTTGTAAAATGACATAAAAATCAACATCATACATATAGTACTTTGTTCTTACATCATTCAATTTCTTATTAAAATATGCTATTGGTTTTCCTTCTTGACTCAACACAACACCAATTCTCACAAATGAAGCGTTAAAATCAATATCAAACACTTTCTTAACATCTAGTAATGCTAAAATAAGATTTTCTATAATTTTATGTTGTTGCCCTTATCCATGCAAATTATTTTCCTCTCATACAATTTGTTATTGGTGCAACAAGACTACTTAAATTTTTAAATGAACATTCTGTAAAAAGTTGTTAAACCATGGAAACTTTTTACTTCTGTAATGCTATTTGGGATAAGCCACTCAATAATTACCTTTAATTTTTCTTCATTCATTCTTACACCATCTAATAAAACTACAAATCTCAAAAATACCAAACTATTTTATATAAATCTACACGTCTTTAAATTGGCATAGAGATTCTATTTTTTTAACAATTCTAATACAATTCTCAAATATTGTAAGTGTTTTTCTTTAATCTTACTGAATATTAAAATATTATCAAAATAAACCACCATAAACTTACCACTATATTCTCGTAGCATTGTGTTAATCGATCTCATAAATGTGTTGAGTGCATTAGATAAACCGAATGACATCACCATCCACTAATATAAACCATCGCTAGTCTTGAATGTTGTTTTCCATTTATCTCCTTCACGAATCTGAATTTGATAGTATCCACTCCTTAGATCAATCTTGGTAAAATATTTTGATCTTGCAAGAACATTCATTATATCATCTAAATGAGGTATAGAAACTTGTACTTGAATGTTATTTTATTGATTTCTCTACTATCCACACACATACTCCACCCTCCATCTTTATTTAGAGTGAGCAACATTGGTGTTTCACAAGAACTTATGCTCTCCCTTACTACACTCTTCCTCACCAATTCAATAATCTATTCATTTAATTTTGTGTGTTCTATTGCACACATCCTATAAGCTGCTTGATTGGGTAGAGCTGGTCCTGTAATCAAATTGTTATGATGTTGAATATCTCTCTTTGGTGGTAAACTATCTGGTAAGTCATCAGGTATAACATCTGCATATTTTTTCAACACTATTGTTGCTTCTACTGGTACTTGCATCCCTTCTATGTCTTTTTTCTTCGTTACTAATGCATAACAAAAACCTGTCATCTTCATGTCTTTGTTAAATTATTTTGCAATCAATATTATTTTAGCGTTCCCTTCTTCTTTAAGAGGTAACAAAATTACCTTCATACCACCTTTCCATGAACTATGTGTTTTTTAATCCATTATGAATTATTTTTTTAACAAACTATCATGGCCTTTCCAATAACACATGACATGCATTCATTGGTATAACATCATACCATATTTCATCTTTGTAAGTTTTACTTATAGAAAACTTGATTAAGCATCTTTTATCTATTGTAACGTCATTTCCTTTCTTAAACCATGAAATATGGTAAGGATTATGATGTTTTTCATACTACAAACCTAGTTTCTCAATCATGTTTTGAAAAACCATATTTTCACAACTAACACCAAGTATAATTATGTTGCATTTCTTACCTCTTGAAGTACATCTTGTTCAAAAGATATTTATTCACAACCATGTATCACTATTCTGCACATGTTCTTTCCTTGGAGCAATCATTTTTCTTCTCATCATGAGATTTTTTTTTAATATATGTTGTTGTAATTTCAGTATTTTGCTCTTTTATTTTAGCTTCAATTGAATTCACTCTTGAGAGATCCTCTTGCCTCCTTTATTTATCTTAGTAGTGTGGACATTCAAACATTTTATAGATTTATTCTCCACATCTATAACAAATATAAGACCTGTGTTGATTTGGAAACCATCTTATACCACCACCATAACTTTGTCCTATTTGAAATCCTCTTTCTCTTTGCTGGTATTGAAACTTTTGTCTATCATCTTGTTGTCTTTATGCACCACCTGATGATTCTTATTTAGTGGTAATAAACTCGCCTCTATTTGTGTTAAATCCATCTCATTTCCATATTGGAGGGGATTGTCCTCTTCTCAGCCCAATAGATGTTCTTTTGAAATTTTATCTATTTTATGTTTCTTCTATCTTCAAAGATAATTCATAAGCTTACTCCATGTAAAGTATTATATGCATGCTTAGTTCATTTTGAATATAAAACTTCAAACCATTTACATACCTTGCATCCATCTGCTCTTCTATTTCATCATGATCCACTTGTATGGAAAGCTTGTAAACTTAGTTGTATACTGTGATCCTTCTACCTCAAATTTTGAAATATTTTGTATAGTGTTTGTGCATATCCACAGGAAGAATTTTCCCCCTTAGATTCTTCTCCATCTTATTCTAGGAGCTGATTTTCTCTTTATTTTTTTTCTACAGGAGATGCCACTAAATCATTGCATGACCCTTCAATTTTGTGCATGCAAACTTTACCTTCTTATCTTCTTTCATAGTTCTTCATTCTAAAATGTTGTTCATCCAATCTATCAACTTTTCTGGTTTTAAATTTCTTCCATAATCTAAAACATCAATCTTGATTCCTTTTTTCCTTCCTTCTAAAACTCTAACCATCGTCTCTTCCATTAATGATAGCTATTCTTGTTGCTTCTCTTACAAAATTTCCTCTTCACGTTCTATGTCATCATCTACATCCTATTCTTCTTTCATTTGTCTTTAATTCACAATGATCTTAGTTAATTATTCTACTTTCTTCTACAACTCTTGCATAGTCCTACTCATCTAAGCAATTCCTCCTCATCATTTCACCATCTCTTACACCTCTAAGATTCAAACTTGATCTGATACTAAGTAATGAACCCAAATACTATCAAAATAAGAAAATACCAATAGGCAAAGATTTTAAAATATTAACCTGTATTGATTCATATTAAATGACTCAAATAATTACAAACCATGTATAAATAAGCCTCAACTCAGAATTAGAATTGACATGTAAAAATTTAAACCTCTAAAAATAATAAAACTCGACTTATTATTTTAATAGCTTTTATTTTTAGTAAGTTTCACATGCAAGAGTGTGTAGCTCTAAAAATAAATTAAACATTAAAATTAGCCTATCAAATGAATATCAACTGAAGTTTAAGTCTGGATACAAAAACATATTAAATTTAGAAAAATACCAAAAAATAATATTAGACTACAATTTCAGACCCTCAGATGGTCATGTATGGCCTTCTAAAAATATTGAAAATGTTTAAAATTGAATAGGTTGGGTTATGGCTGCACCAAAATTTTGAGATGGTCATCTTGACATGAAGATGTGCTTAAATAGAGTTACGGATCAAAAGTTATGGCCTTCAGAAGTTTGGCCTCTTTTTCTATATCAAATAGGCACCCATGTTTTTATTCATCCTGCACATCTATATTGATGGTTTTAACCGGCTTCGACCAAAAAGCTTATCCAATTGGTTTTGTAGGTGTAACAATAACCTTTCACAATTTTTTTTGCAAGTTTATCAATAATCTTTCACGAATGGTTTTGTAAGTTCAATAAATTCTAAAAAATAGTTTTTTATAAGATCACCACCAACCCTTTACAAGCATAATGATTGCTACATTACATTTTGATCAACATTCTATAATATTTATACAAAAGGAGTTACATGAAAAATATTCACAAGTGAACATGAATATACTACATCTATTTTTATTTTGCACACCATGCAACTGAAAAACAAGTCATTATATTAAAAGTGCAATCCCATCATTGATGACTGACGAGAGGTTGCTAAAATGCCTCCTTCTATTGCCTCTGACCTCCTTCATGTCGTTACTTACTCAATCGATAAAAAATTGAAGCTCAATATTTTTCACATTAGATTTATGTATATAACTTCCCTCCTACAATATGAAATAACATGGATATCGATTTCCATCAAAAATGCATCTGTAAGGCAAATTTTATTTTATTTTTATAATTTTTGACAATGACTCTACTTGATACCTAAGCCTAAATGACTTTAACCTTTTCTGACATAAAAGAGACTCTAAACCTTCACTCATTTTATAATGGCCTTTTGATATATATAGACGCTTTTGACATTTTGACTTACAAGACTATAATATAACTTAGAGATAATAAAATCAACCCCTAAAGAAAAAATACTATAGATCATGACTTTTAGCCAATTTATTCATAGACCAAAAATATTTTATATAACTTTAACTTACTAATAAACATAAACCAAAACTTACGAAAATAAAACTAGAGAATTAATGAATAACACTATGACCAATATAAAGTAAATTAACATTTTTACTCATCTGACCAAGAGAGAAGGCTCAAACGTACAAGTAAATTAATAATGGGCTTGATAAGATCAACACACAAGTGTAGTTGAAGCTCACGGGACAACTATCAATAATAATAGAGAGATATTTGATAATTCATCTCTGGTAATGTTTGTTCAGATCTCATAAAGCGCTAGAACATGCCACTTTCTTGTAACGCACAATGGTAAGCAAGGATGTCCAGATTGAATAGTGTACAAGTCTCCCTACACTTCACCACACTTTAGATAAGATTTTAGAAGAAGACCCTTTGAATGTGGCTTATCAATGCAAAGGTTAATATTTATACATGGAGAATAGCTCAGGGTCTGCAATACGAGCTGGATTAGAATGGAAACTACAAACAAATGATTGAAAAACACAAATACAATGAATTTTATATTCCATACAACAAATATAGAAGATTTAGAATTATGATTTCTATATTATATATCTTCAACCTGCATTTTTTTTGACATCGCACTAAGATTTCTCTGACTGGGTGATGGATTGTGTGTAGCATAAAACAAAAAGTGCAAACAACCAACAACTGCATGAAGGACATTGACAGGAAAATAAAAATACTTATTACATTATCTAGATCTCAAAGAGATCTAAAATGGACTTCAATGCAATATTAAACTACACAGACTGTGCATGTAAAAAGGATGCAAATGTTATAGACACATCTGTAGACCAAATTCAGACTCAAAATGAGCCAAGTTGAATGACCCACAGGCTCGCCTTTCTTGCCACTGAGTTTCACACAAACATTATATATCAAAGATTTACCCACATGAGATAATCAATCAATGCATGAATGATTGAAGTGAACTACACACAAAATCATCAATTTGGCAAACCCATATAAACTACTTCAATAATTCCAAAAACTAATTTTACCTATTCTAAGGAGGAACCACTAGTCTTTCATAACTTCTCATCAACTAGGGCAATCCGGGACTACAAAGATTAGAAAACAATTTAGAGGCTATTTATAGCCAAAGACTATAAATAAGTTTTTTCAATTTTGAAAATGATTATTTATGTGAAAACTTACATAGGTCAAATAGCCTTAATTTTATACAATTTATTATATATGTGTTTTGAATCTCTTTATAAATTATACTCGATCCTATTTTGGGACACAAATTCACCATAATTACTATGCATGCATGGTTTTGATTCACTATAAAATTATATGAGACATGTATTAGTTATATGGAATCACCAGGTATATATATACATATGTGTGTGTGTGAGTGACAAGGACCTAGGACACGATAAGCTTAAAGTTATAAATATATTTTGATTAGCATGGTTTGTTAATTGAAATAAAAAAATATTTTAAAGGTCAATTATGGACATGGTTAAGACATTTTGGCAGACTTTATTATATAGTTTATAATTTTAAAACTATGGAAATATTTTAAATATTTTTTGGTGCTATTTATAATTTATAAAACCAAATAAAACAAACATGCTATTTGGTTTTAATAACTAAAAAACTTAATAATAAATAATTTTTTCCACCTAATATTTATTTTATTTCTAGCATTGAATGTGGTGTAGATAGAATTAAATATACGGGGATCAAGGTTGAAATATTGACCCATGTTTTAGTGAATTGACACCGACATATTGAGGGGGCCCAAGGAAAAATTTAATGTTGGTATAACATGTCACCCACAAGATTAATGTAAGTTGTTGGAATACATATGTGATAGTTTCTCGATTTTTCTAGTCATTAACATATACAATGATCTGTGTTTCTCTTTCTGTTCATAAATGCCTATAACGAGATAGGCATCACTAAAAATATTCTTGGAAAAAAAGAAAGACGGTACTAAACTTTAATTTCCTGAGTCTTTCATGCAACATTATATTTTAGTTCATTTTTTCCTAAAATGTTTTTGATATTATTATAGGAGTTGGTGTAAGGTGAGCAATCATGCATCAATAAACGCTCCTATGTTGATGGGAATGTTTACGCATCCTTTATATTGGAGTGACGTTGTGGAAAAAATCCCCAAAAATTCACTTGTAGGGCTTCTTCAACCAAACCAACATCCGATGAGCAAGCCATCATTAGATCTACAAGGGAACATGTCGGTAATTGAAAATTCAAGTGAAGATGTTGTAGACCGATTCCACCAGTGTAGAATATAAAAGGCACAGTGGATATGGATGTTGCTTTGCAAGAGGTTTTTCTATTACAAATTATCATCTTTTTACCATAAATGTAATTAATCCTTAACTTTTACATCTGAATTCAACTTTGTTCATGAACTTTAAGGTATGATTTTTATTCTTTTCAGATTGCAAAGTGAATTATTATCTTAAGAAAGCAACCATTCTATCCTTCACATTTAGTTTAAAGTGGTATTTGGTTAAAAAGAGCACTTTGAAATCCTCATTTTGCTCGAATACATATTTTAGTCAATGATATTTAATTACATATATTTGATAAATGAGATTATATTATTTGAAATTTGATTCACATATATAGATATTCGAATTTGGTAGACCTTACTATATAGTTTATAATTTTAAAATTATGAAAATATTTTGAATATTTTTTTCAATTATGTCATCCTTGCTTTTCACAGTTGTCTTTCCCTACAACCTATATTTGGTTTATTATTTATATTCTATACTCTGATTTTTTGTCACAATTTTTGTTATTTTTAATTTATTATATTATCTTATTGGTCTTTACCACATACTTTTAAACACATAAGAAATTGATTTCCTCTGAGAAATAATGGCATGCAAGATACTTATTTTTAAAAATACACAAAGAACAAAATGAATAAATGCAATAGAGCCTCATGATCATTTTAACCATATTTTTGAGTAACCTAAAAATTACCCATTTCACATAATTTGAGAACATGTATCAACCTCCTATCATATGTGCGAATGAAATAAATGTGCAATCAAAATGAGTAAAGAGTTTTAGTTGTTTATTATTAATTTTTTTTAGTCATTAAAAACATATAGAAGGAAGAACATGTTTGTTTTACTCAATTTTATAAATGTGTTAAGGACCGCTTAGGATACAATAAATTTAAGATAATAATTATATTTTGATTGGCATGGTTTGTTGATTGACATATAAAAATATTCGAAAGGCCAATACGGATATGGTTATGATATTTTGACAGACCTTATTATATAGTTTATAATTTTAAAATTATAAAAAAGTTTTAATTTTTTTTTGGTTATGTCATCCTTGCTTTAATAGTTGTCTTGACCTATGGCCCCATAGTCAATTTATACTCTATACTCTAATTTCTTGTCATATTTTTTTTATACTCAATTTATTATATTATCTAGTTAGTATTTTGAGAGACTTATAGAAGTCTGCATTCAATTTATACTAAGTACTGCACATGATCTTACCATATGTACTACATAAAAAGAGTCTTGGAGAACTATATTTTTGGGACATGAAGGACAAAAAAAACTTTATTAATATCAACCTCTCTCTCGGGCTCATCTTGAATCTTGATCATGTTACATACATTTATTTACTGATTTTGGCAAGGCTGAAACATGATCCACTAGGTGGAAGACTTGTTGACTTGCTCTAGTAGCCTTCACATATGTTGTATACAACCCTAATAAATAAAATACAGATAAATTGACTGTGAGACTCACATTTTGAAAACACAACTACCCGTAGAAACTACAAAGAGGTTTTCATATTGTATTTTATTTTTAAATGTTTAAGTAATAATTATATTTTGGTTGACATGTTTTGTTAATTGAAATAAAAAATATTTGAAAGACCATTATTAATTATAGATATGGTTAAGACATTTTGGTAGAACTTATTATATAGTTTATAATTTTAAAACTATGAAAATATTTTTAAAAATATATATCATCCCTGCTTTTCACAGTTGTCTTGCCCTATGACCCCATAGTCAGTTTATACTCTATACTTTGATTTTTATCACAATTTTTTCTATTCTCAGTTTATTATGTTATTTGGTTTGTCTTTTGAGAGACTTACAAAATTCTGTACTAAATTTATACTAAGTCATATGGTCATCATTTAGTACTTAAAAAAGATACATTTAAGATCTAAACTTTAGACTTTTCATCCTCTTACCTCTTTCTCCATTGATTTTTTAATTAACACAAATTACCTCTTATAAAATAAATCTACATAAGTGCTTCAAATTGCTTAAAACCATGGAACCACGAAACTCTATAACCTAAATTCATATAACTTCATTTAAGTTAAATTTTAATTCCTTTGTGGTCATGTGAATCACAAAGTGAGTGATAGTTGCAAGAGGAGGCCAAAGAGGAATCTAAACAACCAACAATTAAGTACAATCCAAGTAAGAAATATAAACCCTCTATATTGTGTAAATCGTGAAGCCAACCAAAATTACAAGAGGAGACCAAGGAGGAGTCTAAGCAAACAACCATGAATTACAATCCAAGTAATAAATACAAGCCCTACATATAAGAAATTGTTTTCACACTTTTAATGAATTCAACCTATCTTTTAAGGGATTAAATTATTGCCATATTATTTTTCATCAGATCTTTGATCATAGTGTGAAAACCCTTTTTATCTTATATCAAAATCTTTATTATTAGACACAATTTGGTTATCACATAAGATTGTTTGTTTAGTAATGAGATCGATAAGACCTTTGAGTTTGTTTGAGATTGTTTGTTTAGTAACGAGATCAGCAAGACCTCAAAAGTCTTGTGAATGTGTGTTTGGGCATTAATGTGACAATGACTTTTTTTAGAGTTAAACATGCTTAGAGTTTGGGTTTGGGATGGCTATGTAGTAGTTCTTATTCACGTTATCTCTCATTTCCTCCTTGCTTGGATTTATTCATTATGTCAAGTGTTTGAAATGGATGGAGTGCCCCCAATTTCATAAGGCAAATCAAAATAGTTGTTCTAAAAAATTTAGGGTATTTATTGATCATAATCGTTATTCCGCCTCAAGCATATTTTCTCCATGAATGTGTTTGGGAAAAGGGGTTTAACTATAGATTTTTTTACCATTATTTATTGATTTGAATATGATGTTTAATTCACCAGATATTTATAATTTTTTTGAAAGAGCTAATAGGAATTACCAGTCAATTTATATCTGTGTGGTGAATTTACCAAATATTCGTCAATGGAATTATCTTTGAACTCTAAAATTTGTCAAGATTTTATAGTAAGTTTTACGGATCCATTCTTAAAATTATCTATGATAAATATACCCCTCACAGACTCTCATAGGATCCCATGTCTCTGATAATACATTGCTCTAATACCAATGTTAGGTCTTGCAAGAGTTTATACAGTGATTTAACTCGTACACAACAAAATAATAGAAAATATGCAGAAAAACTATTTTAGCACACAATATAATATTATATTACACACTCCTAATTTTCTATTACATTGACATACGATACTATATAAATATATAAAAAGTCATCCTATTATCTAAGAGATTCTACTACCCGTAATATCTCTCAAATAATCTCTCTAACAATAACAATCTATATACATAACTATTATTGTTATTCACAACAATATTAATCCTATATAATATATCCTAATAACTAACCAAATATACATTATTGTTATATAAAAATAATATTACTAACTAATTTACCACACTGTAAGTAATATATACTATATGATAAATCACAAATAAACATGTGAATACTAACTTTTTCTAACATTTTCAACTGATTTTGGTGACAATAAATTGATTTCATCCTAAATATTAAGCCTCAAACCGTTGATGTATCTTGTTGTCTTCTCAACATCTTCTTCTACATGACCAATATTGATTGTAAGTTTATAAATTTCCTTAGTGTAGTCCTTTACACTAATGTCTTTCTGCTTTAAGTTTTGGAGCTTCTGGTAGTCTACATGCATGAATTTAGATTTGAGTTTGGTTATCATTTGTTCTCATGAATTGATTTTCTCTTTACCACTTCTTTCTTTCTTTTTGGACATTAACCCACAAAAGAGATGCATGTTCCTTCAACTTTGTATAGGAAAACTTGACCTTCTTGTTTTCAATTATTCTTTCAAAGTTAAAATGCTTGTCCATTACAGCTATCTAATCTACCAATTCTTTAACATTTAGACTGCCTCCATCTATTGAAACCTTTAATTTGGACTTGGATCATATTCCTATGAATGCTTTCAATAATATTTATTCTATTCTCTCTTTCTCTTCTTCTGCAACTTCTTCTTGTAGTTCTTCCTCTCCTTCACTCACATCACTTGTCACCACACCTCTTATTTGAGTAGTTTCTATTGCCTCCATACATGTTTACATGTTTTTTTAATCTCCTTTATCAATACATCTCTTAGTTGTTTTCTTGGACCTACTCTAACACCACATCTGGATACTCCTCTAAGTGTCATTCTTGCACATTCTTATAAGTTTATTTTTCACAACTTACTCTTACCTCTCTTAATGAAATCTTTCTCTTTAAGTCACCTTGAATTGCAACCGAACTTGCTTTAATACCAAAAATGATGGTGATAGACATGTTAAGGATTTATATTTACATGGTTGTAAATAACTATTTATTGTTAGTTGTTAGTTATTGTATGATCAATATGGTAAAGTTATTATTGGGTAGTTAGTTAATTAATTAGATATATTGTTAATAGCAAATAATATATCTCATATTGTTATTTTGTTAATAGGGTGAGTTGTCATTAGGATTGGAGCATCTTCATTTAGAGAAAATTATCTTCCTATATAATGTAATCGTATTTTGTTTAAAAATATTGAAGAAGATTGACTAAATTTGTGTTGTGTACATTTTCAGCCTTCAGTTCATACATTCATTATGGGTTAATTCTTATCAATGATATCAGAGTAGGGATTATGAGGGAATTCTTTCTACAACATTTATTTGTTTTTTTTACATCGAAATGATTTTTAAATTATATGTCGTGCTAACTATGTGCAACTGTTGTTTATTTATTCATTCACCTTTGTTGTCTCCACCATCCACAAATTGTAGTGAAAACTACGTGCACATTTGTTGGCTCTACCATCCACTTATATTTTTCTTCTCTCCTTTCCACTATGTTCATCCTCTATTCACAGTCTGAACACTCCATCTTGTTCTTTGTTTGCATCTTGAAAAATTAGAAAATAATATATATATATATATATATATATATATATATATATATATATATATATATATATATATATATATATATATATATATATATATATAAGTTTTTGAGTGTTGTTTTTGGCTGTGTATTAGTTTTGAGCTATTTGTTTGGAGATTTTTGTTTTTAAAAATGTAGAAATTCAAAAACAAGGAAAAAGGAAAAAAAAAAAAAAATGGTTTTTGAGTTTTGTTTTTGACTCTGTGTATTAGTTTTGAGCTATTTATTTGGAGATTTTTGTTTTTAAAAAATATAAAAAATCATAAACAACGGAAAAAGAAAAAGAAAAAAATAATTTGGTACAACTCACAAAAATGATCATATCTTTTTTCGTTTCTCAACAAAATTGAACGATTCAAATTGTATTGGAAAACTAAATATAAGAAAAAGTAAACTCAAAAATTGTTTGATGAAATTTTGCATATCCAAGAAGTTCACAGTGGAAGAAAGACATTTAAGTGTTGTTTTTAGGGCGTGATGTCCCTGCTATCTTTATCTGGGGAACCTGCAAATTCTCTGTATCGAACGTTGCATCAACGAGCGTCTCTCACCAAGTGCCTCTATTCATTAAGTCTTCTCCAATGACATTCAAATCAACGTCACATTGAATCTCTTCAATTTCAACCTCATTCGAGCTTTGTATATATCCTTATTGCTCTCTCTTCTCCTCCTCCTCCAATGCTTCCTGCGGCTTGGATATTTGTTTAGTTTTTAGATAGTTTTTTTGTGTTTTAATTATTTTAGGTTTTAGAGTTTATATATAATTTTAGATTTTGTCTTTGATGATTCCGTAGATTTTGATTTTTAAGTCTATGTTCTAATATTTGATTTTAAGTTTTTAGGTGAAATTTATATTTTAAGTTCAGTTTTGCAATAATTTTGGTTCAAGAAGACTCTGCACATGTAACTCCTACTTTGTCACTCAATTTGGCATTTTGAACAGCCTCAAAAAATGCTTAAAATGGACTTTCTTGACTATAAAAGACCTTTTTACTTGACTGCAGAATATGAATGAAAGTTGTTCCAAAACAACAAAGAATGATTGGAAAATAACAAAGTTCTCATTTACACATCATATGAGATTAGATTATTAAGAATAAACTCAAATGAAATAATTTTTTTTTAATTTGATATAAACTTGTTACAAAGTCTTGTTACAACCCTATTTTCCTAAGAAAAAAATCTTCTTTTTCAAAATCTTATCAAATCTTGGAGTTTTGGCCTCTTCGTGTCTCATTCTCTTAACCCATGTATTTTTTCTCTCTTGATTCTCTATTATTAGTTCCAAATCTTAAACTCTCTCAAACATAACATAACAAAGGAAAGTGAAGCATGAAAATGTTTCCTATAGACAAAATATGACCTCTAACACCTATTCAAGCCAAAATTTGTAAAACATAACATCTAAATTTTAATGCTCGTGCATCATGTAAGTTCTCTGTAGACAATATTATTAGTAGCTGTTCATCTTATTTGTGTAGGTAAGGGAGGTTTGAATCACTGCAAGTCTTAGATGTGAGTAGAGATTAGTTAGTAGTGTCTAGTTTCAAAGCTAGAAAAAAAAAAAAAAAAAAAAAAAATTAGAAGCAAATTATATAATTTAATTTGTGTTCAATACCTCAACATGTAAAATGACTTTTTTTTAATCAAGAGTAAAGTTTACTTCAAATAAAAATTTTGTTAGCAAGTAGATAGTGCTCGCTTTGTCTGTGACAGTCATTATATAAAATTTATGTGAATTGAGAAATAATTGTTTTCAATAGTAGCTCTGAAACGTTGCATTGTATATTAGTATTTTTGACACTTTTTAGATTACAAGTCAAGTGATGGAGATATGCATATGGAGTTCTTGATGGCATGAAGGATAATTGAAGGTTGTGGCATGGAAAAATTGTGCTAATTGAATTATAGAACTACAGTTGTTTTAAGTGCACTATAACAACATTGAATATATATTGGCAATTGTCAATGAACCTTTGACTTAGGAAAGTTCAGATTGAAAGTGTTATAATTTATTAATTGCATGTTGAAAAGGCAAATACATATTACAAAATTGAGTGTTAGTCAAATCATATTACATACCTCTATTATGTGTAACAATGTCGACAATTTTTGGATGAATTTTCTAGATTTCAATAATATGATGAATGTTGATTGAGGAGTTTTAAAAGTGCTTTCAAGTATAGAGCGTGTGATGAGATTTTTGAACAAGTACATTGGAAATTCTTTAGCCTATATTTTTTGTTGAATTCTAAGGAACAGAGGCTCAAAAATTACATATAGGTAAAACTACAAAGTCAAAAGAATGGTTAATTTTTTTTAATGTAATAATAGAGATTTGAGAATGTGAAGTATATGCAAGAGGAGAAGCATACATTTACAATGTTGTGTTCAATATTTTTATCTTTTATTTTCAAAATCAGTTGCATTCCAATTTTCTGGGTGCATGTGACAAGTATAGTGATTGTGATAATCACATAGGCATCAGTGCTAGTTGCCAATTGGATGAACTTATATTCTATACATATAAGTGGTATGCTCTCCAATAAACTGGATTCATTAAGCAATAGTATTGTATCATAATCTCCATTATCTTAATTTGTTTTGGGAGATATATAAAAATGTGAAATACGTATTATTTTTTCAAGTCAGTTTTTTTGTTTGTTTATGCAGATAAGGTTATTATGGACATTAAGAGTAAGTAATTTTGCCTTTAAAATTTGTGAGATATACACACATCAATTGCTTGTTATGTTGTCTTTTAAAAAATACTTTGTAGGTGATAAAGACATCACCTCTAAAAACATCTCTTATTTTATAGCTATTCAGATCATTGATCGATAGCAAATTAGATGAAGTTAGTGTGTCATTGTAAAAAAATGTGCAATGTCAGTGTCTATAGGTATGAAAGGAGATGGAGTTTAGAAAAAAGTACAATGTTGTTAGTGCTTATATTTGCTTCTCCTACTGATCTTTGATTATCTTCAATGCTTTCATATTTCCTCTTCATGTTGCCTACGATTGTGTAATGAAATTAGAAGAAGAAAGAGAGTGGTAAGATATTTAGGTATATGCAAATCTATGTTGATATGAAAAATATGATTAAAGAATTTGTGAAAGGATGTTATCACATGAATTATATTTTTTGTTGTTTTAGATTATTGTAGATGTGTGTTATATAAGGCCAAACAAACAATGTCATGACCACTCTAATAACAATATGCTTAAAAATATGTTGTTTTTATATTTCAACATTTGACCATACATGATCAATAATCGGTGTAGACAATGCATCTTATATTTTTAAAATATTATGTATTTTATGGGTTGCCATGTGTTGTTTGAGTACTTTTAAATTTATATGTTGCTTTGTAATGTTGATATTGAAATCACTTAATATAATGGTATTGTGTTTTATGTGCACTTGTGAATACATCATTGATAACAATGATGATATTTAAGATTATTGCATTCAACATTACATACAAATTGATAATTACAGTTTGATAGATACCATTTATGACAATTGCTTTCATTGTTTCAATATTGCTCCTCTTGTATTGTAATGTTGTTGAAGTAGAAATGTCCTTTTTAATGAAAATCATGATTCCATGAACATGATATAACGAAATACAATGGAAAGGTTTTAGTAAATTGCATAATACAATATTTTTTAATTTGTCTTTTACAAACATAAAATGTCTAATTGCATGATGTCATGATCACTGAACCCATCTTGCATATGTGATTATAAATTTCTTATATTGAGTGATGAGATGGGAATATGATTACTAATATTTAAATCATTTATTTTTTACTAGTTTTCATTTTGAATTGGTTTATAGGTGTAAGATTTCCACAATTGTTTTCCTTGATGTTGAAATTTGTCATTGTTAAAGGGGCTAACAACTATAATGACTCAATTGATTTTGTGCACAAAAATGTCATATACATTAGTCCATCATATGTGATTCTAGATGGGTCAAATGCAACTCCATCCATTGTGATCTCTTGAGATCTATGTATTATTTGTGCACATACAAGTTATATTGGTTATTATTTTTGAATTGTTCAGGCATCATTATTTCATGTGTTTTATATAGGTTTAACAACATATAAGATGGGTGTAGAATCCTATGGAATGAAATTATGATATAAGTGAGCTAATTTTGTGCATTAGCAAAAACTGATATGCCGATCATTGAATTTGATCCATAATATGTCCATATTATTTGCAATGGTGTATGTTTTAAATGCCCCATTTGATCCACTAACAAACCCATCTTGAATGTCATGATTTCTAGCATAGATTTCAACTAGCATTCAAGTTTCAAGATGATGATAGGAAGCAGCGTAGATGAGTGACAACATTATTTTTTTTCTTCATATCTAGTTTTCTATTCATCAATGACATGGATGATAATACTATTTCCTACAATAATTGATAACATTATAGCATTATGTTTTTTAACATTATCATTTTTGTAAAAGATATATGATAATGTTAAAATGTTAGGGGATAGTCATAAATAATTATGATTAATATAGCCTATGCCATCGCCTATTTGAGATGTTATGCAAAAATGATTAAGAATTATACGAAGTTCTTGTTACTTTGTCACATTGTTAATTGAAATTCATATATTTTTACATGTTTATACCAAAACTTATATGGAATCAGTTCATCATTTACTTTTGGATATTAAAATATTAAAGAATCATATACAGGATGCACATGGTAAAAGTCTGCACACAAAATCATATCTAAATCTTCAAAGTAGGTTGTAGGAATATGCAGTATATCTTTGATCCTTTTATCTATTGAATATAAGAACTGTGAGCCTACCAATGATATCTATGTATGAAAAAGAGTCGTAGTTGGCTGTGGTACTTTGATAATGTGTCAGGTATTTTAGAAGTGAAATAATATCTAATTTATTTAAAGGTAAAAGTAATGCAGAATGAATTATGACTCCTACATTGTATGTTGTTTTTCCAGTGTATGCTAGTATCAATATTTTTGTCTTAATCAAGTGGATGCTAATGAACTTGTTATATAATCATATCAACATCTCATATATCAATTTTTCTATGAATGTCTTGCCCATGCCTACACCCCCAGTTAAAAATAAATAAATTGGTGCTAATGGAATTTTTCTTTTTTCATTGCCATGTCTTTAAGGATTACCTATTTTTCTTTGTTCAAAGATCTTCTTTCATAATAGTCATTTTTATCAAAAATAAATGAGTGTTTATCTATTTAAAAAGGTTTCATATCATATTTATTTTTACCTAATTCTTGGAAAAATTATGAATTGTATTTCAGATCATAGTCTTCGTGGGAAAATTAATTGTTTTAAACATTCAAATTTGTTGGTTATGCATTGTTATTGTCAAAATCAACATTGCCAACAAATTAATTAATATTTCCCCAAGTAGAGTTCATGCAATAAGTATATCCAGCTTCCTTTGTCAGGATGTCTTTTTCATGGAAAACATATGCAAAATTCTATGTCTCAAAACCATGTTTCGTATTGTTTTCGACTTCTATGAAAGGAATATATAATAATAGTTTTTATCTACAATGATTTTAAATATCAAGATGTTTATTGTACTTGATGTATCCTATAACATGGGGTTTATGTTTTGCATAGATTTTTTTTATCTTTTTTCTTGTATTCAGAGACAAATTTAGCGAGACAGACTTGGATTGATGTTTCTGGCCATTGAACATAGCAATCTATTATATATTTGCATATAACATCTTATGATTTATCAAATTCATAGGTTAAATTTTTGAAGGCTTTAGAATGAATGCATGCTCGTCTGATGGACTTGTATTTATGAATACTTATTTTCTAGAGCAACTATTCAATGGCAATGACTAAACTATGTGAACAACCTATTGAGCAAAGATTTGTTATCTATTAAGCAATGTGTTTCTAAAGTTACATATCATCTGAATAATATCTATATTTATAAGATGGTTTGTTTACGGATACGCTCAAATAATATTTTCATTAATGTATCGAGTTTTGTCATATAGGATGCACATTAAGATGTAGCATAAACATTAAGCAAACATTTTGTGTATCTATATTTGCTTTCTACAAGTGTAACATTTTTTTTTGGTCCATGCATGTGATGGATTTCATTTCATGAAAATTGTTGGTTGTTTAAGTGTATTTTGTATCGCTTTTATGTATTCGCTTTCATCTATTTGTAATTGTGCTAAAAACATGCCAAATTTTGTAGGATGTTCATAGTGTTTATTTTCCAAATTAGCGTAGATATGCATTGAATTTTTGATGGTTAAGTTATTTTCCTTTGTACATGGTATGAAAACTATTCTTGGCATTGGTGGAACAGAGAAATTATATATGCAATGTGTTTTTTAGTCTTTTTTATAGCTTCTTGTATGGCAGTGTTCATGTAATTTTGATATGCTTGAATCAAATATAGTTGCATCACAAGTTATATAGTTATCGATAAAAATTGTAATGTTTAAATTTTTGTCCTTTCCATAAACTGGTGCAAATTCTATCCGTGCCATAAAATGCATGTGATGCCTTCCTCGATTCTAAATTTTTTTCATAGAGAAATGATATTGTAATCACCCAAAAAAAGATTGATTTTTGTATATCATTGTCAACATTGTCTTTATCCTATGTGTATAATATCATGTACATGTAACAAAATACTTTGAAATTAAGTAAGAATGATCATATGTATTAAAAATGTTAGTTTTGTTTATTTCATGTTGTTTTAGATGGTTATTATGAAATTCTAACAATGCATTTATAAGTGGTTCCCAGTAATGTTCAGCGTTTGAGAATGTAACAAAAAACATTGGTAGTCCTAACTAATGAATCATTACAAAATTATTTTTTCTTAGTTATAAAAAATCTGGGGATATTCGTATTTTTTTGAAATTGATATATCCAATATCAGATTTTGATATATCCAATATCCAATATCAGATATTCGTATTTTCACTTTCTGTTTTGTTACTTGTCGAAGTCTTTGTTATATACGGTTTCATTATGTCATTAGTATGTAATAATTATTTCTAATATTTTACAATGTTGATATTTTATGATTGATACAATTTTATCTTACACAATTGTTTTAAAGCAAGTATGATTATGTTTGGACGAACCCTTCTTTTTTGATATGCATTTTTATGTTCTAATTTTCTCTTTAGTTTAATAGTAATTGTTGATGTTTTATTTGTTAGGCATGGAAATATTTTTTGTATTATGTCAGTGTTTGATGACACATTGATGATTGCCCCAGTTAAGTCAATCTATGATTTTTTATATCGTAGATTCTTGATTTGTACGAAAGTAATTCACAATGAAACAAGAAGCTCTTCAAGATCTCTTAGCATTTTAACATATGTTAAAGACATGTTCAACCAGATGTGTGTAGGATATGAAAAATTTGGAACAATCCCATTTTTCAAAGAAGTATTATGTCTAATGTATATTTTTTCTACCACTATTTTATTTATCTTTGTCAATTTCACATATGTTTCTTTTTTTGATTGCTTGAAATCTATAAGGTTATAATTGAAGTCCAATTAGATGCACATTAAACATGCATGTTTTGAGGTGTCTCATATGTCTTTTATAAATTTATTTGTTGCATTGATTTCTTTGTTCCGTGCAATACATGTCAAGAATGAAAAAATGTTACTGATGTTTTACTCAATGCATTGTTTGTGTTCTCTTCAATGTCTTGTATATATTATCTTGTATTTTTTCATATTTGTTTAATTTATTTGAAAGCTTGAGAAGGCATTGTACCTATGTTGTTAAATTCTATTTATTTCCTATTACAATTAGGAACAACTATTGCATTATAACAATTTTTGGTCAATGGCTTATAGTGAATATTGTTTGTATCTGTTTTAAAGAAGATTATGTTATAACTATTTGCAGGTTTTAAAGAATAGTTGTACGTCTTCACTCTACATGTACTAGCAGTTGACCAAATATGAATCTCTACATTTAGAACTATAGATATCCACTCAAAGCAAAAATCATCTCCTTTAGTTTTGCTTTTATTGAAGTGCTTTCGTAAGTTTACAATATTTGTCTGCCATCTTGAAATTCTACTCGTGTTTTGTATTAAGTTAGGTTCTAACTTTATTTCTTTGTAGCATAACACTTTTTAATTTTTTCACAATATTGCATTGAAAAATAACTGTGCAAGATAGAGACATAAACATTGTATGTCAACTTCTAAATCTGTCAATTGACAAATTGAATCAATCAACATCTTTCCATAATTAGAAGTGCACAAAGCAAGCCTATACAAGTTATTGATTTTTTATTTTAGGGGGTGCAAATGATTATATTCTATGAAAATATGTTTTAGTGTCATGTATTCCATGCAATATGTACAGTTCACAAGAATCTAATTCTAGTTCATACAATTTAATTAGAATTGGATCACCAATATGTAATTGATTTAAGAAATGGTCGATGATCTTGTTTCTTAGTTCTAAGGGTGTATATTGAAAATGTAATAGTACATGGAATGTATCGAATAGACAATCACCAACACTATAGTTAAATGCTACAGCACAAAACATATGGTGTTCAACCAAAGCATGGTCAATGTTATTGTATTGTGTTTTTTTTTTTGGTTCATCATTCTCTACAATTATTAGTTTCTTCGATGTTCAATTATTTCTTCTCTTGTATTTTTAAGATTCAATTCCACTAGTTTTATGAACAAAAATACTATAGATATATGACAATGTACATACCTTCAGTTTATTGATATGATGTGTTGGTTTTTAGAATAATTGGCTATTACAACCTATGGAGACGACACTATAACAACTTATTTTAAAGCCCTATATCTAGTAACAACACACTATTTTTTTTTTTTTTTTTAAAATTCACATGCGTTATGGCTATCGGAAAAAAACATAATTATATATTTGTTATATAATTGAGACTATGATTGATTCACTATATCCAGAAAAAATTTCCAGACATTATATAGAACTAGTTATTCACTGACCTCTTTGCACTTGTTACACAAGATCAGATTGTTTGAAGCAGTATTAAGATGCAAGTTAATTTGACTTGAGATTAATTTAATAGAGAGCTGAAAGTAAAGTTCATGAAATAATATACAAAGACGTGAATTGAACACAGTTAAATAGTAACAAAGCAAATTAATTTGACTTAGAGATTAATTTAATAGAGAGCTTGAAGTAAAGTTCATGAAATAATATACAAAGACGTGATTGAACACAGTTAAATAGTAACAAAGCAAATTAAAAAGTAGTGTCTTAAGTACATGGATTTATTTACAAGGCAAGAGTAAAATAAATGTTGCAGATGGATTAATTTGTTTTATGTACAAGGTCATTGTGGTGATGTCATGAAAATATCAAACACAATTTTTTACTTGAAATTGTATTTAATTTTTAATACAGTTGGCACATAGGAATAGATTTCATGTGATTGACACATATATTGTTAGTCTCTATACCAATTAATAAGGTATATGAAATTATATTTATTGGATTAAATATGAATAATAATTAGTTTTAGAAGTGGTTTCAACAATTATTAAAACATAGAGAAGATACATTCAAAAGTATTGGACAATCATTGAATGGCAGGGATGCAGACAACGTTAACTAGATACTTACATTACTCATTTTATTTGATATCTATTTAATGTTGTGGAGTGACATTCAATCATATTTATAACTACATGGATCTCTAAATTAATTTTTTTGAAATATAATTTATGAAAGTATAAAATTCTAATGGTATTTTATATGTAAAAAGAAAATAAATACAACATTCAAATACTGTACCCTGTCTTGACAGAGACTGAAAATAATGTACATGTATTTTTTTAGTAAGGAGCCTTTTAGAGATAACTTGCATCTATAATTTAAACATAACGTAACTTTAACTATAACCCGTACATATTTAAAGTGTAATAAGAGGAGTAAATGAGTATAAGGAATGACTATCTTTTCGAATTCACAAGGGCTTAAATATGATCATTTTTTAACATAAATTAGTTCTAAACTTAGTTAACCCAGTTAAATAATTGATTAATTAAGAGTGAATCGACAATATTTTTTTTTTTAATTTTGAAAAAATAAATTATATAACGAACTCGATAAGATAATCCAATTATCTCATAAAATATCAACCATATTTAACATAGAAATTTAGATTTAAGTATTTGACAAGTGCATCATAAATAAGTAAACAAGTAATTGACATGTGCATCATAAATAAGGAAACACAGTAGAAATTACTTGATTATGAGATTTAAAATTTCATAGAGGTTATGTGGGAGTTTTTAATTAACACTTGAAATGTGATGATGACATAATTATAGTTAACTAGCATTTTCAATCAAGATATCTGATATAGAAAGTCGCAATTAATATAGCCATTATGATATACTAAAGGAATCAATTTGCTTTAATTTTTTATTAAACTCTGCCTTTTAGACCGATAAAAATTTACTATTTTTTTGTGCATAATTTATTTTTGCAATTTTGTAATAGTTAAGTTGTGCATTTTTTAACAAAAAAGGAAAAATGGCATTTATCTATGTTTTGATTGGTCAAAACAATTAACATGTTACTTATGGATAGATCAATGATGTCACCAACAACGACCTCTTGCATGTAAAGGCATAGGAGTAGGGATCAATTAATCTATGTGGATATCTGCTAGACAATATGACATTCTATAAAACCATTTTAGGGGTTACATGGCATAATGGTTGGAGTATCAATTGCATGCATTTATAATAAACTTACACAAAAATAATTTAGTGCATATGTACAATCTACTCTAAAGTAAAAAAATGTGTTTAGTTGCAATAAACATGCACAAAAACTCATTTAATGCATCTACGTAATCAACTTTCACTTATAAATTTGTGTTTGGAGACCCCTAGGTGCCTGGGATGTTACTACATGGAAACGTCTTGTAGACTTAGAAGATTGGAGACTCAACTCTACCGAGCCCCTCGATACCGAGATGTTGACATGTAGGACTCGACTCTAAAGTCCCAAGGACCTTAGGGCCTCGAGATCATGTCACGTGTTACGATGATGTAAATTTGGAGCTTATGGGAAGCCAAAGCACAGAAAAGCCCTGATAATCCAATGTTCATTTGACCAGGCAAATCCCTAGGGTGCCAAAAAAGTTTCCAAATAGAAGCATCCCAAACACTCAAGACCCAAGGGACTCAGGATGCCCAGACCCTCAGGTGCCTGAGATGTTACCACATGGTAGCATCTTGAGCACTAAGGTACTAGGAAGAATCAACTATTTAAAGACCCTCAAATGTTTAAAATGCTACCATGTGCTAGCATGCCAAACACTCAAGTGTTGGGAAGGCTCAACTCTAACAAGCCCTTAAGTTCTTATGATATTGCCATATGGCATCATATTGAGAGCTCAAGTACTTGAAGGACTCAACTTTAAAGCCCTGAGGACCCCAAGTCCCTGAAATTAGGCCATGTGACATAATGGTGGGGCTTTGGGGCCCTCAAAAAGCTAATGCATAGAGAAGCCAAGAACATCAGGTGTCTATGATGCTATCACATGGTAGCATATTAGGCACTCTAATGCCCATAGGACTCAACCATTATGAGACCCTTAGGTGGGTGGGATGTAGCCACATGGTAGCATAATGAGTACTTGGGCATCGAGATGACCCTATTGTTCAAATACCCCTGGGTGTCTAGGATGTTGTTGGGTATCAATATTTTGATGCATGACATGATCTCAATATTATAGATAATCAAAGGCTTAGAACCTCAGAAGCTCGGTACATTTGACTTGATGTTTCCCATTTGAATCTCAGGGTTAACAAAATTGTGTCAATTATCAAACCCTCAAAGCTCAAAACCTTGGAGTAATTAGACTACAGTGCCATGGAGCCATTAGCCTATTAACTTTTCTTTGACCTTCCATGTTTACAAGTTCACAAGGTTATATCACATGGTGTGTTCTCAGGTCTACAGGAACCCAAATGAATTAGATTTTTTCATAAAGTGAACTTTGTCCTTTGCAATGTGGGGCCCTCGAGAAGCCAATACAACTGAGAAGACTTAGACATTCTGAGATCCATGGGTGTCTAGGATGCTGCCACATTGTAGCATCTCGAGCACTCAGGCACTAGGAGGACCCAAGTATTCAGAGACCCTAAGAGATAGGGATGCTATCATATATTGGGATGTTATCACGTGGTATGCTCTCAATGTTATAGATACTCAGAGGCTCAAAATATTGAGACCATTAACTTGATGTTTCCCTTTTGAACCTTTGGGTTAGCAAAATTATGCAAGATTTTAAACCCTCAAAGCTCAGAACCTTAAAGTGATTAGACTGTGGTGCCATATGGCCATTAGACTATTAACTTTACTTTGACCTTCCATTATTCTGGGTTCACAAGGTTATGCCATGTGGCTTGTTCTTGGGTCTACGAGAACTTGGATGACTTAGGATTTTTCATAAAGTGAACTTTCTCCTATGTAATAATGGTGTTACTATGTGGAAGACTTGTGGTGGACCGATTATTGATAAGGTATAGAATTTTGTTAGACTATGGCAAGTTATGAGTAATGTAATAATGCCATCAAGTAAATCCCCCAAGTACTCGGGATGCTACCACATGGAAACATCCTAAGCACCTGGGGCCTAGGGGATTGGCTGAACCTAGACCCCCAGGTGCTTAGGATGCTACCATGTGGTATTATCCCAGTCACTCAAAGGACTCAATTTCATAGAGATAACTAGGCACCTAGGATGATGTTATGTGGCAACATTCTAGGCACCTAGGGCTTAGAAGGGCAATTGTGCCCAAACCCCCAAGTGTTTAGGATGCTACCACATGGTAGCATCCTAGGCACTTGAGTGCCTAGAGGACTCAACTTCTTGGAGACCCTTGAGTACCCAAGATGTTGCCATGTCATATCATTACAACCACCTAGGGCTTAGGGGGCTCGATTGTGCCTAGACCCCTAGATGCCTGGGATGCTACCATATGGTAGCATCCCATGCATTTGGGAGCCTTGAGAACTTGACCATAAAGAGACACCCATATGCTTGGGACACTACCATGTGTTAGAATTCTAAGAACCCAAGGCTTGGGGTCTCATTTGTGCCCAGACCCATGGGTGCTCAGAATGTTGTCACATGGTAGCATCCCAAGTACTCAAGCACTTCTAGGACTCAATCACATAGAGACCCCTAGGAAATTGAGATGATATCACATGGCAACATTCAAGGCACCTGGGCCTAGGGTAGCTTGATTGTGCCAAGACCCTCAGGTACCCAAGATGTTATCATGTAATAATATCATGACCACTCAGGCACCCATAAAACTTTAGATGACTTGTAGGAGCTAGAATAATCAATAAAGGACATATAAATTCCTAAGATTATCTTGTCACACATAAATATTGCCTCACATTTTTAACCTTGCCAACTATAAAATCTGTAACGCTCATATGGAATCATATATGGATAGCATCGGTAACCCACAAATCATTAAAATCCATAATGTCCATCACACAACTGCCTTAATTTCTTTGAAATATTCCTAAATAAGGCCCAAAGGAATATGTTAATATTTATGTCCAAGGCTTTATCCAAATCTTTGTAATATTATTATGATATGTATTTTGAGCTCTTTGATTGGATAAAAGTTATAAAAGTAATTGAAAAGTGATTCCTAAAATAGTTTTATGTACCTTGCTATGAGACCCCCAGGTCCCCAGGATGCTACCATGTGGTAGTATCCTAGGCATTCAAGTGTTAGGAGGACCTGATCATTCAGAGACCCCCAAGCACCTAGGATGTTTTTAGGTATCAAGATGTTATCACATGGTATGCTCTCAGTGTTGCAGATACTCAAAGGATTAGAACCTTAGATACTCAGTGTTGTCAGGTATTAGGATGATGTCAAGGTCGACTACAATAAACTAAGTAGTGAATGGCTTGAGAATGTCCTTCATCATCTTCTTGAATGTAGCTAGTGCATTGGTCAAATCTAAAGGCATGACTAACCATCAAATAAACCTTCATTGGCCTTGAAGGTTGTACTTCATACATCTCTAGGGTTAACAAGAAATTGATGATATCCAAACTTAAGGTAAATTTTAGTGAAGTATTTTACACTGTAGAGTTGGTCCAACAAGTCTTCAATACTTGGAAGGGGATAGTGGTTCTTTATTGTGTTCTTATTAAGAGATTTGCAATCAATACACAACCTCCATGTGGCATCTTTCCTCCATGTGGCATCTTTCTTTGGTGCAATCACAATTGGGTTGCCGTAAGACTATAAGCTGGGCCTGATATGTCCTTTGGAAATAAATTCATGGATTTGTTGCTTGATTTTTTCCATTGTCTAGAAATGATTTGTAGTAAAAAGAGGCATTAGGTAGAGGTAGTCCAAGGATCAGATAATGTGTTTCACTACACAATGTGTAGGCACTTATTTTGGTAGATGAAATATATCCCTATATTCTTCCAACTTGAGCTTCAAGGTTGAGGCTTTTGTTGTTACTGTTGAAGGAATTGCGGTATAGATTGATGTCGTGAGGTATTTCTTACATTCAAATCTTACCATCACAAGCACAACCTCTTATTAGATGTGACTAGCTTCTTACACTGCTTGGTGCTAATGAGTGATAGTTTAGGGACTACTTGCGATATGTGGTACCTCATATCGCCATCATCTATGATAAAAATTTTAGGGTTTGCCTCATAAATTACATGTCGATGGAAAATATATGGTTCAACTAGTAAAACATCACATACTTCTAGTGAAGTGAGATCGCAAAGGACTGTATCTTGAAAAGGCTTGATGTTGTACACCATTTGACATTGATGAGTGACATTTATTGGATCTTGCACTGAACCATCAAATAGAACATGGTTTTGGGTCAAGAGTCAGTTAAAAGTTCAATTAGCAAACTACTTTAGGTGAAATCAGGTTGTTCTAACTCTTATTGTCAACAATGAAGTGTAGTAGAGATAGTAGGTGAAATTAGGTTGAACATTGATCCACATTTTATAAGGGATCAATCTTTGTGCTTCCTCTATTTATACAAGGGTAGTAGAAATGTTTGTGGTACCCACCATAGTGCTAGGTTCAAAATCCATGATCTATTTGCCTTTTTTCAATGATGTGTTTTTATGTGTTGCTTCCAGTTGTGCAAGTAAATTCTTCCTAGTACGACATTCTTCATTGGAATGACTACTGGAGTTGTGAAATGAACACCAATTGCTAGTCTTAGACTGCTTAGTCTGGTCATTTGATGATTATTGCTTCTTTTGTGTAGGGTGATTAGGGTTATTTCTTGATTTGGAATTATTCTTAGAAGATTTAGATTGTTGCTTGGTATGAGACTTAGAATCTTCTGTCTTAGTCTTGGTCTTGGCCTTTGCTTAAAACTTGTGAGCAAATCTACAGTCTTCTTAGATTGAAAATATCTATATGGAATGCATCTTTTATTGGATATGAGGTCTAAAACTTGAGACCTATATTTTAAAATAAGATTTTACTCCAAATCATGAATCTCGAGTTTGGACACCAAAGTATGAAAAGTATCTATGTATTATTGTACAAATTGTTCTTTGCCTTGACATAATTGAGAGAACTTGATGTACTGGTCATGAAAGTTTCCAAATAGGATAATACGTTACTTTGAGTGATTTTTAGGAAACCATTCCACATGTCTACAGATGTGTCTAAGTTGAAATCATCTTCATGATTCTCATGTGAAGTGCAATAGTTTTACCACCATTTTTCTAATGATAAAAAATCTTTTCGAAGAGCGAATGTAATATTTTCTCGGTCAGAGGATTGATTAACCCCACAGTATGAACAAATAAGGTTAAACCAGTTATCTATTGCATCTTCATCTATTTTTCCTTAAAATATAGGGATGTTTAGATTGATGTGTACCTTATATGGAGTTTGACCACCAAATGGCTGATGAGAATGAGAAATGTTGGAAGAAGTCTACTGCTTGAGAAGTAGTGAGAAGTGATCAACATTTTTCCAAATCTTCCTATTTCCTTTGCAATGCATCCTTTATCATTTTTTGCAATAATTTTGAAGTTGGTGTTATTGAAGATTTGTCTCCCATTTGAGGTTGTAAAGGAAGGTATGATGAAGGGTCACGAGTCTCGATCCTTAACTTACTGTATTCAGACCTCGTATGTGTGGGCATACACATAATGATGAAGTTCAAATACACCACAATACCTCTCATAAATGATATGAAATGTGTATGCCTTGATACCATTGATTCGTGGTTCAGATGGAGACCCGATGGATAACCTACTTAAGTAGATTTATTGATTAAGATGACTCTAAAATACCTTGAAGTGCATCATTATAGAAGTATATTAAAATTATGCATTCCTAGTAATTTGACGACTAAATTTTAAAGGAATTTGATTGGCATAGGAGGAAAAAAAAGAATGGACAGAGGAACAATCAATAGAAACCTTGAGCTCTGATACCAATGTCAGGCTAGGTATTAATGAAGTGACAACTAACAATATTTGGTGCAAGCCAAAATTGTATTCATGTTGTATTTGAAAAGAAGAAATATTATGATATATAAATCCAATGAATGGTTGTTCATTTCACCTTTTAAGGTGACTCTTCCTGTTTCTACAAATGACTATCCATCCACCAAAAAAAGACAAGAGCCTTCCTATAAGACATCTAGGTTTAATAACATATGTTATACAATAATGTTACATCAAAGATATTGCACTGAAGGGGGATGACCACACAAAACTTCTTATGGAGTCTTCATTTTTGGGGTTGTTGATGATGACATGTTGCGTATGTATACTACCATTTGAGTTGTTTTTGCCTAAAAGTGTAGATTCACCCCTTTGAATAATAGCATTGTCTGAATCATATTCATGACAGTTCAGTTCATCCATTCAATTACTCCATTTTGTTGTGGAAAGTAAGGGACTGAGATGATGCTTGACTCTATTCTTCTTGAGATAGATTTCAAACACTTGTGAAGTGAACTCACCACAATTATAAGTCTTGAGTGTGTCAATTTTAGATTGGGTTTCATTTTCAGCCATGGTTCAAAATTTTTGAAACGTTTTTAATGCTTCTGATTTCTTCTTCAAAAAAGACATCCATGTTGCCTTGCTATAGTGATCAATGAACAACATGAACTATATATGACCACCATTGGAGAGGATTGGGAGTGAACACAGATCAATGTGAACTAGCTACAACTTGTTTCATTTCTAGTCTAGATTTTGAAAGGGTTTTCTTTCATGTTTTACCAAAATGTGAGCTTCACACTTTTCAATGTTTTTGGGCAAAGTTAGCAAGCCTACAACACTATTTTTTTGCATTGTGAAAATGTTGTCATAGTGCGCATGCCCAAATATGACATGCCAGAGAAGATTCATTGGTGTTTCATCTTTTGCTAGTTGATTAAAATTCCTTTGCATTGAGCGCTCACCCTTTAGTTTCAATAATTTTCCTTCCTCATATCCAGTTGGAATGACTATGTTTATCACATTTTCTTGTGACTTTCACCTCTCCATCAAGTAGTATGGAGTGGCCTTATTGAATCAATACAAGAGACAACAAACTTATTTTCAACTGAGGAGGGTAAAGTACATTTTGGATAATGAAATCTGGATGTCCTAGAGATTTTGAAGATGGAAAATCTACTTCTAGTTTTCTTATGAATTTGGGAACAACAATTATCAGCTGGAAGTCCAAGAATCAATTAGTGTTGGTAATTTATTCAATAGAATCAAAATACATGGTAACTTCAGAGGCAACTAGAGAGATTTTGTGGCTCAGAAGGGTTCCTTAGATTTGTAGGAATAATAGGGTTCATCAACACCTCTCCTGGTTGAAAACACTTATGCATTTCAAATAGCAGAGAATCCAATCTTTCATGACCAAACCAAGCACATCAACATTGAATTTCATCTTCTTTGGCATCATGTGAAATATGACAGTGTAAAACAACTACATTGTTATATTGAAGAGTAACCAACAGACATCTTGACAAAAGTGTTGGGATCAGAAAAATGTAATTTCCCCTTCTAGATAGACATTGTACTTTCGGCATGATTAGCCTATCAGTGACCCTCGTAGGCTAATACGATGTGGTTAGAGGGTCTTCTCCATAGTTACCCAAATGGCAGTTGGTTTCTTTGGGGAAGTTTTGACATATTCTGGAGGTTTTCTAATGATTTATTAGAGTGTTTCTATTTTTAGAAACCTCATGTTATGAAATGATGTTATATTTGTACAGTATGTCATGATTCATTATTTTATATTAAAGTGCAAATATAATATATTAAAAGGGAAAAATAATAATAAAATATTATAATGTTTCTAAAAGCTTCCCAAATGAAGGAAAGAAAAAAAGTATAAAGGGAGGTGTGGGATGCCATTATGAATCATCCAGATTTGATGTTGTCTTTGTTGTGGTATGCTTGTGGAGCCTAGAGTTTTTTTCATGAATCTATTTGTCTTTGGGAATGATAACTCTCATTGATAGCATAACTGAGGGAGTGAAATATCTCTTGAAGGGTTGCATTTTGGAGGTGATATTTCAGTCATCTCAATTGGAGCAAAATTTACGGCCATTGAATTTGTGGAGGTTGCATAGATATCTTTTGGTGTTGGTTTATATATAGCTTGGCATCGATTTTCCTTAGTTAAGAGAGTAGATTGCATTATGGAGAAATTAGATATTTACAGTCAAGGAAGGATGCCATTAAGAGGGGCATTTTTACTTGTGGGGGTTCCAATTTGCATCAATTCTTTGCTTGGTTTGGTGCGCCCACTTCCTTGGAGCATGGAGATGATATTAGGTGCTTGAGACAATGCAAATTCATTGCATATTATTTTAAATTTGAGATCAGACCAAAATAGAGGTGGCTAGCTTGGAAAATTTGATTTGGCTTGGGAGATCATCCTTTCACTTGGAAATTGCTTACTCCTTCATCTATTCTCAATGGTTCCTCAATCCAACCAAGTTTCATTATATACAATTCATCATTCAGTATAGTTTATATTTGCAGTTGTAGGTGTGCATCTTTCATACCAGCATACCATATAATTATAATTCTTGTTTATGCCAAGAGTCTTGGCTAGTCTAGTGGAGCATTATATCAGATCATCAATACAAATAAGAATCACAAGTTGTTGGTCATTTATAGTTATCTTTTGAGCATTTTAATTGAGATAGTAGGTTGCATGCCAACTATTCGACTTAATGTCTATTGGTTGTAGGTGATTAGTTTGCTCATCTAAATGCGTAGAAAAGAATAAAAAGAAGTCATTCTTGCATCTAGAACTTAACATTGTCATTATTGCAATGTTCTATAAACACTTGAAGCTTTAATCCATCATCCTTCAAACAAACCATAAAACTATGACAAAAACTAGCAAGATGCACTTTGTATACAAAGTGTTTGAAAAAATTACAAGGAAGCAAATTGAGACAATTAAGAGCAGATTGGGCAAGGATTGTTACAAAAAACTTGAAAATTTTAATGGAATCCTTGGTCTCATAATGACCCCAGAAGATTAAGGGGAGATGTAACATTATTGTACAATATATGTTATTAATCTTAGGTGTCTTGAGGGAAGGCTTTTTTATTTTTATGATAGATGGTTAGTCATCCATAGGAATAGGAAGAGTCACCTTAGAAGGTGAAATGAACAACCATTTGTTGACTTTATATATTGTAATATTTCATCTTTTCAAATAGAACATGAATACAATTATGGCTTGCACCAAATGTTGTTAATTGTCACTCCATTAATCCCTAGCTTGACAATCATCCTTTCATTTCATGACCTACATGCTATACACTAAAAGAGATCGATGTCATACTTGCATTAATGAGCCATAATTGGCAAGATCCTAAATAAACTATTAAACTCATATTTATTTCTATAATGAATGACCCTCATTTCATCCTTCTATTTCTCAAGGTTGATTTATATGTAATCCTTTCTTTCCATAGTGCCTTTGTTCTTTGGTCGACATTGATTTATTTATGAGTTACTCACCCATCTAAGTTATTCTCTATGTTGTGTAGGAATTTTGAATTCTACTTCAATACCATATAGAAGAATGTTATTCCACCTTTAAATGCCATGTTGGTCTTGTGAAAGTAATTTGCTACCGTGAAGCCCCCCTTAGATTCTAGGTGGCATTGAATATCTTTATCCATGTAGTAGATGAGTGGGGGGTTTGACCATTTGATTGCTTGGAGGGATTTTAATGAAACCTTTAGTATAGAGCTTATTTGAAGTAATCGTTAAGATTGGTCAATAAAAATATTCTCTCTACAAACCCCAGCCTAGGACTGTTATCCCTCAATGATCCCCTAAGAACATGAAAGTGTTGCCATAGGAGAATGAGCACTTGAAAATATTAGATCTGCCTCTACCGATCCCATTCCAAAGGGATGCACAAGGAACTAAAGAATATGCTTAATTAAATAAATCTCACCCAACTCTTTATGGAACACATCATGAGGGCAATTTTGCTCATATGTACTTAGCTAGTAATATTTATGGTCTGTTTGGGAAAAGTGCTTCTGGAATCATCTTTATTTTTAGATAGGGTGTCCAATATATATGTAATATTTTCTTTATGGAGTGCCTTTGTTCTTTGGTCGACATTGGTTTCTTTATGAGCTACTCCCTTATCAATATAATATCTTTATATTGGTAGTTGTTGCCCTTCTTATTGGTTGTTGTCCACACTAATAAAGGGTCTGATGCAATTTTTTTATCTTATTAGCGAAATTGTGTCATTTATTAAAAAAATGATATTTGTCAATAAGATTTGTACTTGAGGCATTCAAATTGCATTTTGAAGTCTCCACATTGCTTTCATTGCTAGATCTTGGTTGAAAAGATGAGGCTTTTGACATTTATACCCCCCCCTTTTTTTTTGGAGTGGCAATAACTGACCAAGGAACCAAAGGGTACTTGAAGCTATCATTTATTCCTCTCCAAAGGAAGTTCCTTTGTATTTGCTTTCTTTTGCATTCAATTTTTAGTTGAAGAGGAAGTAGAGAGAGAAGTTATATAGGGACTTCTTGTAGGACAGCTTTGGTCATCTAGATTCCCCTAGTAAAACTAAACCATCTGTTTGTCCACCTTGATATTTTACTATGCATCCTATCTATGGTGGAGTTATGTTGTTACATGAAAGCCTGGATAGGTAATGGGGGCTTTTCCTTCCTTGAATTATGCAGCATTGAGAATATGTTTCTTTCTTCCTGTAAGAATGTTTGGAAAGAATATATTTGATTTGTTTTTATTTCTTTGCTTCTTTAAAGCCCTACACAAATAAAAAACTTTCATCAAGTCATTGAATTTACCTCCAGAATCATCGTTGTTGTTGCCACACTTTATTTCTGACTTATACAAACAAATCCCATTGGTCATACTGGTATTAGTCCCAGGTGTCTGAGTAAGTTGTACATGAATAAAATTCTTGTATTGAACTATAACAATGCCAAGAGATACATTTCACCTCTCCACATCCTCTTTTCATGCACTAACCAAGACTATATACCCCTTATCATGTTCAGAGCCTACATTAACATGAGAAGAAGCAATAAATTAAAAAATGTGTATATTAGACTTTAACTGAGCATTATTAACTCCATGAATAAAGAGATTTTTCCAAAAATTTTACTTAAAAACACAATTTTTGAAAAGAAAAAAATACCCAAGAACTTCCCAAGAACCCAATTACCTTTCAAAACGTTATTACGAAATGATGCAGCCAAAGTAGAACCAAATGAATCCATATTAAGGATCAACTTGTACCCCAACAAGAAACCACTCTATTCATTTCCTATAGATGGTCAGACACAGAACCATATTAAATCATAACCTTCTAGGTTATTGATATTAAAGATGCTTTCCCTTACACTATTCACACCTCCCAGTTTTACACCTGACATGGTTATTAGTTTCAAAACTGTTGGTATTTTGTTGACTTTAAATCTCAACACATCCTAGTCAAGCATAATGCTAATCTATTGTCTATCAAGGGCTAAGACAACTTAGAAATATTCCATATCTAAAAGCTTAGGAGCTAAAAATGATCATTTCATGCAATAAGTAGACTAGAAACCAATTCAGGTCCAGCTAATTTATTTTTGAGGTTAGTCCTATGCTGGGTAAGGCTATTAAAATAATACGTCGACTTTTTTTTTGAGGATGAACAAGGGAAAACATCTGAATATTTGATGTATATATTGACATGTACATTGATTCTACATATCAAGACTGAGAGATGTTTTAGGAAATTGGAAACATAGAACAAAAACAAAAGTTAATAGTTTATTATTGAGAGAGTTAATATATTTACAATATGGTTCAATATTTTATATATTATTATTACGCTTTTCCCCACCGACCTTAAATATCTAGAATCTAATGTTGATAGTGACCATGTTGATTTGTATGTTTCTAACACTACATAGCATGAACACATCATTAATGGTATTAAACCCACCTCAAGACAAAATTTACATGGCAAAAACTTGGACCATATTAGGTCCCATAACTGTCCACATCTTATGTCTTCTCTCCTAGATTTGGAACATTGTACTAGCTATAAAAGCTCCTTTAAAATAGTTCCAATCACTTCATCATTATTTCATTACTCTTATGCATTGTACATGCAGAATCTTACCAATGCCTTTTGAATTACCTAGAAAACTTCCAAACATAAAGTGCTCCATTAAGATGCCTTCACCATTATAGAGTTCAAACTTTGGTATCACCTAATCAACCACCCATGTTGAGCCATCAACCAACCATGTATACTTCCTTAACCTACAAGTTTTCAACATGTAAAATTGGAAAATATTCAGTTCTCCAACTCTCGTAAGTTTTTAAAGTAATCTCTTGCATAAATACCACTTTCATCTCTCTCTTCTTTAACCTTACGAAGATCAAATGCCATGACATTACCAATTCAGGCTAGATAACTTGGATTTTTACTATAGTACCAAAGTGTGTATTCAATCATTGATTTTTATTTTCACTTATTATTGATAAGAAGGGCCTACTCTCCTACGTTTTTCTCATCAAAACCCAAACACTACTCCTTTGCAAATAATTGTAAAATCATATTTTTAAAACTATGTTGCTAACTATGTGTATGAACCATATTTGGGTCATATTTTTAATAATGTTGCTTTGTTGTCTTATTCCTCAACATAAACAGTTACATTAGTAATCTCTTTCAGCAAATATTTTGTAAGAAACGACGTGCTTTCATCACAACAACATTAATTTTCAATAACGGTTTCCACAAGGATTTTTGACTAGAAATTCTTAATTCTTTGTAACAAAAAATAATATTGTCTTTTTATTATTATTTTAAAAACCAATATATAACAAAGAATCACTAATTAAATAACAATTGACATCATCCTAAAACTTGTCAAAGATCCACAAACTTGATCACAACAAAAAATGTAGATACCTTCATAACTATCATAAGTAGTAATGGACAATGTCCTAAGACCTTCAAAGGCTGAAAAAATAATGAAAACATACAAACTCAACATCATCTTTCCATTCATCAAACCTAATTGGAAAACTCGTAAAAAAAAAGTGAAGGAGCCACAACGTGCACATAAGCGACTCATTTATCATCCTTCCATTCTTCAACCAGAATCGACGAAATATTTAGAATTGTGAAAGATACACATATTCTACCACAACAAACAACCCTTTTTAATTCATCCATTTATCAAATATAGTGTAAAAATTCCACAAACCATAAAATTCCTACATACAATACCAAAATAAACAACATCGATATCATCTTTCTATTTGTCAATGATAATAAAAAACATGCAAAAAAATGTCAAAGGACATCAAAATCGAATGATGAAAACAAAACCCTATATCATCCTTTCATTAATTAGCTACAATCTACAACATTCTAAAATGTTGTTATAAAGGCACAAACACTTGATGACAAAGAATGAACCCCATATAATTTTTTCATTCATCAACCATAATAGACAACATCATAAAAACCATGAAAGATCCACAAAAATTGATTACAGCAAGGGATCCCTAAATCATTTTTCCATTGCTCATCACAATCGAAAACATCCAAAACACCCATAAAGACCCACAGATTTGAGATCACAAGAAGCATTCCCCAAACAATTCTTCATTCAACAACTTGAATTAAAATCTTGTAAATTTTCCATGATCATCCAAGACCTATGTTGTCTAAAATAAAATAATGCCATATCGTATGTTTATTAATCAAGCACTATTGAAACATCTTAACATTTGTAACAAAACAAAATTGGCCTCAAAAAATCATCATTGTCATCTTATTCATCAACCGCAATTCTCAACATATTAAAGATTAACGAAGTCCCACGTATTTAGTCAAAACAATAAATGCCTCTATGATACTTCCATCCATCAATCATAACCATCAACATCTAGAAGTACTCAGAAGATCCATTGATTTGATTGCACCAACCCTATATCTTGCTTCCAGTCATTGACCAAAAATGACAACCACCTAAAAACAATCATAGATCGAAATCCACATATTTGACTTTAACAAAAGATCATATGATATTTCCATTTGTCAAGCACAATCAACTACATCCTAAAGGCCATTTAAGATCCACAGATTCAAACACAACTAAATAAATCCATATTATGCTTCCATTCTTCAACCATAGTTAAAAAAATTAGAAAGACATGTAGGCCTCAAAATCCCATTAGATTCAAAGATCTAAAGATTTTATCACAACTATTGGCCTCTTATTATAGTTCCCTTCTTCAAACACAACCAAAACATCCCAAATTCATCAAAAGGGCCACATATTTGACCACCACATCATCTTGTCAGTCATCAATCACATTTGAAAACATGCTTACTTTAAAAGATTAAGATATCTGATCCACAAAATTAACACTATTCAACCCACATATTCAACCATAAGAAATATTGATTATATGATATTTCCATTCATCAACCACAATTAATACCATCATAAAGGTTGTAAAATACCTAAAATTTAAGCTTAACTAACAAAACCCATATCATTCTTCATTTCATCAACCATAATCGATACATTCCTAAATACACATGGCATGCAAAAACCCATAGATTTCACCACAACAAATGACACCCATATTTTAGTTCTCTTCATCAAGCACAATCAATGGCATCCTAAATATTTTAAAATACCCCACAAGTTGACATCAACAAACAACAACCACATCATTCTTTCATTCATCAATCATGATTGACAATAGCTCAAAGACCACCAAAGGCTGATATATATTATCATAGAAAGAACATCGTATAAATAGTGTCTAACATCCAAGAATTAAACCACAATAGGTGAACCCCAAATTACCAATTAGACCATGATGGGTGAACCCCATATTCTCATTCCTTTTATCAACCATAGTTGACAACAACTTAAAATAATTAGAGAGCCACTTACATAATAATGTAATGAACATCCCCCATATTATATTTGCATTTGATCAACCACAATCATACAGGTCCTAAAACTTTTCAAAGACCCATAAAAAAACAAACATTGCCCATGTTATCATTCAACTAATATAAAACAATCAACAATATTCTAAAACCAATCAAACCTTGTAAAATTAGCCATGAAAAATGATTTTTTTATAATTTTTCCTTTCGTCAATTGCAATCGACAACATTCTGAAAAATGTCAAAGACCCACAAATTTGATAATAACAAATGACCTTCATTTACTCCATCTATTCATCAATCACAATCAAAAACATCCTAAGTAATGATAAGTGCTCACCAAATCCATTCATTAGCCACATTGAACAAATACTACAAATTGGGAAAGAACAACAATAAATGGTCCCCAAACCATACTTCTATGTACCAACCACAATTGACAACATCTTATATAGATCCAATCACTTCATTATTTTTCATTCCTCTTATGCATTGTACATACAGATCATACCAATGCCTTTTGAATTACTTAGAAAAACTTCCTAACATAAAGTGCTCCATTAAGCTGTAATCACCACTATAGAGCTAGATCTTTGGTATCATCTACTCAATCACCCATGTTGATACATCAACCAACCATGTATACTTCCTTTACCTACAAGTTATCAATTTGTTAAATTGGTAAATTTTTACCTTTCTAACTCTCACAAGTTCTTGGAGTGACATCTCTTACATAAATACTGCTTTCATCTCTATTTTCCTTAAATTTATGCAGATCAGATACCACGATATTACCATTTCATTCTAGATGACTTGGAGTTTTTTAATAGTACCAAAGTGCCTTCCATCATTGATTTTTATTTTCCCTTATTACTGATAAGAAGGGCATACTCTCCTACATTTTTCTAATCAAAACCCAAATGCTTCTCCTTTGCAAAAAATGGTAAAATCATATTTTTTACACTGTGTTGACAACTATGTTTACAAGCTTTATTTAATTCATATTTTTAATAATTTTCCTTTGTTGGCTTATTTGTCAACATACATAGCTACTTCAACAATCTCTTTGAGTAGATATTCTGCAAGAAACCACGTGATCTCTTCACACAATATTAATCTACGATAATTGCAGTTTCTAACAGGATTTTTGACTGGAAATTTCCAATTCTTCACAACAAAAAATAATATCACCTTTTTAATGTTAGTTTACAAACCCATGTATGACAAAGAATCACTAATTAAACAACATTTGACATCATCCTAAAACTTGTTGAAGATGCACAAATTTGACCAAACAAAAGATGTAGATACCATCGTAACTATCATAAGCAATTATGGAGAATGTCCAAAAACCTTCAAAGACCTAAAAAACTTAACAAAAACATACAAATTCAACATCATCCTTCCATTCATCAAACATAATTGGAAACATTGTAGAAATAGTCAAGGAGCCACAACATGCACAAAAATGACTCGTATCATTGTTCCTTTCTTCAACTAGAATCGACAAAAAATTTAGAATTATGAAAGATACACATTCTACCACAATAAATGACATCTTATTGTTCATCCATTTATGAAATATAGTGTAAAAATTCCAAAAACCATAAAATTCCAACATGTAATAGCAAAATAAACAACACCGATACCATCTTACCATTCATCATTGACAAAAGATAACATTAAAAAAAATTCAAAGCTCAACAAAATCAAATGATGAAAAAGGAACCCTAGATCATCCTTTCATTAATTAACTACAATCTGCAACCTTCTAAAAAATTATTATAAAGGCACAAACACTTGATGACAAAGAATGAGCCCCATATCATTTTTTCATTTATCAACCACAATAGACAACATGACAAAAGTGATGAAAGAAACAAAAAATTGATTCCCACAAGGGATCCCTATATCATTATTCCTTTTGTCATCCCAATCGAAAACATCCCAAACACCCTTAAAACCCCATATATTTGACCACAAGAAGTGTTCCCCAAACAATTCTTTCATTCAACAACTTGAATTAAAATCTTACAGATTTGTGTGAGACCATTTAAGACCCACATAATTATCTACAACAAACAAATGCCATATCATCCATTTATTAATCAAGTACTATTGAAACATCCCAATGTTTGTAAAATAAAAAAAGAAATTGGCTTTAACAAATCATCATCATCATCATCATCATCATCATCTTATTCATCAAATACAATTCTCAACATCTTAAAGATAGCCAAAGTCCCACGTATTCAATAAAAATAATAAATGCCTCTATGATACTTCCATACATCAATCACAACCATCAACATATAGAAAACCTCACAAGACCCATTGATTTGACTGCAACAACCTTATAGCTTGCTTTCATTCATTGACAAAAATTAACAACCACCTAATAATAGTCATAGATTGAAATCCACATTTTTTACTGCAACAAATGACTCTATGATATTTCCATTTGTCAAGCACAATCACCAACATCCTAAAGGCCATTTAATATGCACGGATTTAACTTCAACTCACAAACTCCATATCATGCTTCCATTCCTCAACACTAATTAAAAAAAGCAAAAAGACATGTAGGTCTCAAAAGTCCCATTAGATTCAAAGACCCAGATATTTTATCACAACTATTGGACTGTTTATTATAGTTCCCTTCATTAACCACAATTGAAACACCCCAAATTCCTCAAAAGGGCCACATATTTGACCACCACATCATCCTGTCACTCATCAAACATAATTGAAAACATATCAACTGGCAGATTAAAATATCTAATCCAAAAAATTAACACTATATGACCCCCATATTTGACGAAAACAAATATTGCATATATGATATTTCCATTTATCAACCATAATTAACATCATCATAAAGGTTGTAGAATACCAAAAAATTAATCTCAACTAATAAATACCATATCATACTTCATTTCATCAACCGTAATTGACAAATTCCTAAATACACATGCCCTGAAAAAATCCACAGATTTCACTACAACAAACGACCCCCATATTTTAGTTCTCTTCATCAACGATAATCAATGATGTCCCAAATATTGTTAAAGACCCCACAAGTTGACAACAACAAACAACTACCACATCATTCTTTCATTCATCAATGATGATTGACAATAATTTAAGGACCGCCAAAGGCCAATGTATATTCTCATAGAATGAATACCGTATATTTAAACCACAAGTAAACTCCAAATTATCAACTAGACGACAATGGGTGAACCCCACATTATCATTCCTTTTATCAACCACAATTTGCAATAACTTAAAATAATATAAGAGTCACTTGCATGACAATGTAATGAACATCCCCCATATTATCTTTGCATTTGATCAACACATTTGTATACATTCTAAAAATTGTCAAATACTTATTAAAAATCAAACATCGCTCATATTATCATTCAACTAATAAAAAATAATCAATATAATATCCTAAGAACTATCAAACCTTGTAAAATTGGCCACAAAAAGTGAGTTTTTTATCATTATTCCTTTCATGAATTGCAATCGACAATTTTTTGATAAATGTCAAAGACCCACAAATTTGACAACAACAAATGACCCTCATATAATCCATCTATTCATCAATCAAAATCAACAACATCCTAAGTAGTGATAACTGCCCACAACATCCATTCATTAGCTACAATGAACAAATACTACAAATTGGGAAAGAACAACAATAAATGATCCCCAAACCATACTTCTATGTACCAACCACAAGACAACATCCTAAATAATTTTAATCACTTCATCATTATTTCATTGCTCTTATGCATTGTACAAGCAGAATCTTACCAATGCTTTTTGAATTACCTAAAAAACTTCCAAACATAAAGTGCTCCATCAAGGTACCATCACCATTGTAGAGCTATAACTTTGATATCACCTAAACAACCATCTATGTTGAACCAATAACCAACTATGTGTGCTTCCTTTACCTACAAGTTATTAATGTGTCAAATTGGTAAATATTCAATTTTCCAACTGTCATAAGTTCTTGGAGTGACATATCTTGTATAAATACTACTTTTATCTCTCTTTTCCTTAGTCATATGTAGATTAGATGCTACAACATTACCATTTTAGGGTAGATGAATTGGAGTTTTGAAGTAGTAACAAAGTGTGCCTTCAATCATTGATTTTTATTTTCCCTTATTAATGATAAGAAGGTCATACTCTGCTAAGTTTTTCTCATCAAAACCCAAACACTTCTTTGTAAATAGTGTAAATTTATACTTTTAAAATTGTGTTGATAACTACATGTACGAGTTATATTTAGGTCATATTTTTAATAATGTTGCTTTGTTTTCATATTCGTCAACATACACAGTGATTTCAAAAATCTCTTTAATCAAATATTTTGTAAGAAACGAAGTAATATCTTTACAAAAACATTAATATGCGATAATAACGATTTCCACTAGGATTTTTGATTGAAAACTCCCAATTCCTTGCAACAAAAAATAATATCAACTTTTTAATATTACTTTACAAACCAATATATAACAAAGATTCACTAATTAAACCACAATTGACATCATCCTAAAAATTGTCAAACATCCACAAATTTGACAACAATAAAAGATGTAGATACCATCATAACTGTCATAAGTAATGATGTACAATGTCCTAAAACCTTCGAAGATTGAACAAAGTTACAAAAACATACAAACTCAACATTATCCTTCCATTCATCAAACTTGATTGGAAACATCATAAAAAATGTCAAGGAACCACAAGTGCATAAAAATGACTCATATATCATCCTTCTGTTCTTCAACTAGAATTGACAAAACATTTAGAATTGTGAAAGATACACATATTTTACCACAACATATTACGCCTTACAATTCATCCATTTATGAAATATAGTGTAAAAATTCAAAAAACCATTAAAGTCCTACATACAATAGCAAAACAAACAACACCAATATCATATTTTCATTCATCAATGACAATAAATAACATGAATTTTTTTTGTCAAAGCCCCTCAAAATGAAATGATGAAAAAGGAACCCTATATCATCATGTAGTTAATTAACTACAATTTGGAACATTCTAAAATGTTGGTATAAAGGCATAAACTTTTGATGACAAAGAATGAGACTGCTATCATTTTTTCATTCACCAACCATAATAGACAACATCATAAAAACCGTGAAAAAATCACTAAAATGGATTATAGAAAGGGATCATTGTATCATCCTTCCATTGGTCATCACAATCGAAAACATCCCTAACACCCTTCAAAACCCACAAAGTTGACCACAAGAAGCATTCCCCAAAGAATTATTTCATTCAACAACTTGAATTAAAATCTTGCAAATTTGTCCAAGACCATCAAAGACCCGCATTTGTTTACAACAAACAAATTCCATATCATCCATTTATTAATCAGGCAATATCAAAACATTCTAACATTTGTAAGAAAAAAAGAAATTTGTCCTCAAAAAATCATCATTGTCATCTTATTCATCAACCACAATTCTTGACATCTTAAAGATTACCAAAGTCCCACCTATTTAATCAATACAATAAATCCCTTAATGATACTTCCATCCAACAATCACAATTATCAACATCTAGAAGATCTCACAAGACCAATTGATTCTACTACAACAACCCTATATCTTGCTCTCATTCATTGACAAAAATTGATAACCACTTAAAAACAATCATAGATTGAAATCCACATATTCGATTGCAACAAATGACTATATGATATTTCCATTCATCATGCACAATCACCAACATCTTAAAAAATAATCAACAATATCCTAAATCAATCAAACCTTTTAAAATTAGTCATGAAAAATGAGCTCTTTATCATTATTCATTTCATCAATTACAATCGACAACATTTTTTAAAAATGTCAAAGACCCACAAATTTGACAACAAATGACCTTCATATAATCTATCTATTCATCAATCATAATCAACAACATCCTAAGTAATGATAATTGCCCACAACATTCATTCATTAGCCATAATGAACAAATACTACAAATTGGAATAGAACAACAATAAACATTTCCCAAACCATACTTTTATGTACTAACCGTAATCGACAACATCTTAAATAGTTCCAATCAATTCATCATTATTTCATTACTCTTATGCATTGTACATGCAAAATCTTTCCAATGCTTTTTGACTAACCTAGAAAATCTTCCAAACATAAAATTCTCCATTAAACTGCCATCACCACTATAGAGATAAACATTGGTATCATCTAATTAACCACACGTATCACTTAATTAACCACCCATGTTGAGCCATCAACCAACTATGTATACTTCATATACATACAATTTATCAATGTGTCAAATTGGTAAATATTCACTTTTCTAACTCTCATAGGTTCTTGGAGTGACATCTCTTGCATAAATATTGCTTTCATCTATGTTTCCCTTAACCTTATGCAGATTAGATGCCACAACATTATTATTTTAGGTTAGATGACTTGGGGTTTAGCAGTGGTACCAAGTGTGTCTTCAATCATTGATTTTTATTTTTCCTTATTACTAATAAAAAGGGCATACTCTCCTACATTTTTCTCGTCAAAACCCAAACACTTCTCCTTTGCAAACAGTGGTAAAATCATATTTTTAAAACTATGTTGCTAACTATGTCTACAAGCTATATTTGGGTCAAACTTCTAATATTATTGTTTTGTTATCTTATTGGTGATTGTACACAACTACTTCAGTAATCTCTTTGACCAGATATTCTACAAGAAATGATGTTCTCTCTTCACAACAACATTAATCTTTGATAATAATGGTTTCCACTAGGATTTTTGACTGGAAATTTCCAATTCTTTGCAACAAAAAATAATATCCACTTTTTAATATTAGTTTACAAACCAATATATAACAAATAATCATTAATTAAACAACAATTGATATCATCTTAAATTTTTTCAAAGATCCACAAACTTGACCACAAAAAAAGATGTAGATACCATTGTAACTATCAAAAATGCCAATGGACAATGTCCTAAAACCTTTAGAGATAAAAAAAAGAAATGAAAACATACAAACTCAAAATCATGCTTCCATCCATCAAACCTAATTGGAAACATCGTAAAAATAGTCAAAGAGCCATAACATGCACAAAAATTTCTCATATGTTATCCTTCCATTCTTCAACTAGAATCGACAAAACATTTATAATTGTAAAGGATACACATTCTACCACAACAAATGACCCTTATCATTCATCATTTATCAAACTAGTGTAAAAATTCTAAAAACCATAAAATTGTTGCATACAATACCAAGACAAACAACACTGATATCATCTTTCCATTCATTAATGACAATAGATAACATGTATAAAAATGTCAAAGCCCATAAAAAAAAACTATGAAAAGGAACCCTATATCATCCTTTCATTAATTAACTACAACTTGCAACATTCTTGAACCTTGTTATAAAGTCACAAACACTTGATGACAAAGAATGAGCCCCATATCATTTTTTCATTCATCAACCACAATAGACCAACATATTTGAATAAAACAAACAAATGCCATATCATCAATTATTAATCAAGCTCTATTGAACCATCCTAATATTTGTGAGGAAAAAAATGGCCTCAACAAATCATTATTATCATCTTATTCCTCAAACATAATTCTCCAAATCTTAAAGATTACTAAAGTCCCACGTATTCATTAAAAACAATATATGCCTCTATGATACTTCCGTCCATCAATCACAACCATCAACATCTAGAAGACCTTACAAGATGCATTGATTCAACCGCAACAACCCTATATCTTGCTTCCATTCTTTAACCAAAATCGACAACCACCTAAAAACAATCATAGATCAAAATCAACATTTTCGATTGCAACAAACAACTATTTGATATTTCCATTCGTCAAGCACAATCATCAACATCCTAAAAGCCATTTGAGATCCAAAAATTTGAACACAAATAATGAACATCGTATCAAGCTTCCATTGGTCAACTATAATTAAAAATATCAGAAAGACATGCAGGTCTAAAAGTCCCATTAGCTTCAAAGACCCAAATATTTTATCACAACTATTGGCCTCTTATTATAGTTCCCTTAATCAACCACAATCGAAACATCCCAAATTCCTTGAAAGGGCCTTATATTCAACCACCAAATCATCTTGTCACTCATTAACCACAATTGAAAACATACCGACTTTGAAAGATTAAGATATCTAATTCAAAAAATTAACAAGGTATTCAACCCATATATTCGATCACAACAAATATTGTTTATATGATATTTCCATTAATCAACCATAATTAACACCATCATAGAGGTAGTAAAATACCAAAAAATATAATCTCAACTAACAAATCCCATATCATGCTTCATTTTATCAACCATAATCGACAATTTGCTAAATACATATGGCCTGTAAAAACCCATAGATTTCACTACAACAAAAGACCTCAATATTTTAGTTCTCTTCAACAACCACAATCAATGACATCCCAAATATTTTAAAATACCGCATAAGTTGACAGCAACAAACAACTAGCACATCATTCTTTCATTCATCAATCATGGTTGACAATAAATTAAATACCACTAAAGGCCAATGTATATTCTCATAGAATGAACACCATATAAACAATGTCTAACCTACATGAATTAAATCACAGTAGGTGAACCCAACATTATCAATTATACCACAATGGGTGAATCCCACATTATCATTTCTTGTATCAAACACAATTGGCAACAACTTAAAACAATCAAAGAGCCACTTACATGACAATGTAATGAACATCCTCCATATTATCTTTGCATTTGATCAACCACAATCTTACACGTCCTAAAAATTTTGAAGATCCATAATAAAATAGACATTTCCCATATTATCTTTCAACTAATAAAAAATAATCATCAATATCCAAAAAATAATCAAACCTTGTAAAATTACCCACGAAAAATGAACTCTTTATCATTATTCCTCTCGTGAATTGCAATCGACAAGATTCTAAAAAATGTTGAAGACCCACAAATTTAACAATGACAAATGAACCTTATATAATCCATCTATTCATGAATCAAATTCAACATCCTGAGTAATGAGAAGCGCCCACAACATCCATTCCTTAACCACAAAGAACTAACACTACAAATTGGGAAAGAACAACAATAAATGATCCCCAAACCATACTTCTATGTACCAACAATAATCAACGACATCCTAAATAGCTCCAATCACTTTATCATTATTTCATTAGTCTTATGCATTGTACATGCAAAATCTTACGAATGCCTTTTGAATTACCTAGAAAAACTTCCAAACATAAAGTGCTCTATCAAGCTACCATCACCACTATAGGCCTAGAACTTTGGTATCACCTAATCAACCATCTATGTTGAGCCATCAACGAACCATGTATTATTTCTTTACCTTAAAGTTATCAATGTGTCAAATTGATAAATATTCCCTTTTCAAACTCTCATAAGCTCTTGGAGTGACATCTCTTGCATAAATATCATTTTCATCTCTCTTTTCTTTAATCACATATAAAACTCTATCCACAATGCAACTAGCCTGGAAGGTGAGTTAAAATATCAATAAAATAAACTTTTGAAATTCTTGTGATGACAAAAACTAGGGATTCTGATGCATTTGATGTTTGCATCAAGTCCTCTGTCGGCTTGAAAGAACCTATCTGTAGATGTCTCCCAAGGATGTAGGGCATTGTGTATTAATTTCTTGGCCTCTCGACTACCCACTTGGGAACTAATTGCAAATGGTGCATTGGTTTTGTTGATGCTGTGGATTGCACCCTTGAAAGAATGTTGGGCTTCTCTCTTCCACGCAGTACACTGAAAACTCCCCTCTTGCTGTGGGTCTAGCAAAACTGAGGGGAGAATCTCTAGATAAGGGCTAGCTCCCTTTGATGCATCTCTGAGGCTTTTGACTACTACTGCTAATAATGGGGGGGATGAAAAGGGAGAAGGATAACTAGAACATAAACTAATCTAAGTGGTGATGCACCAAACAAATTTTGATCTATTCAGTTATTCACACTTCAAACCAGAATAGGGTAGACATACACTTTATCTAATGAAAAGACCAGGCTATTGGGAGCTTTAACAAGGGGCTTTAATGAAGACACACATAAAATGAACTTACCATAGGTGTTGTAGAAAACACACTATTTGATAACTCATTTTTTGTCTCTACACTCCAGATGCATCACTTCCTGTTAACCTGCAGAAATGGTGCTTTGTCTACACTAGGTGTGTTGGTGTCAATTTGTGAAAGCTTCAAGCTAAAAAGACTGAATACAAAATTGATACACAGACACACTCAAAAGCACAACCAGTCAGATAGAGGTAAAACACATTCTTATTGATCAAAGGTGAAATTTTGGAAAGGCTTCACCTTACAAAATGAGAGATCCCTTTCTCCACTTGAGAGGTTACAATATATAGCATGAAAAATAAAACTATGGCACCTTTCAAAATAAGTGGCCCATGTTGCGGGAGTCCAAGTCTTGACTTTGGCATTTAAATCATATTAAATGTGATTGTAAAAGCATGGGTTGCTTGATCATTTGAATGACAAGGCCACCCCTCTTTATGAAACTTACGTGATTGTCCACTCACTTATGCTCAAATGAAGAAAAAAAGGCCACACCTTTGAATGCTTGCACTCTTTGATAACCACTTGGTGGAGACTGTTTCATCTGCAACAATAACTTCTCCTGTCGACACCTTCTTTTGCCACCTGGACTACTTAATTCATGTTTGTGTTTGGTTGGGTGCATCTTTTGGAACATTCCAAATGTTGTCGTATGTGTGTGTGGCCATGTTTTGGACTTTCTATTTTGTTCCCCTTTTCTTTGCTATTTTGTCATTTTTTGGCAATTTGAGCTCTCTCGGGCTATTCTTCTCATCTTTTATTGGCTCCTTGGGTTCCTTCTCAATAACTAATGCATCCTGTTAAAGTTGACATCTACGGGCCTATCGCCTATTTGAAAACCAATGACTATTTCATTGAGTTGAATTTGACGTTCGCGCACCTGTCTCCAGACGTTTGAACCTCCAACGGCTAGTTTACCATGTTAAAATTGACGTTCTTAGGCCTGTCACCCCTTTGGTATTTCTTTCGGCCTTTTGCAATTGAACCTTCCCAAAGGGAAGGTGACCTTTTGAAAGAAAGGAGAGGGTCTCTTTTCGGCAGCCAAGAATCCCCTGTAAGGGCACTTGCGCTTCAGGTTCCTTCGGGCTCTTTGTCTTCTCAATTCCTTTAGACAAAATGTCTGAAGGAATTCCTTCAAACATTTTGTTTGAAGGTAATCTTTTCTTTGGAGTCTCGGCCCTTTCTCTTCTTGAATTCCTTCAACAAAATGTCTGAAGGAATTCCTTCAGGCATTTTATTCGAAGGAATTCCTACAGGGATTTTGTCCAAAGGAAATGTGCCTTTGGATTTTTCCTTAGATTTTCTTCGAATAAAAAGTCCAAAGAAATCCTTTGTCTTTTACCTTATATTTTCTCCGAATGAAGACTTACATTTTGGCCTTCTACCATGTCATTTTTTTGAAGGAAAACTCTCTACCCTCCACAGCCTGCTGGAGCAGTCCAGTTCGTAACCCGACTATCCTCCACAAGGGCACTCTATCCTCAAAGCTTTGTAAAAGACTTATATCTCTTTGAAATTGGCCCATTCCTTTGCCAAAAGGCTTGTGAAAACTAGCTGCCCACAGTGAAATAAAACTCTGAATCAACCTGAAATATCTACAAAGCTCAAGTCACTTGGCTCTTTACAGAATAGGTCTACTACAAATGGAAATGGCATATGTTAGGACTTGATCCAAAGTCTTAACGTTAGGTTAGATTTTTGGTAGGTAATAAATAATTATTGTAAATAGGGCATGCATCTTTTAGTAAAGACACCCCCATAAAATAAACTTAATTATTAGGTAGTTTTAAAGTTTTATATTTATTAATTAGAATTACTTTACGGGTTGTTTTCTCGTATTTAGTTGGTTATAGGATTAGTTGTTTTTACCGGTCACTAGTGAAAACTATATAAATCCATGTTTGCATTGTAAAAGGGTTAACGAAGTAAAGGCACCCTTATGTACTTGATTTTTTGAAATTAATAAAATACTTGTGCACTTGCACTAAGCGGGGACAAGGTTCAACCTATTTTGGTTCTGGAGTTATCAGTGGTATCAAAGCATGGTTATTTTGGGAGCACGGTGAATTCAAAGGAGCAAGGTGTAAAATCAATTCACGTGATATCTTTTGGCATGAAATAAGGTATGCCATATAAAATGAATTTTTTTTATTGGTTTAAATGTTTGAAAAATTATTAAATTATTTTAATTTTTCAAATATTATTCGCATTTAAACCTGTATTTTCCATATACCACAGTCTGGTCTTTTTGATCATTTGATACTCCATTGTCTTGTGTTCAAACCTCCTCATCTGGCATAAAAATGAATTTTCAGCATTTTAATGTTATTAAATTCATTGTTTTTTGCCAAAATCAAATTTGTACGGCCTATTTTCCATTGAAAACCTCTGAAATTTTCCATTCATGGCTGCCTTTGTTATTTCCATTCATTCTCAGGGTTTTTAATAGCTAAAACATCTGCAAATGGTATCAAACCCCTGTGTTTGCATTCAAATTGAAAATCTAGAATTTTTTTGCACTTGTATGGCCTGTTGTACGGCCTTCCAACGCCCAGGGTTCATTTGGAATCCATTCCCTGCAAAAAATACTTTGAAAATCTACAAAAACACAGTAAGAATCCTTTTTATTCAGCCTGTATAGATTTGTACGGCCTGTAGGAGAGAGAGCAGGTGGAGAAAAATATCCAGGAGCAGCCATGGCATTCCAAGGGAAGAATGGCGCAGTATAAAACTCATCAATTTATTTTTGATATTTCTAAAGTTTGATTTTCATTATATTTGCTGTGACTGGGTCCCACGAGAGAAGATTGAAAGAGAGGCTGTAAACAAAGGGAAAAAGTTGAATTTATTTACTCATATGTAATTTTTTTTTTTTTAAATTTTCCTCATACACAAAATCTGGAATAAGTAAAAATTTCTGAGTGTAGTGTTTTGCAAATGCTCTTAGAGCAATTGGTTAAGTTTATTTTGTTAGAAACTTGCAAAGGAGGAGGTCAAGGGTTCAAATCCCTTCTTTTTGGAGAAAGTTATTTTTGTCTTGGAATATGCTTTTTTTGAAAAAGGAATATTCCCTTTTTTTTAGAATATTGTAAAACACATACTTATTGTATTGTGTTATTTATTTTTTCCAAAAAGGGGCAGAATTCAATCATATTTCTTTTACATTGTTGTGGTGAGATAAGGGTGTAATTGATGAAATAAAGTTGTAATTTGGTGAAATAAGGGTGTAATCATTGATTTTTTGTGTGGTTAAGTGCAAAACCCATCAAAAATACTTATTTTTCTTTTATGCTCTACGTGGAGGTTAAGTGCAAAACCCCGTAGGAGCAGTGTTTTGTGCAGTGAGTGTGATATTTGTTTCATTTCTTTTGCATTTTTTCACACGTTTCTCTACTGCACTTACTTTCATTTCAACATGCTGAAAATTCAGAATTTGCTTTCAGACAGTGATAGATTAACAATTTTCAATTATTCAGATTGGAAACGATTGATGGAGGCCTCACTAGTGTTTAATGAATTATGAGATATTGTTAAGAATGAAAATCCCACATTGCCAATAGAGCAGGCTAAATTAGATATTTTCAATTTGCATGATTCTAAGGCCTTAGCTCTCATTAAATGTTGTTGTACTCGTGATACGTATATTCATATTGATAATTCTCCTCATAGTTACACTGCATGGAAAACATTGTCAGATTTGTATGATAAGAAACCTAAGCATAAGAAGATAGATATTCATATGCACTTGTTTACTTTGTCATTAGATGAAGATGGGGATATGGGAGAATATATGTCTAAGTTGAAAAATATCACTACTGAGTACACTAAGGCTGGTTTTGGAAAACTAGATGATGACCTCATAGTTACTGCTACTTTGAAAGGACTACCAGGGTCCTATAGGAATTTTGTTGAAATGTTGCATGTCTCTGACAAGATCACAGGCATCACCTTTGATAAGTTGGCTGAGTTTCTCATCCAACATGACCTCTCTCTACCCAAGAAATCCAAGAAAACCGAAGAAGCCCATGTTTTAGAGTCAAAGCCTAGTTCATCTTCATCTGGGCATCAAAACAATAAAGGAAATAGTTATAGAGGGGGTCGAGGTTACAAAGGAGGCAGTTATCAAAACAGAGGTAGGGGTCATTCAAATAATCAACAATCTAATCAATCACATTCACATGAAACAAGTGATTGAGGACATGGTCACAATTCATATAGGGGCAGAGGTCGAGGTAGATTAGACATTCAGTGTCATAGATGTGGAAAATTTGGTCACATTGCCTCACAATGTAGGATTATTTTTTATAAAATTCAAAGGCCACAAAAAGCGACTAAGACTAACTCTGCTCAGTATGCTGATCATGACTATGATGAATCTAGTAATGTTGCCCATGAATCTGCATTCACTACTTTGGGGCACATTGATTATATTGAATATGAGGCTAGAGATGAGCTCACAGATGTATGGGTTTTAGACACAAGAGCAACCAAACACATGACATTTAGGACAGATTTCTTTTGGTCTTATAAGGAAGCTTCTCTCTCTCCATTTGCCTTAGCAGATAAGTCTATGCATACACCACTAGGACTTGGTTCTATTCGAATTCTTCTTCCTAATGGGTCTATAAAACACTTGGAGGATGTTTGGTATGTTCCCACATTGAAGAAACACTTACTTTCTTTGGTAACTATTCAAAAGAAAGGTTATCAAATTGTGCTTGAAAATGGGCTCATTTACATCAATTCAGTGAAGGATGATTATAAAACTATGTATACAGGATATGAAGATGGAAACTTGGTTAGATTGCATTGTAAGGTGCTTCCTCCCAATATAAAACTTGCAATAGTTATTGACACAGGTACAGGTACTATGTCTACACAGCGGTTATGGCATCTCCGCTATGGACATTTGAATATCCACTCTTTAGTGGATTTGCAGAGATATGGTATGGTGAATGGGTTGCCCACTTTTTGCAAAGATAGTATTCTTTGTGAGTCATGTGTTTTGGGCAAACAAAATCGGGAAAATTTTCCTAAATAGTCATCTTGGAGAGCTAACAGATGTTTACAGTTAGTTCATAGTGATTTATGTGACATGAAAAAGTCATCCATTGGTGGGTGTAGATACTTTGTCTTGTTTATTGATGACTTTTCTAGGATGACTTGGGTATTCTTTATGAAAAACAAATCTGAAGTTTTCGCTAAGTTTGTTGATTGGTTACACTTAGTCGAAAAAGAAACAAGTTCACATTTAGCCACTCTTCGTTCAGATAATGGAGGTGAGTATACCTCTAATGATTTTTTAGACTATTGTCAAGAACATGGAATTCATCGACAATATAGTAATGTTTATACTCCACAACAAAATGGAGTATCTGAATGAATGAATAGAACTTTAAAGGGCACAGCACGTGCCGTGTTGCACTATAAACAACTTGATGATAAGTTTTGGGCCGAAGCCATTGGTACTGCAGTGTATTTGACAAACAAGTCCCCCACAGTTGCACTTTTGGGACAAACTCCACATGAGGCATGGTATGGGTTTAAACCCAAAGTTAAACACTTGAAAGTGTTTGGATGTGTTTGTTTTGCTTTGGTTCCTATTAAACATAGAACTAAGTTGGAACCATGAAGTCGAAAATGCATCTTTCTTGGTTATTCTGAAGATAAAAAGGGGTTTCATTTGCTTGCACAGGATTCAAGCAAATTCATAGTGAGTCAAGATGTAATATTTGATGAGTTTGGGACTATGAACACTGCAGAGATTGATTCTCAACTTGATAGATTAGAGAGGAAAAATACAAAAAGAGATAAGGGTTTGAATAATGGGGATAACTCTTCGAAGTTATGGTATGAGACTCAAATTCCTTCACTTTCCTCTCCTTCATCTACAAGTTCACAGGTTGATGACTTAGAAATTGTTGAAAATTCTCTAAGTCCCCCATCGAATAATGCACCTAATGAGAATTTTGGAGTCCCTGATTTGAATAATTTGTCTAAGTATCCAAAATGGGCTCAAAGTACTTTTTTTGACTTGACAGCAGATGAAGTTGGTTTAACAGGGCCCAGGAATTCTCAAAAATAGGTGAACTATGCTATGGTTGTTACTACTTCTTCCACTGAGCCATCCACTTTTGAGGAGGCATCTAATGAACATGTTTGGCAATAGGCAATGAAATGTGAGTATGATTACATACTTAACAATAATACATGAGTTTTAGTTGATCCTCCTCCACATGTTAAACCCATCAGATGTAAATGGGTTTATAGGACTAAGTATAAATCAGATGGCTCCATTGATAAACATAAGGCACGACTTATTGCAAAAGGATATGCGCAACAAGAAGGTATTGACTATGAGGAAACATTTGCACCAACTGCCAAATGGCACACTATTCGTATGGTACTTGCCTTAGCAGCACAAAATGGTTGGAAAGTACATCAATTGGATGTTAAAAGTGCTTTTTTAAATGGTGATTTATAGGAAGAAGTCTATATGAAACAACCTCAGGGTTTTGAACAGGTGGGTGCTGAACACAAAGTGTGTAAATTGACAAAAGCTTTGTATGGGCTCAAACAGGCACCCAAGGCTTGGTATGAGAAAATGGATTCATACTTGAAATCCATTGGTTTTCATCACAGTGAATCAGATGATACTCTCTATTTTTGAGTGCAGGGTAAGAAAATGGTGATACTAGTTCTCTATGTTGATGACTTGTTTATTACAGGTAATGATGAAAACCATAACAAGTCTATGAAGAAGGAATTAAAAGATGGGTTTGAGATGACAGATCTTGGACTTCTTCTCTACTATCTAGGCATAGAGGTAACTCAAAAAGAACATAGTATTTTCATTTCACAAACTAAGTATATTTCTGAGTTATTAGAGAGGTTTGGCATGAGTGATTGCAAACCTGCCCTCACTCCCATGGAAAGTAACTTGAAATTGTCTCAGGATGATAGCAATGCCTTTTTTGATGGCACCACATATAGACAATTGGTGGGAGGTTTGATATACTTGATGACTACCAGGCCTGATATTTCATTTTCAGTTGGAATTTTATCTAGGTTTATGCATGAGCCTAGAGAAATTCATTGGCATGCAGCAAAATGAGTACTTCGTTACCTTCAGGGAATGAAAACATATGGCCTTGAATACTGCCGCAATAAGAACTTCAAACTTGTTGGATATTGTGATGCATATTTTGGCAGATGTGTGGATGACAGAGTGTCAACCACAGGATACACTATGCATATGGGTTCAGCTGCCATTGCTTGGTGTTGTAAGAAGCAGGATACAGTGGCAAATTCATCAGCAGAATCAGAGTATATTGCAGCATGGGATGCTTCTAGAGAAATTGTTTACCTTCGTCGTATTCTTGAAGATCTTCAGGTTTCTCAATTTGCTCCTACACAGTTATATATTGATAATCATAGTGCAATAAAGATGTCCAAGAATCCAGTGTTTCATGCCAAAACAAAACATATGGATGTCAAATACCATTATCTGCGAATGCTGGTGGCAAAGAAAACTCTTGATCCAATATATTACCCAACTACCGATCAGACAACTGATATCTTCACAAAACCCCTTGACAAAATCAAATTTGAAAAATTTAGAAAAATGCTTGGTATGTGTCCAAAGCCCTGACTTTGGATCATAGGGGGGTTTGTTAGGACTTGATCCAAAGTCTTAATGTTAGGTTAGATTTATGGTAGGTAATAAATAATTATTGTAAATGGGGCATGCATCTTTTAGTAAAGACACCCCCATAAAATAAACTTAATTATTAGGTAGTTTTAATGTTTTATATTTATTAATTAGAATTACTTTACGGGTTATTTTCCCGTATTTAGTTGGTTATAGGATTAGTTTTTTTTGCCGGTCATTGGTAAAAACTATATGAATTCATGTTTGCATTGTAAAAGGGTTAATGGAGTAAAGGCACCCTTATGTACTTGATTTTTTGAAATTAATAAAATACTTGTGCACTCGCACTAAGTGGGGACAAGGTTCAACCTATTTTGGTTCTAGAGTTATCAGCATAATTGCAGTAGGGGGAATACATCCAAGATTGACGGTTCATGACAACAGGAAAAGAAGGAGACCAATTTTTGGCTTGTAGGACCAAAATGGTTAACAAATCTGGTGATTCCTAGGGGAAGCATGCCTGCTATGCTTAAGAAACCAATGACTTGCAAGTCTATTGGGCATGGAATCAAAACACAACGTGAAAGGTTGATAATGGCCTTGAAATATCCAAGAATCAATTATGAAGCTTTTACCACAAATGGTAAATAAAACACACACAAGGTTAAAAAAAACTATGAACATTTGCTAAAGCACTTAGGAAAAATAGGAAAAAACAAGGAAATATATACATGATGAGAGAAGACTCAGTTATAGTGCTTAAGGTATATCCCATTAACTGGGAAATGTAGTTCTTCACCATCCAACCTAGAGAGTTGGAATGCATTGTGCTACTTGCACTGAGTAATGACATACGGACCACTCCATAGGGCATCAAACTTTATGTGCTTTCCAAGCTTAGCTCAGTCCTCATCTCATTTTAAGATGATGTCACCTTTAGAGGAGCCTTTTGATGAGGATTTCTTGTCAAACTTATTCTTCATTTGCTGCTAATGACTGATAATAAAAACCATGGCTTGGTCCCTTGTCTCTTGAAGTTCCATCAATTCACACAGCCTAACCTCCACGTTGTTGCCCTCTTCCAATTACAGCTGATGAGAAAGATACAAAGCTAGAAATTCAAGTGAAATAGGAAGTCTAGCTTCCCTTCCATACACAAGCATGTATGGTTAATTTCCAATTGCCCTCTTTGGAGTAACCCTATCTACCCACAGGGCTATTTTCAACTTAGCATGCTAAGTTCTCTGATTCTCCTCCATTGTCCTTCTGATAATTTTGATCAGATTCTTGTTGGTGGACTCAGCTAGCCCATTCCCTTATGGCTAGTAGTTGGAAGAAGTGCTAAGGTAGATGCCATATCCCAATGCCCACTCACTTTTTTTGGTTCCCAAGAAAGCTAATGCATTATCTGAGACAAACCTTGTCACCAGGCCTTCGTAAAAGTCCAAGATTGCACTTTCATTGGCCTCCTTCAAAGTGATAGATTATACCCATCTCATGAAGTAGTCTATAGCAGTCAAGACCACTTGTGGCCAGCACTAGAAGGAGGGTTAATCATCCCTATGTAGTCTAGGCCTCATTGCATGAATAGTTGTTCCACTTGAATAGGTTGTAGAGGCATTACAGCCAACCATTATTTCCCATAAAAGAGCACACACTTATAGCACTTTCATACCCAACCATGGGTGTCTCTAAATAAAGTGGGCCTGAAGTAACCAGCTCTAATAATCTTTGCAGCTGTAGGCTTAGGAGCAAAGTGACCACCAGCTGGCCCATCATGGAACTCGAACAACACCCTATCGACCTGACCTAGGTTTATGCACCTCAAGAGCACTCCTAAGAAATCCTTTCTGAATAACACCCCATAAATTAGGACCTAAAAGAGAGATTGGAGTCTGAATATCTCCTTTTGGTCCTATCAAGGCCCTATGGGCACTCACCAGTGAGAAGGAAATGTTTCATGTTTGATGCCCAATCTTTTATGACTGTTGGTTCTCCTATTATAGTTTCATCATGGATTATCAAAATGCCTTCTTTCTATTATTTAAGGTCAACAACAAGGTGTTCACATAGGCATTTTCCCCTTACCAGCTTAGTGGTTTTGATGTCCACATCATATTCTATTACTTTGGTGATCCATCCCACTCTCTTTTCATTTAGATCACGGCTGATCAAGAAATTTTTGATGTTGGGATGTGGCACCATGAGATGAACCCTACTATTGGATAGCATATGTCTAAAAAAATTTAGACTTCATATGACCGTAAGGACTTGCTTCTCCACATATGTATACCTGATCTCAAAACCCTCTAGACCTTGGCTAAAAAATGCAAGCAGTTGTTCAAGGTTCTCATCATTTGCTTGGGTAAGCATGGCGGAGATTACCTCTTCATTTTTGAAGGTGTAGAGGTTGGAATCCTTGGTGAAGTTAGGACTGATCAAGGTAGGAGCCTGGGCGATAGCCTGCTTGATCCCTTCAAAACTATCCTTCCTTTATGTTGTCCACGCAAATTTCTCATCTTTCTTCAGCATGGAGGTCAATGGCTTGACTATCTCAGCAAAATTTGAGATAAATCTTTTGATGAAATTTATTCTACAAAAGAAACTTTATAGACCTTTCTTATGCTTAGGAAAGGATAGTGCTAGGATGGCACAAACTCTTTCTGGGTCTATGGGCAAGCCCTCTTTTGAAACAACATGGCCAAAGAGTTTACCTTCATGGACCACAAACACGCATTTCTTTGGGTTGAGAGAGATACCAAACTCTCTACACCTCTCAAATATTTGCCTAAAGTGTTTCAAATGTTGGTCTGCTTCCTTAAAAAATACTGTCACATCATCAAGATAGACTAATACAACATTATTTATCAGGCTTTAAAAAGCCATGTCCATGGTTCGTTGAAAAGTGGCTCCAAGATTGGACAGTCCAAATGGCATTTTCTGGTAAGTAAATGTCCCCCACTTGGTAGTGAAGGTTGTCTTGTATTGATCACAGTCTTGAACTAAAATTTGATTGTACCCTGAATACCCATCTAGGAGGGAGAAATGTTCGCTACCTATCACCATTTGGAGGATCTACTCCATACTTGGGAGAGGATAGTGGTCTTTCAACGAGACTCTATTGAGGTCTCTAAAATCTACACATAATCTTATTTCCCCATTCTTTTTCTTGACAGGAACTAGATTGGCCAGCCAAGAAGAGTGTTTGATCAGAAATATGATTTTGGACTCAATCAGCTTGGTGAGTTCCTTTCACATGAGAGGTTCAATCTTCGAGTTGGCAGGCCCTTGATTTTGTTTGATGGGCTTAGTGCCCTCCTCTAGCTCAATGGTATGTTGGGCCAAACTTGATTCAAAACCCTTGAAGTCACTATACTCCCAAGCGAAGACATTGACAAATTCTTGGCACAACAAGATGAAAGCCTGCCTTTCATGATATGCACATACCTTCCCAAGTGTAAGCAACCTATTCTTGAATATCTCAACCTTTTCTTAGTTCTCCATCTTCATTTTGATGCTTGCTTTCTCATTTTTCAATTGGTCATCCTTGTTGAAGATACTTTGAAGAGTGACCAAGCCTTCGGGAAGTTTGTTGTTCTTCAACTGAATAATCTGGCTGTCATACTGTTGTTGTAGTCTAGCTTGGTTTCTAGAGGCAAACTCAGCCTCCTCTTGCAAGAAGAGCTCTATTTTTTGATCGATATCAAACACTTGACAGTTGGTGATATTATCAAGTACAGAGGGTCTGATTACCACTTTTAAATGGTGTGGACTGTTGTCTTAGCTTATCTCCTTAGGGATGTCAAACTAAGCACCAACTGATGCTAGTCTGTTAGCTTGCTTATTTTACTCTCTTGGAATGGAAGTAGCATTGAAAGCAAGAAAACTCTCCACTAAGTCCCACACCTTGTGCTTGTAAGACTTAAGCAAGGAATTCTTTGTCAGATTTTAGCTTCTCACCTGATTTACGATCAACTCATTATCCCCAAAAACTTACAACTCTTTAATTCTTATTTTTTTTGCTCATTCCAAACCATGGATGAGAGTTTCATACTCTGCAACATTGCAAGTGAAGGAAAATTGGAACCTTAAAGTTGAGAAGTATTTCTCCTATGAAGGAGAAATTAACAATACTCCACCACCAGCTCCCAATTTGCTTCTTGAGCCATCAAAGAAAAGACGCCACAAACCTGAGCTCTCTTGGTTTGCTTTCATCAAATTAGGTAGAAGAGTACCCTCTTCATGAATGCAATAGATTCCAAGACCTACCTCTTCTATGAATTTGTATGGGTCATGTTCAAAGTTGTTGCTTCCCCATTCGTCTAAGAGCAACTCAACAACTCCTTCAAGGGAAGAGGGTAGAGATTTATCCACTTGGAATTCTTCTTCGTCAATAATGGCATAGCTGACATTCCCCGCTTTGACTTAGTACGGCTCCAAATGGTCTCTATGGATTGGCTCTGACTTAATATTGATCTTAGTCGTGTATTTGGTTCTAAAAACTATGTAAGACTAGTTTGCTGCTAGGTACCCACCTATTTTGGATGTGAAATCCCTGGACAAGTAGATAGCAAAGTAGGGAGGAACATCCACCACTACCACATCGTGGGGAACTAAGAAAGTGGGATAGGCGTGCAACATTATATTCAAGCCTCGTACCGCTCCTAGTGTCTTGGTTGGTGATCCATCTAGCTACAGGACTCCCTTAGTCATTTCTTCGTATTTGAGTCCCAGCTTATCTGCTATACATTTTGGCATTACTGAGGTGCTTGCCCCACTGTCAATAATGTAATTGTGCACCAAGAAATCTACTATGACTAAGGATAGATAGAAAGGGGGAACCTTTTCACCTTTCTTTACTTGGCCTGATGTGGAGGGGTGCCCATTCATGATCAAAACATTATTAGCTTTTGTTGGGATAGTTGGTTCATATAACTCATGCAACTCTTTCTGGAGTATGTCTTTTTGTCTGGGTAGTTCCAATGAATCCCACAAAGAGATATTCATGTGTAGCTTCTTCATCTAGTCTACCACATTGATCTAAGGGTTTCCCCTTTTCAAATTTTCTTTGGGGGTGCTTTTAGCCTGAGGTGTAGGCCGAGGAGTTAAGGGTGTAACCGGTGACCTAAAATTTAGAAATTTTTGGTTCATATGTGATGAAAAAGATACTGAACATGTATGCTCAGCTGCCTGAGCTTCCTCCATAGCTCTCCTTTTGGACCTTGTGTTGGCTGCAAAATAATCACCTTGGTTATTCATACTACCCACATAGTTGACTGCACAAAATTCACCTTCCATGTGATTCATGAGAGTGGAATCAGGCTGAGCCTGACTGCTACCCATGCCGGTTTGTATAGACTCTCAAAGCTTGGGAATTGGGTAGCCTAATTGTCTTATGCATTCATATATTGACTCAGCATCTCATTTGTATAAGCAACCTAATCTTGACCATATCCCAGGGGTGAGCAATTTGGTTGTTCATGTACCAGATTATTTTGAGTGGGAATAAGAGCTTTGGATGATGAAGGAGCACCTGGATTATACCCTTGATATGGTCTGGCTTGTGTAAACTGACCCTGTCATTGATTATAATTCTGAAAAGGGGGTCTACTTGCTTGTCTAAAATGCTAATATCCCTAATTTGGCTGATAGTTTTGATCTCATTGCCTTTTAAGAGCCACTAATTCATTTGTCACACTTTACAACAAGCTCTTAACTTCATGAAGGTCATTGGGAAAAGTAGTAGTCGGCTTTTCTATGCTTGGTAGAAGAGTTAAGGTGGGTGTAACAGTCTATACTGGAGGTGGTAATTTAGGAGAGAGGAGCATATGAGGTCTAGGGGCTATCTTTCCTACTTGTACCAAGCAATTTTTAGTGGCTATGGCTATTTCATAGGTAGCTGGCAGCACTTGTCCTCCCATGGACTATATAATCAAAACAATGTCACTATTCAAAGCTTTTAAATAATAGAGGAAGGCATAGCTTGGGGTCACTCTCACCAAAATAGGGATTCTATCCCAGATATTTTGAAACTTGGTATTAAAATCTCACATGAATTCATGTGGAGCTCTTTTCATGGTGGTTAGCTACTCAGCAAGCGAGAGGTGGTCACTCTTCTCCCCGAGTCTGTTTATTAAGAGAGTGCCTAATTTGTTCCATGTGTTGACTAAATTCATAAGCAAAGTCCCATACCAGTCCAGAACCTTTCCCTTAAAAGACAATGCCATCAACCTGATAGCAATGTTCTCTTCAGTGACATTGTGAATATTATAGAGGTTGGCAATATTTTTGATGTGCTCAATGGCAGTAATAGGCCCCTCCCCATTAAAAGGAGGAACACTCTTAAGGGTTGTCCCTAGGATTGGGTCATAATGCAAAAGGTTTAAAGGGCTCTGACCATGAAAGGCCACAAAAGGTAAAGCCACGGTGATAACAGGGTTCTATAGAGGTCTTCTTGCGTAAGTATATTTTATAGCAGGTCTGGGAAAATGATTTGTTATATAGGGATGTGTTCTTGAAAACCTCAGTCACCTTGTTGAGTTTAATGGTAGTTCAATGAATTTGAAAGGGACACCCTTGGCAACAGATCATGTGGTGACCTTAGGCATAGGATGTCAGGTTGATCTCTGACCTGAGATTGATGTTCTTCAAAATGGAGTCACCAGATGTTGAATTAGTGGTTCATTCTTACTGTAATAGGACCAACCCAACACCAATCCTGAAACTTTTTTGAGTGTTAAAATTGGTCCCACCAAGTGTACCAAAATTTGTTGACACTATAGATTGCACCCTTGAAAGAAGGTTGGGCTTCTCTCTTCCACGTGGCACAATGGAAACTCCCCTATTGTTGTGGGTCTCACAAAACTAAGGGGAGAATCTCTAGATAAGGGCTAGTTCCCTTTGGTACATCTCTGAGGATTTTGACTACTACTACTAATAATGGGGGGGATGAAAAGGGAGAAGGATAACCAGAACAAAAACTAATCTAAGTGGTGATGCACCAAACAAATTTTGATATACTCAGTTATTCACACTTCAGACCAGAATAGGGTGGACATACACTTTATCTGATGAAAAGATCAGGTTGTAGGGAGCTTTAACAAGGGGCTTTAATGAAGACACACAAAAAATGAACTTACCACAGGTGTTGTAGAAAACACACTATCTAATAACTCCTTTTCTGTCTCTACACTCTAAATGCAGCATTTCCTATTAACCTTCAAAAATGGTGCTTTGTCTACACTAGGTGTGTTGGTTTCAATTTGTGAAAGCTTCAAGCTAAAAAGACTGAACACAAAATTGATACATAGACACACTCAAAAGCATAACCAGTCAGATAGAGGTAAAACACATTCTTATTGATCAAAGATGAAATTTTGGCAGGGCTTCACCTTACAAAATGAGAGATCCCTTTCTCCACTTGAGAGGTTACAATATATAGCATGAAAAAGAAAACTATGGTGCCTTTCAAAATAAGAGGCCCATGTTATGGCAGTCCAAGTCTTGACTTTGGCGTTTAAATCATATTAAATGTGATTGTAAAAGCATGGGTTGCTTGATCATTTGAATGACAAGGCCACCCCTCTTTATGAAACTTACGTGACTGTCCACTCAGCCATGCTCAGATGAAGAAAAATAAGTCGTGCCATTGAATGCTTGCACTCTTTGATAACCACTTGGTGGAGACTGTTTCATCTACAACAATAACTTCTCTTGCTGACACCTTCTTTTGCCACCTGGACTGCTTAATTTGTGTATGTGTTTGGCTGGGTGCATCTTTTGGAACATTCCAAATGTTATCGTATGTGTGCATGGCCATGTTTTGGACTTTCTATTTTGTTCCCCTTTTCTTTGCTATTTTGTCACTTTTTGGCAATTTGAGCTCTCTCGGGCTATTCTTCTCATCTTTTGCTGGCTTCTTGGGTTCCTTTCTCAATGGCTAATGCATCTTGTTAAAGTTGACGTCTACAGGCTTGTTGCCTATATGGAAACCAATGGCTATTTCACCACCTTGAATTTGACATTCACGCACCCGTCATCAGATGTTTGAACCTCCAACGGCTAGTTTGCCATGTTGAAATTGATGTTCTCAGGCCCATCACCCCTTTGGTATTTATTTTAGTCTTTTGCAATTGAACCTTCCCGAAGGGAAGGTGGCCTTTCGAAAGAGAGGAGAGGGTCTCTTTTTGACAGCTGAGAGTCCCCCGCAAGGGCACTTACCCTTCAGGTTCCTTCGGGCTCTTTGTCTACTCAATTCCTTCAGACATTTTGTCTGAAGGAAATCTTTCCTTTGGAATCTCAACCCTTTCTCTTCTTGAATTCCTTAGGATAAAATGTCTAAAGGAATTCCTTCAGGCATTTTGTTCGAAGGAAATGTTACTTTGGATTTTTCCTTGGATTTCTTCAGACAAAAAGTCCAAAGAAATCATTTGTCTTTTACCTTGTATTTTTTTCGAAGGAAGACTTACCTTTTGGCCTTCTACTGTGTCATTTTTTTGAAGAAAAACTCTTTACCCTTCGCAGCTTGTTGGAACAGTCTAGTTCGTAACCCGACTATCCTCCGCAAGGGCACTCTATCCTCGGAGCTTTGTAAAATACTTATATCTCTTTGAAATTGACCCATTCCTTTGCCAAAAGGATTGTGAAAACTAGCTGCCCACAGTGAAATAAACCTATGGATCAACCTGAAACATCTACAAAGCTCAAGTCACTTTGCTCTTTACAGAATAGGTCTACTACAAAGGGAAATGGCACAATTGCAGTAGGGGGAATACATCCAATATTGATGTTGCAGGACAATAGGGAAAGAAGGAAATTGATTTTTGGCTTGTAGGATCAAAATGGTCAACAGGTTCCTCATCGACAAAACCCAAATGACGGGCTTAAATTGACAATCATTCATTATCAATAAGTGAATCATGCAAATTATACTAGGGCAATACAACATACAAACCCTTCCTAAGGAAGCCTTTTATCTATGAAAAAGAAGAACAGTGTCGAAGGAAATAAATTGAAGAAAAATTTCTTAAAAAAAATTGGATGAAAAGAAATCTAATAGGGTCAGTACATCCTTAACAGGGGTTGGCAATATGCCCTTCTTTCCAGCAACACGGTTTAGATAACTTTCAGGAAGAGTTCTCCAGCCTCTTACATTGAGCTCAAATGTGGAAAACCCCTCCAGTGTGTGCCAATATAATAAATAAGCAACAAACAATGTATTATCCAACATGATTTCTATCTCCCTGACTCAACTCCACTTTCTCTTTTTATACTGTATAATTGCACAAAGACTTTGTGGTTACTCCAAACCTAATTTAACACCTCATTAGTGAAAACCTTTTGTTAAGTTTGGCCATAACTTATTACTCTCCAATATAGGTGATTTACAAGGAAATGATTTGAGCACCTTGTTTATTGTTACATTGCTTAAATTCTATGCTAAGGACCTTACTCAACACCTTTATCTCAAATACCCATATGAGAAAGTACATGGTCCAAAATAGAAAATACATTCTTTTGATCCATCTTCGAAAGATAATTGAATATTTGATATAAAAAAAAAATTGTATGAAACATTTGTATTAGATGATTAATTTCTTTCATTGTTACAACATTTAAGATACATTCTACTCATCTTTTGTTACTACAAGAGTACAAGAGAGGAACTAATGTAGATAAGGTCTTTTCTTTAGTCCAAAAATTTGTTATCTTATGGATAGAACCAATATATATGCTCACGATACATCCATTTTGTTGAAATCTTGAGCAAAAGGAGACCTTTCAATCCATATTATGCATCTCTTCAAAAAGATTGGTTAATCATCAAAGCATATTTTGTAGGTATCAAATATGTATTTGGAAAGAATAACATTCTATTGTTCACTAAATTGTAAAAACATCTCAAAAATTCATTGACTATAATAAACAACATCAAAAAGATCATCAAAGACTCTTAAATTTGACACCAAGATGTCAACCATATCATTCTAACTTTCATCTATTGTAAGTTGCGAAATTATAAAACTATGAAAAACCCACATATTTGACCTCAACAAAAAACACACATGTTGCACTCTTTTTTGCAACTAAAATAGGTAAGAGTAAAGATGTTGATAGACCGATCGATTTGACCAAAACAAATGACCCCCATATCATCATAACACTCATTGACCACAATCAACAAATTACTAAAGATCAAAAACTACCAATTCAATGACATCAAATAACACCCATAATATGCTTCCATTGATCTGCTAGAGCCGGTAATGTCTTAAACATCCAAATATATGACCATAAAAAATGATTGCTATATGATATTTTCATAAATCAACTACAATTGACAACATTCTAAAAAGTTTAAAAGATTTTCTAGGATAGTATTGACAACAACAAACAACCTCCATATCTTCTTTCCATTCATTGATCACAATTGAATACATCTTAAAGACCATCAAAGACCGAAGTATGCAGTCACAACAAGCAATCCGTATATCATAATTCCATTTATCAACTACTCTCAAAGACATCTTAAATTCCCTGAAGGATAAAAAAGGTGAAAGTGAACATATGACCGCCATATCATTCTTAGCCAAAATCAATAATATCATAAAGAATCTTGAATATATCCACATTCATCCACAACAAATAACCAACTCATCTATTAATTTTTGAATTTGATTGGAGATCTTAAGATTTAGAGATCGTGAGGAGTTTCAAACTACAATTTTTAGAGTATTCAAAACATAATCTGTGAGTGATACAGGAAAGTGCCAGAAAAATGGTACATTTGTTCTTTCAAAATCGATTCAAGGATATTTTTTGATTTTGAATCTTAAATTTTTTTTCATCTGAAAAAATTATGTTCCAAAAATAATTTTGACAAAGCCATGTTTTATAATTTATTTATTGTGGATTTTTTTTTAGAATTTATTGAAAAATTTGGTTGTGTACTTGAAGAAACCTCTAAAATATTCTGCATCATGTAAATTTTGCATTTACTAGAAAAATAATCTATAAATTGTTGGCAATATTATCATTGATATCAAAGGCGTATGAACAAGATTGTTGTCATTGATGTCAAAGGAGTATGAATGCAATCATACAAAGGCCAAAGACCACTAATCGTCATCCAAAGACCAACCTAAATCATTTTTAATCTCCACATTTAAGATAAAAGTATACTGGCTGACCTCCCTTTATTGGCGTCTAATATGGAAAATAAATTTAAATTAAAATCATGATCTTGGCTGACCTCCTTTGCTACACAAGTCAAGACAAGGATATATATTTATATCATTGTAATCACCCAATTTAAGGAAGTAATATATATGATTAAGATCATCAATGAAGTCAAAAAAGGGGTGTAGTGATTGGGACATGAATTGTTAAAAATAGGTAGCGATTAATGAGTCTTTAAAGACATCGATTAAGCTTTAACAAAAGACATGTATTTAAAGAAAGATGCGTCCCTCAGAAAAGTAATGTATCCTTTATGAAGTGTTGCCTCTCTTGATATATTTTCATCTCTCTCCATGTTGTATGAAGATATAAAAGGAAGATAAGCAGTGTGGTTGAGGATGAGTGTGGAGAATAGAAGATACATCATGCAAACACCAACAAATTCGAGAAGAAAATATTAGAAGATCATGCAAGGCAATTTTTGAAAGAGATTTATTCTCAAAAAGATAAGACTTTGTTAATTTAGAGGTTGGTGCCTCATATTGGAGAGGTTGGTGCCTCATATTAAAGAGATTGGTGTCTCTTGTTGAGTTGGTGCTCAGTGATGGGGATTGGTGTCTCTAGTGGGTTGGTGCCTATGAATATTTCTGTTAGAAATATTTTATTTTGGTGACTAGATATGAGGCCCTGGCCTATCACCAACCTCCATGCCATTTTTAAGGCCCTAAGACCCTATGAAAGTGTGAGAACCATGAAATGGCCTTGAAACCTAGTCTCATTTTGAGGCTATTGAAATTTGTCTTGAAATATGGAGTTTGTTTGATCACTTTCAGGATGTCTTATGCAGATTTTTTGTCTTGAATATATGAAATATCTCAGGCGACCTCTTCCAACAATTTGCAAGTGTCCAACTGTCTAAAACCTCTGCAAAACACTAAAAACCTTGTAAAATAATGCATTTATTACAGTTCATACAATTGTAAGTACAAAAAAAGTACACCTAGATAATCTACTTAGAGTCTTCAGCAATATCTAGGAGGTTGCAAGAGCAACTCAAGTCATATCATGTGATTTCAGGTTCGTCTCTCTCAACTGGTCATTACTAGGGTTTTAGCAAGGTTTTAGGCATGTTTTATTATTAAGGATTGTTCATAAAGAACAAATACTCTCTCTCCTAATGCCACAATATTGTAGTTAAGGGACCCCTCCACCACCTCCAAGCACCACTGGGTCCCATGCAAAATCTCATGAGAGTTCTAAGTGAAAGATGGTGTCTCTCAGGTTGCAAGCAAGCCATTAGAGAGGGGTTGACAATATTAGCCTTTGTTCATGTAGGTAAGGGTCTTCCATCAACTAAAACCACAAGGTTAAAGTGTAGGGATCCCTATATCATTCTTGAATACCTTTTGATTCCATGCACAGGGTCATGGTCTCAACAAGTGAAAGAAAATTTGCCTTGAAATGCACTCATGTAGTTGACGAGCTCGATATGGTCTTGAGGGGTCAAACTATACTTTTATTGCCTTCGTCTACCTTTGAATGGACTTGTAGGACTCTGAAAACATTTAAAACTTGTCAAATCCATCAAATCTTCATTTTTATTTCATTAGACCATCCTATTTATGATTGGCCTAGAGGTTTGCCTCAGTGTGAATTATACTCTACAGGGCTAGACAGGGTTTCTAGTATTTGTTTCACTTTTAATTGAGTTTGAGAGTCTTATGGAGTCGTGTCATCAAAATGAACTATCTCAAATGCTTTACCTCTCTTCAGACCTCTTTTCTTTACACTAGACAAGCAACTTTTCCTTGCCAAGGTAGATAGGTATGTAGCTCACGTTGGATGTGTATAGAGGGGTTTAGGTGAACTTGTCTTGACCAATCTCATTTGTCATTCCATCATACTTCCTTTGATCTTCATATGACCTCATTGACTTGTCTTTTCACCTGAGACAAGCTTCAATGCTTCATACACTCTACCCTTGCCTCAGGCCTGAAACCAGTCTGTTCCTCGTAGAAAGTTGTAGGTGCTCATGAACTGTGTATATGGGGTTTAGAGATGTTGATTTGATCATCTTCTCTACACTTTCTCCCTTCTATTTTTGACTTCCAAATAATTACTAGCATTTTTTCATCTATTCCTCAAAACCCCAAACCAATCACTATGCATTTAATCTTCTCTTCAAGCCCATAACCTGTCCACTTACCAAAACACCCTATAGGTGGTTAAAGGATAGTTTGATTGCATTCTTTATTCTAGGAACCCACTTTCACACCAATGATCATCTCAATGACTTTGTTATACCCTTGTAATTTTTTAACTTCCTCAAAATGTCCAAAACACCACATCTTTCCAAGCACACACTGTTCTTTACCTGTTTAGTCTTGGCTATATGTGACCTTTGTGAGGTTGAAGTGTCAAGCTTTGAACATTAGCTTTCTTGAACTAGGTCCTTGGCTACTTGAGTGTCTTCTTTCATTCCTATATATAATCAAGTCTTAATCCTATTCTTGATTTGATGGCAATCAACTATTGGTCTACAATGAGGACCTACATTGTGGAGCTAAAAGCTTCACTGTTTTGCAAATGGTCGAGGTTGTTGAGTGTCATAGTAACCGATGTCAGTCAGGCCAACCGACATCAGTCATATTTAGTGTACACAGTAACTGACATCGGTTAGGGGTTGGCCAGCATCGATCAGACAGGAATCGACGTCGACAACCTGTGTGTGTGTGCATTTGCATGCATCTTCAGAACTGGTCTAATTTTAGACAAATAGTTAGTTTGCATGTAAAGACTAATTTTAGTCTTGAGTCTGCATTTCTAATTATTATTTGTTTTGGGATCTATTTAATAGACCCATGGGGCTGTATTGTAATCAAAGACAAGGATTAGATCCTCAACTTGAAGGCAAGAACAACAATTGGGTTGGTTGTCTCAAGGTGTGTAACATCAGTTGATCTGCAGGTCAGGATCTACACACAAAGCTCTGATACCACTTGTTAGGATCCTACTCCTTAAGATCACAATTGATTACCTTTGTATAAGCAACTAAACATGGAATTAAACCAAAAGTAATAAGTAACTAGAATTCAGAAACAACATAAAATATGAGAGACAATACAATCTTGTAGTAACACTCTTCTAAAAGGAAATACAATGAAGAAATCACACTCTTCCCACACCTATCAGATGTACAGTAATTGTCCCTCAAGAGTTCTCTCTCTCTCTCAATTACAAACCAACTCAAAACACAGAGTTGTTCCCTCCACCAGTCAGTGACAATCAACCCAATGGTTGTTGTTGCCTACTGCCAGTCCATCAAGTACCACCGAGTACTCCAAGTAGATCTCCTTGATATTGCACACCTGTAGATCTAACTGATATTACTTACCATGTAGATCTCCCTGATCTTGTATAACTTGCAGATCAACTGATCTTACACACCTTGAGACAACCAACCCAATTGTTGTTCTTGCCTTCAAGTTGAGGATCTAATCCTTGTCCTTGATTACAATACAGCCCCATGGGTCTATTAAATAGATCCCAAAACAAACAATAATTAGAAACACAAACTCAAGACTAAAATTAGTCTTTACATGCAAACTAACTGTCCATCTAAAATTAGACCAGTTCTAGAGACGCATGCAAACGCACACACACACAGGTTGCTAACATCAATTCCTATCTAACCGATGCCGGTCGACCCCTAACCAATGTCAATTACTGTGTACACTGAATATGATCGATGTCAGTTGGCCTGACTGATGTCAGTTATTCTGACACTCAGCAACCTCCACCATTTGCATAACAGTCAAGCTTTTAGCTCCACAACCTAACAATCTCCCACTTGGAGATAAACAGTTGCACCTGTACCTACACCTGTACATCTTCTAATTTTGTTTCTTGTCTTGTATCCCTCTTTAAGTTTAATCTTGAAGACCAACAGAAATTGAATGAAGATTCAACTTCTCTTTTGTTCTCGGCTTTGTTAACATTTTTGCAAGGTTCTTATCCTTGCTAGCCACTGTGACTACAACAACCTTCTGCATCTCTAAAATCTAGCTAACCGCCGTACCACCAACAGTGAACACATATCCTATGGTGTTTTTCCTATCATCCAAGTCACCTGCCATATCCGAATCTACATACCCATGTAGAGAAGTGCTTGACCCTGCATAGCATAAATACCTGTTGCTGGTCCCTCTCAGATATCTGAGAATCCACTAAACTACTTTCTAGTGCTCCTTTCCTAGATTGGCCATAAACTTGCTGACAACTCCCACTGCTTGGGTAATATCAATTCTAGTACATACCATGTACCCAGCCTCATCATGTGATTCAAGACACTGTTCATAGCTCAACTTGAACTATCCAACCATAGGTGTGCTTACCGATTTTGCATCCTGCAAATTGAACCTCTCCACTACCTTATTCACATAATCCTCTTGAGACAAAATCAACCTGTGATTTTCCCTATCTCTAAAAATACTCATGCCAAGGATTTTTGCTCTTGAATCCTTCCTGGCACATGTCTGAGCTACTTTTACCTTTAGCTCAACAAATCCCTGCATGTGTGACCCTGCAACAAGCATATACACTACATACAGTAATAGGATAATGTAGCTAATATTATCCAACCTAGTAAAATAAACACAATGGTCACATTGACATTGACTAAAGCCATGCTTTGTCATACACCTGTCAAACCTATACCACTGTCCTGGATCCTGGTCAAGACCATATAACCTGGCCTTCTGTCTCACCTGTCCATTCTCTCCTTTTTTTAACCTGTGAATCCATTCGTATTTTAGTGCTTTCATTCCAACTGTTAACTCTACCAAATCTCTCGTTTGGTTCTCTTCCAAGGAATCAATTTCCTCATTCATGTCATGCTCCCACTATTTATTGGATTCTACCTGCGTTGCCTCTTCAAAACTTCATAGTTCTTGACCATCAGTGAGCAACAAGTAGTATAAAGAAGGAGAATAATGAATTTGAGGCTTACTTACCCTTTCAATCCTCCTCATGGGCATTTGAGACTCCTTGACAGCGTATTGTCTGCCCAAAATCTGTTTTAATAGTGACCGATCTTGGTCACCTCTGGCTGACCTCGGTCTACACCCAATCGATGTCGATTCCTCCTGATTGCCGATGTCAGTGTCCACCTGCCCGACATCATCGACTTTGGTCTGCACATGACCAACATCAGTTCCTGCCTGATCGACGTTGATTCTCACTTGACTGATGTTGATAACTGTGTTTTCCTGTGAGTGATGATTATTACCCGCGAGCTCATTTTAGATCATAACCTTGTCCAAATCAACACTGCCCTGCTCAAAATTATTCAGCCTCTTGAGCTGATCTCTATCCATCATCTTCTCCTTGAAAACCATGGCTTTCCAGTTCTTAACTTTGTCAAAAACATCAAATTTCCTCTTTATGCAATATTGTGATCCTCCAATAGAAGCTACCTTCTTCTTTGTTGACCCAGTTTCAAGAAACCTCACTTTCTTCTATTGCTTATAGAAATCTTGATCTATGCTTTTCAAATCTGAAAGCTTACCATTTGACTTAAGAACATCCATTCCATTCTCACTCATGTGACCAAGCCTACAGAGCCACATCTTTGCATCTACATCTGAAGTAGATAAAATATAAGGAGAATCAGTAATACAAGTAGATAGATAAAGTGTACCTACTTTCTTACCTCTTGCTAATACAAATGCACCCTTGGAAACTTTCCAAGATTCTGCTGTGAGAGTTACTGTGCAACCCTCATCACCCAACTTTCCTACAGAAATTAGACTTCTCTTCAGGATGGGAACATGCATGACAGCTTTTAACACCCATGTGTTGCCCATCTGCAATTTCAGCCGCACTTCCCCTTTGCCAACAATTTGACAAGGCTCACCAACCCCTAAATAAATCTTTTCAAAGTCTCCATGGACATAATCATGGAAAAATACTCTATTTGGGGTTGCATGGAAAGAGGCATCAGAATCTAAAACCCAAGATTCTACTTTATCCAAGGAACATATAAGAGCATCCCATGCAACAATACCTGCATCATTTGCTTCTTTATTTCCTTCATGTTGATCTTCTACCAACCAACAATCTTTCTTTACATGCCCTTTCTTTCCAAAATTCCATAATTGATAATTCTTGCCATTGAATTTCTCCATTCTTAGTGTACTTTATTCTGTTATTGCTTTACTCCCACTCAAACAGAAACCCCTGAGAGTGACATGTAATCAACAAACACTAACCTACTCTGAACTAGGCTCGGATACCACTTGTCAGGATCCTACTCCTTAAGAGCACAATTGATTACTTTTGTATAAGCAACTAAATACGGAATTAAACCAGAAGTAATAAGTAACTAGAATTCAGAAACAACACAGAATATGAGAGGCAATACAATCTTGTATTAACACTCTTCCAGAAGAAAATACAATGAAGAAATCACACTCTTCCCGCACCTCTCAGATGTATAGTAATTCTCTCTCAAGAGTTATCTCTCTCTCTCTCAATTACAAACCAACTCAAAACACAGAGTTGTTCCCTCCACCAGTTAGTGACAATCAACCCAATGGTTGTTGTTGCCTACTTCCAGTCCACCAAGTACCACTGAGTACTCCAAGTAGATCTCTTTGATCTTGCACACCTACAGATCTAACTGATCTTACCTACCATGTAGATCTCCCTGATCTTGCACAACCTATAGATCAACTGATCTTACACACCTTGAGACAACCAACCCAATTGTTGTTCATGCCTTCAAGTTGAGGATCTAATCCTTGTCCTTGATTACAATACAGCCCCATGGGTCTATTAAATAGATCCCAAAACAAATAATAATTAGAAATTCAGACTCAAGACTAAAATTAGTCTTTACATGCAAACTAATTGTCCGTCTAAAATTAGACCAATTCTAGAGACGCATGCAAATGCACACACACAAGTTGCCGACGTCAGTTCTTGTCTGACTGATGCCGACCAACCACTAACTGATGTTGATTACTGTGTACGCTAAATATGACTGATGTCGGTTGGCCTAACTGACGTCGGTTACTCTGACACTCAGCAACCTCCACCATTTGCATAACAGTGAAGCTTTTAGCTCCACAACCTAACATACATGTCTATAGCCTGTAGGTCTGCCTTTTGCTTGAATAGGCTACAGAAAAACTTCTTGAGTCATAGACACCTTTAATACTTTGACACTGTCAAATCTTGTCCATTTATATATCACATTCTCAATATTTTTATAGACTTTTGACCAAACATTGTATCATCTCAAAATTTGAATCATGATCCATACAACCTTGTGTATGAGTATTAGGTTTTGTGAACTAAACTAGTGACTGACACTAGTCACTTCACCCCCTCATTGCTCTCAACTAGTTGAGACATTTTCAATAGTTTGCACATTCATTATACACCATATGGAATCATGTTCCATACCTATTCTTCTTGGAAGAGCAGTTTTAGTCCAAAAGAGGACCTACAGGTCTGTAACCTATAGGTATTTTTTGTTGCTCATATGACTGTTGAGATAGCTCTTAAACTTTTGACCCTTGAGACTATGTCAATTATTTTCCAACTCCATATCACTCTCTCAGTAAGCTCATAGACTTCTGACCAAACATTATGTAACCTCAAACTTGTTCATTACATGTATGGACCATGTATGCAATCAATTCATACACAAAGTTTAGTATTGAAAGTGAGGGTCTATTCATTCATTCATGTTCTTAGATGATCCTCAATAGAGTTAGCTAGTGTCACATGGTTACTTGGGAGGGTATACTAGGCTTCTCCTTTGTTTAACCTCTTCTAGTATAAGACCTAAGATCCATGAATGCTCACTTATAGGTCTGCAGACTTGTGAGTGACTAAAACACATTTCAAGCTTGTTTGAGAGCACAATTTGACCTCACTTCTCAACACCTTGAACTTATGACCTTATCCATAGTATTCTCTCATGCGACATTAGTTTTTTATAGCCACTTGGGCTAACTTTGATGTTCAGACCTGTAGAAGACCATTTATGCACAGGCCATGCTTTTCAAAGAGCAAGACATGATGCCTCTTAACATGTTATTTGCAAAGAGCTACTTCTCAAGAGAGAACACATGAATCTTGAGAGAGTGAGAAGATTTTCCATGAATGATGAAGCACTTGAAAACATCTAAGAGTGACAATAATTCAAATAAATCAAAACACTTACAGCAGGAGTGACTGAAGTTCCATACACCTTAGAACTTTTCCTCTTGTTGAAGACATCTGAGAAGCTTGAGTTGCTTGATGAAACTCACATTGAAAAGACATTTTTGACCTCTGAAAACATCCCTCAAAACAATTCTTCTCCATCAAATTTTGAAGTGGAAAAGCATGATCAAAATCAAACCCTACTTAGATGGGCAAGGCATAGTGGCCTGTCATCAATCTTAGCGATTGTTCATAAAGGAGGAGAAATGAATATGCAAACCAATGTCTCTAAATTGAAGCTTATTAGGACTCCTAACAATGGCTAAATTTTTAGCCTTCAAATTTTTCTCTCCTAGCCGTACCATGCACTTGATTTTTGTCTTTCTAAGCTTGTGAAGGAGAGAGTGTTTAATACATATTTTGGTCTTGAAACTTGATCCAAATCTGGAATATGACTTTTGGAAGCCTAAGGGACACTCTAAAACCATTTTTACCTACAAGTAGATCTTCCAAGGCTGTAAAAGTGCCCAAAAGTGCTTGTAAAGGAGTATTTTGCTGAGTTTAGGCATTGAAGTTGCAAACTTGTTAGTCTCTGACCATCTATGAACCTTCTCTAACATCAAGTACATTGTGTAACTTTTTGAAACATTTGGCTTTGAAGGTGGTACGTACAAATCCTCAAAATTAGGCCAAAAGGTGACAAAAATGACATTTTAACACATAAGAACATGAAAAAAGGTTAATACATGATATTATGACCTTAAAGACACATTAATAACCCTTTATAATGACTCTAAACCATGTCAAACCTTTGACCATACTTGAAAACACCAAGACCTTATGAATGACCCCTAAGACTAGACAAGTACACATTTTGCCAAACCTTGGACCAAGCTAGACAATGACTAATGTGACCATATGAAGACCATTTAGGACCATTTAAGACCATAACCAAGTTTTGATAACCCTATAAGAGTTGACCATTTTTGAATTAAGGTCAAAAATTGGTGATTCATAGGGGTATCATGCCTGCAATGTTAATGGATCAATGGCTTTATCCTCCCATTGGGTAACGGAGTCACCCTTATGGGACAATATGAAACTGACATGCCTTCTAAAGACCCAAAATTGACATCAAACCACACAACAAGAAGCAAACACATTATTCCAAATGCATTTAGGGAAAACATAAAACAAGAACACTTAAAACAACACACCTAACCTATTATGTACAGATCTCAAATAAGTTTGAGGTAAGGATACAACCCGTCTTGGTTCACCCAGGGTCATAAAGAATGTTTCTAGAGTTATAGCTGCTCTATGAGAACTGTTGGGTGAATATTTTGTCATCAACTAACTGATGGCAAAATGGGGATATCAGCCACAGCATAAGGGAGATTTACACCACGAGGAGTGTGGCTTTACCAGATTTAGACGAGGTAAATCTCTCTTCTCATCAAGGGGAGGTTTCCTATCAATATTTACATGCTATAAGCATATATATAATTAAGCAGAAAATAACACATGGGGGTGGTATAACAGCATCTACTTCTCTTTTTTCAAAAGTAATGTATAAAGAACAAAAGGGAGAAAATCCTAGTCTAATGCTAACAACATTCCTCTTCTTTCAGGAACGGTATTAAACAGAGAGAGAGAAATCACCTGAAGTAACAAAGGCACAAGAACGCTCACGCAAGCACAAAGTCTTCCGTAGCTTCTCCACGGATTCGAAACAAGTACAACCGTAGAATAAAGTGAAGCACAAAGTCTTCACCTGAAACTACAAAAGATAAAAGAATCTCAAAGGTAAAAGTAGCACAAAGTCTATTTTCTACCCTCAAGAAGTGCCCTTAGATAATAATAACACACCCACTTGCTTATTAAATCAGATAAACAAGATGTTACCAGGAAAAAGACATAAAAATTGTTTCCTACATAACAGACAACCTCAACACAAAGTCTGAAATAACCTGCTTCTAATTCATTCAACAGAATATGATTTACAAATTTGAGCGAAAAGTCTCAAAAGTTGCTTCAATTTCAGCAGAGTGTTTGCTATTAAATTTTCCAAGATTATTTACAAATGAGGTCTCCACTATATATAGGGAGAAAATCCTCAAAAACAGAAAATAATAAAATATATAAAATATCTTGGTCAAAGATGACTCATCTTTGACTATTAGATATTTTTCCAAAATATTTACATGTAATTACATATTATAAAATTGCATGCATTTTGCACAAAACAAAAATGCATAAGGACAGAAGAAGAGAGAAGGGGGAGATGGAGAGTCAATTCTTGCTGTCAGACTTCTTCAGATGAGCATCGTACATGGCGATTGATACCTGAATTCCTATGTTGTCTGGCGTAGCTACGTTTTTGGAGACAACTCTCGCTCTGATCAGCGCATCTTTCAATGCTGTGATAGCTTTAGAATGGCCTATTAACCTAGATTTCAAATTCTCCAAAGTTAACTGAGCATCTAGAATGCTGTCCACTGAAGTCATTGAGAAAGGCGCTTCTTCAAAATCCTTCTGGATCATCCCTTTGAAACTTTGAATCATTTCCTCTGCCGGAAGGAATTGATGGTCCTTGGAGGTCAAGTTGCATGGTAGCTCTTCTAACTTGTTAAGCAGGCTCAGGTCACTCTTTTCGCTAGCTTCCTTGAAAGCTTTGAGATCATCAATTAAGTCCTTGAGTACCTGAATTCTGAAGACCATTGACTCCTTGATCTCAACATAGGAATCTTTGTTGGGGATGACGCCGATAGTTATCAGGGTACTCTTTTTGAGATTCTTCATTTCCTTCCACCTGCTAAGATCTTTCTCTAAGCCGTCAATTTCTTGAGAGATAAGGGAGACAAAGTCATCTACCTGAGTTTTCAATCTCTTCATTTTACCTGTTCTTTTTGCAACTTCTGATAGTAAAGAGACTCACTGATTGTGCATCCTCTCAATATATTCCTCCATGACTTTCCCTTTTAAATAGGTCTTTTCGGCTTTCTAAATGACTGGATCATCCACAAAAAAGGCCTCTGGAGTCCCTATTTCAGGGGGAATAGTGAATCTTCTGATTACTGTTGTTAACTGCTCAGCCTTGGCTTTGTAATAATCCTTCATCTCCTTTTCCTTATCAAAATTTTGGACCATAATGTCCATTGTTGATTGAAGATCGCTCTTCGCACCTTCGTGAGTAACTTTGCCAAGTTCAACAGGAGAAATGGAATAGCTGCTCATTTCAAAACCCTCAAGGGTTGCATCCTGTGGGGGTTTGGCAATTTTGAGAAATTTTTGCCCCTTTTCCTCGACCAGTTTGGAGAGGATCCTTGGCCTCTTAAGAGCCTTTGCTTTTGTTGGCACTATCTTGCCAAAATCAAAATCATCCGGGGAGATGATCATTTTCTTTCTTCTAGGTGTGAAAGCAGACATCCATGGTGGGAGAGAAGTACCTATTGCAACAATAGGCGCCTCTACCAGTGTCATTGTAGCAGCTTCCATACTACTGGTGGTGACGGTGGTTGTAGTTGGAGTAACCGGCGAAATCGTATCAACTACTGGTTTTGGCTCAGGTGTAGGGCTTGGTGGCAGGTTGAAAGATGGAGATGAAAGACTCGAAATGGACCCAAAAGAGCGGGGAGAACCTGCTAAAGGGCCCTGAGGATCACCAAAAACAACCCTAGAAGGAAAAGCGGCTCCGAAAGATGGAACACTGATTGGAGAGATAGGAGAAGCAGGTACCACAGGAGACTGAGGGGGAGAAGGAGAGGCGCTCTAGATCGGCTGTGCTTATCCCAGCGAGATCGGAGACTCAACACTTGGTCGGTCTGAAGGTTGATCCTGTGTCTCCATGGGTTGAGTTGTCTGTGCCTCGGGGCTCTGTTCTTTAGATCCTTCAGCTGCTGCTTCAGGCTCTTGTGTAGGCTTAGGCTTTTTGGAGACAAAAAGAATTCTAGGTTTGCCAGGCTTAGATGGAGAAGGAACGTCTCCTTTGTTCTTTGTTCGGTTCTCCGCCTTTCTCTTCAACTCTGCTTGGTATTCAGCCTCTGATCTTGTGATGAATTCTTTCAGGGTGATCCCTTTGGCTGCTAACCAATCATTGGTGTTAGCCAATATTGGTTCGAATCTTTTCCTCAAAGAAGTCAGTTCCTTCTGAGACCAATTAATTGGAGGGAGAGGGGAATCAGCGACCTTTTCTGTCAGATATCTACTGTTTATGATATCTCCATTGTCAATTAAACTTAAAGGGATCTCTGCAAGCCCGAGGTACTCTATCTGCTCTAGTGTGAGATGGCAATAGTCCATCTTTCTTACCTCATCAGCCGTCCTCATGTCTACCCAAATATCTTCAATCATGGGCTCGTGGAACTGAGTCTTCCTTCGGATCTTTTCTTTGACCCCCCTGTAGTCAAATTTCTCCCCTCTTTTGAATGGTTTGATGGTAACCATCTGCATTTTTATTTCCATGACCTTGGCTTTAGTTGATGTAGCAACTGAAAATCTGCCAATCTGGACAGGAAACTTGAAATCGGGTCTCTTGAGCTCCATCTGCTTTGTGTGTACGATAGACAGTTGTCGGCAAAGCTCCATTAGAACCAACCTGTCTGAAGGGAATTTTGGGAGCATGTAAGGGTATCCTTGGTAAAAACCCACCCAAAGATAGCAAAAGGTAGGAAACTGGAGGAACATGCACCCATAACCATTTACTACTGCCCATGCCTCGTCTGATATTCTCTTCTGCTCCAATTGAGAATCGAAGAGACACAAAAATACGGTGAAAAATGCGTCATTTACTCACCTGAAATGACGTGTTGACCCTTGAAGCGTTAGCTGTGGATAGTACGAGTAGACTAGGGTGGTCCTTCTGTTCCCCTCTGTTGTCAAACCTAGGAAAGATTGCATGGCAGTAGCTATATAGACCAGGTATGAGGTCATGTAGAATTTGAAAGAGGTCTGTACCTTGGTCAGTTGCTCGTGGATAGCATTGCTGATCTGTTCCCCCCAAAAGATGGTTTGTTTGCCTTGAAGGATGATCTTAATGAATGGATACATCCATTCATGAAATTGTGAAGAAGACGGGAAGCCCCATACTCTGCTGAGGAGGGTGATTAAGTCACCAACTTCTTCGACGAAATCACTTCTGGGGAAGCTTTTCGGCCAGCTAGAGAGACTGGTCCTCAGAGTCTTCAACTATTTATAGTTTATGACCTTCTTTGCCCTTTCGGGGTCTTTGTCGTACTCCTTTTGTGTGTCTTCGAAATCGATTTGGGTCACTTCGGTGGTCAGAGGACACAAGAAAGCTTTGTCAATAAAATCGGGGTCCAACCGAATTATCATGCTGCCGTTGACGTCTGAGACCGATCTGGTCTCCTTGTTGTAAAAGTGCGCGCACTAGAGGATAAACTCTGCATGATGCACTGCTACTAGAAAGGCGGCCACCAGGTGGATGTTGCTCTCAACAATTCTTTTTATCCCAGTGCTGGGATTGGTTGCCTTAGTTCGCCCCAGGAATTCGGCCATGTCCACGTGGCTGATCTCCGTATCTCGAATGTCATCAACATTTGAGGTGACTAATGTGAGCGAGAAGATGCCTTGATATTTGTATTTCATCGTCTTCGCCTTCGAGGGAGATGCTTCCGTCATAGGGGACGATCTTGATTGGACGGGAGTAGGTGTACAGGAGCTCGCTGAAGGTGTTGCTGCCATAAATAAAAAGAGAGTGAGCGAGAGAGGGAGAGCATAATTTAAGTGACATGGGTTACTAAAGGTCACTTAAATAGGCCAGGTTAAGCAAAGGAGCGAAAAACAAGGAGGAAAAATCGTGAAAGGGACAACTTAGAAAAGGTTCTGGGAGTTAGCTAAAAATGAAAGAAAAATGCAGGGATGGCGAAAATCGCCGCCCTTGCATAAATTGGACGAAAATGCAAGGGCAGCAAAAATCACCGCCCTTGCATGGAGGATGCAGGGGTGGCAAATTTTGCCACCCTTGCGGGAAGGATGCAAATGCAAGGGCGGCAAATTTTGCCACCCTTGCGCAGAATGCAGGGGCGGCGAAAATCGCCGCCCTTGCAGGAGTTCACAAAGTGCAAAGGCAACAATTTTTGTCGCCTCTGCACAAGGGTTACAAAAAAGGAGCAGAGGCGGCAAAAATTGCCGCCACTGTGCTGGGCAAGGGAGGATCGTGGAAGGGCGGCGTATTTCGCTGCCTTTGCACGGGGGTTAGAAAAGACGTGGGCGGCAAAAAAATGTCGTCTGCATGAGGCCGCAGTGGAAAAAGCCGTGGGTAGGAGAGGGGAAGAAGAAAATAAACCAAAAACAATTAAAAATGACTAAGCTAGGAAGAAAAACAAGAAACAAAAGCTAAAAACAAACCCTACCTGGAAAACGCGCGAGCCACGAAGTCAGATCCGCGAGTTGGTGCTTCGAAAAGTCCCTTGAGGCGCTCAGGTGTAAGAGGCAGGAGGAGAGGAGGAAGCAATGAAAAGAATGAGGCCCCAAATCAGAATATATAGGGTGAAAAAAACCCACCCCAACAACCTGCCGCGCAGGCCATTAATGCCCTTTTGCGGAAATCGAGACGTGCAAGGGCGACGAAAATCACCGCCCTTGCATGAAGTCAGTCACTCAAATGCAGGGGCGGCAAAATTCGCTGCCCTTGCAGGGAAAATTACAGGGGCGGCGAAATTCACCGCCCTTGCAGGGAATGTGCGGGGGCGGCGAAAATCGCCGCCCTTGCAAAAAACAAGGGAAATGCAGGGGCAGGGAAATTCGCCGCCCTTGCAGGGAATGACAAAAAGAGACCAACTCTGAAAGGGGGAAAAAGGGGAATGGAAAACTTGGCTTGGATGACAAGGTAACCACTCCTCGATCCGACCAAGATGAAAACGAATTACAGAATTCGTATCGAAAAATGAACTTAGAGAGACAAGACGAAATGGACAAGTTTCGTAGGGAGTTGCTTCCAAAATGAGCTAAGCTGATTTTGGAAACAATAAGAACAAATCACCATATGATGGATGTTTGTCAAAGAAAACTTGCTTGTGAAGGTGATCAAATGACTTACCACTCATGAGACCTCTGCTATCTTCAAGTGCATCACTTGAGACTCCTTTGAATTGTCCTTGTAGCTCTCTTTGAGGTCTGATTGACATTATAACCTACTTGGTCTCTTTCATAGGGGTATCATGCCTGCAATGCTAATGGATCAATGGCTTTATCCTCGCATTAGGAAATGGAGTCACCCTTATGGGACAATCTAAAACTGACATGCCTTCTAAAGATCCAAAACTAACATCAAACCACACAACAAGAAGCAAACACACTATGCCAAATTCATTTAGGAAAAATATACAAGAAGAAAACTCAAAACAACACACCTAACCTGTCATGTATAGATCTCAAATAAGTTTGAGTTAAGGATACAACCCCTCTTGGTTCAACCAGAGTCATAAAGAATGTTTCTAGTGTCATAGCTACTCCATGAGAACAAATCACCATATGTTGGATGTTTGTCAAAGAAAACTTGCTTGTGAAGGTGATAAAATGACTTACCACTCATGAGACCTCTACTAGCTGCAAGTGCATCACTTGAGACTCCTTTGAATGGTCCTTTTAGCTCTCTTTGAGGTCTGATTGGCATTACACCCTGCTTGGTCTCTTTCATGCTCCTTTGGCACTTCTCAATTTATTCTTTGGGAGTCATGAAACTTTTCTTAACTTCACTTTCATCTAGATTATGATGTGTTCGATGTTTAGAAGCATCAAACTTGCCTTCTTGCTGGCCAAACACATCTACAAGTAACTCAAGATCAAATTGAGGAATATGCTACTCCTTACTCATATAGACTTCCACCTTGACCTAATTGCATTCCTCCAAGGCTACCTTTTGTTTGATAGGGACTTGACACTCTTCTTTTTGTTCATTAGGTCCACCATTGACCTTATCACCAAGATCACGTTTCATTTGAGGAAAAGCATGCCCATTTACTCGCTCAAAATCTTGCATTATGGCATGGGAATGCTACCATAGATCATGACTTTATTCTTGATTGTCATAATCTCGAATCTCCTCTTCTTCTTCAAGTAGAAATGCATCTTCATCATTACCATGCTCTAACACACTTGGAACCTTATCATCACCATCCATATGCAGAAAATAGCTATCCCATGCAGCTTGTTGAAGGGCATCATCAAGACTTACCTCAACATACTCTCATCTTCTTCATGTATGATATATGTGCCCATACATGTTTGTTTAATGAGCTTATATGGATTAAACCCATATTGATCAGCTATGCCATCAAGAGTTGTTAAAGGTTCTTGGTCGTTAGGATAGTCTCCCTCTTCATTGATATTGAAGTTCATATTTGATGTATTAGGTACATAGGGCTCTACATGAATATTGGACAAAGTTTCAAACTTGATAGAGACCTTAGCACCATACTTGGTCCTAAATGCCATGTAGGACCAATCTGAAGTCAAGTATCCCCCAGTTTTAGCAGTAAAGTCTCTTGACAAGCAAAGGGCTAAGTGGGGTGGCACATCTACAACCACCACATCTTGGAAGATAGAAAATGTAGGACAAGCATGGAGAGTGAGATTCAAACCTTTAAAAATGTCAATCATCTTGGTAACTGAGCTATCCAATTGCAACACACTCTTGGAGTGTGACGCATACTTCAATTTTAGTTTGTCTGTTACTTGTTTAGGCATGACTGATGTACTTGCTCCACTATCAATCAAACAATTTTCTACCAATGAGTTTCCAATGATGATAGAGAGGTAAAATGGAGGAGGTTTATCCTTTCTTTCTATTCTTATTGGCTCCCCATCCTTGGTCTTCACTTCACTTGTCAACATTGCCCCTGTTTCACTAGGCTGCCTAAATGATGCATTGAGTTTGGAGAGCTCATTTTGGAGCAGGTCTCTTTGTCCTAGGATAGGAAATGTTTCCCACATTGGGATGCTTACATGAACTTTCTTCAATTTCTCAACAATGTTCATGGCAGAGCTGCAAACTTTATCATGTCCTCTAGGAGCCATAACACTACCACTAGCTTGTGTCACTTGATGCATAGGAGAAGGCATAGAAGGAGCTCTAACACTATGAGTTTTCTGATTTACTTGAGCCATGGGGGTTGCATTTGACATACCTGATCCATGAGGTGCTTGAGATTCCATATTTAGACCACCACTTGTGACTTGTACTTCCTCAACCACTCTCTTTATTGACCTTGTATTTGCAGCTATGGAGCTTGATCCAATGTTGAGATTACCTTGGTAGTTGTCTACACATGACTTGAAGGAAATTCATCAAGGCAACATTTGATTGAGCATCTCCTCTAATGTTCTCTCCTCCACTAAGCATCTCTTCTTGAGTCATGGAAGGCATTATTCTCCATGGAGCCATATAGGCTTGATTGAATGTATCATTTACATAAGTGAAAGAGTCATGAGGTTGGCCCCATGAAGGCTGCTCTCCATTATCTTGTACAAGATTGTTTTGGATAAGTACAAGTACTTTAGAAGTAGAAGGAACATTCTGATTTTTTCTATTGTGTTGCCTCACTTGAGTTAGCTTCCCATATCCTTGGTATTGACCTTGAAAATGTTGTCTAAGAGCTTGATAAGATTGATAGGGCTTGTAAGGGCTTTGGAAAGACCTCCATTGTTGTTGTTGTTGTTGTTTCTTGTCAAGAAACAAAGGTATGGGAGGTCTAGTGGCTATCTTCCCAGCTTGAATAAGGCAATTCTTAGCCCTTATAGTAGTCTCATAGGCATTTAGCAAAGTATCCCCTCTCATGGAGTGAATCATCATAGAGATATCACTATTGAAAGCTTTGAGGTAGTAAAGAAAAGCATGATGGGCAGTAGGCCTTACCAAGATTTGGATCTTATCCCAAGTCTTTTTAAATTTTGCTTTGAAGTCTTGAATGGCCTCTTGAGGTGTTCTTTTTATTGTAGTCAGTTGCTCGATCAAAGATAAGTGGTCACATTTGTCTTCAAATCTCTTTCTCAAGGCACCATCTAATTCTTTCCATGTAGTGATAGAGTTGGGAGCCAAAGTGCCATACCAATAAAGTGATTTTCCCTTAAAATAAACAACCAACAACCTGATGATAACATACTCTTCAGTGATGTTATGTATATTGCAAAAATTGGCAATATTTTTTATGTGTTCAATAGGAGTAGTGGCAGCTTCTCCCATGTATGAAGGCACACTTTGAGGGCTGACATAAGGATACCATTATAGTAAGCAAGTGCTAAAGGACTATGGCCATTTAAGGAAACAAAGGGTAGGTTCCTTGGGGCTGCCATCTTACAAGTTGGATCCAAGAAAAGTCTCCTAATAGGTGAGTGAGCAGCCAAAGATTTATTGGAGTATGTATGGGTGTTCGAAAACCTCTTTGCTCTAAGAGGATAGTAAGGTAAATCTAAAAATTCAAAAGGAATTCCTTTAGTTGAAGAACTTGTATTTACCTTAGGCATAAAATGAAGCAAGCTCTAAGAGCCAATGAGTGCTGGAGTCGCCAGATACTACATGAAGGAAGCTTTACAACTTCAAATTTTCCAAGATCAACATCTATCTTTGACAACTTCTTGGACCATCAGGTCCCATCGAGTGTGCCAAAAAATTTATCAATCAAATTTTCACCATAAGGAGGTTTACTCCAGCCTCCTTAATTTTAATTTAACATGGAAACATCTCTCAAGTTGTGGTTGACCTATGGGAGAGATGAGTCTCTAGATTGAAGGGATAGCTCCCTTGCACCACACCTACAACAAACCACTAATATAATTGCATTGAAATAAAAGGGATAAAAAGAGATTAACACTAATTTGACAGAGGTGATGCACCAAGATTAACTCCACAAGACTATCTGAACTTGCACTATGAAAGGGCAAGTTGTAAAATTGATCTCAACACCCAAGGTTCTTTTAACAAAAATGTTTCAACATGAAGGTAAGATGCAATGTGTTTCTCAAGGTAGATGAATAGTAGGTCTAATTATCCACACTAGTACTCTTCATTACACTTAAAGACATACAAAACAACTACTCAAATTTAGGCCAAAAGGTGACCAAAATGACATTTTAGCACATAAGAACATGATAAAAGGTTAATACATGATATATGACCTTAAATACAAATTAATGACCTTTTATAATGACTCTAAACCATGTCAAACCTTTGACCATACTTGACAACACCAAGACCTTATGAATGACCCCTAACACTAGACAAGTACACATGAGGCCAAACCTTGGACCAAGCTAGATAATGACTAATATGACCATATGAAGACCATTTAGGACCATTTAATACCATAACCAATTTTGATAACCCTATGAAAGTTTCAACCTATAGGGGTGGACCATTTTTGACTTGGAGTCAAAAATTGGTCAACAAGAACCTTTCTCATAGACTGTATTCTAAGTATCAAAAAGACTCACCTTCATCACCTAGAGCCTATCTACCAGTTTTTTTGTAGGTTCTTGACAGTAACCATGTAGAGTATTGATGTTTATCTTTTACAACTTTAATTTTTGGAAGAGTGACAATAATCCAATCTATTCAAATATAACAAAAAAATGTATTACATATTAAAGATTTATTGGAAATGCACAATCTAAACTATACTTGTTAGTCCTCAATGTTATGTATTCATACTGATAATACACAAAATTATGATTAAACAAAGTTTCTTGAAGTCTTATTCTCTTTCTTGTTCTTCTCATTCATTCCATGTGGAGATGACAGTTACCAACAGTTTGTCTTTCTTGATTTACATTTGTGCATAGTTTATACATTGAAAGATTACTAATACTCGCTACTAGGACCATATAGTACCCCTACTAATACTTACCAACCCTTACATTACTCAAATGACCCACAATTTCACTCTAAAGCAAAGTTACATTATTCAAATTTTTAAATATTGATTTTAGAGGGAAACTCGAAAATGGCTGAAAACATATTATCTAATGATTTATAAGCATGCAAACTATCTTATTAGGACCCTATTGGACCCCTAACTTCTACACATAACTAAAATGATCAATTTAAACTCTTAAACATATGTACATGTTATGTTTGTTGATGATGCTCTACATCAATATTCCACCATACAAGATGTTGTGGAGAATGAAATACCTCCTAGGCTTGTTGAACTTGCTCCAATCAACTTGCACTTATTGTGGAATGAATATGCACTATAAAGTGTGTGCAAGCATATGCAAATCCTCAATCTTAGTCAAATGCACATGTAGTTATACAGGAAGATTAAATGCCTTAGTCAACAACACTGGATCAAAATGACTGGAAATAAGGTTGTTCATTCAACAGAGCATGGTCAGTTTGCTCTAGTTACACAACCCATTCAATGCAAATGGAAGGGCAGAATTGGTACTTAGGATAAGTACAAGGCTCATCCTGTTTTGGGAATAGATGAGGATACTTTTGCTTTTGCTCCTATTGCAAAGATGGTGGAAAAGACGGTTTATTATCGTATTACGTAGTTGATTTTTATTCCCATTATTACTAAGAAGTTTGTTTTATCTCCCACATTACTAAGGAGTTGGTTTTTACTCCCACTATTACCAAGGAGTTGGTTTTTACTCCTATGAAGTTGGCCACATTTCGTTTGTTTTTTCCATGGTAGTGCAATTTGGTTTTTTGAACATAATTTTGGACGAGGTCTACATGATGTTGGTTGAAGGTTTTTTAGGTACCTGGTCATGATCATTGGTTTGCAAGTTGATTAAGTTTGTGTATGTTTTTAAGCAAGCTCCATGAGTCTGGTACATTTTGTTTGATCAACATCTTCACGATTCTGAATTCATAACTATGGAGGTTGGGCTGAAGTTATGACCCAGTGATGATTCATTACCGGTCAATGAATCGTGCATTAGAGAATTTATGAACAACGTGATACATCATATGTCCACATGATTAGATCTTTGTTTTTTTGTTGGCTATCCTTTTCTTTATATGTAATGACTAAACTCTTTGGTCCCACTTTGTATACGAAATTTTGGGACAAACTTGGAGTAGTCTCCAATTTAGGCATTAAGGTAGGGTATTAAAGTTATTAATTAGTTGTTAATTAACCAATAACTAAAAAGTGGTTATCAACTTTCCTAATTTATGTAACTTCCTTTTTCACAATAAAACAAGGATGCACATGCACTTCAATGTGTGCCTTCCAATTTTCTCTTCATTCTTTCAGTATTCATTTTTGATAACTCATAACAAAATTGTCCAAGGCGATTGTGGGGTAGGAAATTAGGCATATGATTTTCGTGTTTAATAGATATGGTTGCAAGGGGAAAAAAAATTCCGGGCTTTAAAACAAGTTAGAGCATGTGAAGAAAAGTGTCAAAGAATGGATACTTCATCTATTGTTCTTGTGACGTTCCTTCCCTACAACAAAAGAATATCCAATACGATCTCAAAAATCCTAAGGTGACATATCATCAATTCTACTTTTCAACCAACACACAAGTTGGTAAAGGTATTAAGATAAAAAAATGATCACAAGAAATTAAATCTGAAAATTGGGGTTTATACAATTGAATGCTCTTATGAGGTCCCTTAGGTTGGTGAAATAAGTAGGTTTATATAGAGTAGGGTTAAAGAGCATTCTTAAAACATTTTCCTTGAGAAGAAAGAGAAATCAACTTTAGTGGAGCAGTCCTTCAAGGCTAAGCACTCCATTCGCATCAAAGATTCTAAGATCAGAGCAATGGGGACTAACTATTTCAAGCATTGCTTGGGAGAGGTTGTGGAGATTGGAAAGCATCCTCAAAACTTGAATAGAGACAATTGCTTGGGTTTGAGCCACTCTTGGAGAACTAGTATTGACATATTAAAGAAATATCCATATTAAATAAAGACCAATCACTTTAAAAGAAATTTTTGAATTAGTGGCTTACATTTAATGGAATGGCTAATTTTGCATTTAATTATTCCTAAAGGAAGCCAAGTGAGTGTGTTGTATTTCATTACAGTTATATGTATAAGGAGCTCTTGTCTGCATTTCATACATATGTTTTTATCCTTATGATGGATTACGAGGTGTGATCCAAAATAGTGATTCCAAAAATCATTTACATAGTTTTTTCCAATAACCATTCTCTTATCTTGAAGAATGCCAAAGACCCACTAAAGTGACTACAACTAACTATTTCCAAATCATAGTATCCTTCTTAAATAGCTATGAACAACCACCAAAATATGAGTAAAGATCCATTGATCCTATTAGTACAAACAATCCCCGAATAATCCTCCCATATATCAACCATAACCAACATGTTAAAAACCATCAAATATATGCAAATTTAGCCAAGAGAAACAAACTTCATGTCATCTTTCCATTCTTAGAAAAATGATGTGTGCCTTGGAGGGTGTAAGTTGTTGTGACTTCAATTTAATCTTTGGGCTCTGATTGCAAGTCTGAAGTATGTTAATTTGTTGTTGGCTCAAACAAAGGTGGAAAATATGGCATAAGGAGTTCAACATTGAATGTTGGATGAAGACACAAGTATTTTGTAAGATAAAGGACAAATGCATCTTCTTCTCCTACCAACAATATGGTGTAAGCAAGCATGGCTTAAGGAGTTTTCCATTGAATATTAGAAGAAGACTTATGTATTTTGGAAGAGCAAGGACATATGCTTTATCTTCACTTGTGCTTTAATGATGTAAGGCACGATCTTTCTATGAGGACCCTTGAAGGATTTATTCTAGAGATGCACCTAGAATTTGTCAGCCACCATGAATTCATGAGGTGTACGCTATGTATTGTGTCACTATCTCTAATGATGTTGTTAGTGCTAGAGTATTTGTTTGTTAACATGTTGGATGTGTTGTAAAATTTTTTGTACTTTGTTCACTCTCATCTCTTATGTGTGTAACTTTGAGCTAGATAGTGCATGGTAGGATGCCTGAAGGTATTGCTAGCTAAAACCCAAGATATTTGAAAACTGGATTGTAATATTCCAAATTGGAATATTTTACACTAATTTGGATTTTTCGGAATTCCTTTAAATAATATTTGTTAAATCATAATTTAAATAATAATAAAATCCAATTAGAATAATTATTTATTTCCGAATATAGATTTCGAATATTACGAAGTTACACCACAAGGGTTTTCCTCCTTTAGTTCGATTACAAGGGTTTCCATCCTTGCAATCACTTACACACTTAAGGGATTTTGTCCTTAAAAGTGGTTGTAAGCATAATGCTTGTACATGGTTTATATATTAAAATGCATAATTGAGAGATCTCTTTCTGATCAATCTGTTGAATATAAATACCTTTATCTCTTCCTATTCAAGTGACATGTCTTCTCCAAACATTGTGACCTTTTGTTAAATGAATGTTAATGACTAACTAATTAATTAAAAAATAATAAATGTCTAATGACTGTTGTTTAAGGACTGATGTGTTAATGATTTAATGACTATTGCTTAGGCACATTTAATGACTGTATTTAATGATTGATGTTTAGGTGTATTTAATGAATGTTGTTTAGGTGCATTTAATGACTATTGTATTAAATGGCCGTGCTTCTCCTTGGCAGTGATTTCTTCATGTGAAATGGAAACGTTTCTCCTTGAATTCAGTGATCTCCTTCTTGGGGATATTACATGGACTATGCCCTGTAGAAATGTTCTATGTATACTATATAAACGGTATATTGTAATTCTAGGATCCTAGGATGTGCATTGGTGTACTTGCGCAAAAAATGGACAATTATGCAGTTGAAAACTTCTCTTTGTCAATATGTTTTCCCATTTGTCTAAGATTGAAATGTTATAAACCAGTCCAATTGTGTATCCAATATCTCCCACATGGTATTCCAAAAGTCAGTGAAAAACCTCATGTTGCAATCAAACATGATTTCTGAATGTAGTTTAAAGTGAACCCAAACATAATTAATTATTCAAAACACAATCCTTTGCATTATAGTGCTCTTCTTGCATCCAAGCAAGATAGTAATTGTTAAATATCTATCCCCTACAATGAACATAAAGTCATTATGGTGTTTCTTCGTAGGTAGTCTAGACATGAAATCGATGTTTATAGATTCCCAAGGCCTTGATGGAACCAAAAGAGGTATTTATAGCCTGTGCTTCCTCCTTTTGGGCTTGTGATACAAGAAGGATTCTAGAACTTGATGTGTCACTCTATGTCTCTTTGCATATGAGGTTAGTATAAGTGTATCTAAATTGTTGCCAATGTTTTGGTTAAGTCAAAGTGACATGTTGTCTTGGAGTAGTGTGCCTCACGGATGAGTCTTGGAGTAGTGTTGTTAAACATGTATAAATTAATAACCCTGTTCACCCTACACGATGGTAGTGAAGGCTTACATTAATGGTAAGTCTGTTGAGTAGATACATACCTAGTTAGAGAAGTCATGGATTCACGTGTCAAGTACTATTATGATTGTTTGGATAGGATGGTGGCTTAGGAAACATGCTTCCTTGTTGTGGTTGATCAACAAATGGAATTGCTACAAGTACGACATCATTTCATATGGATCAAGTTTTCTAGTTTGATCTAAGTGAATGATAGTCACCTTACCTAAGATATATTGGTGCCATTGTTTGATTGATTGAATGATGGCATGCAACTCATTTCAAGAGGTGTAGTGGTGTTGAGCCTTATTATTGAATGTTTGTGACCGATAGGAGATTGGATGTCCATGTTGAGTGAGTAGTGCATAGTTTGATGCATTGATTTCAATCTCAAAGTGGTGGACAATGTTAGTGATTGCCAAGACAGGCATGACATAAAGGCATTTCTTGAGCTCCTCATTTGCACATCATTACCTAATTGTCAAGTGGAATGCACTTTTGTTGCACATGATCTCATTGAGAGACATAGATATATGCAAAAATTCAAGGACAAATCTTTGGTAAAAGTTAGCAAATCAAAGAAAATGTTGGATCTCTGTGAGATTGCTCAGAGTTGGTTTTTCTCTTAATCTGCATGGATGCTCGTGTGGTTAGTGATGTAGCCCAGGTATTGTATGCATATTTCTCAATGTACACTTACCTAATTTAGTTTGCACATGTGCCACCTACTCTAGATGCACCTCCAAAGAATTGATAAAAGGGAGAATGTCATCTAAGTAGATGATGAGTGAAGGTACTAAGTATGTCATTCATTAAACACAATTATTATTAGTGTATTTGGTCAAACCAAAAGGCATATCCAACCATTCAGATAATCCCTCCTTTGGATTGAATGTGGTCTTTCAATCATCTTTGGGATGAACTAGAACTTGATACTAACTTGACTTCAAGTAGATCTTGGTGAAGTTTTGTGCACCCTCAAAGTTGGTCTGAATGGTTGTCAATACGAAATAGTGGATATTGATTCTTCATCATTGTCTTTTTGAGTGAATGATAGCTGAGGCAAATGTTTTATGAGCCATCTTTTTTTTGTGCGAGAAGTATCGAGCTACCACAAGCAAAAGAGATTGGCCTTATCTTGCCTTGATCAATAAGCTCTTGGATTTGAATTTCATTGATCTCCCAATTGGATTTGCAATACAGTGGACTATATGGAAAAGTGGTTCCGAGAACCAAATTGATTACATATTTTCTAATACCTTGGTTGTCCAAAATTCCTCTATTCCAACCTATTCCACTTGTCCACAGAAAACCTACAAACTTTTCACAAACAATTATCACTACCACAAATTGTGGGTAGGTAGGGATCCAAAACCCATGATTAACAATGAGTTACTAACAATGGTTACTCATTATTGTGGGTTTTGGCTCCTTACCTACATGTGATTCGGGTAATGCAAAGACATAGGTAAAGTGAAAAAAAACAAATGCCATGTGCTTCCATTGAATGAGAATCATGATTTTGGCTCATTTTCGTTGCATGTGGGTATTGTATCATTTCCATCAAATTTTGGCAATCATTCCATCGATCTGCATGTAACTTGAGCTAGGTTTATAGGGTTAGGAATTTGCAACTCAAGATGGGTTAGTTTGCACTTTTTAGGGTTCATATTTGTAGTTGCCACCATTGTTTGCACTTGGGGGGTTTACAACACAAGTTTGCAGGGGTTGACTTTGTATTGGTACCATTTGCCGCTATTGTTTCAACCTTCAATCTCCAACAACATTCAATAATCCATTTTCCTTGCCGTTGAGGCAGCAAAAACCAAAAAATGTGTAGGTTTTAGACTCAAACTTCATAACTATTATAAAAAGGCATGATGGCATATAATCAAAAGTAAATGCTCCACGTTACATATGGCCAATAGTAAGGTCACTAGTAAAATTTCAGACTCATGAGCATAACAACATATCATTAGGGGATTGTACTCTTCGTTTTGTTTAAAATTAAACATTGTACTCTTATTTGTTAAAAAACTAATAGAAAACATACTTACGACTATGTTCTCTATATTCATTTCATTTTTTGTGTTTCAGTGTATTTTATGAATCTATATATTTTTTAAATTAGAAATAAAATTGCCAAGCAATTACCATTTAATTGTTGAGTAATTATTGAGTGTTGAGTACATGTCAAAAAATTTGGCTACCAGGTAATTACTGAGTATAGGTTTTAATGTTGTGTCCACCTACTACTACTTCTCTAAATCTTGGCATCACTACCATGATGCATCCCTTGCATGAAAAGCAAAATCAAATTAAAATCTTTTTAAGGGCCCCAAAAACCAAATAGTAGGGGTACTTTCAATGGTATATTTTTAAAGCTCTAGCATATAAAGTCTTTGTATATCATTTTCCAAAAGGGTTTGTAGCTTCAAAGTTTTTAATGTTTAATGAAAAATAAAATCCTTCACATGACACTAGAGCTTTTTGTGCTTCTTGTTTAGATTTTGCCCATACTGAAAAAGTATTGGCTTAAGTTGTTTCCAAGAAGTTTGAAGGATTATGACCTTGATTGGTTCTATGGTTTAGCATGTAGTTCTTTGTTTTACCATGTTGATTCAACATCTTAGTCAACTTTGAAATACACATCGGTGTGAAAGTTACATTTGCTAAATTGGCTCCAATCAAGGAAGGAATATATGAACTATTAGTGAATGTGTGCTTAGATTTAAGACTATTGTTATGAAGATGACATATGAACCATCAAATAGTGAGGTCCAAAGCATATTTTCAAATAGCTCATTTCCAATCATTAAGGACAAAGTTGTCTTTAACACTTATAATTCTTCTGATGAATTTTGTTACGTTGTTATAGAATTTGAAATCAAAATTTTTGATGTAAAGACGTGTAAGTATGGGTCAAATTCTTCTATTCACAATGATTTAAAATTTACAAACAAGACATCTTTAGGATTAGAAGCAATACGAGTGGATTTCAAACTAAGAACAATATCTATAAAGTGTTGGAATATTTTCATTGATGTCAAAGGCATTATAATTAAGGTAACAAAATTTAATGGAATTGTCTATGGAAATGTCAATGGAAATTTTGAATTATCAACAGAATTGTCAATGGAAATGTCAAAATGTCGATGTAAATGTCAACGAACACATCATGAAGAGTAAAATTAGTAATTATTGCCCATGATCCATGCGAGAATATCTCAACAAAATATTAGTAGAATTGTTATTTTAAATTAATAGCTTAATATTATTACAAATTGCATGCTAATTGCATGTAACAGTTGTTATTTCAATGATAGGTTTTACCTCAATACCCATTTTTAAAAATATACTATGCAGAAAGCAAAATAAATATCAAAACAAGGCTTTGAAAATGGAAGGTAACATGCTTAAATGAGAGGAACCAGTACTCAAACTAGTAGGAACCTGAAACAAGATAATACAATTTCTTGAAAAACACACACCCATAAAAAAAAAACCCAATTTAAATGCAAACTGGACAAAAAGTTTTCAAAGGGGAAAAGGAAATTTCTGAATTCAACATCACATTTATAGTAGAGGAAATTGTGTGCATACAAACAAGAAACCATAATCCAAGTAGAGGACAGGAAAAAGGGGTGAGATTGTAGAGCAACCATGAGGAGAGCAGTAGCATAATAATTTTGTTTTTAATTCCGATTTTAATAATTGCACAACATCATTTGACATAGATTCTTTGCAGGGATCTATTCATTTACTTCCACAGAGCAATAGGACAGAAGCCTTTGCGTATCATATTTTATAGGTAATAATATTGACTCATATTTTACAAGGAATAATATTGACTAGTTTTGTGAGGTATAATTTAGTTCTGCATTTCTTATGTTCCTTGGCTACCAAATTTTATATTATTATTAATTAGAGATGGCATGAGCCAGGGTCAGTTTTACAAAGTTCTACTTTATGAATTGAATGCCATTCACAGGGTCAGTTTTATAAAAAGTCGATCACTTTCTATAACGTGCAATTGTGATTGACGTGTCCCATTATCTTAATGCCACAAATTAAACATTTCCTTGATGGTACTTACAAGCCTATGCATCACTTGAACCAAACTCGCAACCTCCAGTGACTTTTGTTGTTGTTCAAAAGTGACACCATACAAGGCTCTTTGCAAACAACCATCAAGATAGGAATTACACAGACATGAGTAGAAACACACTACCAAGTAGAGAGATTATTGATGATATTTTTAGTCAATAGTGTTTGCTACTTCAGAATCTTAATTATGTATGCAAACAATGCAAGGTGCACATGCTCTGTATCTATAGGTATGTTTATGAAGTTGTCTTAAATTTCTAGGTTCATATGATTGGAGGCTATTTTTGATACATATTTTCTTGGTTTAGGAGTTCCTCCAGCATACTATGCTCATCTGGTTGCTTTTCGAGCTCGATTTTTTATGGAGTCGGATACATCAGATAATAGTTCCTTGTTAAGTGGCCTTCCTGGTGGTCATGTGACTCTTGGTGGCTCAGGTTCTCGTAGCACTTGGGTACCAGGTAGAGTAATTGTTCATCCACTGCAAGATCTGAAGGAAAATGTTAAGAAAGTGATGTTCTATTGTGGAATATAAATTTTCATAGCACTTTTCTATATTTAGATATTAGACCCGAATGATCTAAATTTTTAAAAGCTTACAACATTCAATTACTAGAATATAAATGTTAACAAAGTGATGTTCTATTTGTCCATCTGCGTGCACCTAGAATGGAATTTGTATGCCTTCAAAACAATATCTTTCCTTTCATGACAATTGACATCTATGTTCTTTTGCATGCATTGGGCATGCAGTTTGACAAATAGATCATTCATGAAACTTTGCAGTTCTAGCTTTAGTGATATTGTAACTTGAAAAACACATCTCCTGTGTTGATCCATTTGAGATGTGATATTATGGCATGGTGCATTGATTAACTACATGATTTGCTGCTGTCAAAGAAAAGTTTAGATGACTTTGAATTATGTAAATTAATAAACATGGGAAAACAATAAAGAAAAGGTTCATTATCTATTATGCATGATGGAAAACATTAAATAAAAATTCTTATTTTTTAAGATAAAGGAAGGCAACGGTAAATTTATGCAGTTTGGAAAAAAATCATTTTCTATGCCTTCACTAATAAAATTATATTATTTTTTTATATAATGAAATATATTGTTAGATAGAATATATTCTTAAAATCATTTTTTAAGAATCATTTAATTATGCAATAAAGTTGATGGTGTCTTAGTTAAATTGATTTATTGACTATCAATTGGTATATACAACCAAACCATCACAACCATGTAATTAGATTACACTCAAGTTTCTGAAATATGAAGAGGAATTTAAAATCTCACAATACTTTAATGTTTAGTTGTAAAAGTATTCTTCAACTATATTTTTTAGATATAGATGCTCTATATTATGTCATTTTTTTACAAAACGCTTAAAACAAATTTCAGTTCTATTCTATCTCACAGGGGCTTGGTGCATGGTGCCCTTATTTTGTTTTTTTTTGCAAAAAAATATTTTACAACATTTATAATCGTATCAACAATAAATAAAAATAATAAATTTAAAAGGAATAAAAATTATTCCATTGAGAATATATAACCCTAAGATTTAGATAGATTAAGTGTTCCTCCCACCTATTAACACATACCCATTTCATTACTAGGTGGAAGTTCCTTCTAAACAAGTGGTGTATATTACTAGTCAGATCGATAGTAGATCGATGGGCGATTCAGGCTTGCTATTAGAGGGGGTGTTAGACCTGCATAAAGGCTTCTTGTCCCAGGTCAGGAGCAAATAGAAGGTGGGAGGTTCGACTACAGGTCTTGTGGAAGCCTATGACATTGGCAGTAAACAAGATAGTCCCACAACTCAGGCAAGCCAAACATAAGTTATCCCAATAGCGGTCTATAAGAACAGTCCTTCGGATTTGATTCCTTCCCTCCTTCTATCTTATACTGTCATGGTTTTAGGCTGCCCTAATGTTTATGCAAAAAGAGGCTCTGAGCAAAGATGGGTTTATGTTGATTGCAAGAACATCGAGAAACCTTTCCACGATTATGGGGAGTTTTGCAACTCTCAACTTCATTCAACGATTATTCACTCCTTGGTTTGTTGTTTCAGATTTGCAAAGCCTCCCCTGGATGGAACATTTGAAGATGGTGGTTCCAACTTGGTGTAATCATATAAAATGTTAAATTTGGTAGTTTGAGTGTGGCTTATGACATCCAATCCATAGGTCCCTCTTGCATGCTCTCATGACCCTTCCAAGAATCTTTTCACTGATTCTCAATCATCCATAGGGTTTCGAGACCTCATTCCAGCTCAACCAAAACCATTTATCCATGCTTATTCCATCCCCCCAAGTCTTGTACCCTCAAGACAATAGCACCCAAATTAGACTATAGTGATATACCCTAGGGTGTCCCATTTCCAATGCCCCTGTCCAATCACATTTCGAGCCTAAGTGACCATTTTTCCCCGATTCTTCTTCATTATGTCGACCTAACACAATTGCATTTAACCTATGACTAATAGATCTCTATAAAAGCTCATTCAAAGTTTATTTAGAAGGGTTGGTAATTATTTTCAAAAGCAAGCAAGAATACAAGAAAGACCACTAAGTCAATTTTCTCTATTTTTTTTATACATCTAGCTAACACAACCACAAGCTCATTCAAACCCTCACACCAGTCCCTAGCCACCTCAAGCACACCATATTTAGTATTTTTGCATCCACATAACACTATTTCACAAAGCACATCAAGTGGGAGAACTACATATGGCTTGATCCCTCTTTGAAGTATTGGTATGTAGGCAGCGTGCCAACACAAGGGGTGTGAATATGTATTCTGTGCATTTTACACATACTAACTCCCCCTTCTTTCTCAAAGTTTTCATTCAAGTTCTAGCACAAGGAAGATCCAGGGTTGGAGATTAAATCAACTCTACAAGGAGCTTCATCGATAGTCAAGACTTAAAATTTCATTGGCGAACTAATATAGGGATAGTGGACAAAACCCATAAAACTCAGATCTTTGTGACCAATGTAGACAACAATGGTAGGACTTGGACTATAGAATTGAACCTCGAAGTGTCATATTTTTTATGTTTCTATCCTTTCATCGAAGGATTGCGATAATATCCCAGTCTTGCATAACCATTACCAGCTTTTGTCTGAGTCATCTGAGTCATGTTTAATCTAAGTTACATTTCTCTTAACTTATTACTATTTTTAGAAAGGTTTAAATTATAATCAAATTATAATAATCAGTAGCTTAATTATTGTAATATTATTTATTAATTTAATTAGCTTAAAATTTTAACTAAATTAAGAATAATACTCCAATATTCTCAAAACTATTAAATCATTTGGTAAATCTGAATTTGTTTGTGCATAAAACCCCTAGAAACCCTAGGGTAAATTCCTTGTTGATTTTTACAATTTTTTTTAAATTTTTCACTTGTCTATTTAAATCAGAAATTCAGTTTAATTTTTAAAATTTCATAGTAATTTTTTTTTTTTTAATAAATTTCTCAAAAACCCTAGTTGCATAAACTAGGTCCCTTCAAATCACAAATTTTTCAATAATTTTTTACTTCCATATTTAATCATAAATTCACTTCAAATTTTAAAATTCCATAGTAAATCTTAAAAATATCAATTTTCAAAACCCTCGCTGCATATACTAGGTCCCATTGCTTTTGAGATATCACCTTACATGTTTGTGAGCTTTGTATCCTTTTTATGCACTTTTCAGTTTGTTGTTTTTAGGACTTTACATCTCTTATATTCAACACTTTGCTTCTATAACACCTTGCTTATTACAAATTATTACTAAAAATTCACTCAATTTTCAAATTATTTTCCTACCTTAATAATGGCCCAATACACTGGTTTTGATGAAACTGATAAGAGGGAGCTCCAAGACCTTTTAACTAAACACCCTAACATGCAAGATGACATGCTTAAAATACTACAAAAGAAATAAAAAAAAGTGAACAATGGTCAATCTTCTCAAACCACAAGGTATCCAATTGTAAATGACATTACAGGGACAACTATGTCTAAACAACTCTCTATAACAGTCCAACCTTCCTTTGAGAGACCACCAATTACGGTTACTACATCTTTGTCTCCCAATGTGGCAGCCCTTGTGCAAGAGTCAAAATCTCTTCAATCCAAGGTGCTACATCTTGAGCAAGGTGTTTCTAGACCTACACAGGCCTTGAATGTTTTTGCTCTACTCCATACACCATTGGCACGTCATATTACTTCTACACCCTTGTCACCAGGATTTGTTCAACCCAAGCTCACTCTATATGATGGCAAGGGTGATCCAGAGATATATTTAAGAGCTTTTTGTGTCATATGTTTAAACTATGTGCCAAATGACTGGCTACTTACCAAGTTATTTTTACGAAGTCTAAATGATTATGCTTTACAATAGTTTTATAGTCTACCAAATAAGTCGGTTAACGCATTCAATTCTTTAGCTGACATGTTCCTAGCTCATTTCAGCATTAATATTGGTGATAAAGTTTCTTATGCTAAAGTTGCACAATAAAAATAAAGGACAAATGAGCATCTCACAGATTATGTTCTTTGATATAAGACTATCTTAGCTAAGATGACTAGCCCCATAGCTTATCAAGAGTTACAAGATATCTTCAAACAAAGTCTTCTACTAGCTTTGCATGAATCAATAATGTTCAAAGGGTTCTCTTCTTACACTGAATTCTGTCACACACTAAAGGAAAGAGAAGTCAAACTAATCTCAATGGGCAAACTCAAGTACACAAGTATATCAGAAACAACAAACAAGAGTAACAACAAAGTCCCATACAAAATAAAGGTCAATGATAGCAAGATTCAAAATCAACTAATAGTTAATGCGGCTTCAGAGCCCCGTAGTGAGTAGTTTTATCAGCACCTCCTCGATGAACTTTTACCAATCTACCAGTTTCTCCAACCAGAATTTTACAACAGTTACTAGAATATAATATCATATCTCTCCCTCCTATTGGGAAGTTGACCCAACAAAGCCTCTTCCACGGGGATATGATCAGAATGAATATTGTGATTTTCACATGGCACTAGGCCATACAACAAATAGATGCATCAGTTTGAAACATAAGATACAAAACTTGATAGATGACAACGTTATTGATCTCGGCACTCCAGTTGAGCCTCCTCGAGTAAAGCAAACACATGATAAAGCTTTAAAAATCTTCTCATATCTTTTTCTATAACATTCAAAATAAGAGACATGAGATATATTAGGGGTTCACCATGCATAACATGGACATCCAGCACCATATACATACAAGGCACCTTTAGTTGAGACACATCCTTTGAGTAACATGATTGGTGTGTATAATTTCAGAGTTCCAGCTAGACCTTCCATCTCCTTCTCAGAGTAATAGATAGTTGAGGATGATTCATATTATCATGCACTTTTTATCAGAGCTTACATTCATAATCATCCTATTCATAGTGTTCTCGTACACAATGGATCTAGTGTCAACATGTGCACTATGACATTATTGCAGTATTTGGGATATTCAAAGCAGGATATTACCCTGATGGAATAGTTATCAGTGGATTCAGTAGTCACATACAGAGTTCATTGGGTGAGATTGTACTTCTTCTACATGTTGGACCTACACATGTGGCCACACCATTTACTATTGTGCTTAGTGCATGAGTTTTTGATATGTTACGTGGTCAACCATGGATTCAAAAACTTTGAGCAGTACCTTCTATGGTTCAAATATGCTTGAAATTCATTCACTCTAATCAAGTTTTTATAGTTGGTGGAGTTCTATATGAGTTACCACTCCCCACTTTAGAGCCATCTACTATTTTGCAGTCACCAGTTTCAGTTCCACCACCAATTTCAGTTTTTCCACCAGTTTTAGTTCTTCCTCCAGTTCAAATTGAGACACAGTTGAAGCATCCATCACCAACATAGAAAGTTCATACATTTTCATAGAGTTCTCTTTTAGATCAACCACAGTTTCAAAATTCTAGATAACTTCTAGCTATAGTGTTCACATCTAGGGCAGTATCATTGAGGTCTCATGCCTCTAGACATAGAGCACATGTTCAGAGAGTTTATTCTACTATAAGATGGGTCCCTAAAAGCCCTACAGTTGCATCCACTTCTCAAAGTTATAGGGGGACCCCACAATTGGTTTCCACTACTGATATTTCAGAGCATTTACAATATACATAGCTTTTAGAGCCACAATCTCAACCCTTCCATCGTGATTCATGATCACACACGATCCCTCTCTTTGATACAAGAAAACATAATAGGGAGTCTCTCATGAGACTCATCGGTTAATATCATCTCTCTTCAGCCTTATTCCATTACATAGTTTCTTTTTAATTGATTTTATATAGCTCAGAATATCAAAAATACAAATACATTCAAATAACTCAAAAATCCAAAAACATTTAAAATATTCAAAAATTCAAAAACATTTCAATTGTATGCATTAACCATGCTCTACATTTCTACTACCATGCTAGACTTAAATTTTGTTGTTCTATGCTATTGTTTGTCAATTTATCTACATTTCCATGCTTCACTTGATCTTATTTGAGTGTGTGCAGTGACATCCAGATCCTTGATTGCTTCACTCTACCCATTGAGGGGGCATCCTACTCTACATTCGAGACACATATAGATATATCTACCCACTAGGGGCATCTTTCACATGACTACACCATCTAGGTTATGTCATTCCTACACCATACACTATAGTTATCATGTTGATGTACATATTTATTAGCTTACACATATTACTCTATTGACACTCACTAGTATATAACACTTGTATAATTCTTAGCATATACCTAGTCTTGTACTCTATATCTTGCATACTTTCACTTCTTGTTTTCATAGTTATATGTGATTGCATTTCTCAATTCATGTTTATCTCTTGTATGTGTCTTAGAACATTTGTCAATGTCCTTTGCTTGTACTATTCTATCTGTTTATGGCTTTCACGTCAACATTGTTTGTTTTCAATTGTATGTGTATGTGGCATTTGAACATGCCTAGTGTGTTTGCTTTCCAATTTGAGTGACATGTGCCCATGTCCCTTATTTGCTCGGCTCCTTGGCCACTCTTGTATGCTTCTTGCTTCTTGTTTTATGTGCTTGTTACTTGTTTGCTTCTCACTGTTTGCAATGCCATGATCCACATCATGCATTGTCTTGATTTCTTGGATGCCATGATGGACATTATGCTCCATCCTTCTTTGACAACTAACAACTAACACTCCCAGTTTATTATATTACACATGTTATTACATTGTCATAACTATCTAGGCATACCCCTGTTGATCTAACAATCTCCATTACAAACCATGCTATATTTTGAGATATCTTGTCAATTATCATTGATATATCATGTCTTTTCGTAACATAACACACTTGTAGGGCTCTTTCTTTTGAGGATAGTCATTACAGGTTCTTCATTCCTACCCTCAGAAGAGGGGGCAACAAATATGGGTTTTGTCATAAAGATCAAAACTCTTACTGATCGAAAAATTAGCTTTTAGAACACCCAGAATAGTATCCAAACTTCAAACTAGGCAGAACAAACCAAGCAAACAATGATGATTACATAATAGTCATCAGTTTCAACAAATGACAACAACATCAAACATGGATAACAACATTGGACACTAGGGTGTCCTATTTTTAGTGTTCCTATACAAACAACAAAAAAACCTAGATTTTCTAGAATTAGGCAGAAAGGTAAGCTTAGCTATAGTTTTGCACATATAGACCAATTCAGATTCAATAGTTTCAGTACAATTTTTTCCAGAGAATCCAGATATAGGGGGTATCATGTGCGGTATGATGGCTCTCACTTCTAGTTTCAAATAGGGTAGTTGGTATAACTTCCAAATTAGAATCCATGTTATAGCCACCAGTGATTGGGAGCAATGTGCATGGCACATTAATCTTCTTTTCTTTTTGAGTTCAACATATTACCCAGGAATTCTCAGTAGTTGCGTGCCTTATTTTATCTGCAGATGGTTGGCATCATTTTGAAGTGGTTTTCATACAAGCCTAACCTCCACATTTCTAAGTGGCTTCCACATAAGCCTATTACCTAGTTTTGGAGTGGCTTTCATATAAGCCTAACCTTCACCTTTTTTGAGTGGCCAAGAGTGGCCTAGTTTCCAACATATATTTGGCTATCCATGCCAACATTGTTAGATTACAGAGCATTCAGGGGCTTTAGGAGCCATCTCATACGATACACATTTCATATCAATATTAGTTCATAGCTTCACTTCATGAGGAAATGATGGAGCCAAAGGACTAGCTACTTTGTATTTTTGAGCCACCTACTCAGAGGGATTGGACACAGTCTAAACATCAATTAGCACATGCATCACCACCTAGCTTCACTTAGTGGGTGATGATGAAGCTAGAGGGCTAGCCTTTGCATTCTTGAGCCACTCTCAAGGAATTGAGCACTCAACTTCGTTCGTGATATTACTTTTGGTACAACACATACCTAGTATATCCAGTATCACCCAATAACACAATAGGTATTATATTGGTTTGCATACCCGGTGAGGTGTGTTCATTTTTTTTTCCTCTCTCTCTTACCCAGCTTTGTAGGTTCTTATTTTAGATATAACGTATCTAGTAAGAACTGATCTACTCTTTATCTTTCTCTTATAGATTTACACTTCATGACGTGCTCTCTTCACGTACACCCAATATCACATAGCTTCATGGGCTTTACCCTTACATGAAAGTTCAAGTACGATTTTTATTTTTTCTTTATCCTAATATGTCGCTTTGTTGCATCACTAGAGTAAAGGGGTGGTAAATGTAGTCATATAAAATATTAAATTTGGTAGCTTGAATGTGGCTTATGACACCCAATCCATGGGTCCCTCTGCATACTCTCATGACCTTTCTAGGCATCTTTGCGTTGATTCCCAGTCATTCGTAGGCTTTTGAGACCTCATTCCAGCTCAGATAGGACCCTTTTTACATGTTTATTCCATCCCCCTAGGTCTCATACCCTCAAGACTATAACACCCAAGTTGGACTATAGTGTTGGACCCTAGGGCGTCCCCTTTCTAGTGCTTCTGTCCAATCACATTTCAAGCCTAGGTGACCATTTTTCCCCGATTCCTCGTCTTCATTATGTCGGCCTAGTGTGATTGCATTTAACCCATGACCAATAGATCTCTATAAAAAACCATTCAAAGTTCATTTAGAAGGGTTGGCAATTATTTTTAAAAGCAAGTAAAAATACAAGCAAGACCACTAAGGCAATTTTCCCTATTCTCTGCATACAACCAGTCAATACAACCACAAGCTCATTTAAACCCTCACACCAATCCCTAGCCACCTCAAACACATCCGATTTAGCATTTTTGCATCTGCATAACACTATTGCACAAAACACATCAAGTGGGAGAACTACATATGGCTTGATCCCTCTTCGGAGTATTGGTATGTAGGCAACATGCCCACACAAGGGGTGTGGATGTACATTCAGTGTCTCTTACACACACTAACCCCCTTCTTTCTCAAAGTTTTCATTCAAGTGCTAGCACAAGGAAGATCTAGGGTTAGAGATTAAATCAACTCTATAAGGAGCTTCGTCGATATTCAAGACTTAAAATTTCACAGGTGGACTAATACAGAGACAATGGATAAAACTCAGAAAACTCAGATCTCTATGATCAGTTTGGACAATAGTAGTAGGACCAAGATTATAGCACCGGACCCCAAAGTGTCATGTTTTTGATGCTCTTATCTTTTTGCCGAACAAAAACCAGATCTCGATTTGTGATAGTGTTCCAATCCTGCACAGCCAGTACCAACTTTTGTCTCAACCATCTTAGTCTTGTTTAAGCTAAGTTACATTTCTCTTCACTTATTACTATTTTTAGAAATGTTTAAATTACAATGAAATTATACAAATTAGTAGCTTAATTATTGTAATATTATTTATTGATTTAATTACCTCAAACTTTTAACTAAAGTAGGAATAATACTCCAATATTCCCAACATTGTTAAATCACATGGTCTTTTCTATCGAGCCCTCTCATCCTCTACCCTCTTTTTGGCTTGGGAACCTTTTGATTCTCTTCTCAAAGGATACCCTTGAGCTGGAAATATCAAACTCTTCCATTGAGGATATAGAACATGATTTGCGCTGTAAATACTTGTTCGACAAGTGTGTGGGAGCTCATACTTTAGCTGATGCGTTATCTCAATGGGCTAACTTTGCTTGGAGCTCAAAAGCCTCCCCCTCCTTCTCCCTGCTTAGTTCAAGTTTCTTTCTTGTGGCCTTTCAATGCTATTCAAACAAGGATTTTATTTTGTTTGTTGGACCATGGTTCTTTGGTAATGCTGACTTTCTTTCTACCCCTGGATGCCCTTTTTTGAACCAACGAAGATGAATATCCTAATAGATCCCTTATGGATCAAATTGTATCATTTGCATCTCATTATGAGAAAAGAAGAACACATCAAGTTGTTGTTTAATAGAGTGGGATCCTTTGTGAGAATTGAGGAAAACTCGATGGATGGTAGATTTGTAAGAGTTTGCACCCTCATCGACCTCTCCAAGCCTCTCTTCCACTTGCTACTCTTGTTCTCTTTTTAGGGCAAGTGGACTCAGTTTCTCAATTATGAAGGTCTCCCATTCTGCTACTTTTAGTGCAATCTCTTAGGGCATAGGGTGACAATGTGTCCATCTATAACTTGATTGACGTCTTCTTCCTTCTCCTAGTTGGTCTAGAGGAAGGAGGGATTCCCTTACCATGACTTCAAGTGGTGCAATCATGAGATTTTCTACCAGTGGTCGGATCCCTCCCCCTACATTCTATGCACGAGGATCCCTCTTCCCCTTCTTGGAAGGCTTCCCCTTCGAAGGAAGTCTTTACCCTAGTGGCATCTGATTTCCTTCCTTTGCGAGCTAAGACTTCAATCTCCCCTCCTAGGTCTGTGACTAAGTGACACAAAAAACTTGTTGCCACTTCTGCTAAAAAGAAAGGTTGTAGGTCTGAGGCAGAAATGCTGAGAATGGAAGCGAAGGAGTTGGTGAGAGACGGTTCCTAATGGATGATGAAGGACCTCCTCTCTAGATGTGAGAGAAGAATGGCTTTAGCCTATTGCCGATGGTTGCTTAAATATTGGATGGTTTTATTCGTGGCAGGTTTCTTCTCATGGCCAATTATTTGGTTGTTGACGTCTTACTGCTTTTTGGCGAAAGATTTATAGATTAGCATTTTGCTTTCTTTCCCTTTACATGAGTGTGCTTCTCTCATTGGTGGTGTTCCATTGAGACAGATGGTTGTGTATCGTTTTTTGTTTCTTTTGTACTCTTTTTGATATCGGAGACTGGACCCCTGATTGTACCCAGAACTAGTACATAACTCCAATTAAAAACATTTACCTATAATCTTAAAAAATACACATCCATTCTTCCCCTTTATTAACAATGGTAGAAGAAGAAAAAAAACAAACAAACAAACTTAAAAAAAAAAAAAACCAAAAAAAACCATTAAAATATATTATAACAAATCATAGAGATGATCTAAAAATGACTTAAAAAATACTCTAAAGTCCTACAAAAGTGAATAACATAAATATACAATCTCCGCCAATGGAAAAATTAAAGGATTGGTTGTCTCGCCTCTATCTAAGAAACGAAGAAACTACACCATTTCACGTCTTCTCAATCCGTTTCGATTTTTTTGCTTGTAAGCAAAAAAATCACCCGATGTACTTTTTATGCATTTATTTCTGTCTATAATTAATTATAGATTAAAACAACTTTAGTTTGTAGTTATTTCTGTTTGTAGCTAATTTCATCATTTATAAAATTTTATAAACCCTGAACAGAAACAGTCCACATAAAACCGTAACAGAAGCAATCGAACAACCCTAACCCCAATCGGACAAATTTTCTAACCTTAACCGGACTAATTCCGAACCCTAATCGATCATAAGCTTAAACCCTAATCACTAGCTGTAACAAAGTAAATCCCCACACACTAAAGCTCCATAACCTTAAACTCTAGCTAGAGCAAACCCTAGAAACTAACAAATTCTTTTTATTAAGGGAAAATATGGAGGTTGGTCGGTAGAGCCTGGAGGAAAGGAAAGAACCCTGAACCTTGCTATTCTGGTTGTATTTATGTGTTGTGGGTATGTAAAAGGTAAAGTTTGTTTTTATTGGGGTGCTAAGACCGCACAGCTGCTTAGTTTTGCAGTGCTGGCAATGGGCTGCCATACATTTGCATTTCCTTCTGTTTTTAAGATACTCCCTTTTTTCGTTTTAATATATGTTTTCACCATACTAGTATTCTGTTCTGTCTGGGGTATTTCCTGAAATAATGAAATGAAGGCAATTGATATATTTATGCAATTTAGTTCGTTTTTATTGCTTTGGTTCTCAGTAATTGTTTTAAGATCTGTGGATTTTAAGATATGTGGGTTTCTTTTACCCAAGGTTGTATGGGTGTGTGCATTTAACCATATTTGGGCTGCATCACTTGCACTGGAAATGTATCTGCACACATGAAAAAACTCTAGAAAAACCTAATGCACCTTAGTGCCCTACTGCACCGGGTGCCTTTCCCTTTATTTCGCACAGCACCTAGTGCTGTGTACATGAATCTTGCTTACACCTTTACTGGCACACCCAGACAACCTTGCTTTTATCTTCTATTAAATCCTGAGGGGATCTCAATTTTGTTTAATATTTGAAGCAAAGAAGATACAGTATATTTGTGGGAAAGAAGTTCATAAATTTTGCCTTCGATTTAAGGTAGGAAGCTAATTGTTGGCTATCTGGTTTTGGAAAGGCACTGATAAAAATAGGAACGTCAGTATAGCAATATCCAAGTCAAGTGGACTGATGGCCTGTAAAATGCTTTCTCCGATGACTAACTTCAAATATTAAAACAGGATCATTTTTCATGTCTTCTAAAAAAATCCTTTTATTCTCGTCTTTTCTAAACATTAATATAAAAATTGGAAGCTGATAAACTTTTTATCCTATTTCTAGTCTACTGTCTCTTACAATCAATCTTTCCAAATCATATAAAAACATATCAAAAACATGGGAGCAAACTTACAATCATAGAGCAAACATTAATATAACACCAGTCAAGAGGAAAATTGTGATGGCTAAAGGCCAACAAATAAAGCTGGAACAGAGAGAAGATATCTTCTTTCTAACTAAGAGAAGGAAGGTGAATCCTTCAGACCTGTATAGGATTAGAGAAGACCCTTATAGTTTTGAGGACGCAACAAGATGGTAATCAAGGAAATGTTTAGAAGTTTTGATCAAGCAGTGCAAAGGCAGATAGAGGTGAGTACCATCTAGGTCTCCAAAGAGATAGTAGATAATTTACAGGGGATAGCTAGGAAGCTATTTGATACCATTGGTTCAATAAGGTCCGCAAAGGCCACCTCCCAACCCAAATGGGGATACATTCTTCAATTGTTTAACAAAATAAAAGATATTGATGGAAAATTGCATTTTATCAGCCAAGCAACAAGAAATAAGGCTTATGCCCACCTCAATTTAATGACAACATCCGAAGTTGCTTGGGCATAAAATTATATTTCTGCAAAAAGGAATAGTGTACTTGAATGGCATAAAGAGATGCGGGCTCTAGTCCAACAATTTGAAAACCAAGGGAGGGAAACTATCTCTATCTTGATTGACATAAGAGTCATTCCAGTAGGCACTCCGCAGGAGCAATTGGTGCCTAGGCCCATTTTTGAGAATCTTCTACAAGTAGCATTGCACAACTTCAGAGCGGAGATCGAAGGGACAGCTTACAAAACTAGTGATGAGGTAATGCAATTGGTCAATTTTGCAAGAGATAAAATTATAGGGACTGAGTCACTGCAAACTGAGGTTAGAGCTGTATTGGGTATACACAAGAAACCAATGGACAAGCTTCCTCAGTTATTCAAAAGGGCTTTGCTTGATTTTGAGACCATTGACATGGACTTCCAAGCAAGTCATGCACTTTACCTTCAAAAGAAAGCAACTAAGTAAGCAATGACGGCTGCAAGGTCATGCTAACCCCACCTCAGAGTACTCAGCTTCCCAAGTACACATTGGTGCATAATCAGACTGGGCCAGCTTATGTCCCACTTCCAGCAGGTACTTGGGGCTCATCTTCAGTTCCATCCACATCAACTTATATATTGGCTTTATCATAGTGTAAATTCTTCCAACGGTGCCACATCAGCACCATCTAATTATATATATGTATTTACATGGTCTAGTCGAGATGGAACTGTTAGTTTAAAATTTATTTAGCTTGTATATATTGTATTTTTAGATGATGAATTCTATTATAAGCGACCAATGTTGTACATGCATGCTTTGCATGAGATTAGCATACAATGCTATTTTCGGACTTGTATTTTTAGATTTCGCTTGAGAGATGGGCCCTTCCCCATCGTAAGCTTATTTATACATGTATCCTCTTATTCCAAATGGAGGAGAATTTTGACTATTAAGATTTATAGAAAATTCTGAGAAGTTTTGTTAATTTAGTCTAATTGCAAAATTTGATTCTTCTCTAACTTTGTGGATTGTGTTAGACATGCTATCATTCGGGTATCTTAGTTTCTTAGCTGTGTATGAGTTTTTATTTCAATACAATTATTCATTTTATGCCCTTGTAGATTTGAATGCCTTTTGTATGACAATCATAATACCCCTTTGTGGATGTGCTAACACAATCTAACACACACGGCAGCTTTTGATTGAATATGCTTAAGTTTACTGTATTCTCATTCCTTTGACACCTAACTGTGTCCAATTGTTAATCTGCTATAGTAACTTGCACTGGATATTGGTTTTTTGATTACTTGTCCAACCTTGAGTTCAAGTGCTGGTCTAGATGGGTTTCATCTTGTGTGGTTCACAGACCTCCTTTTTTGCCCTTCCTTTCCCTGTTTTTTGAGTTTCTTTTGAAAGTTGTGTCCACCTTAGTTAGAACTATCATCCTTCCACCCATTTCAAGTAGATCTAGGTTCATCCATAGCTGACCCATCCATAGTAAACAATTTGCTTTGCTCATCGCCATTCCACCACCAGGCTGTTTATAAAACCTAATACCCCACAACTTGTGCCTTGGAGTGGATAATTTTCACTGATCCTAAAATGTTAGAGGCTACTTTGTAACGTTATTGGGATGTGCATAAAACCGATATCAACAATAACCTATATTAAAATTCTCATAATTGACGAGGTTAGTAATATCTGTGTCATGACAAAGATGAAAATTCTAGTTCAAGTGCATCCCATTTTGGAACAAGAATGGCATGGGCGATTCATTTCCCTATTGAAAAACAACCACTTCCAACAGGGTAAAGTATTTTCAAGTGATTTCCCCCCCTCTTTTATGTGGAAAAATGTTAGAATCTTCTTGAAATTTATGATTTTGAAATGAGCTCCATGGTTTTCTATGTATATGGTTAGCCATACTTGTCTCAGCAATAGCTTGATATGGTAACTGGGGAAGTAGTCAAGTTCAACTAAAGTACATCTAGAATTTTGTAATAAATTGGCAAGGGTGGTTGTTTGTAGAAAGCAATTTGGGCCTGCTTTGAATAGGGATTTGTCTTTCATTTGCTATAGGTAACATTTTCTGATCAGTCTTTGATACTAGTGAAAGCCTTAAAAGACCCATCAAACTTTGCGAGTTTGTCTGCGCCTGAGATTTTATTTTGCGAAGATAAATAAAAAACAAAAAATGCCTCATGAGCTGCAGTTTTGACAATGTCTTAACAGCCCATGGCTGAAAGTTCATTTTTGAATAGTAGAGTTTATCAGAAGGTAGGTGCTAACTAAAATTAAAGGCAAAGGAAAGCATAAAAGAGCCTATTTTAATTGCATTCATCTACCTCCCTTGATATTATTATTAACAATTTTAATTGCTTCTTTGACCAAAGCACCGATACTATCAAAGCTCATTTGAAATTTCTCCAGCAAGGTATTTTAATTAAGGTGTCTTCCCTCCTCAATTTTGCCATAATTCTCAGATTAGTTGCTCAGTTCCCAACTCTATTGCCTTTTCTGTAAATATGCTGAATGATATCTTTGAAAGAATCCCATATCTAGTTTCCTATTTTTTTGCCATGATGCCCAAATTAGTTGCACAATTATCAGCTCTATTGCCTCTTCTGGAAACATGCTGAACGAATATATCCTTAAAAAAATCCCACATTATCAAACAACAATCCAATTTCCTTTTTTAATCACATTAATTATAAGCACAGAATTCCTTTACATATAATATTGTCCAATTTGTGTTCTTTGGCTAGAGCTAAGCTCTGACAAAGATCCTCTAATCCTGCAAAATTATTTAATTTCTTCCCAAGAATTCTAGCATAGGCAACAATTACCTGCCCTGTGCATTTCTACACACACCTCCTTCCCTGCTAATCCAGGGATTCTTTTTGGCAGCACGATTGAAACTATTGAAATAGTTGTCCCCTTTTACAAATTAGCAAAGGTTGACCATTTTCTGCAGAAATCATCTGAGCCTACTTTATAAATCTTTTTTTCTTCCCATTATCTATAGACATGTTTTCATCAGTCTTCGCTGCTAGTGAAAGACATTGAGAAAGATAAAACTTCCTCCAGATGACACAAACTAGTTGATTAAACCTTGCAAGTCTGACCTATCAAGACTCACAAGTTTATCAACACCCACCATGGTCCATAGTTATCAACTAAATTTCCTCATCTTTGACTGGAAAATCCTTTATCTGTGCAATCAGTCAACATTATATTTTAATAATTTCCGTATTAGCTGCAAAATCAGTGATTCTATTGCCTTTTATGTAAACATGCTGAATGGAGATTGTCCTAGGCCGAGCGCTATTTTCTGAGAGCAATGGAGTGGCGTGGTATACCACGGGAGAGGTTAAATGTGGCACTTCACTTCAACTTGGTGTGATGGGCCAACATTCAGTTGGGCTTCTCGGACAACTGCTTAGTTTTAAAGTGTTTGCTAGGGACTTCCCTACATTTACATTTCATTCTTTTTTTAAGATACACCCTTTTTAAATTCTCCCTGTTCTTGCTGCTGGTATTCTATCCAAGCGGTATGCCTTGAAGGAACGCAAAGCCAATGAAATGAAGTAAGAGCTCCACCTGGTTTAATTTGCTTTAACTGCTTTTGTTCTCAGTAATTATTTTTGGATTTGTGCGTTTATTTTATATTGTTCTATTAAAATCTGAGGGGTTCCCAATTTTGTTTAGTTAATCTTTGAAGCAAAGACGATAATTTCTTAGTGTGAAGGAAGTCCTTAAATCTTGCCTTCTATTTAAAGAAGAAAGCTAGTTGTTGTCCATCTGGTTTTGGCAAGGCACTCATAGAGATAGTTATACCGTATGTCTTATGAGTTGATCAATAATATCCAAGTCAAGCTGAATGACGACCTGTTAAATGCTTTCTTCTATACAAGACTTCAAATTCAAAATCAGTGTCATTTTTATGTCTTCTAAAAACCTTTTTATTCTGTTTTTTCCCTAATATCCATAGCCTTTAAACTGAAAAAAAATGGAAGCTGATAAACTTTGCAGCCTATTTCTAGTCCAATTCAATCTTTCCAAACCATATAGAACGCGCCCAAAACATGACAGCATACTTGCAATCATGGAAAACATGCCTAATGTATTCTGGGTCTTCATGAAGTTTATGCTTGCCGACATGTAAACCAGATTTTAGCCTAGGCTAACAATGGAGGACCATTTAACAAACCATTTCACACCACTTTCCCTGAAAATCAAGTTATGGTAGGAAAAGTAGAATTAGGAACATATTTGAAATGATCCTCGAGAAAATACGTGGGAAGATGCACCAGATTGAGGGTGCTCAAGTAATTCCTTTTATTATGAGACCAACAAATAGTCAAGTCTTGAGATTGTGACAATGGGGATTTTCAAATTTGCAGGCACAGTTTATCAACTGTACTTATTGTATTATATGGACAGAGGCCTATTAAAAAATCATGGATCTTGCTTTGCACACCAAATCACAAATTTGTTTTCTGTTGTTTACACTTTCTTAACTATCTCGTGGGAAGTGCTTTACATTGCCTTACATATAGTGAATATGTGGACTAATCTGTTACTTAGGTCCGAGGCACCAGCACCGGATTTGTCTATATCTGTTTTTAGGTCCTATCTATGTACCAAAACTGGATCTACATACATGCATAAGCTAAGATAAAGTTCATATGCATTTACATCTTATCTATATATTCTAGATTTATCCAGGGATAAATGTCTAAATAAGAATAGTACATCCTAATAATAAAATGCATATATGGATATATAAATATGTGAAATAAAAATATTGTAATCCCAGTTTTCACATGATAAGATTTTGTACTTAATCTATTAATAATAAGTATGGTCTTATTGTTATTTTATATATTTATAAATATAAATGATGTCAATATAATGTGCCAGTGAAATTGGGAGGAGGCCTGGGATGTGTCTTTAAAGATATAGGATGCGTCTCCTGTACTAAAGATGGGTTTGGGGATGTCTCCCAATACCCTTAGGATACTTCCATTTGCATCTACCTGTGTCTACCGTGCAGTCTCCTAACTTTGAACGACAATTTCTTCTTAAACAAATGAAAATAAAAAACAGGCCAAAATGCCCCGTTGCTACTACATAACCCTAATCAACTAAACCCCATGCCAAAATAGATTTCCCTTTCTCAATAATTTCTAAATCTGGAGGTTTCCCAATACCTCAGCAGTTCCATTCCCTTTTTCCTAACCTTCTACATTCTGCAGATTTACTTAGAACCTCTTCTGAAAATACATTATGGAAAGATTTTATCCTAACGAGGATACTGTCGATTTCCGCCTTAAAGGATCGTTACTTGTTTTGCCTCCACTGATAAATAGACAGCTCTGACACCTTACTACCAGACAACATGCCTGAACACACACTTATTGGTTACAGTAAGATCTGATTGCTGGCAGGTTACAAAATGGGCGGTTTGATGGCTACTTGCTGTCATTTTGAAAATATTTGTGTACCTGTTCACACTTTAGTTTGCATTCGCTAATTGGCAAACACCTCTGGGGTTTAATTAACTGTTCAACCTTCTCCCATGGCTGCGGATTACATTGCAATTTCTTTCACCATTCCGCGAATGCCCACCTTTGAATTGCAAAATGAAATGCAGTCCCTCTCTCTAGCTGATGATTTCATGTGTATTTTGCCTACTGGCAAACAAAATAATATTTCGTTGCTACATTACCAAGTACCTCCCTGGAGACCCCTGTATTGATATAGTATGTTTTCATACTGGCACTGGTTCGGGTATAGGTATCTCCAGGGCTTTTATTATACTATTGGAACGTCTCATATTATATTAATAAATTAAAATATAATACAGAAAATTACATAGTAACTGGGCGGACAAATCATGCCCCAGTGCCATAATAAAACATTAAGTACTGGTCCCAATAGGAGAGTCATTATAATAATATAAAAAATGAAGAATTAATTTAAAAATAAAATAAACTAAAACATATAAAAAACAAACAACTATCTAAACAGCAGTTAGTCCTATTGAATCTGGGTCTAATAAATTAATTATTATTTTTTATTTTTTTGGTTTGTTTAATTGAATCAAAGCAATTTACAAACAAAAACATATCATACTTACAAATCAGTCATAAGAAGGCACCTAGTAGCCGAGAGACATAAACATAAACAAACTATAATTACAACTCAGCCATAAGAAGGCTGAAATGAACAATCATTTCAAATACTGTATAATTTTACAATGAGAAAACTTGTTATCAGACTGGAACTGTAAGACTTGATCTTTAATTTGCTGACGCTGAACCATGGCCTTTGAGTTCTTCTTGCATAAAACTTGCTGCCACGAAAACGAAAAAGCCACCTGAAGAAGGATGTCAGAATAAAGCCTTAAAGTTGCAGTTGCATGATAATAGTTATTAGAGAACATAGTTGAACATCTAGCTTTCCAAATATGCTTTAGAATAACTTGTCTAATAGAATCAACAATGACATTATTTTGCAAACCCAAGCCTAAGATGGCTTCTTCTCGGTTTAACTCATGATAGAAAATAGCAGGAAACATTTTAAAAACAGCTGTCCATTATTTCTTGACATAAGTGCAGTCCCAAAATATGTGTTTCATATTTTCAATACGCAAGCAATAAGGGCAATTAGTTGGCTGAGCAATTATACATTTCAATCTATCTCCAACCAGAAGCTTGCAATGCAAAATTTTCCCAGCCAGCACTTGAGCATCAAAATCAGCGTTCAATTTCCATATTTGAGCACTCAATCTGCTCTAAAATTTGGAAGTAAACCTGCATTTCCACTTTTGATTAAGACGAGGAACAAGAGGCCATCTGGGAAGGATATGAGAGTAAACCTTCTTCAAAGGGAAATAATTAAAAGGACTAAAAGTTAACCATTTCCAGTCTTTGGCAAAATTACATTCCTTAGGGGTGCAAAGCTTCATGGTAAAGGTCAATAGGGACTTAAGACTGTACAAAGATCAAAAAGTTTTTATATTTATTTTCCAACCCATAATGTTATTTGAGATATTGCTAAGAGGCCCAATCAAACATGTTAAAATCCCAAATATCTTTGAATTTATGGATTCCCTTTTTAAACAAATAATAAGCATGCCTTGACAAGCTAATAGCAAGTGGCTGATTGTGATAATTAATAATTCTATACCACCAAATTGAAGTTGAGGCAAAACTAAAACCATGTTGCAAGGAAGAATTGTTCCAATTTAAGCAGTGACAAACTTGTTGCCAAGCCCTTTAAATACACTGAAGCTTTGATTTTAAAGAAAGGAGACATTAATATCTTGTCCAACCAATTGACTGTTTTCCACTTGTTTTTAACAGCAGCTTGATTATGACAGCAGCTAATGGAGATATAAATTAATTGTTGATGTGGATGCTTTTCATGAAAAGCAATATTATGATTTGTTCACATGGTTCTGGGTTTGATTATGACTATTGACTATAAATTTATTAAATAATGTTTTGTTTTTTATTTATTTATTTTATTATAATATTAATATTATGATTACTTTTCTATATATATAATATTTGGAGGTACAGTCAGTACCTAAAGCCATACCAACCCTGAGTCCAATAATAACAATAACAACAACAACAATAATAATAATAATAAAGAAATACTTCCAATAATAAAAATAATAATAATAAAGAAAACCTCCTACCTATACCTGTAACCTCGTAATCTAGCGTGATTGTCTTTGAATACTTCCAACATGCGATGTTTCTTAAAACCCTGCCAACAGATTTGATAATGTTGCTATTCTGCTGACATGCCTCCATGACTGCCCACCTACGTGCAAACCTGTGCTTCATTATTATTTTTTGCATTTGGGAACCTTAGGCATCCGAGGTTTTCAGCTCACTTCCACGAGTGCTCTTCCATTTTTGGACTACCATTAAGTCCTGAATTTCCAAACCTTGTGGACTTGGCCATTTCAGTCGTGCCGGTAGCTTATGAAATCAGGATGTTTTGGCTCTTTTGAATACCTCTTATCTCTGCTTTCATTCAAGTCTTTGAACTTCTAAACCATGCGAAACAATATGACAACTTTGGGAGCTTGGAACCTTGGAAGGCATGATCATTTTGACCAACTTTCCAGTGTACCAACATCATCCAAACTTCCGAGCTCACTCACTGGGAGCTTACCAATTGCATCTGCGTTTCTGAAATTCAGAGGATCTCTTTAGGACTTAGAGATGCTAGGATTGCTAAGGTACTCCACCCTCTTTATAGAGTCTATAGACTTCTCAAAACATTGCCTCTGCTTGCATCTGGGATCATAATCTACTGAAAACTCTGCTACATCCCACAACTCAAACTTCCATGCATCTATGCTGCTAAACTGAAATCTGTGCTGCTAGAGAGAAACTTCTACTTCTACACTGCTTCAGATCATTGAAAGTGGAAAAATTCCCACTTTACTGCAACTGTTTTTATGAGTTTTGTAGACTCTCAGGGATGTTCTGGCATCATACTGCTCTTCACAGAAAATTGTTGAGCCTTTGGAGTCACCATTCAGTTTGAAATGAACTGTTACGGGGGCCACCACGGTTGGCCACACTTCATCGGGAACCTTAGTCCTCTTTCTTTTTTCTCTCTGTGTCAAATCTCTCCTTGAAATCAGTCCACTTTGCTTATTTCTTATCAAATATGACATCCTTGATTGGCACCCCGTCTCCTACATCCACACTGTTCGAATATACAGGTTGATTTATTTCTACAAATTTTCCATTTCCTCATGTGGCTCTTCCTCCTCTGGATTCTTCTCCATACACCTTTCTGCTGCGATAGGCCTAAAGTTTTTCTCAAAGGGCTTCTTTTGCACTTGTCTAGGTGCACCTTTAAGAGAATATAAATCTCTTGTTTGTCCTCCATATTAAGAGAGCATTCCTATTCCTTCCATTCAACTTTCAGACCCCCATCTGCAACTGTTTCATTGTGCTGGGCCTCATATGCTGCAACTTCTCCTTCATCCGCACTGGCTTAGAAGATGCACCTGATTCTGCACTCCTCTTCTCAGCTCCTGCCGAATTTCTTAAGGCCAACTTGCAACTGCTGCAACTATTCATTTGCCTCCTTTTATCTCTGATTCAACTTTGCCAGAAATATTCCTTTCCCAATTATGCAATAGCTAACTTTAGTGGTATTCTCACTTCAACCTGGACTTTGACTTCCCTTGGTTGTCTGAGTGAAAGCTTCATCTATACCTTCACTAACTATATTCAGTTCAATTGAATTCAAAACCAGCAAATTATCCCATAGCTTCTCATCTTCTGTTCACTTTTAGCATCCACTTGAGTAGCCATATTTTATTCTTTCTTCGGTTGAGTCACTGTAGTTATGTCATCATCTTCAGCTGCAATATGTTCATACACTTTTGTGGGGATATCTTTGATGTGGATTGTATAGGGAATCTAGTGGACAGCAAACTAAATTGGTGGAACTTAAATGTCTTTCAGGCAGAAGTGATAAATTACAACAATTGTAACATGGAGATAATTGCGGAATTGTGATTAAATGAATCATAAATGGATAGAGATAAAAATATACACAAATAAAACATATTCTGAATAAAAGAATTTACTACTTCCCTGATATGAGAGGTCTGGACTCTGTCCGACTATCTTTGAGAAGAGATGTAAGCTATTTATCTTATATTATTACAAAAGAAAGGTTTTGGGAAGTGTCATAACAGAGCAGATAATGGTAACTTCACATCTGTACATGGAAAATTAATCAATTAATTGTTGATGATAATTTTTTGTAGCTATTTTTAACAAGAAATATGCTGTCTAATGATAGAAAACAAAGTGACTCATGTTGAAATATAAAAAGCCACATGTTTTCCCAAGAAGTTGAGAGGATATGTCGTGACATGAAATTCATAAGAAACAAGATTTTGGTTTTCTGAAAAAAATCAGAAATTTTTATATTTTTCGTATTTTACAAATTTCATCTCTTTCAGTACTGTTTTTGAGGGTAAAACTTTCCGTTGGCCCAGTCTAGAAGGGTGAGGTAGGTATCGTCGAAACCCCCCGAGAGAATCTATATGGGGTAGGTAGGTATTATCGAAACCCCTTGCTATAATCCTGTTCCAATCCCTGATAGAGAGTTAGAGAGCCCGTTCCAATCCTGAGACTAGATCATCCCGTTAGTGTCCCTAATTTTCATTAGAATGGGCTAAACGGAAATCTGTGTCCTTTCATCATGCTCTACACATCCTAAGCTTTCCAACGCTTTTTACATTTGTTTCGAGCTATGGCAATGCAACCGAATAGTTTTTCGATATGTTACCAGAACAATTAACCAAACTGTCACCTGGATCAATGTTCTACTGCAGTCAACTCATTACTCCTTACCTTAGCAGTCACTATTCTCTAGAGTCATCTTCTTCTCTTCTGTGATATTCAGTTCTTCCAGTTCAGTTGTCTGCCTTTCTTCATCTACTCCATTCTTAAACAGTCCATCCGACTATTTAAATGAATAACAAACATATAATTATTACAGTCCAGAAACTTTTGTGAGGCATAATCATCCACTATTTCTGTATTCATTTTTCCATTCCAGGTGATTTGATCTCCATTTATTAGTTACTGGATCTGTTTCACCCTTTTTAGGGCATGGCTGGTAGAGCGATGGGTTAGAGGTCAGTGGTTCAAAACTCGTGCCTCTGGGTGTCTCTCTCACTCCAGCTGCACTTTACTGAGAAGAGCATGGGTTATAATAGCTGCCAACTAGTATCAAACCTTGTTTGTTGCGAAAGCTTGTGGGATAAAGCTTGAAGGTGATATTCACCAGAGTAGAATTCCTGACCTAAAGGCATAGATAATGAAGGATTGTAACCAATCTCCCTATAGCCCCGTCCATACCCTGCCCATAAAAAAAAGAAGAAGAAAAGCAAAGCATGATGAGCTCCTTGGGAAAAAGAGAAAAAGAAAAATTACATTTGGAGTCCAAAATCAACTGATATACTTTCAAGGCTGTAGGGTGCGTGGGCTACAGTATTTGAATGTTGCCATCAAGAGTGTTTAAATTTGAACTGTGGAAGATCAGTCTAGATGAATGTTTGAAGTTTCAAACTTCCGTTGTAAACGGTGCAAGCTTCTAAAGAGCTGAGAAACAATTATTGCTTGGTTGTCTTCTAAATAGGAACATCACACTTGAAATTGAAATTCCCAAACATTAAAAAGTATTATGGCACATGCATGACTGGTGAATTTGAAGTTGAATATGTTATCTCCTATCTTATGTTATTCACTCTTATATTGTACATTTACATCCCCGACATTGAACGCATTATGAGTAAAAAACCAAAAAAAAATGCCATACGTTTCTTTGACAAGATTGTATATGTGCTTTAAATGCCCTTTCTGAAGAATGAATGTTCTCATCTAATTCCAGGATAGAACATTCTCATACAAAAAATGACTTATTTATGTTTCTGTATTCGAGATAAGGATATAGCTAGCTGTATTTATTGAGCTAAGAGTGCGATTGAGCAAATTAGATCCGAAGCTTCAGTTGAATCTTTTAGAAATTTTTCTTTGTACAGACCTAGCGGGTATATGCTTCATTGCTATATAAAGTTTCCATACAATTTCAATTTTTTTTACTTGAATAAATTAAGGTCTGGGAGGAATTAACATTAAGTCTGACTATGGTTCAAAGCAACGCTATGAGTTGCAGTTAGATGCTGCAATTGTAAATTATCTCTCAAAGCTTTTCCATTTGCTGCCTCGCTAAATTTCTGTTCCAATCTTTGGCACTTCTGCAACTTCTTTAAGCATTTTGAGATAAATTTTAATAATTATGTTTGCAATTTTGCAGATGATTCTGTCCAATAAACCGGTAGCACCTGTGAACTACCAACTTCAATTATCTGCCATCTCTATCTGTGGTTTGGCCGGATTAGCCTATAATCACGTAATAGGAGGTTTTTGTTGAGCTGGTCTTCTGTTTCTGGAAATGGGTGATCTTGTAGTTCACAAGGGCGGTTGCCATTGTGGACGTGTGAAATGGCAAGCACAAGCACCTGCTGATGTTGTAGCTTGGAATTGCAATTGCTCTGATTGTTCCATGCGAGCCAACACCTACTTCATTGTCCCAGCGTGTAATTTCCAGTTGCAGGAAGAATCTAAAGAATGGCTGACAATCTATACCTTCGGCACACACACAGCAAAACATATATTCTGCAAAATCTGTGGCATAACTTCCTATTATATTCCCCGTTCGAATCCAGATGGGGTAGCTGTGAGTGTTAACTGTGTTGACCCTGGTACCATCAAACATGTTGAAATTAGACAATATGATGGAAAAAACTGGGAAAAGTCCCATGAGAAATCTGGCATTGCATCATTCTCAAAGGCAAGCACCTAGACATGACCTGACCATGGTAATAAGCTGCTCTAACAGTAAATCTAGCCTAAAAGGAAGTGTTGTACCATGCTAGAACCAATCTTAGTGGGCGGTAGTGTACTCTTAATGGGAGATCATGATCTTAGGTCAATAGGGATGATATAGAAGGGACTTGTTTAGCCACCAGCAAAATTGCTCATAAAATATGTAGAGTAGTGCCTAGTACTGTAGGATATATGGATTTTCTCGGGCAATGACATGCTTCAAAAGCCATATATACTAGTCTTTCTTTTTTATTGTTTTAAGGGAGATGTATTTTAAAGTATAGCAGTGCAAGTGCTGGGTACAAGTAGGATTTCTTTTTTATTGTCACAAGGAAGAGATCTCTCACTGTAGTGCCCAAGTGCCAAGCAATGCTTACATGCAATATTTGTCTCTTTTTTATTTTTGATGGGGGAGATCTTTTTATGTAGCTTCATACCAAGTGTACTTAGCCTATCAAGTGTTAAGTACGATTAGGATATTTAATATGTTTCAAAAGCTATTAGAATAAGGATCACGTAGCGGTTAGTCCGTCTTTGTGTCAAATATTATATTGCATTTTTCTTGACTGTAAAAGATCTTTTTACTTGATTGCAGAACCCTGTAGTTGTTCTCAAGCTTGTAATATGAATGAAAGTTGTTCCAAAACAACGAATGATTGCAAATTAACAAAATAATCGCTTACACATCATATGAGATTGGATTCGCAAGAAGAAACTCAAATGAAGTAATTTTTTAATTGTTTGATGCAAATTTATTACAGTTCTGTTACAGTCCTGTTTTCTTGAACTTTCCTTTTTCAAAATCTTGTCAAATTTTGGAGTCTTGATCTCTTTCCCTATCTCCTCTTCTCCCACGTATTTCTCTCTTGGTCTTCTATTCTTCGCTTCAACTCTTAAACTCTCAAATTGCCTAACCAACTCACTCAACACTTAATCCTTAAGTGAGTTTAACATGGTTATATATGAACTAAGACAATTAGATTGTTCTAAATGATCATTAGGACCTTCTTTGACCTGTCTATGAGTAATCTGGATAAAAACAAGTATTAGAAGGTGAGAAAAGTTCGTGAACCACCCAAAAGTTGTTTGAAAATTTAAATTTTAAGTTCTGATGGGAAAATGAAAAATAAGCCAAAATGATCATATCAAAAGAAAGTGAAGTATGTAAATGCTTCTTACATGCAAAATATGACCTCTAACACTTATTCAAACTAAAATGTGTAAAAGTTAATACCTAAATCATAATGTTCCTCCATCAAGCTCCTTAAGTACAAAAGCTTTCATAAGTTTCTAGATCTTCAATGGTAGTTCGATGCTGAAGTATATCTGATGGAGTCAACCAAGAAGTATCTTCAAGTGGATGATTTTTCCATTTGACAAGATATTGAAAGTACTCTTTTCCTTTGATTCTCTTGACAATTTTCTTATCTAAAATAACTTCTAAATCCTTTTGTGCCTTGGATAACTGTTGTTCTCAATCAATAACCTATTCACTATCATCTTCAGGTGTGTTTATTGTGTTTTCCCATCCTTATAAGGATAGAGGTCTGCTACATAGAAGATGAGTGAAATCTCAATATTAGTTGGGAGTTCTAGTTCATAGGCATTAACAAAAAACTTTATCAAGACCTTACAAGGGCCTATCTTCTTTAGTGTGAGTTTATTGTACTTTCATTTGAGAAATCTCTCATTCCTAAGGCATGCTAACATCGGATCACCTACCTAAAAGTTCACTTTCTTCCTTCTCTTATCAGCGTCTTCTTTGTACTTACACTCAACTCCAACTACTTTTTAACTTGCTCATGCAAATCTTGCATGACTGTACTAAATTATTCACCTTCAACACTCCTCTTCTCTTGCTTATCCAAATCTCTAAGTTCATAAACACCTCTTAGATTGGCTCCATAGACAATCTGAAATGGATTGAAACATGTAATTCTATTAGATGAATCATTGTATGCAAATTTAGCTTGACTAAACCCCTGATTCTATTATTTTGAACTGTCACTTACCAAACATCTTAGTAGATTCCTTAAGCTTTTATTGACGAATTTAGTCTAATCATCAGTTTGAGGATGATATGCTGAGCTGAAACTCAATGTGGTTCTCAACTTCTTCCAGAGTGTTCTCCAAAAATGTACAACAAACTTTATCAGATACACTACTGCTAGGAATTCTATGCAACCTTACTACTTCTTCGAAGAACAAATTAACAATGTGAGTAACATCATTTGTCTTCTTACACGCTATGAAGTCTGTCATTTTTAAAAATCTATCAACAACAAAAATAGAGTAATTATCTCGTTGTGTTCTTGACAAACCTAGTACAAAATTCACACTAATTGCATTCCATGGCCTACTTGGAATATGTAGTAGCTGATATAGACATGCATTTTGACTCCTTCCTTTGGCATGTTGACAAATCCTACATCTTTTCACAAATTTTTTGACATCAACTTGCATTCTTGGCTAATAACAATATGTATTCAACTAAGCAAAGGTGTTTGTTTGTCCAAATCATTCTGTTAGGCTATCAACATGTTTTTCTTTTAGCAAATTGTCTCTCATAGACCCCTTAGGCATGCATAGCTATTTGCCTTTGAATAAAAATCCCTCTTGTAACATGTAGTCCATCCATGAATTCCTATCCATGCTTGTTGGATTCTTACAAGCCTCATATGTCTCCTTGAAATCTGGAACTTTCTCATACAACTCCTTTAATGAATCAAATCCCAAACTACTCACTTGAGACTCATGTATGATCATAATTTTTCTAATCAATGCATCAGTTATCTTATTGGATTGTCCACTCTTATTCTTGAGAACAAAAGATAAATTTTGTAACACTCTATCCATTTAACATATCTTTCACTCAACTTGGTTTGGCTATTGATAAACTACAAAGTATCATTATCTGCATGAATCACAAACTCTAGCTATTGATAAATTACAAAATATGATTATCCGTATGTATCACAAACTCTTCTTGTAGCTTGTTCAACATCCTAAGATGCTTGATGTGTTCCTCTAATAGGTTGAAGATTAAAATGTCATTCAAGTAAACAATAATAAATTTACATGTAAAGAGCTTTAACACCTCATTCATTAGCTTCATGAAGGTAGTAGGAGCTTTGGTCAAATCAAATGATTAACAAGTCATTCAAACAAAATATATCATTAATAATGAAGGTTGTTTTCCACTCATCACCCTCTGTAATTCTGATATGATGGTAACCACTCTTCAAAACTATCTTTGAGAAATATTGTGCTCTACTCAAACAATCCATGAGATCATCTATTCTTGGCAAAGGAAACCTATACTTGATAGTTATCTTGTTGATGGCTTTAGAGTCTTTGCTCATTATTCATTCTCCACCTTTTTTGAAGAGTTAAGACTATTGGTAAAGCACATGGACGAAGACTCTCTAATCAAATCTTTGTCTAACAGCTCCTATACTTATTTTTTGATCTATTCATTTTTTTAGGTGTCATTTTATAAATTGTTTAGTTTGGCAAACTAGCTCATGGTATGAGCATCTATATGACGACTTATGCTCTTCGTTGGTGGTAACTCATTAGGTAATTCATCAACCACTATATCTACATATTCATCTAACAAATTCTGAATTTACAATGGCAAATCAATCAACTTAGTGGTTGTAATAATTGTTTTGGGTTTGGTAACCAATGCACAACCAACCTCTTATTCTTTTATCAGCTACAATATTTTTTTTCCATTTACTATCAACACCTTAGTATTGTTTTCAATTATTTCATTTCCATCCTTCAATAGTGTTTAGGTATGTTTATTGCCATCATTCTCAAATGTATATGTGTTACTTCTTTCATTATGTGTAGTCTTCTTGTCAAACTGTCAAGGTCTACCCAATAACACATGACAAACATCCATAGACTAAATGTCATAAAATATCTCATCCTTATAGCTACCAATCTGAAAGTCAACTTTACATTGCTCATTGACTATAACTTGATGTCATTTTTGAAGCCAAAATACTTTGTATGGTGTTTAATGTATCAATTTCTTTCAACCTAGTTTTTCAACCATTTATAAAGAAACTAAATTATTTGTACTACCACTATCAATGATAATCTTACAACACTTACTTTTTTATTTACATGTAGTCCTGAATAAGGTCTTTCTTTGAGCTGATTCTTTCACCTCCTTGTTTGGCTTTAGAAGTAATCTCTTCGTTAATAAAGATTCTCTCACTTCAGGTTCTTCAATGTGTGATGGTGATATTAAACATTCTTCTTCAGCGTGAACAATTTGATTGGTGCCTTCAGTTCTTATATGATTTGTTTGTGGGTTCTTAGTGCATTCATATGACATGACCAGTATAATTGTTACACTTAAAATATTTCTCCTGAAGGCCTCTTCCTCTGCCTCTTATGTATGGTCTTCTTCCTTTGTATGAGTAGCCTCCTCATGTGGGGTTAGCTTGACCTTGAGAGATGTTTGCTTCGTTATAAACCTATAATTGACTTATACCACCTTGTTGTCTTCTATTTCTAAATTTTATGCCTCTTCCTCTAGAGTGTTGAGTTTTTTTATTTACCAACTTCTACTCTAATTTGAGAGCAAATTGATAAGCTTCTTCAACTAATTTTGATGACAATAAACTGATTTCATCATGAATATTGTACCTCAAACCATTGATGTATCTTGATACCTTCTCTACATTTTCTTCTACATGACCAATTCTAATTATAAGCGTGTAGAATTCTTTAGTATAATCCTTTACACTCATGTTTTTCTACTTCACGTTTTGAATTTTATTGAACAAATTTGTATGGTAGTCTACATGCATGAATTTGTATTTGAGTTTGGCTATCATTCTGTCCTATGACTTGATTTTCTCTTTACATCTTTTCTTTCTTTCCTCTTGGACATTATCTACCAAATAAATACATATCCCTTCAACCTTGTACATGCAAACTTGACATTTTTGTCTTCAATTATTCCTTCAAAGTCAAAATATTTTTTCATTTCAGCTATCCAATCTACAAATTCTTTATTATTTAGACTTCCTCTATATATTCGAACCTCCAATTTGGGCTTGGATCCTATTCCTATGACTCCTTTCACGAGTCATTCTTCTATTCTCTGTTTCTTTTTTTCTTATGCAACTTCTTCTTGTGGTTTTTCCTCTCCTTCACTTACATCACCTGTCACCACATCTCTTTTTTGAGTAGTTTTTATTATCTCCAAATGTTCTTGCAAGTTTTTTATCTCCTCTAGCAAAACATCTTTTGGTTGTCTTCTTGGACTTGCTTTAACACCACCTCTGACTACTCTTCTAAGTTCCATTCTTGCACTTTCTTGAAAGTTTATTTTTCACAACTTACTATTACTTCTTTCAATAAAATATTTCTCTTTAGGTCACCTTGAATTACAACCAAACTTGTTTTGATACCAAAAATGATGGTGATGGGTAAATGAAGAATCAAACTTGCAATCTGCTTGAACGAGATACTAGGTCTACAAGCCTTCTTGAGATTAAAAGAATGTTAAACAATAAATTTATATGCTATGTAGTTTTTTCAAATTAAATTAATGTTAAAGCAATTCAAAAAAAATATTTGTACCTTTAACCAGTCATGAAAATGTAAGAAAACACAAAACAAGGCTTGTAGCTTTTGCAATTAGACCTGCACATTGAGAAATTGAAATAATTTTTCTTCGAGATGTTAAATCACCTTGAAATCACTTAAATCACTTCACATGAACCTTAATACACCATTCCACAAAATTTCATAGTTTTTTGTTGGTTTATTTTCATTTTGGAAGAATTTTTGTCTTCAAAACCCTAGTTTAGGGCATGCAGGCATCTGCGCAAGCTGAGAGCTATATTTTAATTGAAACTTGAATTTCAAGATCAATTTTGAAATATTTCTGGTTTGATAAGACTCTTCACACCTAAATCCTACTCTTCCACTTAATTTGACATTTTGAACAACCTCAAAACATGTTAAAAACAATCTTTTTTAGATTATCAAAGATGTTTTTACTTGAGTATAGAAACCCGTAGTTGTTCTCAAGCTTGTAATATGAATGAAAGTTTTTTCAAAATAAAAAAGAATGAATGAAAATTAATAAAATACTCACTTACACATCATATGAGATTAGATTTGCAAAAATAAACTCAATTGAAGCAATTTTTTTATTGTTTGATTGAAACTTGTTACACAGTCATATTTTCCTCTACTTTTCTTCTTTTTCAAAATATTGTCAAGTCTTGGAGTCTTGACCTCTTTTTATATGTCCTTCTCTTCTCTCACATATTCTCTCTCTCTCTCTCTCTCTCTCTCTCCCATAATCTTCTATTATTCGCTCTAACTCCTAAACTCTCCCAAATTGCCTAAACAACTAACTCAACTTAAGACTTAGCCCTTAAGTGAGTTTAACATGGTCATCTATGAATTAAGACAATTAGATTGTTCTAAATCATGCCTAGGACCTTATTTTACCCCTCTATGAATATGATTGACAAACACACGTATTAAAAGGTAAGAAAAGCTCTTGAAACACCCAAAACTAGTTTGAAAATTTAAATTTATAGTTTTAATGAAAAAATGAAAAACAAACCAAAATGATCACAATAAAAGAAAGTGAAGCAGACAAAATATGACCTCTAATAGCTATTCAAGCCAAATTTTACAGAACTTAACATCTAAATCCTAATGCTCCTACATCAAGCTCCCTGAGTAAAAAACTTTTATGAGATTCTACTCATGAGATCTTCAATGATGGTTCCATATTAAAATATTTATGATGGAAGCAAGCAAGAAGTATCTTCAAATTGATGATTATTCCACTTGACAAAATATCGAAAGTACTCTTTTTATCTGGTTCTCTTGACAAGCTTTGGGTAGTTGTTGTTCTCAATCAATAACCCATTCACTATCATTTTAAGTGTATTTTTTGTGTTTTCTCCTGTTCTATAAAGATATAGGTCTGCTACATTGAATATGAGTGAAATATCAATATCATTTGGGAGTTCTAGTTCATAGGCATTAACAAAAAACTTCTTCAAGACCTTACAAGATCCTATCTTCTTCAATTTGAGTTTATTGTACTCTCCTTTAGGAAATCTCTCCTTAAGGTGTGCTAACACCAAATCACCTACCTGAAAGTTCACTTCCTTCTTTCTCTTATAATCTCTTTTGTACTTACTAGCACTCAACTCCAACTACTTCTTGACTTGCTCATGTAACTCTTACATAGCTATAACAAAGTCTTCATCTTCGACACTCATCTTATCTTGCTTACCCAAATCTCTAAAATTTAAAACACCTCTTAAATTGGTTCTATGGACAATCTGAAATGGGTTGAAACTTGTATGTTTATTGGGTAAGTCATTATATGCAAATTTAGCTTGATCAAGCACCTGATCCTATTGTTTTGGACTGTCACTTGTCAAGTTTCTTAGTAGATTCTCTAAAATTCTATTAAAAACTTTAGTCTGACCATTAGTTTGAAGATGGTAAGCTGAATTGAAACTCAATATGGCTCCCAACTTCTTGCAAAGTGTTCTCCAAAAATGTCCAACAAACTTTGTATCCATTTTAGAAATAATGCTTATAGGAATTCTATGCAACCTTACCACTTCTTTGAAGAAAAAATTAACAATGTGAGTAGTATCATTTGTCTTCTTACATGCTATGAAGTGTATTATTTTTAAAATCTATCAACAAAAAATAGAATAATTACCTCGTTGTGTTCTTGACAAACCTAGTACCAAATCTATACTAATTAGATCCCATGGCCTCTTTGGAATAGGCAGTGGCTAATATAGACCTGCATTTTGACTCCTTCCTTTGGCATGTTGACAAATTCTACATCTTTCTACAAATTTTTTGACATCAAATTGCATTCTTAGCCAATAATAATTGCATTCAACTGAGCAAAGGTCTTTGTTTGTCTAAATTGTCCTACTAGGTTGCTACTGTGCTTTTCTTTTAGCAAGTTGTCTTTCATAGACCCCTTAGGTATGCGTAGCTATTTGAATTTGAATAACAATCCCTATTGTAACACGTAGTCCATTTATGGCCTCCTATCCATGCTTGTTGGATTATTACAACCCTCATAAACCTCCTTGAAATCAAGATCTTCCTAATACATCTCCTTTAATGAATAAAATCTCAAACTACTCACTTGAGACTCATGTATGATCATATTTTTTTTACTCAATGCATCAATTACCTTATTGAATTGCCCACTCTTATGCTTTAGAACAAAAAATAATTTTTTTAAGAACTCTATTCATTTTATGTCTTTGACTCAACTTGGTTTGGATATTGATAAACTGCAAAACATGATTATCTGCACATATCACAAATTCCTTAAGCAATAAGTAGTCAAGATCTTCCTAATACATCTCCTTTAATGAATAAAATCTCAAACTACTCACTTGAGACTCATGTATGATCATATTTTTTTTACTCAATGCATCAATTACCTTATTGAATTGCCCACTCTTATGCTTTAGAACAAAAAATAATTTTTTTAAGAACTCTATTCATTTTATGTCTTTGACTCAACTTGGTTTGGATATTGATAAACTGCAAAACATGATTATCTGCACATATCACAAATTCCTTAAGCAATAAGTAGTGCTTCCACTTTTTCAGTGCTTGGATGATGGTATAAAATTCTTGATCATAAGCTGAATACTTTTTCTTAGCTTCATTTTGCTTTTCACTGAAGTAAGTAACATTTCTTCTTTCTTGGTTCAAAATAAATCCAATAGCTAATCCACTAGCATCACATTCAACTTGAAAAAAAATGTTAAAATCAGGTAAGTCTAAGACAGGTTGCTCAGTTATATTTTAATTCAAAACATGAAAATGTATTTCAGTTGATTTAGTCCAATGGAACTTGTTTTTGTCACCCTTTATATTTGTAACAATAGGTGCACAAATGTCATTAAAGTTCTTAATGAACTTTATATAGAAACTAACTAACCCATGAAAGCTTCTTACCTCAAAAACATTTCTTAGAGTAGGCCACTCCACTATTGCTCTTACTTTTTTTGATCTATCTTCAAACCATATTTAGAAATGACAAATTTTAAATAAACCAATTCAATTTTCATGAAGGTACAGTGCTTAAGGTTAATCAATATTTTCTACTCTTGTAGCTTATTCAACACCATCCTAAGATGAATGATGTGTTCCTCCTTGGATTCGCTAAAGATCAAATGTCATCCAAGTAAATAATAACAATTTTTTCTATAAATGGATTTAACACCTCATTCATTAGCCTCATGAAGGTACAAGGAGTGTTGGTCAAACTAAATGATATAACAATCCATTCATACAATCTATTATTAGTCTTAAAGGTTGTTTTCCACTCATCACCTTATCTAATTTTGATTGATGGTAACCACTCTTCAAAACTATTTTTGAAAACTACTGCGATCCACTTAAACAATCTATGAGATCATCCATTCTTGGTAAGGGAAACCTATACTTGATAATTATATTGTTGATGGATCTAGAGTCTATGCACATTCTCTATCCTCCACTTTTCCTTAAGAGTTAAGACTGTTGGTACAATATATGGACTAAGATTCTCTCTAATCAAATTTTTGTCTAAGAGCTCTTGCAATTGATTTTTGATCTTTTCATTTTCCTTATGTGTCATTCTATAAGTTGCTTTATTTAGAAAATTAACTACTAGAATGAGAGCCATATGATGGATTATCTTCTTTATTGGTGGAAACTCATTAAAAAACTTGTCAACCACAATATCCACATATTCATTTAAAAAAATTTAAATTTTTCATGGCAAATCAGTCAACTTAGTGGCTATAATGGTTGTTTTAGGTTTGACAATCAATGGACAACCAACCTTTTCTTCTTTTATTAGCTTCAAGAATTCTTTTCCACTTACTATCAACACCTTAGTATTATTTTCAATTGTTTCATTTTCATTCTTAAATGGTGTCAAGTTATGCTTCTTATCATCTTTTTCAAATATATATGCGTTACTTCTTCCATCATGTATAACTTTCCTATCAAACTATCAAGGTCTACCCAACAACACGTGGCAAACATCCATAAGCATAATGCCACAAATTAACTTATATTTATAGCTACCAAGTTAAAAGTCAACATTACATTGCTCATTGATTAATACTTGATGTCATTTTTGAAACCAAGATACTTTGTATGGTGTAGGATGTGTCAATCTCTTCAATTCTAATTTTTTAACTATTTTTATAAAAACTAAGTTATTTGTACTACCACTATCAATGATAATCTTACAACACTTACCTTTTGATTTGTATGTGGTCCTAAAAAAGGTCTTTCTTTGGACCAATTCTTTCATCTTCTTGTTTGGATTTAGTAGTACTATCTTCTTCAATAAAGATTAGATCTCACTTCAGGTTCTTCAACATGTGATGGTGATCCTACACTTCCTGATTCAGCGTGAACAACTTGATTGTTGCCTTTAGTTCTTGTATGGTTTGTTTGTGGGTTCTCAAGACATTCATATGACCTACGACTAACATAATTGTTACACTTGAAATATTTTTTAAAAAAGCCTCTTCCTCTACCTCTTGTGTATGGTTTTATTCTTTTATATGAGTAGCCTCCTCTTTTGAGGTTAGCTTGATCTTGATAGTTGTTTGCTTCTTTATTATGAACATGTAACTGACTTCTACCACCTTGTTGTCCTCTAGCTTTGAACTTTCTGCATTTTCTTCTAGAGTATCGAGTTTGTTTTCTTACCAATTTCTCTTATGATTTGAGATAAAACTAATAAGCTTCTTATGTTAGGTATTGCAAGAGCTTATATAGTGATTTAACTCGTACACACAAAATAATGAGAAATATGTAGATATAATATTTTATCACATAATATAATATTGTATTACACACTCTTAATTTCTTATTAAATTGACATACGCCACTATACAAACATATAGGAAGTCATCCTATTATCTAGGAGATTTTACTACCCATAATATCTTCCAAATAATATCTCTAGTAATACCAATCTATATACTTAACTATTATTGTTATTCAAAACAATATTATTCATATATTATATATTTTAACAATTAACAAAATATACATTATTGTTATATAACAATAATGTTACTAATTTATCACATTGTAAGTAATATTTATCATACAATAAATTACAAATAACCATGTGATTACTAACTTTACCTAACATTTTCTTCTTTAGTTTTTATATAGTAAAACATATCATGTTCTTTGATTGTAGTGTGTCATATCTATGTGCTCATGATCTTCTTTTCAACTATGTAGTATCGAGCTTGTATAAAAACTCTTAACACACTGTATCTTCATAGATGGCTTTCATGAATGAATACAATGACCATTCAATTATGAATATGCATTCATGTTTTTATTCATCCTCCATAGTTGTACTAATGGTTTTAACTGGCTTTGACCAATAACTTAGAATACCAATAGGCAAAGATTATGAAACAATAACCCATATTGATTCATATTGAATGATTAAAATAATTACAAACTATGCATAAATAAGCCTCAACTCAGAATTGGGGTTGACAAACAAAATTTGGAACTCTAAGAATAATAGAACTCGATCTATTATTTTTAGTATCTATTATTTTTAATAAGTTTTACATGTAAGTGCACGCAACTCTAAAAATCTATAAAAATAAACTAATCACTAATATTAACCTATCAGATGAATATAAATTAAAGTTCAAGTTCGATTACAAAAATATATAATTTTTAAATTAAAAAAATATTAAAAATAATATTAAACTGTAATTTTTAACCCTCAGATGGTCACACATGGCTTCCAAAAGATATCAAAAAATTTAATAATCAGATAGGCCAGGTTATGGCTGCACCAAAAAATTTGAGATGGTTGTTTTCGCATAGAGATGGGCTCAAACAAAGCTATAGGTCAAAAGTTATGGCCTCTAGAAGTTTGACCTCTTTTTCTGCATCATTCTCCTCTGGTTAAAAATAACTCGACTCCTGTGAGTTGATCTAATTGTACAGTTTCTATTTGTTCTTATCAATCTTCTTCAACTCTCATTATGTAATCTAAGTGTTGTCTTTCTATTGTAATCCTTCCCATGATACCAAGTACCTATTATAACTTCTTTGCCTTGTGTTTACTATTTTCTTATCCATAACCTGCACTATTTTTTCTTTCTTCTTTGACACATGTTGCTATCAATCTATTTCATCATCTTCTTCACCTTCACCACCTCCTCTATGGAAATCATATAAATCTAAAACATATAAATCTAAAATCTTATCCAATTGGTTTTGTAGGTGTAACAATAACCTTTCATAAATTTTTTTGCAACTTTATCAATAATCTTTCACAAATGGTTTTGTAAGTTCACCAATAAATTTTTACAAATAGTTTTTTATAAGATCACCACCAACCCTTTACAAGCATAATGATTGCTACATTACATTTTGATCAACATTCTATAATATTTATACAAAAGGAGTTACATGGAAAATATTCACAAGTGAACATGAATATACTACATCTATTTTTATTTTGCACACCTCGCAACTGAAAAACAAGTCATCATACTAAAAGTGCAAACCCATCATTGATGATTGATGAGAGGTTGGTAAAATGCCTCCTTCTATTGCCTTTGACCTCCTTCAAGTCGTTACTTACTCAGTCGATAAAAAATTGAAGGTCAATAGTTTTCACATTAGATTTATGTATATAACTTCCCTCCTACAATATGAAATAACATGGATGTCGATTTCCATCGAAAATGCATCTGTAAGGCAAATTTTATTTTACTTTTATAATTTTTGACAATGACTCTATTTGATACCTAAGCCTAAATGACTTTAACCTTTTCTGACATAAAAGAGACTCTAAACCTTCACTCATTTTATAATGGCCTTTTGATATATAGACGCTTTTGACATTTTGACTTACAAGACTATAATATAACTTAGAGATAATAAAATCAACCCCTAAAGAAAAACTACTATAGATCATGACTTTTAGCCAATTTATTCATAGACCAAAAAGATTTTATATAACTTTAACTTACTAATAAACATAAACCAAAACTTACGAAAATAAAACTAGAGAATTAATGAATAACACTATGACCAATATAAAGTAAATTAGCACTTTTATTCATTTGACCAAGAGAGAAGGCTCAAACATACAAGTAAATTAATAATGGGCTTGATAATATCAACACACAAGTGTATTTGAAGCTCATATGACAAGTATCAATAATAATAGAGAGATATTTGCTAATTCATCTCTGGTAATGTTCGTTCAGATCTCATAAAGAGCTAGAACATGCCACTTTCTTGTAACGCACAATGGTAAGCAAGGATGCCTAGATTGAATAGTGTACAAGTCTCCCTACACTTCACCACACTTTAGATAAGATTTTAGAAGACCCTTTGAATGTGGCTTATCAATGCAAAGGATAATATTTATACGTGGAGAATAGCTTAGGGTCTGCAATATGAGCTGGATTAAAATGGAAACTACAAACAAATGATTGAAAAACACAAATACAATGAATTTCATATTCCATACAATAAATATAGAAGATTCAAAATTATGATTTCTATATTCTATATCTTCAAACTGCATTTTTTTTGACATCGCACTGATATTTCTCTGACTGGGTGATGGATTGTGTGTAGCATAAAACAAATAGTGCAAATAACCAAAAACTGCGTGAAGGACATCGACAGGAAAATAAAAATACTTATTACATTATCTAGATATCAAAGAGATCTAAAATGGACTTCAATGCAATAATAAACTACACAGACTGTGCATGTAAAAAGGATGCAAATGTTATAGACACATCTGTAGACCAAATTCAGACTCAAAATGAGCCAAGTTGAATGACCCATAGGCTACCCTTCTTGCCACTGAGTTTCACACAAACACTCTATATTAAAGATTTACCCACATGAGATAATCAATCAATGCATGAATGATTGAAGTGAGCTACACACAAAATCATCAATTTGGCAAACCCATATAAACTAATTCAATAATTCCAAAAACTAATTTAACCTATTCTAAGGAGGAACCACTAGTCTTTCATAACTTCTCATCAACTGGGGCAATCCGAGACTACAAAGATTAGAAAAAAATTTAGAGGCTATTTATAGCCAAAAGACTATAAGTAAGTTTTTTCGATTTTGAAAATGACTATTTATGTGAAAACTTACATAGGTCAAATAGCCTTAATTTTATACAATTTATTATATATGTGTTTTGAATCGCTTTATAAATTATACTCGATCTTATTTTGGGACACAGATTCACCATAATTACTATGCATGCATAATTTTGATTCGCTATAAAATTATATGAGACATGTATTAGTTATATGGAATCACCAGGTATACATATACATGTGTGTGTGTGTGTGTGTGTGTGTGTGTGTGTGTGTGTGACAAGGACCTAGGACACAATAAGCTTAAAGTTATAAATATATTTTTATTAGCATGGTTTGTTAATTGAAATAAAAAAATATTTTAAAGGTCAATTATGGACATGGTTAAGACATTTTGGGAGACCTTATTATATAGTTTATAATTTTAAAACTATGGAAATATTTTAAATATTTTTTGGTGCTATTTATAATTTATAAAAATAAATAAAACAAACATGCTATTTGGTTTTAATAACTAAAAAACTTAATAATAAATAATTTTTGCCGCCTAATATTTATTTTATTTCTAGCATTGAATGTGGTGTAGATAGAATTAAATATACAGGGATCAAGGTTGAAATATTGACCCATGTTTTAGTGAATTGACACTGACATATTGAGGGGGCCCAAAGAAATATTTAATGTTGGTATAACATGTCACCCACAAGATTAGTGTAAGTTGTTGGAATACATATGTGATAGTTTCTTGATTTTTCTAGTCATTAACATGTACAATGATTTGTGTTTCTCTTTTTGTTCATAAATGCCTATAACGAGAAAGGCATCACTACAAATATTCTTAGAAAAAAAGAAAGACATGTACTAAACTTTAATTACCTGAGTCTTTCATGCAACATTATATTTTAGTTCATTTTTTCCTAAAATGTTTTTGATATTATTATAGGAGTTGGTGTAAGGTGAGCAATAATGCATCCATAAACACTCCTATGAGCAAGCCATCATTAGATCTACAAGGGAACACGTCGGTAATTGAAAATTCAAGCGAATATGTTGTAGACCTATTCCACCAGTGTAGAATATAAAAGGCACAGTGGATATGGATGTTACTTTGCAAGAGTTTTTTCTATTACAAATTATCATATTTTTACCATAAATGTAATTAATCCTTAACTTTTACATCTGAATTCAACTTTGTTCATGAATTTTATGGTATGCTTTTTATTCTTTTTAGATTGCAAAGTGAATTATTATCTTAAGAAAGCAACCATTCTATCCTTCACATTTAGTTTAAAGTGGTATTTGGTTAAAAAGAGCACTTTGAAATCCTCATTTTGCTCAAATACATATTTTAATCAATGATATTTAATTACATATATTTGATAACTAAGATTATATTATTTGAAATTTGATTCACATATACATATATTCGAATTTGGTATACCGTACTATATAGTTTATAATTTTAAAATTATGAAAATATTTTGAATATTGTTTTCAGTTATGTCATCCTTGCTTTTCACAGTTGTCTTTCCCTACGACCTATATTTGGTTTATTATTTATATTCTATACTCTGATTTTTTGTCACAATTTTTGTTATTTTTAATTTATGGATTTGTTGCTTGATTTTTTCCATTGTCTAGAAATGATTTGTAGTATAAAGAGGCATTAGGTAGAGTTAGTCCAAGGATCAGATAGTGTGCTTCAATACACAGTGTGTAGGCACTTATTTTGGTAGATGAAATATATCCCTATATTCTTCCAACTTGAGCTTTAAGGTTGAAGCTTTTGTTGTTACTGTTGAAGGAACTGCGGTATGGATTGATGTTGTGAGGTATTTCTTACGTTCAAATCTTACCATAACAAGCATAACCTCTTATTAGATGTGACTAGCTTCTTACACTGCTTGGCGCTAATGAGTGATAGCTTAGGCACTACTTGCAGTATGTGGTACCTCATATCACCATCATCTATGATAAAATTTCTAGGGTTTGCCTCATAAACTGCATGTCGGTGGAAAATATATGGTTCAACTAGTAAAACATCACATACTTCTAGTGAAGCAAGGTCGCAAAGGACTATATCTTGAAAAGGCTTGATATTGTACACCATTTGACATTGTTAAGTGACATTTCTTAGATCTTGCACTGAGCCATCAAATAGAACATGGTTGTGGGTCAAGAGTCAGTTAAAAGTTTAATTTGCAAACTAATTTAGGTGAAATCAGGTTGTTCTAACTCTTATTGTCAACAATGAACTGTAGTAGAGATAGTAGGTGAAATTAGGTTAAGCATTGATCCACATATTATAAGGGATCAATCTTTGTGCTATCTCTATTTTTGCAAGGGTAGTAGAGATGTTTGTGGTACCCACCATAGTGCTAGGTTCAAAATCCATGATCTATTTGCCTTTTTGCAATGATGTGTTTTTACGTGTTGCTTCCAATTGTGCAAGTAAAGTCTTCCTAGTGCGACATTCTTCATTGGAATGACTATTGGAGTTGTGAAATGAACACCACTTGCTAGTCTTAGACTGCTCAGTCTGGTCATTTGATGATTTCAGCTTCTTCTGTGTAGGGTGCTTCGGGTTATTTCTTGATTTGGAATTATGCTTAGAATATTTAGATTGTTGCTTGGTCTGAGACTTAGAATCTTCTGTCTTAGTCTTGGTCTTGGCCTTTGCTTAAAACTTGTGAGCAAAATTGCAGTCTTCTTAGATTGAAAAGATCTGTATGGAATGCATCTTTTATTGGATATGAGGTCTGAAACTTGAGACCTATATTTCAAAACAATATTTTGCTCCAAATCATGAATCTCGAGTTTGGACACTAAAGTATGAAAAGTATCTGTGTATTATTGTACAAATTGTTATTTGCCTTGGCACAATTGAGAGAACTTGATGTACTAGTCATGAAAGTTTCCAAATAGGATAATACGTTACTTTGAGTGCTTTTTAGGAAACCATTCCACATGTCTACAGATGTGTCTAAGTTGAAATCATCTTCATGATTCTCATGTGAAGTGCAATAGTTTTCCCACCATTTTTCTACTGATAAAAAATCTTTCGAAAGAGCGAATGTAATATTTTCTCAATCAGAGAATTGATTAACCCCATAGTATGAACAAATAAGGTTAAACCATTTATCTATTGCATCTTCATCTATTTTGCCTTCAAATATAGGGATGCTTAGATTGATGTGTACCTTATATGGAGTTTGACCACCAAATGGACGATGATAATGAGAGATGTTAGAAGGAGTCTACTGCTTGAGAAGTAGTGAGAAGTGATCAACATTTTTCCAAATCTTCCTATTGCCTTTGCAATGCATCCTTTATCATTTTTTGCAATAATTTTAAAGTTAGTGTTATTGAAGATTTGTCTCCCATTTGAGGTTGTGAAGGAAGGTATGATGAAGGGTCACAAGTCTCGATCCCTAACTTACTGTATTCAGACCTCATATGTGTGGGCATACACAGAATGATGAAGTTCAAATACATCACAATACTTCTCGTAAATGATATGAAATGTGTATGCCTTGATACCACTGATTCGTGGTTTAGATGGAGACCCGATGGATAACCTAATTAAGCAGATTTATTGATTAAGAGGACTCTAAAATACCTTGAAGCGCATCATTATATAAGTATATTAAAATGATGCATTCCTGGTAATTTGAAGACTGAATTTTAAAGGAATTTGATTGGCATAGGAGGAAAAAAAAGAATGAAGAGAGGAATAATCAATAGAAACCTTGAGCTCTAATATGAATGTCAGGCTAGGTATTAATGAAGTGACAACTAACAATATTTGGTGCAAGCCAAAATTGTATTCACATTGTATTTGAAAAGAAGAAATATTATGATATATAAAGCCAATGAATGGTTTTTCATTTCACCTTTTAAGGTGACTCTTCCTATTTCTACAGATGACTATCCATCCACCAAAAAAAGATAAGAGCCTTCCTATAAGACATCTAGGTTTAATAACATATGTTATACGATAATGTTACATCGAAGATGTTGCATTGAAGGGGGATGAACACACCAAACTTCTTATGGAGTATTCATTTGTGGGGTTGTTGATGATGACATGTTGCGGATGTATACTATCGTTTGACTTGCTTTTGCCTAAAAGTGTAGATTCACCCCTTTGAATAATAACATTGTCTAAATCATATTCATGACAGTTCGGTTCATCCATTCAATTTCTCCATTTTGTTGTGGAATGTAAGGGATTGAGATGATGCTTGACTCTATGCTTCTTGAGATAGGTTTCAAACACTTGTGAAGTGAACTCACCACAATTATAAGTCTTGAGTGTGTCAATTTTAGATTGGGTTTCATTTTCAGCCATGGTTCAAAACTTTTGAAACATTTTGAATGTTTCTGATTTCTTCTTCAAAAAAGACATCCATGTTGTCTTGTTATAGTGATCAATGAACAACACGAACTATATATGACCACAAGTGGAGAGGATTGGGAGTGAATACAGATCAATGTGAACTAGCTACAACTTGTTTGCTTTCCAGTCTAAATTTTGAAAGGGTTTTCTTTCATGTTTTACCAAAATGTGAGCTTCACACTTTTAATTAGCTACAATCTACAACATTCTAAAATGTTGTTATAAAGGCACAAACACTTGATGACAAAGAACGAGCCCCATATATTTTTTTCATTCATCAACCACAATAGACAACATCATAAAAACCATGAAAGATCCACAAAAATTGATTACAGTAAGGGATCCCTGAATCATTTTTCCATTGCTCATCACAATCGAAACATCCCAAACACCCATAAAGACCCACAAATTTGAGACCACAAGAAGCATTCCCCAAACAATTCTTCATTCAACAACTTGAATTAAAATCTTGCAAATTTTCCACGATCATCCAAGACCCACATTGTCTAAAATAAATAAATGTCATATCATATGTTTATTAATCAAGCACTATTGAAACATCTTAACATTTGTAACAAAACAAAATTGGCCTCAAAAAATCATCATTGTCATCTTATTCATCAACCACAATTCTCAACATCTTAAAGATTACCAAAGTCCCACGTATTTAGTCAAAACAATAAATGCCTCTATGATATTTCCATCCATCAATCATAACCATCAACATCTAGAAGTACAAAGAAGATCCATTGATTTGATTGCAACAACCTTATATCTTGCTTCTAGTCATTGACCAAAAATGACAACCACTGAAAAATAATCATAGATCAAAATCCACATATTTGACTTTAACAAAAGATCATATGATATTTCCATTTGTCAAGCACAATCAACAACATCCTAAAGGCCATTTAAGATCCACAGATTCAAATGCAACTAAATAAATCCATATTATGCTTCCATTCTTCAACCATAGTTAAAAAAAATAGAAAGACATGTAGGCCTCAAAATCCCATTAGATTCAAAGATCCAAAGATTTTATCACAACTATTGGCCTCTTATTATAGTTCCCTTCTTCAACCACAACCAAAACATCCCAAATTCATCAAAAGGGCCACATATTCGACCACCACATCATCTTGTCAGTCATCAATCACATTTGAAAACATGCTTACTTTCAAAGATTAAGATATCTGATCCAAAAAATTAACACTATCCGACCCACATATTCGACCACAATAAATATTGATTATATGATATTTCCATTCATCAACCACAATTAATACCATCATAAAGGTTGTAAAATACCTAAAATTTAAGCTCAACTAACAAAGCCCACATCATACTTCATTTCATCAACCATAATTGATAAATTCCTAAATACACATGGTGTGCAAAAACCCATAGATTTCACCACAAAAAATGACTCCCATATTTTAGTTCTCTTCATCAAAAACAATCAATGGCATCCTAAATATTTTAAAATACCCCACAAGTTGACAACAACAAACAACAACCACATCATTCTTTCATTCAACTAATAAAAAACAATCAACAATATTCTAAAACCAATCAAACCTTGTAAAATTAGTCATGAAAAATTAGTTTTTTTATAATTTTTCCTTTCATCAATTACAATCGACAACATTCTGAAAAATTTCAAAGACCCACAAATTTGACAACAACAAATGACCTTCATTTACTCCATCTATTCATCAATCACAATCAACAACATACTAAGTAATGATAAGTGCCCGCCAAATCCTTTCATTAGCCACACTGAACAAATACTACAAATTGGGAAAGAACAACAATAAATGGTCCCCAAACCATACTTATATGTACCAACCACAATCGACAACATCTTATATAGCTCCAATCACTTCGTTATTTTTCATTGCTCTTATGCATTGTACATGCAGATCATACCAATGCCTTTTAAATTACTTAGAAAAACTTCCTAACATAAAGTTCTCCATTAAGTTGTAATCACCACTATAGAGCTAGAACTTTGGTATCATCTACTCAATCACCCATGTTGATACATCAACCAACCATGTATACTTCCTTTACCTACATGTTATCAATTTGTTAAATTGGTAAATTTTTACCTTTCCAACTCTCACAAGTTCTTGGAGTGACATCTCTTACATAAATATTGCTTTCATCTCTATTTTCCTTAAATTTATGCAGATCAGATACCACGATATTACCATTTCATTCTAGATGACTTGGAGTTTTTTAATAGTACCAAAGTGCCTTCAATCATTGATTTTTATTTTCCCTTATTACTGATAAGAAGGGCATACTCTCCTACATTTATCTCATCAAAACCCAAATGCTTCTCCTCTGCAAATAATGGTAGAATTATATTTTTTACGCTGTGTTGACAACTATGTGCACAAGCTTTATTTGGGTCATATTTTTAATAATGTTCCTTTGTTGGCTTATTTGTCAACATACATAGCTACTTCAACTATCTCTTTGAGTAGATATTCTGCCAAAAACCACGTGCTCTCTTCACACAATATTAATCTGTGATAATTACAGTTTTCGATAGGATTTTTGACTGGAAATTTCCAATTCTTCGCAACAAAAAATAATATCACCTTTTTAATGTTAGTTTACAAACCCGTGTATGACAAAGAATCACTAATTAAACAACATTTGACATCATCCTAAAACTTGTTGAAGATGCACAAACTTGACCAAACAAAAGATGTAGATACCATTAACTATCATAAGCAATTATGGACAATGTCCAAAAACCTTCAAAGACCTAAAAAACTTAACAACAACATACAAATTCAACATCATCCTTCCGTTCATCAAACATAATTGGAAACATCGTAGAAATAGTCAAGGAGCCACAACATGCACAAAAACGACTCATATCATCATTCCTTCAACTAGAATCGATAAAACTTTTATAATTATGAAAGATACACATTATACCACAATAAATGACATCTTATTGTTCATCCATTTATGAAATATAGTGTAAAAATTCCAAAAACCATAAAATTCCAACATGTAATAGCAAAATAAACAACACCGATACCATCTTACCATTCATCATTGACAAAAGATAACATTGAAAAAAAATTCAAAGCTCAACAAAATCAAATGATGAAAAAGGAACCCTAGATCATCCTTTCATTAATTAACTACAATCTGCAACCTTCTAAAAAATTGTTATAAAGGCACAAACACTTGATGACAAAGAATGAGCCCCGTATCATGTTTTCATTTATCAACCACAATAGACAACATGATAAAAGCGATGCAAGAAACAAAAAAAATTGATTCCCACAATGGATCCCTATATCATTCTTCCTTTTGTCATACCAATCGAAAACATCCCAAATACCCTTAAAGACACATATAGTTGACCACAAGAAGTGTTCGCTAAAAAATATTTTCATTCAACAACTGGAATTAAATTCTTACAGATTTGTGCGAGACCATCTAAGACCCACATAATTCTCTACAACAAACAAATGTTGTATCATCCGTTTATTAATCAAGTACTATTGAAACATCCCAACGTTTGTAAAATAAAAAAAGAAATTGGCTTTAACAAATCATCATCATCATCTTATTCATCAAATACAATTCTCAACATCTTAAAGATAGCCAAAGTCCCACATATTCAATAAAAATAATAAATGCCTCTATAATACTTCCATACATCAATCACAACCATCAACATCTAGAATACCTCACAAGACCCATTGATTTGACTGAAACAACCTTATAGCTTGCTTTCATTCATTGACCAAAATTAACAACCACCTAATAATAGTCATAGATCGAAATCAACATTTTTGACTGCAACAAATGACTCTATGATATTTCCATTTGTCAAGCACAATCACCAACATCCTAAAGGCCATTTAATATGCATATATTTAATGTCAACTCACGAACTCCATATCATGCTTCCATTCCTCAACACTAATTAAAAAATCAAAAAGACATGCAGGTCTCAAAAGTCCCATTAGATTCAAAGACCCATAGATTTTATCACAACTATTGGCCTATTTATTATAGTTCCCTCCATTAAACACAATTGAAACACCCCAAATTCCTCAAAAGGGCCACATATTTTACCACCACATCATCCTATCACTCATCAAACATAATTGAGAACATATCGACTGGCAGATTAAAATATCTGATCCAAAAAATTAACACTATCTGACCCCCATATTCGACAAAAACAAATATTGCATAAATGATATTTCCATTCATCAACCATAATTAACATCATCATAAAGGTTGTAGAATACCAAAAAACTAATCTCAACTAATAAAGACCATATCATACTTCATTTCATCAACTGTAATTGACAAATTCCTAAATACACATGCCCTGAAAAAAACCACAATTTTCACTACAAAAAACGACCCCAACATTTTAGTTCTCTTCACCAACGATAATCAATGATGTCCCAAATATTGTTAAAGACCCCACAAGTTGACAAAAACAAACAACTACCACATCAGTCTTTCATTCATCAATGATGATTGACAATAACTTAAAAACCGCCAAAGGCCAATGTATATTCTCATAGAATGAATACTGTATATTAAAACCCCAAGTGAACTCCAAATTATCAACTAGATGATAATGGGTGAACCCCACATTATCATTCCTTTTATCAACCACAATTTGTAATAACTTAAAACAATCTAAGAGTCACTTGCATGACAATGTAATGAACATCCCCCATATTATCTTTGCATTTGATCAACACATTTGTATACGTTTTAAGAATTGTCAAATACTTATTAAAAAGCAAACATCACCCATATTATCATTCAACTAATAAAAAATAATCAATATAATATCCTAAAAACTATCAAACCTTGTAAAATTAGCCACAAAAAGTGAGTTCGCAATTGACAATTTTTTGATAAATGTCAAAGACCCACAAATTTGACAACAACAAATGACCCTCATATAATCCATCTATTCATCAATCACAATCGACAACATCCTAAGTAATGATAACCACCCACAACATCCATTCATTAGCTACAATGAACAAATACTACAAATTGGGAAAGAACAACAATAAATTATCCCCAAACCATACTTCTATGTACCAACCACAAGACAACATCCTAAATAATTTTAATCACTTCATCGTCAAGCACAATCACCAACATACTAAATTCCATTTAAGCTCCATAGATTCAAATGCAACTAACGAACTCCATATCATGATTCCATTCCGATTAGATATAAAGACCCAAAGATTTTATCACAACTATTGGTCTCTTTTTATAGTTCGCTTCATCAATCACAATCAAAACATCCCAAATTTCTTGAAATGGCCACATATTTGATCACCACATTTTCATGTTACTCATCAACCACAATTGAAAACATATCGACTCTTAAAGATTAAGATATTTGATCCAAAAAATTAACACTATTTAACCCACATATTCGACCACAACAAATATTGCTTATATGATATTCCATTCATCGACCACAAAAAACACCATCATAAAGGTTGTAAAATACCCAAAGAGTTAATCTCAACTAACAAAGCCCATATCATGCTTCATTTCATCAATCATAATCGACAAATTCATAAATAGGCATGCCCTACAAAAACCCATAGATTTCACTACAACAAATGACACCCATATTTTAGTTCTCTTCATCAACCGCAATCAATGACACTCCAAATTTTGTTAAAGACCCCACCAGTTGACAACAACAAACAACTTCCACATCATTCTTTCATTCATCAATCATGATTGACAATAACTTAAAGACCACCAAAGGCCAATGTATATTATGTTAGAATGATCACCGTATAAACAATATCTAACATCCATGAATTGAACCACAATAGGTAGACTCGACATTATCAATTATTCCCTTGACGGGTGAAACCCACAGTGTTATTCATTTTATTAAACACAATTGACAACAACTTAAACCAATCAAAGAGTCTCTTGCATGATAATGGAATGAACATCCCCTATATTATCTTTGCATTTGATCAACCATAATTGTACACATCCTAAAAATTGTCAAAGACCCATTAAAAAACAAACTTTTCCCATATTATCATTCAAATAATAAAAAATAATCAACAATATCCTAAAATAAATCAAACCTTTTAAAATTAGCCATGAAAAATGAGCTCTTTATCATTATTCATTTCATCAATTGCAATTGACAACATTTTAAAAAAATGTCAAAGACCCACAAATTTGACAACAAATGACCCTCATATAATCTATCTATTCATCAATCATAATCAACAACATCCTAAGTAATGATAATTGCCTACAACATTCATTCATTAGCCATAATGAACAAAAACTACAAATTGGAATAAAACAACAATAAATGTTTCCCAAACCATACTTTTATGTACTAACAATAATCGACAACATCTTAAATAGTTCCAATCAATTCATCATTATTTCATTACTCTTATGCATTGTACATGCAAAATCTTTCCAATGCTTTTTGACTTACCTAGAAAATCTTCCAAGCATAAAGTTCTCCATTAAACTGCCATAACCACTATAGAGCTAGAACATTGTTATCATCTAATTAACCACTTGTATCACTTAATTAACCACCCATGTTGAGCCATCAACCAACTGTGTATACTTCATATACATATAATTTATCAATGTGTCAAATTGGTAAATATTCACTTTTCTAACTCTCATAGGTTCTTGGAGTGACATCTCTTGCATAAATTTCATCTCTCTTTTCCTTAACCTTATGCAGATCAGATGCCACAACATTACCATTTCAGGTTAGATGACTTGGGGTTTAGAAGTGGTACCAAAGTGTGTCTTCAATCATTGATTTTTCTTTTTCCTTATTACTAATAAAAAGGGCATACTCTCCTACAGTTTTCTCGTCAAAACCCAGGCACTTCTCCTTTGCAAACAATGGTAAAATCATATTTTTAAACTATGTTGCTAACTATGTCTACGAGCTATATTTGGGTCATACTTCTAATATTGTTGTTTTTTTATCTTATTAGTCATTGTACACAACTACTTCAGTAATCTCTTTGACTAGATATTCTACAAGAAATGATGTTCTCTCTTCACAACAACATTAATCTTCGATAATAATGGTTTCCACTAGGATTTTTGACTAGAAATTTCCAATTCTTTGCAACAAAAAATAATATCCACTTTTTAATAATAGTTTACAAACCAATATATAACAAATAATCATTAATTAAACAACAATTGATATCATCTTAAAAAAATTTAAAGATCCACAAGCTTGACCACAAAAAAAGATGTAGATACCATCGTAACTATCAAAAATGACAATGGACAATGTCCTAAAACCTTCAGAGATCAAAAAAAGTAATGAAAACATACAAACTCAAAATCATCCTTCCATCCATCAAACGTAATTGGAAACATCATAAAAATAGTCAAAGAGCCACAACATGCACAAAAATTTCTCATATGTTATCCTTCCATTCTTCAAATAGAATCGACAAAACATTTATAATTGTAAAGGATACACATTCTACCACAACAAATGACCCTTATCATTCATCATTTGTCAAACTAGTGTAAAAATTCTAAAAACCATAAAATTGTTGCATGCAATACCAAGACAAACAACATTGATATCATCTTTCCATTCATTAATGACAATAGATAACATGCATAAAAATTTCAAATCCCATCAAAATAAAACTATGAAAAGGAACCCTATATCATCCTTTCATTAATTAACTACAACTTGCAACATTCTTGAACCTTGTTATAAAGTCACAAACACTTGATGACAAAGAATGAGACCCATATCATTTTTTCATTCATCAACCACAATAGATGACATCATAAAAACCATGAAAGAACCACAGAAAATGACTACAATAACGGATCCCTGTATCATTCTTCCATTGGTCATCATAATCAAAGTAATCCCAAACAACCTTAAAGACCCATAGATTCAACCACAAGAAGCGTTACCCAAATAATTCTTTCATTCAACAACTTGAATTAAAATCTTGTAGATTTGTCCAAGACCATAAAAGACAAGTATTTGTCTATAACAAACAAATGTCATATCATCCATTTATTAATCAAGCACAATTGAAACATCTTAATGTTTGTCAAAAAAATCAAAATTGGACTCAACAAATCATCATTGTCATCTTATCCATCAACCACAATTCGCAACATCTTAAAGACTACCAAAATCCCCTATATTCAATCAAAATAATAATTGCCTCTATGATACTTCCATCCATCAATCACAACCATCAACATCTAGAAGACCGTACAATACCCATTGATTTAATTGTAAAAACCCTATATCTTGCTTCCATTTAGTGACCAAAATCGACAACCACCTAAAAATAATCAAAGATTGAAATACACATATTCGATTGCACCAACAACTATGATATTTCCATTTGTCAAGAACGATCACCAACATCCTAAATGCCATTTAAGAACCACATATTCAAGCACAACTACCAAACTCCATATCATGCTTCAATTTTGCAACCATAATTAAATATATCAGAAAGACATGCAAGTCCCAAAGTCTCACTAGATTCAATCAACGTATATTTGGGTTATATTTTTAATAATGTTGCTTTGTTGGCTTATTCATCAATGCACACAATTATCAACATCTTAAAGATTACCAAAGTCCTACAGATTCAATCAAAACAATAAATGCCTCTATGATATTTCCATCCATAAAGCACAACCATCAACATCTATAAGACCTTACAAGACCCATTGATTCGATTGCAACAACCCTATATTGACAACCACCTAAAAACAATCATTGATTGAAATCCACATATGCGACTGCAACAAACAACTATATGATATTTACATTCGTCAAACACAATCACCAACATCCTAAAGGCCATTTAAGATCCACATATTCAAACACAACTAATGAAATCCATATCAAGCTTTCATTGGGCAACCATAATTTAAAATGTCAGAAAGACATGCAGGTCTCAGAGTCCCATTAGATTCAAAGACCCAAATATTTTATCACAACTATTGGCCTCTTATTATAGTTCCCTTAATCAACCACAATCAAAACATCCTATATTCCTCAAAAGGGCCATGCATTTGACCACCACATCATCCTGTCACTCATCAATCACAATTGAAAACATACCAACTTTCAAAGATTAAGATGTCTGATCCAAAAAATTAACAAGGTATCCAACCGCATATTCAACCATAACAAATATTGTTTAGATGATATTTCCATTCACCAACCACAATTAACACCATATTATAGGTTGTAAAATACCCAAAAATTTAATCTCAACTAACAAATCACATATCATACTTCATTTCATTAACCATTTTCAACAAATTCCAAAATACACATAGCCTGCAAAAACCCACAGATTTCACTACAACAAATGCCCCCTATATTTTAGTTCTCTTCAACAACCACAATCAATGACATCCAAGATATTGTTAATGAACCCACAAGTTGACAACAACAAACAACTACCACATCATTCTTTCATTCATCAATCATGAGTGATGATAACATAAAGACTGCCAAAGGCCAATGTATACTATCATGTAATGAACATCATCTAAATAGTGTCTAACATCAATGAATTAAACCATAATAGGTGAACCCCGCATTATCAATTAGACCAAAATGGGTGAACCCCACATTATCATTCCTTTTAACCACCACAATTGACAACAACTTAAAACAATCAAACATCCATTTACATGACAATGTAATGAACATCTCTCATATTATCTTTGCATTTGATCAACCACAATCATACACGTCCTAAAAATTATCAAAGACCCATAAAAAAACAAACATTGCCCATATTATCATTCAACTAATAAAAAATAATCAACAATATCCTAAAAACAATCAAACTTTGTAAAATTAGCCACAAAAAATGAGCTCTTTATCATTATTCCTTTCATCAATTGCAATTGACAACAATCTAAAAAATGTTAAAGACCCACAAATTTGACAACAACAAATGACCCTCATAAAATCCATCTATTCATCAATCACAATTAACAACATCGTAAGTAATGATAAGCACCCACAACGTCCATTCCTTAGACACAATGAACAAATACTACAAATTGGGAATAATAACAATAAACGATCCTTAAACCATGCATCTATGTACCAACTGCAATCAACATCATCCTAAATAGTTCCAATCACTTTATCATTATTTCATTAATCTTAGGCAATGTACATGCAGAATCTTACCAATGTCTTTTATATTACCTAGAAAAACTTCCAAACATAAAGTTCTCCACCAAGTTGCCATCATCACTGTAGAGCTAGAACTTTGGTATTATGTAATCAACCACCCATGTTGAACCCTAAATCAACCATGTATGGTTCCTTTACCGACAAGTTATCAATGTGTCAAATTTGTAAATATTAGCTTTTTCAACTATCAAAAGTTCTTGGAGTGACATCTCTTGCATAACTATTGCATTCATCTCTCTTTTCCTAAATTTTATGTAGATCAGATGCCATAACATTACCATTTCAGACTCGATGAATTAGAGTTTTGCAATTGTACCAAAGTGTATCTTCAAGCATTGATTTTTCTTTTCCCTTATTATTGATAAGAAAGGGCATACTCTCCTATGTTTTTCTTATCAAAACCAAAACACTTGTCCTTTGCAAATAGTGGTAAAATCATATTTTTTAAAAATGTGTAGCTAACTACGTGTATGAGCTATATTTGGGTTATATTTTTAATAATGCTGCTTTGCTGTCTTATTCGTCAACATACACAGCTACTTCAGTGTTCTCTTTGAGCAGATATTGTGCAACAAATGATGTGTTCTCTTCACAACAACATTAATATGTGATTATAACAGTTTCCACTAGGATTTTTACTTTGGAAATTACCAATTATTTGCAACGAAAAATACTTTTTAATATTAGTTTACAAACCAATATATTACAAAGAATCACTAAGTAAACAACAATTGAAATCATCCTTAAAATTGTGAAAGATCCACAAACTTGACCACGACAAAAAATTGGAGATACCATTGTCACTATCATAAGCAATACTAGACAATGTCCTAAAAGATTCAAAGACCCAAAAAGTAATGAAACCATACAAACTCAACATCATCCTTCCATTCAAGAAACCTAATTGGAAACATTGTCAAAATATTCAAGGAGCCACAACGTGCACAAAAAGGATCTATTTATCATCCTTCCATTCTTCAATTTGAATCGACAAAACATTTAGAATTGTGAAAGATCCACATATTATATGACAACAAATGACCCCATATAATTCATCCATTTATCAAATATAGTGTACAAATTTGATAAACCATAAATTTTTTACAAACAATACCAAAACAAACAACACCGATATCATCTTTCCATTCATCACTGACAATAAATAACATGCAAAAACGTTGTCAAAGCCCATCAAAATCGAATGATGAAAAAGGAACACTATATCACCCTTTTTTTAATTAAATACAATTTGCAATGTTTTAAAATGCTATTATAAAGGCACAAACACTTGATGAGAAAAAAATAGCCCCATATCACTTTTTCATTCATCAACCACAATAAGCAACGTTGTAAAAACCATGAAAGAACCATAAAAATTGATTACAACAAGGGATCCCTATATCATTCTTCCATTGGTCATCACAATTGAAAACATCCCAAACACCCTTAAAGACCCATGAAGTCGACCACAAGAAGCATTACCCAAACATTGCTTTCATTGAACAACTTGAATTAAAATATTATAAATTTGTCAAAGTCCATCAAAGACATACATATTTGACTACAACAAACAAATGCCATATCATCAGTTATTAATCAAGCTCTATTGAACCATCCTAATATTTGTGGGAAAAAATATGGCCTCAACAAATCATCATTGTCATCTCTTTCCTCAAACATAATTCTCCACATCTTAAAGATTACCAAAGTCCCACGTATTCATTAAAAATAATATATGCCTCTATTATACTTCCATCCATCAATCACAACTATCAACATCTAGAAGACCTTACAAGACACATTGATTCAACCGCAACAACCCTATATCTTGCTTCCCTTCATTAACCAAAATTGATAACCACCTAAAAACAATCATATATCAAAATCGTCATTTTCTATTGCAACAAACAACTATTTGATATTTCCATTCGTCAAGCACAATCATCAGTATCCTAAAATCCATTTGAGATCTAAAAATTCAAACGCAACTAATGAACACCGTCTCTAGCTTTCATTGGTCAACTATAATTAAAAATATCAGAAAGACATGCAGGTCTCAAAGTCCCATTAGCTTCAAAGACCCAAATATTTTATCACAACTATTGACCTCTTATTATAGTTCCCCTAATCAACCACAACTGAAACATCCCAAATTCCTTGAAAGGGCCTTATATTCAACCACCAAATCATCCTGTCACTCATTAACCACAATTGAAAACATACCGACTTTGAAAGATTAAGATATCTGATTCAAAAAATTAACAAGGTATTCGACCCATATATTCGATCACAACAAATATTGTTTATATGATATTTCCATTAATCAACCACAATTAACACCATCATAGAGGTTGTAAAATACCCAAAAATATAATCTCAACTAACAAATCCCATATCATGCTTCATTTTATCAACCATAATCGACAATTTGCTAAATACATATGGCTTGCAAAAACCCATAGAACTCACTACAACAAAAGACCTCGATATTTTAGTTCTCTTCAACAAACACAATCAATGACGTCCCAAATATTTTAAAAGACCGCACAAGTTGACAACAACAAATAACTAGCACATCATTCTTTCATTCATCAATCATGGTTGACAATAAATTAAAGACCACCAAAGGCCAATGTATATTATCATAGAATAAACACCATATAAACAATGTCTAACCTACATGAATTAAACCACAGTAGTTGAACCCAAAATTATCAATTATACCACAATGGGTGAATCCCACATTATCATTCCTTGTATCAAAAACAATTGGCAACAACTTAAAACAATCAAAGATCCACTTACATGATAATGTAATGAACATCCTCCATATTATCTTTGCATTTGATCAACCACAATCTTACACTTCCTAAAAATTGTAAAGATCCATAATAAAACAGACATTGCCCATATTATCTTTCAACTAATAAAAAATAATCATCAATATTTGAAAAACAATCAAACCTTGTAAAATTACCCATGGAAAATGAACTCTTTATAATTATTCCTTTCCTGAATTGCAATCGACAAGATTCTAAAAAATTTCAAAGACCCACAAATTTGACAACGACAAATGAACCTTATATAATCCATCTATTCATGAATCAAATTCAACAACCTGAGTAATGATAAGCACCCACAACATCCATTCTTTAACCAAAAAGAACTAACACTACAAATTGGGAAATAACAACAATAAATGATCCCCAAACCATACTTCTATGTACCAACAATAATCAACGACATCCTAAATAGCTCCAATCACTTTATCATTATTTCATTAGTCTTATGCATTGTGCATGCAAAATCTTATGAATGTCTTTTGAATCACCTAGAAAAACTTCCAAACATAATTGCTCTATCAAGCTACCATCACCACTATAGAGCTAGAACTTTGGTATCACCTAATCAACCTTCTATGTTGAGCCGTCAACCAACCATGTATTGTTTCTTTACCTTAAAGTTAGCAATGTGTCAAATTGATAAATATTCCCTTTTCCAACTCTCATAAGCTCTTGGAGTGACATCTGTTGCATAAATATCATTTTCATCTCTCTTTTCTTTAACCTTATGTAGATCAGATGCCATGACATTACCATTTCAGGTTATATGACTTGGAGTATTGCAGTAGTACCATAGTGTGTCTTCAATGATTGATTTTTCTTTTCCATTTTTATTGATTACAACAAAAGATACTCTCCTACATTTTTCTCATCAAAACCAAAACACTTCCCCTTTGCAAATAGTTTTAAAATCATATTGTTTAAAATATGTTTTTAGCTATGTGTACAAGCTATATTTGGGTCATATTTTTAATAATGTTGTTTTTTTGTCTTATTCGTCAACATACATAGCTACTTTATCATTCTCTTTGAGCAAATATTTTGCAAGAAATGACATGCTCTCTTCACAATTGCATTAATCAGAGATAATAATGGTTTTTCCACTAGGATTTTTCATTGGAAATTCCTAATTATTTGTAACAAAAAATGATATCAACTTTTTTATATTAGTTTCCAAACCAATATATAACAAAGAATCACTAATTAAACAACAATTGATATCATCGTAAAAACTATCAAAGATCTATAAACTTGACCACAAAAAAAGAGGTAGATGCCATCACAACTATCATAAGCATTAATGGACAATGTCCAAAAACCTTCAAAGACCCCAAAAAAGTAATGAAAACATACAAACTGAACATCATCCTTCCATTCATCAAACCTAATTGGAAACATCATAACAAAATTCGAGGAGCCACAACGTTCATAAGAATGACTCATTTATCATCCTTCCATTCTTCAACCAAAATTGACAAAACATTTAAAATTGTGAAAGAGACACATATTCTATCACAACCAATGACCCCTTATAATTCATCCATTTATGAAATATAGTTTAAAAATTCTAAAAATCATAAAATTCCTACATACAATATTAAAACAAACAACGCCGATGTCATCTTTCCATTCATCAATGACAATAGATACCATGCAAAAAATTTGTTAAAGCCCATCAAAATCAAATGATGAAAAACGAACCCTATATCATCCTTTCATTAATTAACTACAATCTTTGACATTTTAAAACCTTGTTATTAAGGCACAAATACTTGATGACAAAGAATAAGCCCCATATCCTTTTTTCATTCATCAACCACAATAAACAATATCCAAAAAACCCTGAAAGAACCACTCAAATTCATTGCCATAAGGGATCCTTGTATCATTCTTTTGTTGGTCATCACCATCGAAAACATCCCAAACACACTTAAAGACCCACAAAGTCGACCACAAGAAGCATTCACCAAACAATTCTTTCATTGAACAACTTGAAGTAAATTCTTGTAATTTTGTGCAAGACCATCAAAGACCTACACATTTGACTACAACAAACAAATGCCATATCATCGGTTACTAATCAAGCTCTATTGAAACATCCTAACTTTTGTGGGGAACAAAAAATGGCCTCAACAAATCATCATTGTCATCTTATTCATCAACCACAATTCTCCACATCTTAAAGTTTACCAAAGTCCCACGTATTGAGTCAAAACAATAAATGCCTCTATTATACTTCCATCCATCAATCACAACCATCAACATCTAGAAGACCTTACTAGATCCATTGATTCGATTGTAACAACACTATATCTTAGTTTCATTCATTGACCAAAATCAACAACCACCTAAAAACAATCATAGATCAAAATCCACGTATTTGACTGCAACAGATGACTCTGATATTTCCATTCGTCAAGCACAATCACCAAAATCCTAAAGGCCATTTAAGATCCATAGATTCAAATGCAACTAATAAACTCCATATCATGCTTCCATTCCTATACCATAATTAAAATAATCAGAAAGGCATGCAGATCTCAAAGTCCCATTAGATTCAAAGACTTAGAGATTTTATGACGACTATTGGTCTCTTATTATCGTTCCCATCATCAAGCACAACCAAAACATCCCAACTTCCTCAAAAGGGCCACATATTCAACCACCACATCATCCTATCACTCCTCAACCATAATTGAAAACATATTGACTCTCAAAGTTTAAGATATTTGATCTAAAAAATTAAGACTATCCGACCCACATATTCAACCAAAACAAATTTTTCTTATATGATATTTCCATTCATCAACCACAATTAACATCGTCATAAAGGTTGTAAAATACCCTAAAATTTAATCTCAACTAACAAAGTCTATATCACACTTCATTTCATCAACCATAATTGACAAATTCCTAAATACACATGGCTGGCAAAAACCCACAGATTTCTCTACTAAAAATAACCCCCTTTTTTTAGTTCTCTTCATCAATCACAATCAATGACATCCCCAATGTTGTTAAAGACCCCACAAGTTGACAACAAAAAACAAGAACCACATCATTATTCATTCATCAATGATGGTTGACAATAACTTAAAGATTGCCAAAGGCCAATGTATATTATCATAGAATGAACACCGTATAAACACTATCTAACATCCATGAATTAAACCACAATAGGTGAACCCCACATTATCAATTAGAACACAATGGGTGAACCCCACATTATGATTCATTTTATCAAGCACAATTGACAGCAACTTAAAATACTGAAAGAGCCACTTTTATGACAATGTAATGAACAATCAAAGAGCTTTGGTTCTTACACAATCAGATCATGGAGAACATTTTTGGATGTTTCGATCAATCATTTTCAGATACACTCTTCAAAAAATAACCAAAAAATCAAGATTATTTGCAACAACACAAATGACTTCCACACACAAACGTAAAAGGAAAAAGTTGCAGTAATACTTATAGGAGATTAATCGCAATAATATCATCATCTGAAGTAATAATGTTATGACCTTCAAAATGTACAACCGTGCTCTATATTATCTACAGTGACCACTTTTTGGCATTCATGGTTCAAGAACATCCCTCTAAAGACAACCACCTTTCATGTTTTTTTGGGAGGGATATAGGAATATGCTATCTCCCACTGAGAAATGTGCACGAATGCTATGTTTCTCCTAATGTCCATTTCTAAATCATGCAAGCACTTCAAAATAGCATTTTATTAAATAAAGGGGTGTCCATGGATGGTAGTTATAACTGCCTCTCCTTCCACATTATATTTATCCTCTGCAAATTCAGGGAAACAATCTTTTCCCCTTATGATAGGCCCTGTAGAGTGACTTGGAATGTTGGAACAAATCATTTCTACATCGTTGATTCGAAAAGACTCTCATAATGCAACTTGCTACAATTTGTGACTAAAAAATAAAATATCTAATACATCTTCAATGTATAGTTGGAGGGAAAAAATTGTTCCATCATTGGAAGCATTTCCATAAATATTGCCATCAAATTCAGGTCCACAAACAACATAAAGCAAAAAAATAAATAAATAAAATGCGATATGCAACAAAAAAACTGCAATCTATCTTCTGGAAACGACATCTTGCAAATATTAAATTTTCCTTTACCTCCATCTGTGCAGGTATAATGGGCACATTCGAAAAAGACTTTCTATACAAACTATTTGTTTCTCAATCACTTTTTCAAACAGAACGTAGCAAGAGCAACCGAAATCAATCTCATTGAATAAGTCACAATCAAAACTTCAAGATAGTTTTCCAAATCTGCAAATGGGTTATTTTACGTTTAGTCAAAATGATCGTTAATATAGTTTTGTAAATGAAGGATTCCAAATATGTGTCTTCAATTGCCCTTCCATGAGTGTTGGGAGTCTCTTGAAATCTCTTCGATGCCTTCCTTAACAGTCCCATCTCTTAAATTTGTTTTTCAGATTCTGAAAGTTTGCAGGTCTTCACAATTATGCCAAGAAATTCTTAAAATTGTAGGCAGTGTTTATTCCTCCAATTTGGCATCTTGAAATATACAATGCAGAAGCCTTTCTCTATGGCTATGCCATTATTTTTCATTATCTTTGATGTGCAGATCTTATAAAACATAGGTCCCACTATCCAAGAAAATGTAGCTATTTTTTTTTCACGAGGGCCTTCATGCGTCAAAATACTATCATCATAAAAAATCAATAAGGGAAAGAGTGCATTTTATCCTTTTTTTCCCCAGAATAACAGAATCGGTGATTGCCATAATTTTCAAATCTCACTCTTGGAAAATGAAGGTTTAACTTATTCCTTGCCCCATTTGTATTTGTATTTTTATTTGCATATCTGTCAGGGCCATCTTCATCAACAAAAATATGAAAAACCATCTTTTCTCTGCACCCAACAACCTATAAATAAGTCAAATTATTACAACAAATGGGATTTCCTCTTTAAATGTTCTGCATTCTGATTTTCTACAATTTTGAAGAATCTGAAATATCTTTGAACTTGTTCCTACATCCTTCAACATTATTTGGTAAATTGAAATTACTTGGGGAAAATGAAATTACTGAAATAAAATCCACAAACTGTGAAATCCAGTAAGTGACATGCAATGCATTTAGAGAAGGGTAAAATCCATTGTGTAGCACACAACCGATAATCACATATAAAACTCTATCCACAATGCGACCAGCTTGGAAGATGAGTTAAAATATCAATAAAATAAACTTCTGAAATTATTGTGATGACAAAAACTAGGGATTCTTACACATTTGATGTTTGCATCAAGTCCTCCGTCGCCTTGAAAGAACCTATTTGCAGATGTCTCCCAAGGATGTAGGGCATTGTGTATTAATTTCTTGGCCTCTCGACTACCCATTTGGGAACTAATTGCAAATGGTGCATTGGTTTTGTTGACGCTGTGGATTGCACCCTTGAAAGAACGCTGGGCTTCTCTCTTCCATGCGGCACAATGGAAACTCCCCTCTTGCTGTGGGTCTGGCAAAACTGAGGGGAGAATCTCTAGATAAAAGCTAGCTCCCTTTGATGCATCTCTGAGGCTTTTGAATACTATTTCTAATAATGGGAGGGATGAAAAAGGAGAAAGATAACAAGAACAAAAACTAATCTGAGTGGTGATGCACCAAACAAATTTTGATCTACTCAGTTATTCACACTTCAGACCAGAATAGGGTGGACATACACTTTATTTGATGAAAAGACCAGGTTGTAGGGAGCTTTAACAAGGGGATTTAATGAAGACACACAGAAAATGAACTTACCACAGGGACTGTAGAAAACACATTGTCTGATAACTCATTTTCTGTCTCTACGCCCCAGATGCAGCACTTCATGTTATCCTGCAGAAATGGTGCTTTGTCTACACTAGGTGTGTTTGTGTCAATTTGTGAAAGCTTCAAGCTAAAAAGATTGAACACATAATTGATACACAGACACACTCAAAAGCATAACCAGTTAGATAAAGGTAAAACACATTCTTATTGATCAAAGGTGAAATTTTGGCAGGGCTTTGCCTTACAAAATGAGAGATCCCTTTCTCCACTTGAGAGGTTACAATATATACCATGAAAAAGAAAACTATGGCACCTTTCAAAACAAGTGGCCCATGCTGCGACAGTCCAAATCTTGACTTTGGCATTTAAATCATATTAAATGTCATTGTAAAGGCATGGATTGATAGATGATTTGAATGACAAGGCCGCCCCTCTTTATGAAACTTACACGGCTGTCCATTCATCGATGCTCAAATGAATAAAAATAGGTCGTGCCATTGAATGCTTGCACTCTTTGATAATCACTTGGTGGAGATTGTTTCATCCACAACAATAACTTCTCCTATCGACACCTTTTGCCACCTAGACTGCTTAATTCATGTCTGTGCTTGGTTGGGTGCATCTTTTAGAACATTTCAAATGTTGTCATATGTGTGCATGGCCATGTTTTGGACTTTCTATTTTGTTCCCCTTTTCTTTGCTATTTTGTCACTTTCTGGCAATTTGAGCTCTCTTGGGCTATTCTTCTCGTCTTTTGCTAGCTCCTTGGGCTCCTTTCTCAGTGGCTAATGCATCTCGTTAAAGTTGACATATGCGGGCCTATCACCTATTTGAAAACCAATGGCTATTTCACCACCTTGAATTTGACGTTCATGCCCCTGTCACCAAATGTTTGAACCTCCAACGCTTAGTTCGCCATACTAAAATTGACGTTCTCAGGCTCATCACCCCTTTGGTATTTCTTTCAGTGTTTTGCAATTAAACCTTCCCAAAGGGAAGGTGACCTTTCGAAAGAGAGGAGAGGGTCTCTTTTCGGCATCTGAGAGTCCCTCGTAAGGGCACTTACCCTTCGAGTTCCTTTGGGCTCTTTGTCTTCTCAGTTCCTTCAGACAAAATGTCCGAAGGAATTCCTTCAAACATTTTGTCCGAAGGAAATCTTTTCTTTGGAGTCTCAGCCCTTTCTCTTCTTTAATTCCTTCGGATAAAATGTCTGAAGGAATTCCTTCAGGGATTTTGTCCGAAGGAAATGTGCCTTTGGATTTTTCCTTGGATTTTCTTCGGATAAAAAGTCTGAAGAAATCCTTTGTCTTTTACCTTGAATTTTCTCCGAATGAAGACTTACCTTTTGGCCTTCTGCCATGTCATTTTTTTGAAGGAAAACTCTCTGCCCTCCGCAGCCTGCTGGAACAGTCTAGTTCGTAACCCGACTATCCTCCGCAAGGGCACTCTATCCTCAGAGCTTTGTACAAGACTTATATCTCTTTGAAATTGGCTCATTCCTTTGCCAAAAGGCTTGTGAAAACTAGCTGCCCATAGTGAAATAAACCTCTAGATCAACCTGAAACATCTACAAAACTCAAGTCACTTGGCTCTTTAAAGAATAGATCTACTACAAAGGGAAATGGCACAATTGTAGTAGGGGTAATACATCCAAGATTGACTATTTAGGATAGTAGGGAAAGAAGGAGACCGATTTTTGGCTTGTAAGACCAAAATGGTCAACAAATCTAGCGATTCCCAGGGGAAGTATGCCTGCCATGCTTAAGAAACCATTGACTTGCAAGTCCGTTGGGCATGGATTCAAAACACAACTTGAAAGGTTGACAATGGCCTTGAGATATCCAAGAATCAATCTTGAAGCTTTTACCACAAATGGTAAACAAAACACACACAAGTTAAAAAAAACTACGAACGTGTGCAAAAGCACTTAGGAAAAATAGGAAAAAACAAAAAAATATATACATGATGAGAGAAGACTCAGTGATAGTGCTTAAGGTATATCCCATTAACTAGGATATGCAGTTCTTCACCATCCAACCTGGAGAGTTGGAATGCATTGTGCTGCTTGCACTGAGTGATGACATACGGACCACTCCATAGGGCATCAAACTTTGTGTGTTTTTCAGGCTTAGCTCGGTCCTCATCCCATTTTAAGATGATGTCACCTTTAGAGAAGCCTTTTGATGAGTATTTTTTGTTAAAGTGCTTCTTTGTTTGCTGTTGATGGCTGATCATGAAAACCATGGCTTGTTCCCTTGGCTCCTGAAGTTCCATCAATTCACACAGCCTGACCTCCATGCTGTTGCCCTCTTCCAATTACAGCTGATGAGCAAGATCTAAAGCTAGCAATTCAAGTGAAATAGGAATTCTAGCTTCCCTTCCATACACAAGCATGTATGGTGAATTGCCAACTGCCCTCTTTTGAGTAACCATGTCTGCCCACAGGGCTATTTTCAACTTGGCATGCCAAGTTCTCTGATTCTCCTCCATTGTCCTTCTGATAATTCTGATTAGATTCTTGTTGGTGGATCAACCAACCCATTTCTTTGTGGGTAGTAGTTAGAAGAAGTGTTAAGGTAGATGATGTATCCCAATGCCCACTCGCTTGTTTTGGTATCCAAAAAAGCTAATGCATTATCTGAGATGATGGCAGTTGAGACTCCAAACTTTACCACCAAGCCTTCATAAAAGTCCAAGACTGTACTTTCATTGGCCTCCTTCAAAGTGACAGATTCTACCCATCTCGTGAAGTAGTCTATAATAGTCAAGACCATTTGTGGCCAGCACTAGAAGGAGGGTTAATCATCCCTATGAAGTCTAGGCCCCATTGTATGAATGGCTATTCCACTTGAATAGGTTGTAGAGGCATTGCACCCAGCCATTGTTTCCCATCAAAGAGTGCACACTTCTAGCACTTTCATACCCAGGCATGGGTGCCTCTGAATAAAGTGGGCCAGAAGTAACCATCTCTCATAATCCTTGCAGCTGTAGACTTAGGAGCAAAGTGACCACCAGCTAGCCCGTCATGGAACTCAGATAGCACCCTATCGACCTGACTTGGGTTTATGCACCTCAATAACACTCCTGAGAAATCCCTTCTGAACAACACCCTATCAATCAGGGCATAAGGGAGAGATTGGAGTCTGAACTATGTCCTTTCGGTCTTATCAAGGCCCTGTGGGCACTCACTGGTGAAAAGGAAATGTTTCATGTCTAATTCCCAATATTTTATGACTACTAGTTCTCTTGTTGTAGCTTCATCACGGATTAGCAAATTGCCTTCTTTCTATTGTTTAAGGTTGGCAGCAAGGTGTTCACACAGGCCTTTTCCTCTTACCACCTTGGTGGTTTTGATGTCCACGTAATCATCCCTATGAAGTCTAGGCCCCATTGTATGAATGGTTATTCCACTTGAATAGGTTGTAGAGGCATTGCACCCAGCCATTGTTTCCCATCAAAGAGTGCACACTTCTAGCACTTTCATACCCAGGCATGGGTGCCTCTGAATAAAGTGGGCCAGAAGTAACCATCTCTCATAATCCTTGCAGCTGTAGACTTAGGAGCAAAGTGACCACCAGCTAGCCCGTCATGGAACTCAGATAGCACCCTATCGACCTGACTTGGGTTTATGCACCTCAATAACACTCCTGAGAAATCCCTTCTGAACAACACCCTATCAATCAGGACATAAGGGAGAGATTGGAGTCTGAACTATGTCCTTTCGATCCTATCAAGGCCCTGTGGGCACTCACTGGTGAAAAGGAAATGTTTCATGTCTAATTCCCAATATTTTATGACTACTAGTTCTCTTGTTGTAGCTTCATCACGGATTAGCAAATTGCCTTCTTTCTATTGTTTAAGGTTGGCAGCAAGGTGTTCACACAGGCCTTTTCCTCTTACCACCTTGGTGGTTTTGATGTCCACGTCATATTCCATTACTTTGGTGATCCATCCCGCTCTCTTTTCATTTAGATCATGACTAATCAAGAAATATTTAACGTTGGGATGTGGCACCATGAGATTAACCCTGTTGTTGACTAGCATATGTCTAAATTTCTTCAGACTTCATATGATTATAAGGACTTGATTCTCCACGTGTGTATACTTGATCTCAAAATCCTCTAGACCTTTGCTAAAAAATGCAAGCGATTATTCAAGGTTCTCATCATTTACTTGGGTAAGCATGGCGGAGATTACCTCTTCATTTTTGAAGCTGTAGAGGTTGAAATCCTTGGTGAAGTCAAGACTGATCAAGGTAGGAGCCTGGGCAATAAAATGCTTGATCCCTTCAAAACTATTTTTTCTTTGTGTTGTCCATGCAAATTTCTCATCTTTCTTCAGCATGGAGGTCAATGGCTTGACTATTTTGGCAAAATTAGGGATAAATTTTCTGATGAAATTTATTCTACCAAATAAACTTTGCAGACCTTTCTTATCCTTAGGCAAGGATAGTGCTAGGATGACGTAAACTCTTTCTGGGTCAATGATCAAGCGCTCTTTCAAAACAACATAGCCAAGGAGTTTACCTTCATGGACCGTGAACACGCATTTCTTTGGGTTGAGAGAGATACCAAACTCTCTACACCTCTCAAAGATTTACCTAAGGTGTTTCAGATGTTGGCCAACTTCCTTAGAAAATATTGTCACATCATCAAGATAGACTAGTATAACATTATTTATCAGGCCTTGGAAAGCCATGTCCATGGCTCGTTGAAAAGTGGATCCAGCATTGGATAGTCCAAATGGCATTTTTTAGTAAGCAAACGTCCCCCACTTGGTAGTGAATGTTGTCTTGTATTGATCACAGTCTTGCACTAAATTTTGATTGTACCTTGAATATCCATCTAGGAGGGAGAAACATTCACTACCTGTCACCATTTAGAAGATCTGCTCCATACTTGGGAGAGGATAGTGGTCTTTCAATGAGATTCTATTGAGGTCTCTGAAATCTACACATAATCTGATATCCCCATTCTTTTTTCTGACAGAAACTAGATTGGCTAGCTAAGAAGAGTGTTTGATCAGAATTATGATTCTAGACTCAATCAGCTTGGTGAGTTCCTTCCACATGAGAGGTTCAATCTTTGAGTTGACAGGCCTTTATTTTTGTTTGATGGGCTTGGCACCCTCCTCTAGCTCAATGGTATGTTGGGCCAAACTTAGGTCAAAACCCTTCAAGTCGTTATACTCCCAAGCGAAGACATCAACAAATTCTTGGCATAACAAGATGAAAGCCTGCCTTTCATGATCTTTACATACCTTCCCAAGTGAAAGTAGCCTATTCTTGAATATCTCAACCTTTTCGTAGTTCTCCTTTTTCATTGTGATGCTTGCTTTGTCATTTTTTAATTGGTCATCCTCATTGAAGATACTTTTGAGAATGACCAAGCCTTTGGGAAGTTTGTTGTTCTTCAGCTGAACAATATAGCTGCCATACTATTGTTGTAGCCTGGATTGATTTCTAGAGGCAAACTCAACCTCCTCTTTTGAGAAGAGCGCTATCTATTGATCGTTGTCAAACACCTGCTAGTTCTTGATGTTATTAGGCATGGAGAGTCTGATTACCACTTTTAGATGGTGTGGACTGCTATCTCAGCTTATCTCCTTGGGGATGTCGAACTAAGCACCAACTACTGCTAGTATGTTAGCTTGCTTATTCTACTCTCTTGGAATGGAAGTAACATTGAAAGCAAGGAAACTCTGCACTAAGTCCCACACCTTGTGCTTGTAAGACTTAAGCAAAGAATTCTTTGTTAGATTTCAGCTTCTCCCCTGATTTATGATCAATTCATTGTCCCAAAAAACCTGTAGCTCTTTAATTCCTCTTTTTTTTGCCCACTTCAAACCATGGATGAGAGATTCACACTCTGCAACATTGCAAGTGCAAGAAAATTGAAAGTTGAGAAGTATTTCTCCTGTGAGGGGGAAATTAACAATACTCCACCACTAGCTCCGAATTTGTTTCTTGAGCCATCAAAGAAAAGCTACCATAAACATGAGCTCTCTTGGTTTGCTTTCATCAAATTGGGTAGAAGAGTACCCGCTTCATACATACAATAGATTCCAAGACTTTCTTCTTCTATGAATTTGTATGGGTCATGTTCAAAGTTGTCACTTCCCCATCGTTTAAGAGCAGGTCAGTAACTCCTTCAAGAGAAGAGGGTGGATATTAATCCACTTGGAATTTTTTTCATCAATAATGGCGTAGCTGACATTTACCGTTTTGAGTGAGTATGGCTCCAAATGGTCTCTCTAGATTGGCTCTGACTCAATCTTGACCTTAGTCCTGTATTTGGTTCTAAAAACCATGTAAGACCAGTTTGCTACTAGGTACCCACCTATATTGGATGTGAAATCCCTGGATAAGCAAATAGCAAAGTAGGGAGGAACATCCGCCACTACCACGTCGTGGGGAACTAAGAAAGTGGGATAGGCATGCAACATTAGGTTCAAGCCTCGTACCACTCCTAGTGTCTTGGTTGGTGATCCATCTAGCTGCAGGACTCCCTTGGTCTTTTCTTCGTATTTGAGTCCCAGCTTATCTGCTATACATTTTGGCATTATTGAGGTGCTTGCCCTACTATCAATAATGCTATTGTACACCAAGAAATCTCCTATGACTAAGGATAGATAGAAAGGGGGAACCTTTTCTTCTTTCTTTACTTGGCCTGATGTGGAGGGGTGCCCATTCATGATCAAAATGTTATCAACTTTTGTTGAGACAGTTGGTTCATATAGCTTGTGTAACTCTTTCTAGAGTATGTCCTTTTGTCTCGGTATTGCCAATGAATTCCATAAAGAGATATTCACATGTAGCTTCTTCATCTAATCTACCACATTGATTTGAGGGTTGCCCCCTTTCAAATTTTTTTTGGGGGTGCTTGCAGCTTGAGGCGCAGGCCGAGGAGTTCAGGGTGTAACCGGTAGCCTAAATTTTGGAAATTTTTGTTTCATATGTGATGAAGAAGATGTTGCAGATGTTTGAGCATCTACTTGAGCTTCCTTCATAGCTCTCCTTTTAGACCTTGTATTGGCTGCAACATAATCACCTTGGTTGTTCATACTGCCTACATAGTTGACTGCACAAAATTCACCTTCCATGTGATTCATGAGAGTGGAATCAGGCTGAGCCTGACTGCTACCCATGTCGGGTTGTACTGATGTCTCAAAGCTTGGGAATTAAGCAGCCTAATTGTCTTGTGAATTCATATATTGACTCTATGTCTCATTTGTATAAGTAGCCCGATCTTGACCATATCTTAGGGGTGAGCAATTTGGTTGTTCCTATACCAAATTATTTTGAGCAGGCACAGGAGCCTTGGATGATGAAGCAGTGCCTGGATTATTCCCTATATATGGTTTGGCTTGTGTAAACTGACCCTATCCTTGATTATAATTTTGAAAAGGGGGTCTACTTGCTTGTCTGAACTGTTGATATCCCTGATTTGGCTGATAGTTTTGAGCTTGTTGCCTTTTGAGAACCACTAATTCATTGGTCATGCTTGGTAGCAAGCTTTTAACTTCATGAAGATCATTGGGCAAAGTAGCAGTCGACTTTTCTATGCTTGACAAAAGAGCTAAGGTGGGGGCAATAATCTGGACTGGAGGTGGTAATTTAGGAAAGAGTGGCATATGAGGTCTAGGGGCTATCTTTCTCGCTTGCACCAGGCAATTTTCAGTGGCTATGGCTATTTCATAGGCAGTTGGCAACACTTGTCCTCCCATAGACTGTATCATGACAATAATGTCACTATTCAAAGCTTTTAAAAAATAGAGGAAGGCATAGCTTGGGGTTGGTCTCACCAAAATGGGGATTATATCCTAGATCTTTTGTAACCTGGTATTGAAATCCTGTATGAATTTATGTGGAGCTCTTTTCATGGTGGTTGGCTGCTCAGCAAGCGAGAGGTGGTCACTTTTCTCCCTGAATCTGTTTCTTAAGAGAGTGCCTAATTCATTCCGTGTATTGATTGAATTCATAGGCAAAGTCCCATACCAATCCAGAACCTTGCCCTTAAAAGACAATGCCAACAACCTGATAACAATGTTCTCTTCAGTGACATTGTGAATATTACAGAGGTTGGCAATATTTATGATGTGCTCAATGGCAGTAATAGGCCCCTCCCCATTAAAAGAAGAAACACTCTTAAGGGTTATCCCTGGGATTAGGTCATAATGTAGAAGGTTTAAAGGGCTCTGACCATGAAAGGCCACAAAAGGTAAAGCCATGGTGATAACAGGGTTCTACTGGGGTTTTCTTGCGTAAGTATATTTTATACATGTTATTCACAACAACAAACAAACAACCTCCATATCTTCTTTCCATTCATTGATCACAATTGAATACATCTTAAAGACCATCAAAGACCGAAGTATGCAGTCACAACAAGCATTCTGTATATCATAATTCCATTTATCAACTATTATCAGAGACATCTTAAATTCCTTGAAGGACAAAAAAGGTGAAAGTGAACAAATGACCGCCATATCATTCTTAGACAAAATCAATAATATCATAAAGAATCTTGAATATATCCACATTCATCCACAATAAACAACCAACTCATCTATTAATTTTTGAATTTGATTGGAGACTTAAGAGCAATACATCGTGAGGAGTTTCAAACTACAATTTTTAGAGTATTCAAAACATAATCTGTGAGTGATACAGAAAAATGCCACAAAAATGGTACATTTGTTCTTTCAAAATCAAATCAAAGATATTTTTTGATTTTGATTCTTGAATTTTTTTTCATCTGAAAAAATTATGTTCCAAAAATAATTTTGACAAAGCCATGTTTTGTAATTTATTTATTATGGATTTTTTTTTAGAATCTATTGAAAAATTTGGTTGTGTACTTGAAGAAACCTCTAAAATATCCAGCGTCATGTAAATTTTGCATTTACTAGAAAAATAATCTATAAATTGTTGGCAATATTGTCATTGATGTCAAAGGCATATGAACAAGATTATTGGCAAGATTGTTGTCATTGATGTCAAAGGAGTATGAATGCAATCGTACAAAGGCAAAAGACCACTAATGGTTGTCCAAAGACCAACCTAAATCAATTTTAATCTCCACATTTAAGATAAAAGTATACTGGTTGACCTCCCTTTATTGGCGTCTAATATGGAAAATAAATTTAAATTAAAATCATGATCTTGGCCGACCTCCTTTGTTGTACAAGTCAAGACAAGGATATATATTTATATCATTGTAATCGCCCAATTTAAGGAAGTAATATATATGATTAAGATCAGCAATGAAGTCAAAAAAGGGGTGCAGTGATTGGGACATGAATTGTTAAAAATAGGCAGCGATTAATGAGTCTTTAAAGACATCGATTAAGCTTTAACAAAGACATGTATTTAAAGAAGGATGCCTCCCTTGGAAAAGTAATGCATATTTTATGAAGTGTTGCCTCTCTTGATAGAGTTGCATCTCTCTCCATGTTGTAGGAAGATATAAAAGGACGATAAGCAGTGTGGTTGAGGATGAGTGTGGAGAATAGAAGATACATCATGCAAATACCAGCAAATTCGAGAAGAAAATATTAGAAGATCATGCAAGGCAAATTTTGAAGGAGATTTATTCTCAAAAAGACAAGACTTTGTTGAGTTAGAGGTTGGTGCCTCATATTGGAGAGGTTGGTGCCTCATATTAAAGAGATTGGTGTCTCTTGCTGAGTTGGTGCTCAGTAATGGGGATTGGTGTCTCTAGTGGGTTGGTGCCAATGAATATTTTTGTTAGAAGTATTTTATTTTGGTGACCAAATTTGAGGCCCTGGCCTATCACCAACCTCCATGCCAAAGTTAAGGCCCTAAGACCCTGTGGAAGTGTGAGAACCATGAAATGGCTTTGAAACCTAGTCACATTTTGAGGTTGTTGAAAATTGTCTTGAAAAATGGAGTTTGTTTGATCACTTTCAGGATGTCTTGTGCAGATTTTTTGTCTTGAATAGATGAAACATCTCAGGTGACCTCTTCCAATAGTTTGCAAGTGTCCAATTGTCTAAAACCTCTGCAAAACACCAAAAACCTTGCAAAATAATGCATTTATTGTAGTTCATACACCGTAAGTATAGACAAAGTACACCTAGAGAATCTACTTGGAGTATTGAAAAATATCTAGGAGGTTGTAAGAGCAACTCAGGTCATATCATGTGATTTAGAGGTTCATCTCTCTCAACTGGTCACTACTAGGGTTTTAGCAAGGTTTTAGGCATGTTTTGTTATTAAGGATTGTTCATAAAGAACAAATCATCTCTCTCCTAATGCCACAATATTGTAGTTAAGGGACCACTCCACCACCTCCAAACACCACTGGGTCCCATCCAAAATCTCATGAGAGTTCTAAGTGAAAGATGGTGTCTCTCGGGTTGCAAGCAAGCCATTAGAGAGGGGTTGACAATCTTAGCCTTTGTTCATATAGGTAAGGGTCTTTCAGCAACTGACACCACAAGGATAAAGTGTAGGGACCCCTTTATCATTCTTGAATACCATTTACTTCCATGCACAGGGTCATGGTCTCAACAAGTGAAAGAAAATTTGCCTTGAAATGCACTAATGTAGTTAAGGAGCTCGATATGGTCTTGAGAGGTCAAACTATACTTTTCTTGCCTTCCTCTGCCTTTGGATGGACTTGTAGGACTTTGAAAACATTTCAAACTTGTCAACTCCATCAGATCTTCATTTTGCTCTCATTATGCCATCCTATCTATGACTGGCCTAGAGGTCTGCCTCTGTGTGAATTAGGATCTACAAGGCTAGACAGGGTTTCTAGTATTTGTTTCACTTTTGATTGAGTTTGAGGGTCTTATGGAGCCATTTCATCACTATGAACCATCTAAAATGATTTACCTCTCTTCAGACCTCTTTTCTTTGCACTATACAAGTAACTTTTCCTTACCAAGGTAGATAGGCCTGTAGCTCACGTTGGTTGTGTATAGAGGGGTTCAAGTGAACTTGTCTTGACTAGTCTCATTTGTCATTCCATCATACTTCCTTTGATCTTCAGATGACCTCATTGACTTGTCTGTTCACCTGAGATAGGATTCAATGCTTCATACACTCTACCCTTTCCTCAAGCTTGAAACCAGTCTATTCCTCTTAGCAAGTTGTAGATGCTCATGAACTATGTATATGGGGTTTAGAGATGTTGATTTGATAATATTATCTACACTTTCTCCCTTCTCTTTTTGACTTCCAAACAATTAATAACCTTTGTTCATCTATTCCTCAAAACCCCAAACCAATCAGTATGCATTTAATCTTCTCCTCAAGCCCATAACCTGTCTACTTACCAAAGCACCCTGTAGGTGGTTATAGGATAGTTTGACTGCATTCTTTATTTTAGGACCCCACTTTCACACAAATGATCATATAAATGACTTTTTTATACCATTTTATGTTTGTAACTTCCTCAAAATGGATAAAAAGAGATTAACACTAATTTGACAGAGGTGATGCACCAAGACTAACTCCACAAGACTATCTGAACTTGCACTATGAAAGGGCAACTTGTAAAACTGATCTCAACACCCAAGGTTCTTCTAACAAAAATATTTCAACATGAAGGTAAGATGCAATGTATTTCTCAAGGTATATGAATAGTTGGTCTGATTATAGACACTAGTACTCTTCTTTACACTTAAAGACATACAAAACAACTACTCAAATTTAGGCCAAAAGGTGACCAAAATGACATTTTAGCACATAAGAACATGATAAAAGGTTAATACATGATATATGACATTAAAGACAAATTAATGACCTTTTATAATGACTCTAAACCATGTAAAACCTTTGACCATACTTGACAACACCAAGACCTTATGAATGACCCCTAAGACTAGACAAGTACACATGAGGCCAAACCTTCGACCAAGCTAGACAATGACTAATATGACCATATGAAGACCATTTAGGACCATTTAAGACCATAACCAAGTTTGATAACCTTATGAAAGTTTCAACCTATAAGGGTGGACCATTTTTGACTTGGCGTCAAAAATTGGTCAACAAGAACCTTTCTCATAGACTGTATTCTAAGTATAAAAAAGACTCACCTTCATCACCTAGAGCCTATCTACCACTTTTTCTATAGGTTTTTGACAGTAACCATGTAAAGTATTGATGTTTATCTTTTACAACTTTAATTTGTGGAAGAGTGACAATAATCCAATCTATTCAAATATAACAACAAAATGTATTACATATCAAAGATTTATTGGAAATGCACAATCTAAACTATATTTGTTAGTCCTCAATGTTATGCATTCATACTGATAATACAAAAAATTAAGAGTAAACAAAGTTTCTTGAAGTCTTATTCTCTTTCTTGTTCTTCTCATTCATTCCTACTCTGTCACATTCCAAACACTACTCGTCTACCTTCTATTCTATGCACACACTACTACACACATGTATTTTAACTTTATACGCCTAAAACATTCAAAACAACTTCCTACACATAGCCACTACATGTAGAGATGACAGTTACCAACAGTTTGTGTTTCTTGATTTACATTTGTACATAGTTTATACATTGAAAGATTACTAATACTCGCCATTAGGACCATCTAGTACCCCTACCAATACTTACCAACCCTTACATTACTCAAATGACCCACAATTTCACTCTAAAGCAAAGTTACATTATTCAAATTTTAAAATCTTGATTTTGGTGGGAAACTCCAAAATGGCTAAAAACATATTATGTAATGATTTATAAGGATGCAAACTATCTTATTAGGACCCTATTGGACCCCTAACATCTATACATAACTAAAATGATCAATTTAAACTCTTAAACATATGTACATGTTATGTTTGTTGATAATGCTCTCCATCAAGATTCCACCATACAAGATGTTGTGGAGAATGAAATACCTCCTAGGCTTGTTGAACTTGCTTCAGTCAACTTGCACTTGTTGTAGAATGAATATGCACTGTAAATTGTGTGCAAGCATATGCAAATCCTCAATCTTAGTCAAATGCACATGTCATTATGCGGGAAGATTAAATGCCTTAGTCAACAACACTGGATCAAAATGACTGGAAATAAGGTTGTTCATTCAACAAAGCATGGTCAGTTTGCTCTAGTGTCAGACCTTTGTATGGTTCTTGAATAGTGGGTTACACAAACCATTCGATGCAAATGGAAGGGTAGAATTGGTACTTAGGATAAGTACAAGGCTCATCTTGTTGTTGGAATAGATGAGGATACTTTGGCTTTTGCTCTTATTGCAGAGATGGTGGAAAAGACGGTTTCTTATCCTACTACGCAGTTGGTTTTTATTCCCATTGTTACTAAGAAGTTTTTTTTATCTCCCACATTACTAAGGAGTTGGTTTTTACTCCCACTATTACCAAAGAGTTGGTTTTTACTCCTATGAAGTTGGCGACATTTCGTTTGTTTTTTTCCATGGTAGTGCAATTTGGTTTTTTTAACATAATTTTGGACGAGGAGGTCTACATGGTGTTGGTTAAAGGTTTTTTAGGTACCTGGTCATGATCATTGGTTTGCAGGTTGATTACGTTCTTGTATGTATTTAAGCAAGCTCCATGAGATTGGTACATTTTGTTTGGTCAACATCTTCACGATTTTGAATTCATAACTATGGAGGTTTGGCTGAAGTTATGACCCAGTGATGATTCATTACCGGTCAATGAATCGTGCATCAGAGAATTTATGAACAACGTGATACATCATATGTCCACATGATTGGATCTTTGTTTTGTTGTTGGCTATCCTTTTCTTTATATGTAATGACTAAACTCTTTGGTCCCACTTTGTATATGAAATTTTGGGAAAAACTTGGAGTAGTCTCCAATTTAGGCATTAAGGTAGGGTTTTAAAGTTATTAATTAGTTGTTAATTAATCAATAACTAAAAAGTGGTTATCAACTTTCCTAATTTCCGTAACTTCCTTTTGCACAATAAAACAAGGATGCACATGCACTTCAATGTGTGCCTTCCAATTTTCTCTTCATTCTTTCAGTATTCATTTTTGCTAACTCAAAAGAAAATTGTCCAAGATTATTGTGGGGTAGGAAATTAGGCATATGATTTTTGTGTTTAATAGGAATGGTTGCAAGGGCAAAAAAAAATTCAGGGCTTTAAAACAAGTTAGAGCATGTGAAGAAAAGTGTCAAAGAATGGATACTTCATCTATTGTTCTTGTGATGTTCCTTCCCTACAACAAAAGAATATCCAATACGATCTCAAAAATCCTAAGGCGACATATCATCAATTCTACTTTTCAACCAACACACAAGTTGGTAAAGGTATTAAGATAAAAAAATGATCACAATAAATCAAATCTGAAAATTGGGGTTTATATAATTGAATGCTCTTCTGAGGTCCCTTAGGTTGGTGAAACAAGTAGGTTTATCTAGAGTAGGGTTAAAGAGCATTCTTAAAACATTTTCCTTGAGAAGAAAGAGAAATCAACTTTAGTGGAGCAATCCTTCAAGGCTAAGCACTCCATTCGCATCGAAGATTCTATGGTCATAGTAATGAGACTAACTATTTCAAGCATTGCTTGAGAGAGGTTGTGGAGATTGGAAAGCATCCTCAAAACTTGAATAGAGACAATTGCTTGGGTTTGATCCACTCTTGGAGAACTATTATTGACATATTAAATAAATATCCATATTAAATAAAGACCATTCACTTTAAAATAAATTTTTGAATTAGTGGCTTACATTTAATGGAATGGCTAATTTTGCATTTAATTACTCCTAAAGGAAGCCAAGTGAGTCTGTTGTATTTCATTACAGTTATATGTATAAGGAGCTCTTGTCTGCATTTCATACATATGTTTTTATCCTTATGATGGATCATGAGGTGTGATCCAAAATAGTGATTCAAAAAATCATTTACGTAGTTCTTTCCAATAACCATTCTCTTATCTTGAAGAATGCCAAAGACCCATTGAAGTGACTACAACTAACTATTTCCAAATCATAGTATCCTTCTTGAATAGCTATGAATAACCACCAAAATATGAGTAATGATCCATTGATCCTATCAGTACAAATAATCCCCGAATAATCCTCCCATAAATCAACCACAATCAACATGTTAGAAACCATCAAATATATGCATATTTAGCCAAGAGAACAAACTTCATGTCATCTTTCCATTCTTAGAAAAATGATGTGTGCCTTGGAGGGTGTAAGTTGTTGTGACTTCAATTTAATCTCTGGGCTCTGATTGCAAATCTGAAGGATGTAATTTTTTGTTGGCTCAAACAAAGGTGGAAAATATGGCATAAGGAGTTCAACATTGAATACTGGATGAAGACATAAGTATTTTGTAAGATAAAGGACAAATGCATCCTCTTCTCCTACCCATAGTATGGTGTAAGCAAGTATGGCTTAAGGAGTTTTCCATTAAATATTAGAAGATGAGTCATGCATTTTGGATGAGAAAGGACATATGCTTTCTCTTCACTTGCTCTTTAATGATGTAAGACACAATCTTTCTATGAGGACCCTTGAAGGATTTATTCTAGAGATGCACCTAGAATTTCTCATCCACGATGAATTCACGAGGTGTACGCTGTGTATTGTGTCACTATCTCTAATGATGTTGTTAGTGCTAGAGTATTTGTTTGTTAACATGTTGGATGTGTTGTAAAAGTTTTTGCACTTTGTTCACTTCCATCTCTTGTGTGTGTAACTTTGAGCTAGATGGTGTGCGGTAGGATGCTTGAAGGTATTGTTGGCTAAAACCCTTTCTGAAATGGATTGTAATATTCCAAATTGGAATATTTTACACTAATTTGGATTTTTCGGAATTCCTTTAAATAATATTTGTTAAAATCATAATTTAAATAATAATAAAGTCCAATTAGATTATTTATTTATTTCCGAATATAGATTTCAAATATTACGAAGTTACACCACAAGGGTTTTCGTCCTTTAGTTCAATTACAAGGGTTTCCATCCTTGCAATCAATTACACGCTTAAGGGATTTCGTCCTTAAAAGTGGTTGCAAGCATAATGCTTGTACACGGTTTATATTTTAAAATGCATAATTGAGTGATCTCTTTCTGATCAATCCATTGAATATAAATACCTTTATCTCTTCCTATTCAAGTGACATGTCTTCTCCAAACATTCTGACCTTTCGTTAAATGAATGTTAATGACTAACTAATTAATTAAAAAATAATAAATGCTTAATGACTGTTGTTTAAGGATTGCTATGTTAATGATTTAATGAATGTTATTTAGGCACATTTAATGACTGCATTTAATGATTGATGTTTAGGTGTATTTAATGAATGTTGTTTAGGTGCATTTAGTGACTACTATATTAAATGACAGTGCTTCTCCTTGGCAAGGATTTCTTCATGTGAAATGGCAGTGTTTCTCCTTGAATTCAACGATCTCCTTCTTGGGGATATTACATGGACTATGCCCTGTAGAAATGTTCTAGGCATACTATATAAAGGGTAGATTGTAATTCTATTATCCTAGGATGTGCATTGGTGTACTTGCGCAACAAATGGACAATTGTGCGGTTGAAATCTTCTCTTTGTCAGTATGTTTTCCCATTCTAAGAATGAAATGTTATAAACCAGTCCAATTGTGTATCCAATATCTCCCACATGGCATTCCAAAAGTGAGTGAGAAACCTCATGTTGCAATCAAACATGGTTTCTGAATGTAGTCCAAAGTGAACCCAAACATGATTAAAGATTCAAAACACAATCCTTTGCATTATAGTGTTCTTCTTGCATGCAAGCAAGATAGTAATTATCAAATATCTATCCCCTACAATGAACACAAAGTCATTATGGTGTTTCAATGTGTTGTCCCTAAAAATAGACTTCTCATTTCTGGGACAACATATGAACTATTTTGGTCTTGTAGGACCAAAATTATCTCTCCCCTTCTCAAAAAATTGTTCTGAGCCTTCAAATGCTTTATTATTCAAGCCTTTTCTAAAGTCTACGGACTCTGCAGGCTTAAATCTATGGACTTTGTAGGCTTAAATCTATGAACTCTGCAGGCTTAAATCTATGGACTATGCAGGCTTAAATCTATGGATTCTGTAGGCTTAAATCTACGAACTCTACAGGCTTAAATCTACAGACTCTACAGGTTCATTTCTATGGACTCTACAGGAAAGGAATAAATTTTCAACACAAGCATTTTCAAGTCAGTTTCAACACCTTGGTTCAACCAAAAATGTTCTTTGCCAAGCTTCAAACAAAGGATTGAACCATTGAACTCCGCTTCCAAAAGGTTCAACGGGTTCAAAGGTTCAAGGATGTCAGCAAGCTTAAAGAGTTAAGCGCTTCAGCAAAATTTCAAAGTTCAACCGCTTCAGCAAGTTCAACGGCTTCAAACAGCTTCAAAAGACTTAGCGAAAAGAAGAAGGCTTGAACCGTTGAACCTTGAACCAAAAAGGTTCAAAGGTTCAAAAGTTCAAAGCAGTTGGTTCAATCGATTGGTTCAAGCAGTCAAGTGGAACATAAGAAGAAAGCGATTGAACCGTTGAACCAAATTGGTTCAATCGATCAGTTCAATCGGCCGGTTCAAAGGAGTGTCTCAAAGCGAAAAGACCAGGTGCCCTTGCGGAGCACAGTGAACCAAAGACCAATTGCCCTTGCATAGGATAGTGAAGAAAAGAAGGTTTCAAAGAACAAAGGAATGAACCGTTGAACCATTGAACCATTGAACCTTGAACCAAATTGGTTCAACGGGTTCAAAGGTTCAATGAGTTCAATGGATTCGAAGAGATCAAGGGACTTAGAAAAATAGAGAAGCAATGGAACAAAGGATGAACCAATGAACCAATTGAACCTTGAACCAAAAGAGTTCAAGGTTCAACAGTTCAAAGGAAGCGCTAGACAAAGGAAGGAAGCGGATGATTCCAGAGACTAGTTCAAAGGGATGGTTCAACCAAAGAGCAAACAAAGAATGAACCATTGAACCGATTGAACCTTGAACCAAAAAGGTTTAAAGGTTCAACGAGATTGGTTCAAAGCGATTGGTTTAAGTGGTCAATTGAATGAGCGGAATGCAAGATTGAACCATTGAACTAAAGTTGGTTAAAAGGTTCAAAAGGTTCAACGTGGATGGTTCAAAGGAGTGTCCCAAAAAAGAACAAGTGCCCTTGTGGAGGGCAGTGAACTAAGGGCAGGTGCCCTTACGGAGGGCAGAGAACATTGGTTCAAAGATCAAAGGAAGCGCTGGACAAAGGGATGGTTCAATCAAAGACCAAGAAAGTGATTGAACTGAGAAAGCGATTGAACCAGGGAAGCGATTGAACCATTGACGTCCCTGTGGATGCCAAATTTAAGGTAATGAAATATCTACTAAATTTCAAATGTGGCACAGAACTTGAAAATAAACTCAACAACCAAAGAACCGAGAAGGCCAATCAAACCATTGAAACAGTCAACCAATGATGTCCCTGTGGACATCAAATTTAAGATAATGAAATATCCATCGATATTCAAATGGGGCACTTGACACTCAATAAAAGAACCTTTTGAAAAGCCCGAAGGGACACCTTCCCTTCAGGGTGTTCCAAAGGCTTGATAAAGACGCATAAATAGCCTTCTCTCAGAGTTTAGCGAAAGGCGCCAAGTGGCAGTTGTGGAAGGTTTTAATATGTTTTACTAAATGCAGTGGAAATCGCCACATGTCCATTGTAGAACTCAGCAGAAAGCATCAAGTGTTAATGTCTGCTATTTCTTCTTTTTGTTTTATTATTGAGTAAAGGCTGTGGTGGGCCCCGAGTGAGTTGCTAAGGTAAGTGGAACATGCCAAGTGGCATCATCCATGTAAATCCAAATGAGTCCCGCATGTTTCTATAATGTTTCTAAAAAGCTCAGCGAAAGCTGCCATGCGTCATCTTTCGTAGGACTCTCAAAAGATATCTTAAACTTCTATAAGATAAACGGATACTGTCAAGTGTCCTCACCTGTTTCACAGTGAAAAGTGCCATATGTCCCTTCATCAAGAATAAAGTGCCCAAGAGCTCAAAATATAGCAAGAAAAGGGGAAACGATGGAGAAAGATCAGAAATATCAGTGTATGGGATATGTTTCTAGAAGGTGAAGCAACCCACCAAGTGAACATCGGAGAGTGCAAACATTTGATGGCATGGCCTATTTTCTTGCATTGAATAAAGCAAAAATAGCTGCACATCAAGAAACACATTAGGGAAACACATCAGGCGGTCCATATTTAAGACCGACGTCTGATTCCAACATAGCCCATGGACAGAATTTAAAATGTATTGAATGCATCATAGGCCATCATTTTTGTGAAACAAAGTGCCCAAGTCTTTCTTGGAGCACTATATATTGGACTCTCTCTTATTGTTTTAAGGAGATCTCTCTATTATCAAAAACAAAACTCTGCCCATATTGAAAGACATTACTGAGACTTTGAGCTCAGATTGTTGATCATATTTCGTTATTTTAATAAGAAAACAAGTGACTTTTCAGACTTTATGCTGGAATAGCTTGGTTGTTGGGGAAATTGTTCTTATGTTTATTTTCTTAATACATTTTTTGTCTATTTAATTAAATAAGCAGAATTAGTGAAAGTAATCAGGAAGGTGTCCTGAAGCTAGCTGTGGAGAGACTTTGTGCTGCCATAATTGTCTTTAGTTTGTTTATTTTCTATTTTTGTGTAAAGGATCTTGGGACAACTTTGTGCCCTCATTATCCTTCGTATTTCACTCTTTGGCAGTTGAGGTGGAGACTTTGTGCTACATTTCATCATGTTGTGTTACTGCGTCCTATTATGATTACTTGTCACTACCCGAAAGGTTCTTGTTGTCTGTTGAACAACACTTTTGAAAGAAGAGGAGTGCTTTTTTCATTTCATCAGGATTCATCCTTTGATTGGTGAACATCATCTCTAAAAAAAGAGAGATGGATGGTGTTATCCTAAACCTGAGTGTTATTTTTAGCTTAATTATAGTTGATTAGCATATATATATAGCCCCTTCATACTTATAGGGAACCTCCCCTTGATGAGAGGAGAGATTTGTCCCCTTTTGATGTGGTAAACCTGCACATTTGGCCGACCAATCTTCCTTGTTGTGGTTGAACAGACTTATTTTGCTCATCAGTTAGTTGATTGACAAAATAATCACCCAACAGTTTTTGACGACTCTACTGGGGACACAACAATTTTACACAGTTTAAAGCCTCAAGCTTCAGATTGAAGCATCACTTATGCCTTATCCATTATCATTATAGCCTTATCCATTTATCTCGCTCTGAAAGAATGCATAGTTTGCAGCCTCAAGCTTCAAGCTGAAGCAGTGCCAGTTCTTTTCCATTTTTATTTTTACACTATGGTAGATCCACGGTATACGCAAAGCCAAAGGGCTAAAGGTATTGTTGACCCTGTATTCAAGTTGGTACAACAAAGTAATTTTGATCTGTCTCCTTCACCATCTCACCTCCAAGGAACCAAGAGCTTTCCTCTTATTAAATTCAAGTCTCCATTACTAGGCAAAGCATCCATTTCTGCTATTAACAAAGCTTTGTCAATACTTACCCCTCTGAGATTTGTTATTCTACCTTTCCATAGTCATACAATGGCAGTTCAAGGTCCTTGGGGTAACTCATTTGGCCTACTCAATTTAACTCCATCTCTACATGAGCTACCACACAATTCAAGAAAAAAATTCCCCAAGTTCTATGGTGATGGAAAAGTTCATCCTGATGAATATATTGCAGCATTCAGCATAGCCTGTGGTGTGATGGGCGTGGAATTTGAGGATGTAGCAGTCAGGCTGTTCATCGAAACTTTACAAGGTGTTGTTGTAGACTAGTTTTACCACTTACAGGCTCGGTCAGTAATTGACTAGAACACACTCAAAGCCAAGTTCGAAGCAAGGTTCAAGCTTACAGAAGATGTGCATGCCCTGCTGGCTCAGCTCACTCAGATGAAGGAACCTCATGAACCAATGAGAGATTTCATAGCCAAATTTGACAAGCTGAGGAATAAGATTCCTATCATTGCTTAGCCTACACCTGAGAACCTTAAATGTTTCTTCATCAACTCACAACTGCCTTAAGTGAGTTTTTTACTAAGACGTGCCAGCCAAATAGACCTTGTTGTAGCTCAAGATTTGGCCACTGAGGTAGAAGATGACCTTATCTTGACAGGAAAGATAAGGAGAGATCCTAACAGAGGTAAATCTTCTTCATCTTCTGAATATTCATCTACAAGTACCACTGATCTAATAGTGCAAAAGCTGGCAAATGAGTTGCTAGCTCTCAAGAAGCAAATGGCGCAAGGGATATCTTTAGCTCCTTCGTACAAAGATATGCCAAGGAGGACATTCTCCAATCGATCATACCAAGGTGATGCTACCAGGAATCAAGGACAACCAAATCGTCTTCCTCCCCCATAGGGGAAACTCACCTTTAAAGCACCCCCAACCAATTCAGCAGTTGGATATCTTTAAGAAAAATCTGATTTCTCTTTCCAACTTGAATTGAACCAAGAAAATGACGTTGATCTTCTTGCAGAAGACCAAGAAGAATTAGCTGGTGACTCTAACATTGGTTTCTTGAATTACCAGGATGAACCCAGAAGTGAAGGTAAAGCAGTTGATGGATCATATGTTGTATTCACTCGGTCCCAGAACCAGTCAGCCCAACAAGCTGATAAAGAAAAAACAAGGGAAAGTTTTCAGCCTGCAATTTTAATTGCCAAATGAGGAACTTCTTTGCCTTTCCAGCCAAAAGACCCAGTGATTGTTAAAAAGGTGAGTACCTCAAATATGCCTTCACCTCCAATTTCAAATCTATAGGCCAGTCCTCTCCCTTCCAAAAATCAAAAACATGAACTCCCTTCCTCTATTCCTAGTCCATTTCAGTCATTTGACATAATCAACCATGTCAAGAAGACTAAAATTCAAATGTCTGAATTTGAATTCTTGCAATCTAATCCTGAACAGTTGGATAGATTAGTTCAGTGTGTGAAGAATAAAGCCGTCCCTACAGGACAAGATGTTAAAAAGGTAACTCATGATTCTCTAAGAAATATGTCCATCCTAAACAATCTTGTCATTACTTCTCCAATTGCCCCTAGGAAAATAGAGCCTTTCTATGTTTTTCTATTGATAAATGGTCACAAACTGAGTAATTGCATCATAGACTCAGGGGCATCTAACAACGTCGTGCCTGCTAAGGTGGCAGAATCTGTTGGACTCACGCTGACCAAAACTTTTAGGAGATGTTTCTCCATGGAGAACAAACAAGTACCTCTACTGGGACAAATCAAGGACGCCCAATTTGCATTTGCAACATTCCTAGACAAAAGAATCAAGATGATAGTCCTGGTGGCCAATGTTCTAGCCTCATATGGCATTCTTCTGGGGCAAATTTTTTGCAAGGATGTTCGTGGAGAATTGAACATGGACCTGTCTGAAGTGAGGATCCATGTCAAAGGCATTATGCAGAGGTTACTTCCTGAAAAAGAATCAAAATATGTTATCACTCAGACATCAGCCCCTGAAGCTCAAATTCTATTTGAGTCTTCAGGCATGGGTAATTATTTTTTGACCACAGAGGATGTTTATGTTTCAGCAGATGAAAGTCCTACAAGTGGTGATCTAGGAATCGATCCAGATAAAACAGTAGAAGGCATGAGAGAGCACAGTGCAAGCCCAAAGGAACTCTCCTCTCCAAATGAAGAAAATTTTGAGAAAGAAGCAATTTTTGATGATGTATGGATGCTAGAATTTGATGGCAGTTGTTCCTCTACTAATTCAGGAGCTAGAATTGTGTTAATATCTCCTCAAAGAGATATTTCTCTTTCATCATACAAGTTGTAGTTCAACAATACTAACAATACTGCTGAATACGAATCTCTTTGGCTTGGATTAAAAGTCCCTAAAGACAAGGGCGTCAAGCTCCTTCATGCCAAAGGAGATGCTGAACTGGTGGTTTGTCAGGTGAGAAACCTATACCAAACCAAAAATGAGAGATTGTGCCACTACCACAATCTATTTTGGGATCAAATTGATAGTTTTGATGCTTTTAGCATCTCTGCCATACCCAGGGAATTCAATGACAGAGTTGATGCACTAGCAGTTTTAGCAACTCTCGTAGTCCCTCACCCAAACTTCACATGAGATAAGTACACCATCGAGTTGGTCTTTCAACCAAGCGTACCTGATAATGATAGTCATTGGTAGGTATTTAACAATGACAACCAAATCATTTCCTTTCTAGAGCAAAAAGATAGCTTCAAATAGCTTCACTTCGAAGGCAGTAAGCTCCATAAACTCGAATCAGCTCTTGAAATGAACTCAGAGGTAGGTGAAGAATTCCTGCAACTTAAAGGGAATAAAATTCTCAAAGGCCTAGTTTCCCTCGAGAAGTTGTTTGACAAATATGACAGATTCATCAAACAACAACAAATAGATTCAAGCTCCTCCCAGAAGTTTGATCAGATAAATTTGGGTACCAAGGAAGATCCCAAAATGGTAAATATTGGGAAGTGCTGCATTCCTCAGGAGAGATTCAAGTTCACTACTCTACTCTAACAATACATGGATGTCCTAGCATACTCCTATGATGATATGAAGTCGCTTAGGCCTGAAGACATTCACCATGAAATTCCTCTCAATGATAATTCAGTGCCTTACAAGCAAAAATCTCAGCAGTATAATCCAAAGATATCAGGTACTATTCTGTCTGAGATACAGAAAATATTGAATGCTATGATAATTTTCCCAATCCATCATTCCACATGGATTCCCAACATAGTCCCTGTGAGGAAGAAGAATGGCAAAATTTGCATCTGTGTGGATTTCAAGAATCTGAATCAGTCATCCTTAAAAGATAACTATTTTTTGCCCATCATGGACTAAATCCTTTAGACAGTGATCAGTTTTGAGATGTAATCAATGCTAGATGACTTCTCAAGATACAATCAAGTAGAATTTGGTGAAGTAGACCAGCACAAGACTGCCTTCACCATGCCTTGGGGCACCTTTGCTTATCGGAGAATGTCATTCGGCCTTATTAATGCTGGCGCCACTTTCCAAAGAGCAATGGACCTTGCTTTCAAAGACGAAACAGGTAGGTTCATTATAGTTTATCTTGATGACTTGAATGTCTTTTCCAAGCATCACCCAGATCACGTACATCACTTGTAACAAGTGCTGGAATGCTACTGCTAGAATGGCATTTCTTTAAGTCCCAAGAAGTCTTTTTTTGGGGTAACAGAAAGAAAACTTCTTAGACACATTGTGTCCAAAGAGGGCATATATATTGACTTAGACAGAATCAAGTCCATCCAAGACCTTACCCTTCCCACAAGTAAGATTGCTATTCACTCTTTCTTTAGAAAGGTGAATTTCTTAAGAAGGTTCATCCCCGAGTTTGCTGAGAAAACTCGACATATTGTAAACATGATGAAGGGAAAGGCCATCTTCAGCTGGACTGAAGAAGGCAAATTGGCATTCTGGGTATCAAGACAGCTATTGCCCATGCCCCAATTTTGGTTTGTCCAGACTACAGCAAGGAATTCACCATATATAGCTATGCTTTCGAACACACACTTTCAGCAATTTTGGTTCAGTAAAACCAAGAAAGTGTGGAATCTCCTATTTCTTTCATGAACTGTCCTCTCAAAGCTCATGAGTTGAAATAATCAAAAATGGAGAAGCATGCCTATGCAGTGGTAAAGGCAATGAAGTATTTATGCTTCTACATCTTGAATTCACATGTTACTGCCTTAGTTCCTGATACTACGGTTAAATCTATATTAACTCAGCAAAAGTTTGGGACGAAAAGAGGCAATTGGATTGCAAAAATCTAAGAGTTTGATCTATTCATCAAACCAATGAAGCTGGTGCATGAAAAGGGCCAATGCCAATTAATTGTTGATAACAAGCTAGAGGGAATAGAGCATGAAGAATTAGAAGAACAAAAAAGACACACCAACAGTCCTCTTTGTCTCCACTACGAATGAGTGGTATTCAAGTATTGCTCATTTCCTTACTTATGGTGAATGTCCTGCTCACCTATCTTACAAAGAAAGGAGGACTATCAAGTTGAAATCTGCCAATTTTGTCCTCTAGAACAATGGCCTGTACAAGAGGAGACTTGATGGGGTATTTTTTCGCTATGTGGATAAAGTGCAGCAGAACAAACTTCTGGAATCCTTCCACAATCTAGCCTATGAAGGAAATTATTTTGTTCCTATAATTGCCCACAAGATTCTTAGAGCCAGGTATTACTGGCCTACTTTGTTTCAGGATACATACAAATGGGTGCGTAAATGTGAACTATGCCAATAGTTCATTGGAAAACCCAAGTTAGCTACCCTACCTCTCAAGCCAGTGGTCATAAAAGAGCCATTTCAGCAATGGGGCATTGATTTCATTAGTGATATAAACCCATCTTCAAGTGTTGGACATGATTATGTCCTCACAACCACATATTACTTCACCAAGTGGGTGGAAGCTATCCCAACCAAATATGTTACTTCAGAAGTAGTGTGCAATTTCTTCAATGAAAACATCATTGCCAGGTTTGGGGTCTCAGTCAAGATTGTCATAGACAATGCAGCTTGTTTCACTTCCCAGGAGATTACTGATTTCTATTTTTACTAAGGAATCACCCTCTCTCACTTTTTTGATTACTTTCCACAAGGGAATAGATGAGCTGAATCGAGTAACAAGAACCTGGTGACTATCATCAAGAAGCTGGTGGATGACAACCAAAAGACATGGCATAAAGCATTAGTTGATGCTTTGTGGGCAGATAGAATTACTCTAAAAAGGGCAATTGGTATGTCTCATTTCCAACTTCTTTATGGGCTCAATTCTAAGATACCTATCACCCTAGAATTGCCAGCATTGAAATTGGCTAAGGCAATCGAGGATCAAACTTATGAAAGCTCCATTGATAAGAGGATCATGTGCTTGACTGATCTGGATGAGCAAAGAACTATGGTGGTGGACCGAATTGTGCAGCATCAAAGTCTGGTGAAGAAGCTCTTCAACCAGAAAGTAAAAAATTAGGATTTCCAGATTGGAGATCAAGTCTTGCTTTGGGACAAGAGAAGAGAACCAAAGGGAATGCATGGGAAATTTGATTCCTTGTGGAGTGGCCCGTGCACTATCCATCAACTCAATGGTGAAAACAATTTCTTGTTTAAATATCAAGATGGCACGCTCTTTTCTCTGCCTCACAATGGGCAGCATCTGAAGCACTTCGACTCTTGAAGTATCAGATGAGATCATTTGTACATATGTATATTTGTATAGTCTTTAGTTCTTTTTTGTGCTTTTCCTTTTTATTTTCATTTTTGGCACCTTGCTTTCTTGTTGGTTAGCACGACTCCATAACCCAATGGCATACTTCAAGGCAATGAAATTCTGGTTTCTACTCCCCTCAGTTGTTCCAAGTTTTCATCTGAAGGAAGTTCCCCAACTAGAGCCAGCTATTGTCCCCAAAAATAGACTTCTCATTTTTGGGACAACATATGAACTATTTTGGTCCTGTAGGACCAAAATTATCTCTCCCCTTCTAAAAAAAATATTATGAGCCTTCAAATGCTTTATTATTCAAGCCTTTTCTGAAATCTACGAACTCTGCAGGCTTAAATCTACAGAATCCGTAGGCTTAAATCTATGAACTCTGCAGGCTTAAATCTATGGACTCTGTAGGCTTAAATCTACAGACTCTGTAGGCTTAAATCTAGGGACTTTGCAGGCTTAAATCTATGAACTCTGAAGGTTCATTTCTATGGACTCTGCAGGAAAGGAACAAATTTCCAACACTTAGGCATTTTCAGGATAGGTTCAATGCCTTGGTTCAACCAAAAATGTTCTTTGTCAAGCCTCAAACAAAGGATTGAACCATTGAACTCTGCTTCCAAAAGATTCAAAGGTTTAATGGGTTCAAAGGTTCAAGGACGTCAGCAAGCTTAAAGAGTTAAGCACTTCAGCAAAAGTTCAAAGTTCAATCACTTCAGCAAGTTCAACAGCTTCAAATGGCTTCAAAAGACTCGGCGAAAAGAAGAAGGCTTGAACCATTGAACCATTGAACCTTGAACCAAAAAAAATTCAAAGGTTCAAAATTTCAAAGCAGTTGGTTCAAGCGGTCAAGTGGAAAACAAGAAGAAAGCGATTGAACTGTTGAACCTTTGAACCGTTAAACCAAATTGGTTTAATCAATCAGTTCAATCGACTGGTTCAAAGGAGTGTCTCAAAACAAAAAGACCAGGTGCCCTTGCGGAGGACGGTGAACCAAAGACCAATTGCCCTTGCACAGGGCAGTGAAGAAAAGAAGGTTTCGAGGAACAAAGGAATAAACCGTTGAGCCATTGAACCTTGAACCAAATTGGTTCAACGGGTTCAAAGGTTCAACAGGTTCAACGAGTTCAATGGATTCGAAGAGATCAAGGGACTTAGAAAAATAGAGCAGCAATGGAACAAAGGGTGAACCAATGAACCGATTGAACCTTGAACAAAAAGAGTTCAAAGGTTCAACAATTCAAAGGAAGCGCCAGACAAAGGAAGGAAGAAGATGATTCCAGAGACTAGTTCAAAGGGATGGTTCAACCAAAGAGCAAACAAAAAATGAACCATTGAACTGATTGAACCTTGAACCAAAACTGTTCAAAGGTTCAATGGTTCAAAGGTTCAATGAGATTGGTTCAAAGCGATTGGTTTAAGTGGTCAATTGAATGAGCGAAATGCAAGATTGAACCGTTGAACCAAAGTTGGTTAAAAGGTTCAAAAGGTTCAACGTGGATGGTTCAAAGGAGTGCCCCAAAAAAGAACAAGTGCCCTTGTGGAGGGCAGTGAACTAAGGGCAAGTGCCCTTACGGAGGGCAAAAAACATTGGTTCAAAGATCAAAGGAAGCGTTGGACAAAGGGATGGTTCAATTAAAGACTAAGAAAGCGATTGAACCGAGAAAGCAAATGAACCAGGGAAGCGATTGAACCATTTACGTCCCTGCGGATGTCAAATTTAAGGTAATGATATATCCACTAAATTTCAAATGTGGCGCAGAATTTGAAAATAAACTTAGCAACTAAGGAACTGAGAAGGCCACCCAAACCGTTGAAACAGTCAACCAATGACGTCCCCGTAGACGTCAAATTTAAGATAATGAAATATTAGTCAATTTTCAAATGGGGCTCTTGACACTCAAAAAATGACCTTTTGAAAAGCCCGAAGGGACACCTTCCCTTCAGGGTGTTACAAAGGCTTGATAAAGACACAAAAATAATCTTCTCTCAGAGTTATGTGGAAGGTGCCAAGTGGCAGTTGCAGAAGGTTTTAATATGCTTTACTAAATGCATCAGAAGTCGCCACATGTCCCTTGTAAAACTCAACAAAAAGTGCCAAGTGTCAACCTCTGTTGTTTCTTCCTTTTGTTTTATTATTGAGTAAAGACTATAGTGGGCCCCAGGTGAGTTGCTAAAGTAAGCGAAACATGCCAAGTGGCATCATCCGTGTAAATCTAAATGAGTCCTACATATTTTTATAATGTTTCTAAAAAGCTCAGCGAAAGCCGCCATGTGTCATCTTCCATAGGACTCTCAAAATATATCTTCTATAAGATAAATGGATAATGCCAAGTGTCCTCCCCTGTTTCACAGTGGAAAGCGCCATATGTCCCTTCATCAGGAATAAAGCGCCCAAGAGCTCAAAATACAACAAGAAAAGGGGAAACGATGGAGAAAGATCAGAAATATCCACGCATAGGATATGTTTCTAGAAGGTGAAGCAGCCCACCAAGTGAACATCGGAGAGCATGAACATTCAATGGCATGGCTTGATCTTCTGCATTGAATAAAGCAAAAATAATTGCACATCAGGAAACACATCAGGGAAACATATCAAGTGGCCCATATTTAAGGCCAACGCCCGATTCCAGCATAGCCCATGGACAGATTTTAAAATGTATTGAATGCATCGAAGGCCATCATTTTTGTGAAACAAAGCGCCCAAGTCTTTCTTGGAGCACTACATATTGGACTCTCTCTTATTTCTTTAAGGAGATCTCTCTGTTATCAAAAACAAAACTCTGCCCAAATTGAAAGGCAAAAACTGAGACTTTGAGCTCAGATTGTTGATCATATTTCATTATTTGAATAAGAAAACAAGTGACTTTTCAGACTTTGTGCTGGGATATCTTGGTTGTTGGGGAAATTATTCTTATGTCTATTTCCTTAATATATTTTTTATCCATTTAATTAAATAAGCAGAATTAGTGAAAGTAATTAGGAAGGTGTCCAGAAGCCAGCTTTGGAGAGACATTGCGCTGCCACAATTGTCTTTAGTTTGTCTATTTTCTATTTTTGTGTAAAAGATCTTGGGATGACTTTGTGCCCTCATTATCCTTCGTATTTCACTCTTTGGCTATTGAGGTGGAGATTTTGTGCTACATTTCATCCTGTTGTGTTACTGCATCCTATTACAGTTACTTGTCACTACCCGAAACGTTCCTGTTGTCTGTTGAACAACACTTCTGAAAGAAGAGGAGTGCTTTTTGTCATTTCATCAGGATTCATCCTTTGATTGGTGAACATCATCTCTAAAAAAAGAGAGATGGATGGTGTTATCCTACCCCTAAGTGTTATTTTCAGCTTATCTATAGTAGATTAGCATATATATATAGCCCCTTCATACTTATAGGGAACCTCCCCTTGATGAGAGGAGAGATTTGTCCCCTTTTGATGTGGTAAACCTACACATTTGGCCAACCAATCTTCCTTCTTGTGGTTGATCAGACCTATTTTGCTCATCAGTTAGCTGATTGACAAAATATTCACCCAACACATCGTAGGCAGTCTAGACATGAAATTAATGTTCATAGATTCCCAAGGCCTAGATGGAACCGAAAGAGGTATTTATAGCCTGTGCTTCCTCATTTTGGGCTTGTGATACAGGAAGGATTCTAGAACTTGATGTGTCACTTTATGTCTCTTTGCATATGAGGTTAGTATAAGTGTATCTAAATTATTGCCAATGTTTTGGTTAAGTCGAAGTGACATGTTGTCTTGGAGTAGTGTGCCTCATGGATGAGTCTTGGAGTAGTGTTTTTAAACATGTATAAATTAAGAACCCTGTTCACTCTAGACGATGGTAGTGAAGGCTTACATTAATGGTAAGTTTGTTGAGTAAATACATACCTAGTTAGAGAAGTCATGGTCACACGTGTCAAGTACTATTATGAGTGTTTGGATAGGATGGTGGCTTAGGAAACATGCTTCCTTGTTGTGGTTGATCAACAAATGGAACTGCTACAAGTATGGCATCACTTCATATGGCTTGAGTTTTCTAGTTTGATATAAGTGAATGATAGTCAACTTACCTAAGATATATTGGTGCCATTGTTTGATTGATTGAATGATGGTATGTAACTCTTTTTAAGAGGTGTAGTGGTGTTGAACCTTATCGTTGAATGTTTGTGACCGATAGGAGATTGGATGTCCATGTTGAGTGAGCAGTGCATAGTTTGATGCATTGATTTCGATCTCAAAGTGGTGGACAATGTTAGTGATTGCCAAGACAGGCATGACATAAAGGCATTTCTTGAGCTCCTTATTTACACATCATTACATAATTATCAAGTGGAATGCACTTTTATTGCACATGATCTCGTTGAGAGACGTAGATATATGCAAAAATTCAAGCACAAATCTTTGGTAAAAGTTAGTAAATCAAAGAAAATATTGGATCTTTGTGAGATTGCTCGGAGTTGGTTTTTCTCTTAATCTGCATGGATGCTCATGTGGTCAGTGATGTAGCCCAGGTAGTGTATGCATATTGCTCAATGTACACTTACCTAATTTAGCTTGCACATGTGCCACCTACTCCAGATGCACCTCCAACGAATTGATAAAAGGGAGAATGTCATCTAAGTAGATGATGAGTGAAGGGACTAAGTATGTCATTTGTTAAACACAATTATTATTAGTGTATTTGATTAAACCAAAAGGCATAACCAACCATTCAGATAATCCCTCCTTTGGATTGAATGTGGTCTTTCAATCATCTTTGGGATGAACTAGAACTTGATACTAACTTGAATTCAAGTAGATCTTGGTGAAGTTTTGTGCACCCTCAAAGTTATTCTGAATGGTTGTCAATACGAAATAGTGGATATTGATTCTTCATCATTGTCTTTTTAAGTGAATGATAACAGAGGCAAATGTTTTATGAGCCATCTTTTTTTTGTGCGAGAAGTATCGAGCTACCACAAGGAGAAGAGATTGGCCTTATCTTGCCTTGATCAATAAGCTCTTGGATTTGAATTTCATTGATCTCCCACTTGGATTTGTGATACAGTGGACTATAAGGAGGAGTGGTTCTGATAACCAAATTGATTACATATTTTATAATACCTTGGTTGTCCAAAATTCCTCTATTCCAACCTATTCCACTTGTCCATAGAAAACCTACAAACTTTTTACAAACATTTAGCATTGCCACAAATTGTAGGTAGGTAGGGACCCAAAACCCACTAGTAACAATGAGTAACTAATGACGGCTACTCATTATTGTGGGCTTTGGCTCTTTACCTCCCTGTGACCCAGGTAATGCGAAGACATAGGTAAAGTGAAAAAAAACAAATGCCATGTGCTTCCATTGAATGAGAATCATGATTTTGGCTCATTTTCGTTGCATCTAGGTATTGCATCATTTCCATCAAATTTTGGCAATCATTTCATCGATCTGCATGTAACTTGAGCTAGGTTTGTAGGGTTTGGAATTTGCAACTCAAGTTGGGTTAGTTTGCACTTTTTAGGGTTCATATTTGTAGTTGCCACCATTGTTTGCACTTGGGGGGTTTGCAACACAAGTTTGCAGGGGTTGACTTTGTATTGCTACCATTTGTCGCTATTGTTTCAACTTTCAATCTCCAACAACATTCAGTAATCCATTTTCTTTGTCGTTGAGGCAGCGGAAACCAAAAAATGTGTAGGTTTTAGACTCAAACTTCATAACTATTATAAAAAGGCATGATGGCATAAAATCAAAAGTAAATGCTCCACGTTACATATGGCCAATAGTAAGGTCACTAGTAAACTTTCATACTCATGAGCATAACATATCATTAGGGGATTGTACTCTTATTTTTGTTTAAAATTAAACATTGTACTCTTATTTGCTAAAAAACTAATAGAAAACATAATTATGACTATGTTCTGTACATTCATTTCATTTTTTGTGTTTCAGTGTATTTTATGAATTTATATATTTTTTAAAGTAGCAATAAAATTGCCAAGCAATTACCATTTAATTGTTGAGTGATTATTGAGTGTTGAGTACATGTCAAAAAATTTGGCTACCGGGTAATTAATGAGTACAAGTTATAATGTTGTGTCCACCTACTACTACTTCTCTAAATCTTGGCATCACTACCATGATGCATCCCCTGCATGACATGCAAAATCAAATTAAAATCTTTTTGAAGGGCCCCAAAAACCAAAGAGTAGGGGTACTTTCAATGGTATATTTTTAAATCTAGCATAAAAAGTCTATGTATATCATTTTCCAAAAGGGTTTGTAGCTTCAAAGTTTTTAATGTTTAGTGGAAAATAAAATCCTTCACATGACACTAGAGCTTTTTGTGCTTCTTGTTTAGATTTTGCCCATACTGAAAAAGTATTGGCTTAAGCTATTTCCAAGAAATTTGAAGGATTATGACCTTGATTGGTTATCTGGTTTAGCATGTAGTTATTTGCATTACCATGTTGATTCAACATCTTAGTCAACTTTGAAATACACATAGGTGTGAAAGTTACATTTGCTAAATTGGCTCCAATCAAGGAAGGAATAAATAAACTATTAGTGAATATGTGCTTAGATTTAAGACTATTGTTATGAAGATGACATATGAACCATCAAATAGTGAGCTCCAAAGCATATTTTCAAATAGCTCATTTCCAATCGTTAAGGACAAAGTTGTCTTTAACACTTATAATTCTTCTGATGAATTTTGTTACATTGTTATAGAATTTGAAATCAAATTTTTTGATGTAAAGACGTGTAAGTATGGGTCAAATTCTTCTATTGACAATGATTTAAAATTTACAAACAAGACATCTTTAGGATTAGAAGCAATACGAGTGGCTTTCAAACTAAGAACAATATCTATGAAGTGTTGGAATATTGTCATTGATGTCAAAGGCATTATAATTAAGGTAACAAAATTTAATGGAATTGTCTATGGAAATGTCAATGGAAAATGAATTATCAACGGAAATGTCAAAATGTCTACGTAAATGTCAATGAACACATCATGAAGAGTAACATTAGTAATTATTGCCCATGATCCATGCGAGAATATCTCAACAGAATATTATTAGAATTATTAATTTTAATTAAGAATTTAATATTATTATAAATTGCATGCTAATTGCATGCTACAGTTGTTATTTCAATGATAGGTTTTACCTCAATACCCATTTAAAAAAATATACCATGTAGAAAGCAAAATAACTAGCAAAAAAAGGCTTTGAAAATGAAGGTAACATGCTTAAATAAGTAGAACCAATACTCAAATTAGTAGGAACCTGAAACAAGATAATACAATTTCTTGAAAAATAGACACCCATAAAAAAAACCCATTGAAATGGCAACTGGACAAAAAGTTTTCAAAGGGGAAAAGGAAATTTCTGAATTCAACATCACATTTCTAGTAGAGCAAATTGCATGCATACAAACAAGAAACCATAATCCAAGTAGAGGATAGGAAAAAAGGGTGAGATTGTAGAGCAACCATGAGGAGAGCAACATCATAATAATTTTGTTTTTAATTCTGATTTTAATAATTGCACAACATCATTTGACATAGATTCTTTGCAAGGATCTATTGATTTCCTTCCACAGAGCAATAGGACAGAAGCGTTTGTGTATCATATTTTATAGGTAATAATATTGACTCATATTTTACAAGGAATAATATTGAATAGTTTTGTGAGGTGAAATTTAGTCCTGCATTTCTTATGTTCCTTGGCTACCAGATGGCATGAGCCAGGGTCAGTTTTACCAAGTTCTACTTTATGAATTGGATGCCATTCACAGGGTCAATTTTATAAAAATTTGATCACTTTCTATAACATGCAATTGTGATTGACATGTCCCATTATCTTAATGCCACAAATTAAATGTTTCCCTGACAATACTTACAGGCCTATGCATCACTTGAACCAAACTCCCAACCTCCAGTGACTTTTGTTGTTGTTCAAAAGTGAAACCATACAAGTCTCTTTACAACAACCATCAAGATAGGAATTCCACAGACAGGAGCAGAAACACACTACCAAGTAAGGAGATTATTGATGATATTCTTAGTCAATTATGTATGCTACTTCAAAATCTTATTTATGTATGCAAACATGCAAGGTGCACATGCTCGGTATCTATAGGCATGTTTATGAAGTTGTCTTAAAGTTCTAGGTTCATATGATTGGAGGTTATTTTTGATACATATTTTCTTGGTCTGGGAGTTCCTCCAGCATACTATTGTCATCTGGTTGCTTTTCAAGCTCAGTTTTATATGGAGTCAGATACATCAAATAATAGTTCCTTGTCAAGTGGCCTTCCTGGTGGTCGTGTGACTCTTGGTGGCTCAGGGTCTCGTAGCACTTGGGTACCAACTAGAGCAATTGTTCGTCCATTGCCAGATCTGAAGGAAAATGTTAAGAAAGTGATGTTCTATTGTTGAATATAAATTTTCATAGCACTTTTTTGTATTTAGATATTATACTCGAATGATCTAAAATTTTAAAAGCTTACAACATTCAATTACTAGATTATAAATGTTAACAAAGTGATGTTCTATTTGTCGATTTGCGTGCACCTAGAATGGAATTTGTATGCCTTCAAAACAATATCTTTCCTTTCATGACATTTGACATCTATGTTCTTTTGCATGCATTGGGCATGCAATTTGACAAATAGATCATTCATGAAACTTTGCAGTTCTAGCTTTAGTGATATTGCCACTTGACAAATACATCTCCTGTGTTGATCCATTTGAGATGTGATATTATGGCATCATGCGCTGATTAACTACATGATTTGTTGTTGTCAAAGAAAAGTTTAGATGACTTCGAATTATGTAAATTAATAAACATGGGAAAACAATAAAGAAAAGGTTCATTAGCTATTATGCATGATGGAAAACATTAAATAAAAAATCTTATTTTTTAAGATAAAGGAAGGCAACGGTAAATTTTGGCAGTTTGGAAAAAAATCATTTTCTATGCCTTCACTAATAAAATTATATTATTTTTTTATACAATGAAATATATTGTTAGATAGAATATATTCTTAAAATCATTTTTTAAGAATCATTTAATTATGCAATAAAGTTGATGGTGTCTTAGTTAAATTGATTTATTGACTATCAGTTGGTATATACAACCAAACCATCACAAACATGTAATTAGATTACACTCAAGTTTCTGAAATACGAAGAGGAATTTAAAATCTCACAATACTTTAATGTTTAATTGTAAAAGTATTCTTCAACTATATTTTTTAGATATAGATGCTCTATATTATGTCATTTTTTTACAAAATGCTTAAAACAAATTTCAATTCTATTCTATCTCACAGGGGCTTGGTGCATGGTGCCCTTATTTTGTTTTTTGTTTTTTGCAGAAAAATGTTTTACAACATTTATAATCGCATCAACAATAAATAAAAATAATAAATTTAAAAGGAATAAAAATTATTCCATTAAGAATATATAACCCTAAGATTTAGATAGATTAAGTGTTCCTCCCACCTATTAACACATACCCATTTCGTTACTAGGTGGAAGTTCCTTCTAAACAGGTGGTGTCTATTACCAGTCAAACTGATAGTAAATCGATGGGCGATTCAGGCTTGCTATTAGAGGGGGTGTTAGACCTGCATAAAGGCTTCTTGTCCCAGGTCAGGAGCAAATAGAAGGTGGGAGGTTCAACTGCAGGTCTTGTGGAAGCTTATGACATTGGCAGTAAACAAGACAATCCTACAACTTAGGCAAGCCAAACATAAGCTATCCCAATAGCGGTCTCTAATAATAGTCCCTAGAATTTGATTCCTTCCCTCCTTCTATCTTATATTGTCATGGTTTTAGGCTGCCATGATGTTTATGCAAAAAGAGGCTCCGAGCAAAGATGGGTTTATGTTGATTGCAAGAACATCGAGAAACCTTTCCACGATTGTGGGGAGTTTTGCAACTCTCAACTTCATTCAATGATTATTCCCTCCTTGGTTTATTGTTCTAGATTTGCAAAGCCTCCCATGGATGGAACATTTGAAGATGGTGGTTCCAACTTGGTGTAATCATATAAAATGTTAAATTTGGTAGTTTGAGTGTGGCTTATGACACCCAATCCATAGGTCCCTCTTGCATGCTCTCATGAACCTTCTAGGCATCTTTTCACTGATTCTCAATCATCCATAGGGTTTTGAGACCTCATTCCAGCTCAACCAAGACCATTTTTCCATGCTTATTCCGTCCCCCCCAAGTCTCGTACCCTCAAGACAATAGCGCCCAAATTGGACTATAGTGCTAGACCCTAGGGTGTTCCCTTTCCAATGCTCCTGTCCAATCACATTTCGAGCCTAGGTGACCATTTTTTCCTGATTCTTCTTATTCATTATGTTGACCTAGCACGATTGCATTTAACCTATGACCAATAGATCTCTATAAAAGCTCATTCAAAGTTTATTTAGAAGGGTTCATAATTATTTTCAAAAACAAGCAAGAATACAAGCAATACCACTAAGTCAATTTTCTTTATTTTTTGTATACATCCACCCAATACAACCACAAGCTCATGCAAACCCTCACACCAGTCCCTAGCCACCTTAAGCACACCTAATTTAGCATTTTTGCATCCGCACAACACTATTTCACAAAGCACATCAAGTGGGAGAACTACATATGGCTTGATCCCTCTTTGAAGTATTGGTTTGTAGGCAGCGTGCCCACACAAGGGGTGTGAATACATATTCAGTGCATTTTACACATACTAACTCCCCCTTCTTTCTCAAAGTTTTCATTCAAGTTCTAGCATAAGGAAGATCTAGAGGTAAATATTGAATCAACTCTACAATGAGCTTCATCGATAGTCAAGACTTAAAATTTCATGGGCGAACTAATATAGTGATGGTTGACAAAACCCAAAAAACTCATATCTTTGTGACCAATTTAGACAACAGTGGTAGGACTTGGACTATAGCATCGAACCTCGAAGTGTCATATTTTTGATGTTTTTATCTTTTCATTGAAGGATTGCGATAATATCCCAGTCTTGCATAACCATTACCAGCTTTTGTCTTAGCCATCTCAGTCATGTTTAATCTAAGTTACATTTCTCTTAACTTATTACTATTTTTAGAAAGGTTTAAATTATAATCAAATTATACAAATCAGTATCTTAATTATTGTACTAATATTTATTGATTTAATTAGCTTAAAATTTTAACTAAATTACAAATAATACTCCAATATTCTCAAAACTATTAAATCATTTGGTAAATCTGACTTTGTTTGTGCATAAAACCCCTAGAAACCCTAGGGTAAATTCCTTGTTGATTTTTACAATTTTTTAAATTTTTTTTACTTGTCTATTTAAATCAAAAATTCAATTTAATTTTTAAAATTTCATAGTAATTTTTTTTTTTTTTTTTTTTTTTTTTAAATTTCTCAAAAACCCTAGTTGCATATACTAGGTCCCTTCAAATCACAAAATTTTCAATAATTTTTTACTTGCATATTTAATCATGAATTCACTTCAAAGTTTAAAATTCCATAGTAAATTTTTAAAATATCAATTTTCAAAACCCAAATTGCATCAACTAGGTCCCATTGCTTTTGAGGTATCACCTTACATGTTTGTGAGCTTTGTATCCTTTTTATGCACTTTCCAGTTTGCTGTTTTTAGGACTTTACATCTCCTATATTCAACACTTTCCTTCTATAACACCTTGATTATTCCAAATTATTACAAAAAATTCAATCAATTTTCAAATTATTTTCCTACCTTAATAATGGCCCAATACACCAGTTTTGATGAAACTAATAAGAGGGAACTCCAAGACCTTTTAACTAAACACCCTAACATGCAAGATGACATGCTTAAAATACTACAAAAGAAATAACAAAAAGTGAACAATGGTCAATATTCTCAAACCACAAGGCATCCAATTGTAAATGACATTACAGGGACAACTATGTCTCAACAACTATCTATAACAGTCCAACCTTCCTTTGAGGCACCACTAGTTACGGCTAGTACATCTTTGTCTCCCAATGTGGCAACCCTTGTGCAAGAGATAAATTCTCTTCAATCCAAGGTGCTACATCTTGAGCAAGGTGTTTCTAGACCTACATAGGCCTTGATTTTTTTTTGCTCTACTCCATACACCATTGGCACGTCATACTGCTTCTACACCCTTGTCACCAAGTTTTGTTCAACCCAAGCTCACTCTATATGATGGCAAGGGTGATCCACAGAGATATTTAAGAGCTTTTCATGTCATATGTTTAAACTATGTGCCAAATGACTGGCTACTTACCAAGTTATTTCTACGAAGTCTAAATGATTATGCTTTACAATAGTTTTATAGTCTACCCAATCAGTCAATTAATGCATTCAATCCTTTCGCTGACATGTTCCTAGCTCATTTCATCATTAATATTGGTGATAAGGTTTCTTATGCTCAAGTTGCACAATAGAAATAAAGGATAAATGAGCATCTCACAGATTATGTTCTTTGATATAAGACTATCTTGGCTAAGATGACTAGCCCCATGGCTTATCAAGAGTTACAAAATATCTTCAAACAAAGTCTTCTACCAGCTTTGCATGAATCAATAATGTTCAAAGGGTTCTCTTCTTTCACTGAATTGTGTCACACACTAAAAGAAAGAGAAGTCAAACTAATCTCAATGGGCAAACTCAAGTACACAAGTATATCAAACACAACAAACACGAGTAACAACAAAGTCCAATACAAAATAAAGGTCAATGATAGCAAGAGTGAAAATCAACTAACAATTAATGCGGCTTCAGAGCCTCCTTAGTGAGTAGTTTTATCAGCACCTCCTCAATGAACTTTTACCAATCTACCAGTTTCTCCAGCTAGAATTTTACAACAGTTACTATAATGTAATATCATATCTCTCCCTCCTATTGGGAAGTTGACCCAACAAAGCCTCTTCCACGGGGATATGATCAGAATGAATTTTGTGATTTCACATGGCACTAGGCCATACAACAAATAGATGCATCAGTTTGAAACATAAGATACAAAACTTGATAGATGACAACGTTATTGATCTTGGCACTCCAGTTGAGCCTCCTCAGGCAAAGCAAACACATGATAAAGCTTTAAAAATATTCTCAGATCTTTTTCTATAACATTCAAAATAAGAGACATGAGATATATTAGGGGTTCACCATGCATAGCATGCACATCCACCACTAGATACATACAAGGCACCTTTCGCTGAGACACATCCTTTGAATAACATGATTGGTGTGTATAATTTCAGAGTTCCAGCTAGACCTTCCATCTCCTTCTCAGAGCAAGAGAGAGTTGAGGATGATTCAGATTATTATGCACTTTTTATCAGAGCTTACATTCATAATGTTCTCATACACAATGGATCTAGTGTCAACATGTGCACTGTGACATTACTACAGTATTTGGGATATTCAAAGCAGGATATTACCCCGATGGACATACTTATCAGTGGATTCAGTAGGCACATACATAGTTCATTGGGTGAGATTATACTTCTACATGTTGGACCTACACATGTGGCCACACCATTTACTATTGTGCCTAGTTGATGAGTTTTTGATATGTTACTTGGTCAACCATGGATTTAGAAACTTTGAGCAGTACCTTCTATAGTTCAAATATGCTTGAAATTCATTCACTCTAATCAAGTTTTTATAGTTGGTGGAGTTTTATATGAGTTACCACTCCCCACTTTAGAGCCATCTACTATTTTGCAGTCACCAATTTTAGTTCCACCACCAATTTCAGTTTTTCCACCAGTTTCAGTTCTTCCTCCAGTTCAAATTGAGACACAGTTGAAGCATCCATCACCAGCACAGAAAGTTCATACATTTCCATAGAGGTCTCTTTTAGATCAACCACAGTTTCAAATTTCTAGATAGCTTCCAGCTATAGTGTTCACATTTAGGGCAATATCATTGAGGTTTCATGCCTCTACACATAGAGCACATGTTCAGAGAGTTTATCCTACTATAAGATGGGTCCCTAAAAGCCCTACAGTTGCATCCACTTCTCAAAGTTATAGGGGGACCCCACAGTTGGTATCCACTATAGAGATTTCAAAACATTTACAGTATGCATAGCTTTTAGAGCCACAGTCTCAACCCTTCCATCATGCTTCATGATCACACACGATCCCTCTCATTGATACAAAACACCATAATAGGGAGTCTCTCATGAGACTCATCGATTAGTATTGTCTCTCTTCAGCCTTATTCTTGTACATAGTTTCTTTTTAATTGATTGTACATAGCTTAAAATATCAAAAATACAAAAACATTCAAATAACTCAAAAATCCAAAAACATTCAAAATATTCAAAAATTCAAAAACATTTCAATTGTATGCATCAACCATGCTCTACATTTCTACTACCATGCTAGACTTACATTTTGTTGTTCTATGCTTTTGTTTGTCAATTTATCTACACTTCCATGCTTCACTTGATTTTATTTGAGTGTGTGCAGTGACATCCAGATCCTTGATTGCTTCACTCTACCCATTGAGGGGGCATCCTACTTCTACATTCAAGACACATTTAGATATATCTACCCACTGGGGGCATCTTTCACATGACTACACCATCTATGTTATGTCATTCCTACACACTCTAGTTATCATGTTGATGTACATATTTATTAGCTTACACATATTACTCTATCGACACTCACTAGTATATAACACTTGTATAATTCTTAGCATATGTCTAGTCTTGTACTCCATATCTTGCATACTTTCGCTTCTTGTTTTGATTAGTTAGATGTGATTGTATTTTCAATATTTATATGCTTTCCTTTCTTGATTTTCATACTTATATGTGATTACATTTCTCAATTCCTGTTTATCTCTTGTATGTGTCTTAGAACATTTGCCAATGTCCTTTGCTTGTACTATTCTATGTGTTTACGGCTTTCACGTCAACATTGCTTGTTTTCAATTGTATGTGCATGTGGCATTTGAACATGCCTAGTGTGTTTGCTTTCCAGTTTGAGTGACATGTGCCCATGTCCCTTATTTGTTTGGTTCCTTGGCCACTCTTGTATGCTTCTTGCTTCTTGTTTTATGTGCTTGTTACTTGTTTACTTCTCACTGTTCGCAATGCCATGATCCACATCATGCATTATCTTTATTTCTTGGATGTCATGATGGACATCATGCTCCATCCTTCTTTGACAACTAACAACTAACACTTACAGTTCCAGTTTATTATATTACACATGTTATTACATTGTCATATCTATTTAGGCATACCCCTGTTGATCTAACAATCTCCATTACAAACCATGCTATATTTTGAGATATCTTGTCAATTATCATTGATATATCATGTCTTTTTGTAACATAACACACTTGTAGGGCTCTTTCTTTTGAGGATAGTCATTACAGGTTCTTCATTCATACCCTCAAAAGAGGGGGAAATAAATATGGGTTTTGTCATAAAGATCAAAACTCTTACTGATCAAAAAATTAGCTTTTAGAACACCCAGAATAATATCCAAACTTCAAACAAGGGAGAACAAACCAAGCAAACAATGATGATTAAGAATAGTCATCAATTTCAACAAATGACAACAACGTCAGACATGGATAACAACATCGGACACTAGGGTGTCCTATTTTTGGTGTTCCTATCCAAACAACAAAAAACCTAGATTTTCTAGAATTAGGCAGAAAGGTAAGCTTAGCTATAGTTTTGCACATATACACAAATTCAGATTCAATAGTTTCAATGCAATTTTTTTTAGAGAATCCAGATATAGGGGCTAGCATGTGCGGTATGATGGCTCTCGCTTCTAGTTTCAAATAGAGCAGTTGGTATAACTTCCAAATCAAAATCCATGTTATAGACATTGGTGATTAGGAGCAATGTGCATGGCACATTAATCTTCTTTTCTTTTTAAGTTCAGCATATTACCCAGGCATTCTCAGTAGTTGCGTGCCTTATTTTATCTGCAGATTGTTGGCATCATTTTGAAGTGGTTTTCATACAAGCCTAACCTCCACATTCCCAAGTGGCTTCCACATAAGCCTATTACCTAGTTTTGGAGTGGCTTTCATACAAGCCTAATCTTCACCTTTTTCAAGTGGCCAAGAGTGGCCTAGTTTCCAACATATATTTGGCTATCCATGCCAACATTGTTAGATTACAGAGCATTCAAGGGCTTCAGGAGCCATCTCATACGACACACATTTCATATCAATATTAGTTCATAGCTTCACTTCATGAGGCAATTATGGAGCCAAAGGACTAGCTAGCCTTTGTATTTTTGAGCCACCTACTCAGAGGGATTGGACACAGTCTAAACATCGATTAGCACATGCATCACCACCTAGCTTCACTTGGTGGGTGATGATGAAGCTAGAGGGGTAGCCTTTGCATTCTTAAGCCACTCTCAAAGAATTGAGCACTCAACTTCATTCGTGATATTACTTTTGGTACAACACATACCTAGTATATCCAATATCACCCAACATCACAATAGGTTTTATATTGGTTTGCATACCCGGTGAGGTGTATTCATTTTTTTCTTCCTCTCTCTCTTACCCAGCTTTGTACGTTCTTATTTTAGATATAACATATCTAGTAAGAACTGATCTACTATTTATTTTTCTCTTATAGATTTACACTTCATGACGTGCTCTCTTTACGTACACCCAATATCACATAGCTTCATTGGCTTTACCCTTACAGGAAAGTTCAGGTACGATTTCTATTGTTTCTTTATCCTAATATGTCACTTTGCTGCATCATTAGAATTAATGGGGGGTAAATGTAGTCATATAAAATATTAAATTTGGTAGCTTGAGTGTGGCTTGTGACACCCAATCCATAGGTCCCTCTTGCATACTCTCATGACCCTTCTAGGGATCTTTGTGTTGATTCATAGTCATTTGTAGGCTTTTGAGACCTCATTCCAGCTTAGTGAGGACCCTTTTTACATGTTTATTCCATCCCCCTGGGTCTCATTCCCTCAAGACAATAGCACCCAAGTTGGACTATAGTGTTGGACCGTAGGGTGTCCCCTTTCTAGCACTCCTGTCCAATCACATTTCAAGCCTAGGTGACCATTTTTCCCCGATTCCTCATCTTCATTATGTTGGCCTAGTGCGATTGCATTTAACCCATGACCAATAGATCTCTATAAAAAACCATTCAAAGTTCATTTAGAAGGGTTCGCAATTATTTTAAAAAGCAAGTAAAAATACAAGCAAGACCACTAAGGCAATTTTCCCTATTCTCTGCATACATCAGTCAATACAACCACAAGCTTATTCAAATCCTCACACCAGTCCCTAACCACCTCAAGCACATCCAATTTAACATTTTTGCATCTACGTAACACTATTGCATAAAACACATCAAGTGGGAGAACTACATATGGCTTGATCCCTCTTCAGAGTATTGGTATGTACGCAACATGCCCACACAAGGGGTGTGGATGTATGTTCAGTGTCTCTTACACACACTAACCCCCTTCTTTCTCAAAGTTTTCATTCAAGTTCTAGCACAAGGAAGATCTAGGGTTAGAGATTAAATCAACTCTATAAGGAGCTTTGTCGATATTCAAGATTTAAAATTTCACAGGTGCACTAATACAGAGACAGTGGATAAAACCCAAAAAACTCAAATATTTGTGATCAGTTTGGACAATAGCTGTAGGACTTGGATTATAGCATCAGACCCTAAAGTGTCATGTTTTTGATGCTCTTGTCTTTTTGCCAAACGAAAACTAGATCTCGATTTTTGATAGTGTCCCAATCCTGCACAACCAGTACCAACTTCTGTCTCAACCGTCTTAGTCATGTTTAAGCTAAGTTACATTTCTCTTCACTTATTACTATTCTTAGAAATGTTTAAATTACAATCAAATTATACAAATTAGTAGCTTAATTACTATAATATTATTTACTGATTTGATTAACTCAAACTTTTAACTAAAGTAGGAATAATACTCCAATATTCCCAAAATTGTTAAATCACCTGGTCTTTTCTATCGGGCCCTCTCATCCTCTACCCTCTTTTTGGCTTGGGAACCTTTTGATTCTCTTCTCAAAGGATACCCTTGAGCTGGAAATATCTGACTCTTCCATTTAGGATATAGAACATGATCTGGGTTGTAAATACTTGTTCGACAAGTGTGTGGGAGCTCATACTTTAGCTAATGCATTATCTCAATGGGCTAAGTTTGCTTGGAGCTCAATAGCTCCCCCCTCCTTCTCTCTGCTTAGTTCAAGTTTCCTTCTTGTGGCCTCTTAATACTATTCGAACAGGGATGTTATTTTATCTTTTGGACCATGGTTCTTTGGTAATTTTGACTTTCTTTCTACCCCTGGATGCCCTTTTTTGAACCAACAAAGATGAATAGCCTAATAGATCCCTTATGGATCAGATTGTATCATTTTGCATCTTATTATGAGAAAAGAAGAAAACATCAAGTTGTTGTTTAATAGAGTGGGATCCTTTGTGAGAATTAAGGAGAACTCGATGGATGGTAGATTTGTAAGAGTTTGCACCCTCATCGACCTTTCCAAGCCTCTCTTCCACTTGCTACTCTTGTTCTCTTTTTAGGGCAAGTGGACTCAGTTTGTCAATTACGAAGGTCTCCCATTCTGCTGCTTTTAGTGCAATCTCTTAGGGCATAGGGTGACGATGTGTCCATCTATAACTTGATTGACGTCCTCTTCCTTCTCCTAGTTGGTCTAGAGAAAGGAGAGATTCCCTTACCAGGACTTCAAGTGGCACAATCATGAGATTTTCTACCAGTGTTCGGATCCCTCCCCCTACATTCTATGCACGAGGATCCCTCTTCCCCTTCTTGGAAGGCTTCCCCTTCAAAGGAAGTCTTTACTCTAGTGGCATTTGCTTTCCTTTGCGAGCTAAGACTTCAATCTCCCTTCCTAGGTCTGTGGCTAAGTGACACACAAAACTTGTTGCCACTTCTGTTAAAAAGAAAAGTTGTAGGTCTGAGGCAAAAATGTTGAGAATGGAAGTGAAGGAGTTGGTGAGAGACGGTTCCTAATGGATGATGGACCTCCTCTGTAGACGTGAGAGAAGAATGACTTTAGCCTATTGCCGATGGTTGCTTAGCTATTGGATGGTTTTATTAGTCGCTGGTTTCTTCTCACGGCCAATTATTTGGTTGTTGACGTCTTACTACTTTTTGGTGAAAGATTGATAGATTGGCATTTTGCTTTCTTTCCCTTTACAGGAGTGTGTTTCTCTCATTGGTGGTGTTCCATTGAGACAGATCGTTGTGTATCATTTTTTGTTTCTTTTGTACTCTTTTCGATATCGGACACTGGACCCTTGATTGTACCCAAAACTAGTACATAACTCCAATTAAAAACATTTACCTATAATCTTAAAAAATACACATCCATTCTTCCCCTTTATTAACAATGGTAGAAGAAGGGGAAAAAAACAACAACAAACAAACAAACAAACAAACAAACAAACCTTTTAAAAAAACAAAAAAAAACCATTAAAATATATTATAACTAATCATAGAGATGATCTAAAAATGACTTAAAAAACACTCTAAAATCCTACAAAAGTGAATAACCTAAATATACAATCCCCGCCAATGGAAAAATTAAAGGCTTGGTTGTTTCGCCTCTATCTAAGAAACGAAGAAACTACACCATTTCACATCTTCTCCAGTCGAGCCTTCTCAATCCGTTTCGATTTTTTTGCTTGTAAGCAATTACTTCATCCGATGTACTTTTTATGCATTTATTTCTGTTTATAGTTAATTATAGATTAAAACAACTTTAGTTTGTAGTTATTTCTGTTTGTAGCTTATTTCATCATTTATAAAATTTTATAAACCATGAATAGAAACAGTCCACATAAAACCATAACAGAAGTAAAAGGACAACCCTAACCCCAATCGGACAAATTTTCTAACCCTAACCAGAGTAATTCTATACCGTAATCGATCATAAGCTTAAACCCTAATCACTCGCTGTAACCAAGTAAATTCCCACACCCTAAAGCTCAATAAACCTAAACTCTAGCTAGAGCAAACCCTAGAAACTAACAAAAAAAAATTATTAAGGGAAAATATGGAGGTTGGTCGGTAGAGCCTGGAGGAAAGGAAAGAACCCTGAACCTTGCTATTCTGGTTGTATTTATGTGTTGTGAGTATGTAAAAGTTTAAGTTTGTTTTTAGGTCATGGTTAAATGAGATACCAATTTGATATGTTCAAATTCCTCGAGGGAGCCCCAAAAAGGGGTTTTAAACCTTGCCAATGAAACCCCCGCATACACACCCACAAGAGGGTTTATGAAACCCCCTCATGGAAGCCCACAAGAGGGTTTCTAAATCTTACCGATCCACCTGCATCTGAGAATACTGTGCATGCTTATGTATTTGTAGTTAAGTTATGATGATTGCCCTAGGCCGAGCGCTATCCTCCAAAAGAAATGGAGTGGCGTGGTATTCCACGGGAGAGGTTAATGTGGCACACCATTTCAATTTGGTGTGATGGGCAAACATTCAATTGGGGTGCTCAGACCGCACAGCTGCTTAGTTTTGCAGTGCTGGCAATGGGCTGCCCTACATTTACATTTCCTTCTGTTTTTAAGATACTCCCTTTTTTCGTTTTAATATATGTTTTCACCATACTAGTATTCTGTTCTGTCTGGGTTATTTCCTGAAATAATGAAATAAAGGCAATTGATATATTTATGCAATTTAGTTCGTTTTTATTGCTTTGGTTATCAGTAATTGTTTTAAGATCTGTGGATTTTAAGATATGTGGGTTTCTTTTACCCAAGGTTGTATGGGTGTGTGCATCTAACCATATTTGGGCTGCATCACTTGCACTGGAAATGTATCTGCACACATGAAAAAACTATAGAAAAACCTAATGCACCTTAGTGCCCTACTGCACCGGGTGCCTTTCCCTTTATTTCGCACAGCACCTAGTGCTATGTACATGAATCTTTCTTAGGCACACCCAGACAACCTTGCTTTTATCTTCTATTAAATCCTGAGGGAATCTCAATTTTGTTTAATATTTGAAGCAAAGAAGATACAGTATATTTGTGGGAAAGAAGTTCATAAATTTTTCCTTCGATTTAAGGTAGGGAGCTAATTGTTGGCTATCTGGTTTTGGAAAGGCATTGATAAAAATAGGAACGTCAGTATAGCAATATCCAAGTCAAGTGGACTGATTGCCTGTAAAATGCTTTCTCCGATGACTAACTTACAGGATCATTTTTCATGTCTTCTAAAAAAATCTGTTTATTCTCGTCTTTTCTAAACATTTATATAAAAATTAGAAGCTGATAAAACTTTTTACCCTATTTCTAGTCTACTGTCTCTTACAATCAATCTTTCCAAATCATATAAAAACATATCTAAAACATGGGAGCAAAGTTACAATCATAGAGAATGTCCAACAAGAATATTCATATTTCTTTTCACTGCTGGAAATGGATATTCTGAAAACCCCAAGAAGAATAGTTATATTTTTGATATATCCAAACCATATAAAAACACATAAAGCAAACTTACAATTCTGAAAACCCCAACAAAAATAGTCATATTTTTGATATATCCAAACCATATAAAACACAGAAAGCAAACTTACAATCATGATGATGTAGAAGAGAGCTTAGGAACACTATTGTTAGCTTTGGGACTGACAGGAATAGAGGATGTAACTTTAACCTTTCTTTTTGTATGTATAGATCATTGAGAACAGACATGTGAAAAGATGTACCAGATTGAGGGTTTGTCGAGAAATAACAAAAAAATTGAAAAGGAAATAAGCCACACAATATGTGATATAAAGGAATGATATGCTTTTCGACAAAGAATGTCAATAATGATACATCTTGATGATGGATGGTTCAATGTGATTTTTTTTGGCATTGTTTTATCAATGAGAGTGTTACTGGATCTCACAACATTGGGATACACAAACTGGGGCTCAGTCTTTGGGTTCAAGTTATTATACCTTATCCATGTGCTTTGTCACCTGAATTATTGCGGGCTATGTGAGCTTGTGTCTAGTGGTTCCCATGGTGATTTGAACAGTGGTCTTCATTGTGATAATGCTTAACCTTTACCATTCAATCACTCCTGCTTGGCATCAATGATTCACTATGATATACAGGTGGATCTTGTGTTGCTTATTTGTAGATAACATTGTGTCCAACCCAAAATAAAATTACATGTAATTAGTCTACCTCCACACTCATAAACATAAAACCTACCATCCTCCCTTTAAACAGGCAACACAAGGGGAGGTGGCATTGTGCAAATTCTTGACAACTTCTTTGAGTTCTAATATATGGTGGTACAGATAGGGTCAAATTAACAGTATCCTGCTGAAACGACCAGGGTATGTAATTATTGATTATCATATGCCACTATTAGCCGAAGACATGTTTGGTAACTCGAATGGAGTGGAAAATTTGTGTACCTTAAAATAGAAAATGAAGCAAACAGAAGTTTCGGCGGTTTCAAAGTCCATTACATCTGTGGAGATTTCCCTATCTCCTTTAACTTCTAAATTTTGAGGTTTCTCAATACACCAGTTGTCCAATTTCGTTTACCTAACCTTATACATTCTGCAGCTTTGCTTAGAACCTCTTTTGAAAGTAAATTGTGGAAAGATTTCTAAAGAGGATACTGCTGATTTTGGCCATAAAGGTTCCTAAGTTGTTTTGGCTTCACTGATAAATATGCAGCTGACACCTTACCACTAGACAACATGCCTGAACACACCGTTATTGGGTACTTTAAGATTTCGTTACTGGCAATGTGGGCAGTTTGGTTGCTACTTGCTGTCATTTTGAAAATAATTTTGTTTCTGTTCATGCTTTAATTTGCATTTTCCAATTAGCAGACACCTCTGGATTTTAATTAACTGTTCAACTTTCTTCTACGGGTCTGGATAACCAATTAACATGCAAGATGAAATGCAGCACCTCCCACCTCCCTCTAGCTGTTGATTTCACATTTATTTTGCCTGTGGTCAAACGAAATAATACTTAGTTGCATCTGGTTCCGGTACTGGTACTGCTCTGGGAACGTACTTGGTTCGTCTATATTCCCAGGCACCCAACTGTCATAATAAAAACATAATTAAAAAAACAGTGCTGATCCAGGTTGGATGGTCACTATAAAAGTACAAAATTAAAGATTAGAAAAAATAAAAAATACATTAAAACATTAAAAAACACAATCAACCAAACAGCCAATAGCCCTTAAGCATAATAAAAACATAAAATAAACAGAATCAACTAAACAACCTCTACCCCTACTGCATTTTGTTCTAATAAACCAATTTTGTACGTCTTAAATTCAACAATGACCATTGACTATTTTTCTATTTTGAACATATAATGTAAATTAATGTAATGGATCATATATTGCGAGTCATTTAATATTTTTAATTCCAAGAGTTTTTTTTTGTTAATTTTTTCTTATTAAAGTTATTTTTGTTTATGTTTGTTTTATATGGTTGTACCCAAAGATGTACCTAACTGATGCAAACACCTATACCCCTCCACATTGTACCCCTACCCTGCCAACTAACGTTGTTGCTGAGAATACTTCAAACATGCACTGTTCCTTAAAACCCTGTTAACAGATCTGATGACATGGCTGTTCTGCTAACATTCCTCTTTTGTGTTACTAAAATGTAATTGAGCTATACAAGTGAAGTAGTGTTAGGTAGCTAATTAATAGGGGCGTGTGGACTAGAAAATACATTGAATCTAGTCAGTGTAGCTTTGTAGTTAGTTTGTTGGGGGAAGCTACTCACTTGTTATAAGTAAAGGTTACTCTACTCTATGTATTGTATTCATTTTCATACCAATAAACTATATATATGGTATTTTCACATTTATTGGAAAGGTATCTCCTCCATATCTCTGGATTTGCAGGTACAATCCTTTGATTTTGGGTGTGTAGGTGGTGGGCCCACTAACATTTTGTTTAGTTGTACCTTCTTTTGTATGCTTGCATGCTACTTCCTCCTTCGGTGGCCGCCTATGTGGAAACATGTTATATGGTTGTACCCAAAGATGTACCTAACTGATGCAAACACCTATACCCCTCCACATTGTACCCCTACCCTGCCAACTAACGTTGTTGCTGAGAATACTTCAAACATGCACTGTTCCTTAAAACCCTGTTAACAGATCTGACGACATGGCTGTTCTGCTAACATTCCTCTTTTGTGTTACTAAAATGTAATTGAGCTATACAAGTGAAGTAGTGTTAGGTAGCTAATTAATAGGGGCGTGTGGACTAGAAAATACATTGAATCTAGTCAGTGTAGCTTTGTAGTTAGTTTGTTGGGGGAAGCTACTCACTTGTTATAAGTAAAGGTTACTCTACTCTATGTATTGTATTCATTTTCATACCAATAAACTATATATATGGTATTTTCACATTTATTGGAAAGGTATCTCCTCCATATCTCTGGATTTGCAGGTACAATCCTTTGATTTTGGGTGTGTAGGTGGTGGGCCCACTAACATTTTGTTTAGTTGTACCTTCTTTTGTATGCTTGCATGCTACTTCCTCCTTCGGTGGCCGCCTATGTGGAAACATGTAATTTGTTATTTTTTGCATTTTCAAACCATGTCTGGGCTGCACCAGTGATCAACCATGCTGGGTGGGGTACCATTAAGTTCATATGCACGGGGTGTTGCGTACCTGATCTCAATTTTGTTTAATCTTTGAAGCAAAGATGATAAAATATGTGTGAAGAAATTTCATAATTTTGGCTATTGGTTTTAAGGTAAGAAGCTAATTGCTGGCTATCTGGTTTTGGAAACGAACTCATAGAGATAGGAATGTTTCTCAGTTGATTAATATCCAATTCAAGCTGAGTGACAGAGGCACTCATAGATAGAGGAATGTCTAGTTGATCAATATCCAATTCAAGCCGAGTGACAGAGGCACTCATAGGTATAGGAATGTCTATGAGTTGATCAATATTCAAGCCAAGCTGAATAACGGTCTGTAAAATGCTTTCCTCTATGCCTAACTTCAAATATAAAAACAGTATTATTTTTCATGTCTTCTAAAAATCATTTTATTCTGTTTTTTTAAAATTACATCAATAGCCTCAAATAACTATGGCTTGAAAAAAATTGGATGCCGGCTTTGCAGCCTATTTGTAACTCACTCAATATATCTTACAATCAATCTTTGCGAACCATGTAAAACACATCCAAAACATGAAAGCAAACTTACAATCATAGAGAACATGTCCTGCAAGAATTGTCATATTTCTCGAAACTGCTGGAAATGGATATTTTGAAAAGCTCAACAAGAATATGGATTTGTAGCTTTGAGTAAATTCCTAAGGCGCAGAACCGAGAAAAGCAGAGTAATATACGTAAAATTTCCAAGGAGCATTAACTGACAAGTTTACTTATTTAGGTTAAAGTTTTAAAAGTTAATGCTTTACCTTTTAAGTTTGAGATTTCATAGTGGTGTAGAAGAGAGCTTAGGATTAAAACTAGGAATGGATGATTAGGACGTCGTAAACTTTCTTCACACGGGTTCTGAAAGAAATAGAGGATGCAGTTAAACCACCCTGTTTGAATGTATAGATCCTTGAGAACATAAATGGAAAGATGTAGCAGATTGAGGGTGCATCTTTAAATATCCAAATATTTTGAAAAGGAAATAACCCCACAAATGAACAATATAGGATAACAATGGCATCACATGCAAAGCTCAGGAGATGCACACGCTATGAAGGAATGCTATGTTTTTTTTGACAATGACAATCTCAATGATACAACATGATGATGGATGATTCACTGCGATTTTTTTTTTATTGTTTGATCAACGAGGGTATTACTGTGGATCCCACAACCTTGGGACACAAACTGGGGCTCAGTCTTTGAACATGAGTTTTTATACTCTACCTATGTGCTTTGGCACCCATATCATTGTGGCCATGCTAGCTTGTGCCAGCGGTTCCCATGGGTATATGAACATAGATATTCATTGTGATAATGCTCAGCCTTTAACACTCAACCACTCCTGCTAGCCATTGATGATTCACTATGATGTACAGGTGGATCTTATGTGCTTAAATAAACACAAAACCTACCATCCTCCCTTAATATTTACTTGGGAACACACTTCAGACAGGAAATGCAAGGGGGGTCTGGCATTGTGCTAACATCCCCACTTCTTGACAAATTCCTAGAGTTCTAATATATGGTCGTGCGGATTGGGTCAAATTAGCAGTACCTGCTGTTCAACCGACCAGAGTATGTAACTACTGGTTACCATTTGCCACTATTAGTTGAACACATGTTTGGTAAATCACAAACGGAGTGGCAAATTTGTGAACCATAAAATAGAAAATGAAGTAAACAGACATTTCAGCAGTTCCAAAGTGCATTACATCTGTGGAGATTTTTCTTTGTATATTACGTATAAATCTGGAGGTTTCCCAATATGACAGCAGTCTCATACTTTTTTTTCTAACGTTCTACATTATACAGCTTTACTTATAACCTCTTTTGAAAGTATATTATGGAAAGATTTTATCCTAATGACGATAATTTTGGCCACAAAGGTTGCTAACTTGTTTTGGCTTCCTTGATAAATGTACAGCTCTGACACCTTATTAGTAGACACCATGGCTGAACAGACAGTTAATGGGTACTTTAAGATTTGGTTACTGGCAGATTACAAAGTGGGCGGTTTGATTTCTACTTGCTGTCATTTTGAAAATAATTGTGCTTCTGCTCACGCTTTAGTTTGCATTTTCCAATCGGCAAACACCTTTGGGTTTTAATCAACTGTTCAACCTTCTCCCATGGGTGCAATTTATTTCATCAGCCAGCTAATATGCTTTCGCTTACCAATTAACATGTCAGATGAAATGCAACACTTCTCTCTAGCTGTTGATTTCATGTGCATTTTGTCTTTTGGCAAACAAAATAATAGACTGCGTTACCAGGTACTTCTCTGGAGGCCCCTGTACTGGTATGGGAACCCATCTGTCACAATAAAGACAATTAAAAAAAACAGTACTTGTGCAGGTAGGACGGTTGTTATAAAATTGTAAAAATGAAGATTAAAAAAATATAAAAACTCAATAAAAACATAGAAAACTCAAAACTAACTAAACAGCCACTGGTTCTAATAAACCAATTTTTGATTTGGATGCTCCACATGGAAAGGAATATGATGATTTGCTTAGTTCTTGACCATTGACTTTTTCTATTTAATATTTTGAATTATCAAATAGTTTTTTTGGTTATTGTGGTTAATTTTGTTTATATTATTTTTTTGTACAGTCGTACACAAATCTGTATTGAACCTGGGGTTCGAAAAATCTTTCAGAACCCCGGTACCCTTCCGCACCGTACCCCTACCCTGGTAACTTAGTGTTGTTATTTGCGAATATGTAACATACACTGTTTCTTAAAAGCCTGTCAACAGATTTGATGACATGTCTGCCTATTGGTAATGTAAATGAGCTATTTTGTTATAAAGCTCATGGTCACATTATATTTATATAAATGAAAGTAGTGTCAGGGAGGTAATTAATAGGGGCATGTGGTTGTATGAGAAGCTAACAGAAGATTCATGAATTTAGTCAATGCAGGGTTGTAGGTAGCTTGTGTGAGAAGCTGCTCAGTTGTTATAAATAAGAATTGCTCCCTTTCTATGTATTCAATCTATTTTCATACCAATATAACTACATTCAAATTATTTCACATTTATTAGAGAATTACTTCCTCCATATTTTTAGCTTTGCAGCAGGAGCAAATTGCCCCCCACTTATATTTTGTGTAGTTCTACCTTCTTTTATACTTTGGTATGCTCTAGCCTCCTTAAGTGGCTGCCTATGTGGAAACTTGTAATTTGTTATTTTTGCATTTACAAACCTTGGGCTTTGGAGGTTTTCAGCTCATTTCCTCAAGTGCTCTTCCATTTTTGGAATATCTCCAAGTCCTGAACTTCCGAACTTCCAATCTTTTGTGGTATTGGCCATTTTAGCATCGTCAGGTGCTTAGGAAATTGGGATGTTTTGGCTCTTTTGACCACCTCTTATCCCCGCTTTCCTCCAAGTCTTTGAACTTCTAAACTATGTGAACTTAGCCAATTTGGCAATCTTGGGAACTTGGAACCTTGGAAGGCATGCCCATTTCAACCAATTTCCAATGTACCAACATTGTTGAAAACTTCCAAGCACAGTCATTGGGAGCTTACCAATTTCTTCCTAGTTTTTGAACTTCAGAGGACCTTTTCAGGACTTATATAGATGCTAGAGAACTAAGGCTCTTCGCTCTCATTATAGGGTCTATAGACTACTCAAAATGTTCCCTCCGCTGCCATCCAGGTAATATTTGACTGAAAACTCTGCTACATGCCATAACTCAAGCTTCCATGCGTCTATGCTGCTGAAACTGAAATCTGTGCTGCTTAAGGGAAACTTCTGCTTCTACTCTGTTTCAGATCATTGAAATCTGAAAAAAAAACACACTTTCCTGCACCTGCTTCCTAAGAGTTTTGCAAAATCTCAGAGATATTCTGGCATTATTTTTCTCTTCACAGAAAATAGGTGAGCTTGTGGGTTCAGTATTCATTTCTTAAATGAACTGTTATGGGGCCCACGACAGTCAGCCACACTTCGTATGGGACCTTAGTCCTCTTCTTTTTTCTCCATCTATCAAATCTTTCCTTGCAAGTCTGTCCATTTCACTTGATTTGACATCCTTGATTGGCACCTATTCTCCTTCAACTTCCACATTCTTTAGTACCTCTTCCATGCTTATAGGTTATTGATTGATGATTTGGGAATTTTCCATTTCCTTCTGTAATTATTCTTTCTATATATTTTCCTCCATCTGTCTCTGCTGCCTTTTGCCTTGATTTTTTCTCCAAGGTCAAATAATACCCCTTCTTAAAGGGCTTCTTCTGCACTTGTCTAGCTGTAGCTTTAAGAGATTAAAAAATATCTTGTTTATCCTCCATGGTAAGAGTGCATTCTTATTGCTCCCCTTCATCTTTCAGACTCCTATCTGCAATTGCTTCATCTGCTGCAACCTCTTCTTCATTTGCACTGGCTTAGCAGACACCTCTGCTTCTGCACTCCTCTTCTCAACTGCTGGGCAAAAACTTCTTATGGCCAACTTGCCATTGTCCCATCACTTTATTAGCCTCCTTTCATCTCTGACCTAACTTCAGTGCTATTCGCACTTCAGCCTACAGTTCAATTTCTTCCTTAGTTGTTTTAGTGAAAGATCTCTACCTCCATTATTAACTATATTCAACTCAAATGAATTCATAACCAGCGAATTATCCCTTACTCATTTTCTGTTCAATTTTAGCATCTACTTGAGTGGCCAAATCTTTTTCTATCTTAAATATGCCATCATCTTCAGCTGCATTTTGTTCTTACACTGTTTTTGGGGATATCTTTCCGAATTGTGGGAACTTATATGTGTGAAGGTGGAAGTGATTAATTACAATAATTGTAACAGAGGCGATTTTTTTATTGTAACTAAATAAACCATTAATGGATAGAGACAAAAATATACACAAATAGAACATGTTTTGAATAAAATAATTTACTACTACATTGATATTTGAGGTCTGAACAACTATCCCTGAGAGGAGATTAAGCTATTTCTCCAGTATTATTACAAAAAAAATGTAGCAATCTTTGAGAAGGGATATAAAGCTACCACCCTCTCTAATTAATACAAAAGAGGTAGCAATATTTGAAATGAGATGTGAAGTTACCACAATCTGTGCTGTTACAACACTTCCGTTTTTTACTTTTTGATGATAATTATTTTATAGCTATTTATAGTAGGAAATAGACAGTCTAAATATATAAACTGAAGCAATTGATCCTGTAACATGAAAATCCATGTGACAAGCGTTCCCTTGCATTGCCCTAAAAAGTCATAATATGGGTGATCTTGTAGTTCACAAGGGTGGTTGCTATTGTAGACATGTGAGATGACAAGCACAAGCACATGTTGATGTTGTAGCTTGGAATTGCATTTGCTCTTGTTGCTCCAAGCGAGCCACTTGATTGTCCTAGTAAATAATTTCCATTTTCAGGAATAATCTAAAGAATGGCTCACAACCTACACCTTTGGCACACATACGACAAAACATATGGTATGCAACATTTGTGTTATAACTTCCTACAATATTGCCTGTTACTCGGCTACTATCAAACATGTGTAAATCAGACAGTGTGATGGGAAAACTGGGATAAGTTTTATGAGAATTTTGGCATTGCATCATTCTCAAAGGCAAGCACCAAGACATGATTTGACCATGTTAAGAAGCTGCGCCAACTGTAAATCTAGTCTAAAAGGAGTGGTATGTCATGCGTTATTTAACAATTATATAAAACCAACCTTAGTGGGCAGTAGCCTACACTTTTAATAGGAGGTCGCGATCTTATGTCAAGAGGGCATGAAGTATGACTAGGAGCACTGCTAGTTACAACATTGCACATAAATATGTACATCAGTGTCATAGTATATATGGATTTGCTTATGGGCTTAGGGCAATGATATGCTTCAAAATCCATTAGAATAATGTAGCAATGCTTGCATATGGCACCACTCTTTCTTTTTTATTGTTATAAGGGGAGATCTTTTTATAGTCTGGGTTTCAGCTTGCCATGGCTTGAACCTGGACCTTTTGCCTGGGGACACCTGTTATGTACCACTTGATCAGGTCTAACTTGGACACATATACCACTATTCTTAAATAGTAAATTTTCGCCTTTATATATGCAGTGCTCAACACCATATAATGTTGAGAAAGTAAGGATATGCCTGCAAGCTGAGACCTCTTATCAAGTTAAGCCAAGTAGAAAATACCATGCCACATACAAAATTTTCTTTTTTGTTTACTATAATTGACAAAACATGCTTATGTCTAAACATCTTACAAATTAAGAGAAAGATCAAGGTCATGCATAAGGATTTGAACTTATACTACTTAGACAACATATATATCTAATATTTTATTGTTTTTAAGTTAATATTTGAACAACTCATCCTTTTTTCATATATCTATGTATTTTTGATTAGTTTTCATCTCTCCCAAGGATATAATAATCAAGTATATGAAGTATCATTATGTTTGTGTGGGGTAATTGATGTTCTAGATTAATATCTATAATCCTTTCATAAAATGGAAATAATTAGTCAATGTGAACTATACGTACTTATACCTATAGGCTTTAAGTTGTCAAACTAGCATACTTATATCTATACACTCGAACTAGATATCTTTACTCTCTAAAATGTAATAATATTGTTCTTATGCTAGATTGTCTTTGAAAAAGTTACAATAATGTGCATCTTTGACTATTATTATATATTTTATTTTTGTGAAATTTAATATTCAACTATGTAATCTTCAGTCACATGCCCTTCGGAGCTTTTGCAAAGTACCCTTCGGAACTTCAAGTGATCTTCGGGACTTTTGATTGGGACACATAACCTTCAGCGCTTTTGTAAATGTACCCTTCGGAAACTTTGTTTAGGTCACTTACCCTTTGGCATTTTTGCAAAGCTCCCTTTGGAACTTTTGTTCGGAACAATTTTTCCGACAAAGACTTAACCATTTTTCCTGAAAGAATTCGGCGAGGCACTTTCTCCGAAAGAAAACTCTTCCTTCGAAACTTTGTTGCGGACATTTTGTCTGAAAAAGACTTAACCATTCTTCCCGAAAGAATTCGGCGAGGCATTTTCTCTGAAGGAAAACTCTTCCTTTGGAACTTTTTTGTTTGGGACAAATTTTTCGAAAGAATTCCCAAGCTTGTAAAATCGACTAAGTGTGGAGCCCAAACATTTTCCTGAAAGAATTCCAAAGCTTCGGAACATTTGTTTTGTGGGCTTACTGTCCGAAGAGTCTTGAACATTTCTCCAAAAGAATTGCCCGAGCCACTTCTTCCGAAATAAATCCCAAGACAAATGCAAAGGTGCAAAAACGACTAAGTGTAAAAACTTAGTAGGCTTTTAGTTGAGGGACAACCTTATGCATTTGTAACATTTGCTCTACTCATCCTTATGACTTTGAACTTAGACCACAAAGAATAGGCACAAACCTAATTATAGTGTGATCATTTCCTTCAGATGCTGCCATATATGCAAATGCAGTCACCATCAAACTGTGTACTCAACAATATTCAACAAACTAGCAAAGGCATTCATATGACTGTTCTTGGAATTCAAGGTGCACATTCAACTCCGTGAGAACTCTACAACTGGTCTGTGCAGCTCAACACCTTTGTCATTAATGCTTGATAGTACATTATTCATTTGATATCAATGACAATATTTTAGACATCAATCTCCTTTTAGACCACATCTATTAATAATACTCAAATTTGCCAACATCAGGAACTTTCCCATGCACCTCCTTCACCCATGCTGCTGATTTGGTGCACTGTTGTCCTTTGATTTGCTTATCCATCATTTCAAATGATACGAGTGCCTCTACTTCTCGTCACGTGGGCACCGTTACTGTGCCATTCATCAGCCTAATGCCTTTTGGCTTGCACCCCCCACTAAGCAAAACACAGAACCTTAGGCAATAGTCATGCAAACACAATTATTCCAAAAGTGCTCTAATTGATTTGTATGGACTGTGAAAACATAAAATCTTTAACAATCATGTTTTAATTTTATATTTATTGACTTTTATACAAACGCCATAGAACGTTTGCTACAAGTGCTTCGGACTATTACATGACCGCTTCTACTACTGGATTCATGCCTCATTATAGCAATTCTAATTCTCACACTTTCAGCAAGACAGGTGCACATAATTTCTTAAAACAACAAATGAAAAATGATTTTTATAAAGTAATGACTCTAGTTCAATTCCCATCACAAACAATGAAATGATTGTAATACAATTTCACATTCTCATTCACAAAACATGCATAAGATAAACAAAGGTTGCTTAAAATTTCAGGATTTCATGGATCTGTCATTGCTCTGATACCAAATATTATTTTTGATCAAAGACGAAGAATAAAATTATACATAGATTAACGCTCTTTAATGCACGAAACACTTTATTTAATGTTGACAAAGATATTTATATAATTGATTTGTGCTATATATTCTAGGACATGTTCTTATTAATCCCTCATAGCCTTCAAACTATCTTATCTCCATTCTATTCTACGTATATATACTAACAAACATAACAACCTAACTTATTAATATCAAATAGGTTTAAATGACTATTTAAACCTATATACTAACTTATAAGTCATAATTCCTAACATTCGAGGTATTGTTGCGGCAACACCTCTGTGGAAAACATTGTGTGGTATTGCAAGTGGTAAAGCATACGAATTTGAGGTATCACTACAACAATACCTCTATATATAGAATTGTGTGATTTCTTTCGGATGACACCATGTGGCTAACTTTATGGTCTAGCAACAACAATTCTTGCAGGGCAAAAATATTGGTCCATCTTCTACAACATTAGATGGATGATAGAATGATCCTTTTACAGTATCGTGGTAATGAGACCATGTTGATTGCCTAAGTGTGAGAGGATTGATTTGATGTGTCAAAGATAATCATGCCAAGTTTTATTCGCCAATTGGTCCTTTAGAAGAGTTAGTTCATAAGCACTTCGGAAAGTTGATTTTTTAACTGTAGAGGTATAACACATGTTGATGCTTGGACGCATGTAAAAATCCCAGATTAGACACGTGTCTCGTTTCATCTATATGCGTTTGTTATTTGGGTATGTTTCATTTCAAAGTCCAATATCTTGTAATGGTTGGAAAGTGAATCATTTCAGCTTCTTCACCATTTATTCTTCCCTCTTGTAATAGACTCGGGTCCGAATTAGTGATAGGGGATTTTTGGACTTGGTTTGCATAGAGAGTAAACTAGCAAAGAAAGAAACTTGCAAGGAAGTGAGTGAGCATAGCATACAAGTGAAGGCTTGAAAGTCCATAGGCTTATAGGAGTGTGCTAAGTTTGGTTGAGTTGTGTTAAGCTCGAGAATAGTGTACTGAGTACAAAAGGCCCATGTATGCAAAGATAGAATGTCTTTGAGTTGTGTGTGATATAATGCAGTTTCCATAAAATTAATGAAAAATTTCATATTTCCAATAAATATGTTAATTTTGAGCTTTTTGTTGAGTTGTGGAGCTAAAAGCTTCACTGAATGTGCAAATGTAGAGGTTGCTGGGTTACACAGTAACCGACGTCGGTTAGGGATCGACCGACATCGGTTATCTCCAACTACACAATAATCGGCATCGATTAGGGTCGGCCGGCATCGATCACCTTCAGATCGACATCGGTCATCTGTGCATTTCCAGAATTGTTCTAATTTTAAATGAACAGTTAGTTTGCATGTAAAGACTAATTTTAGTCTTGAGTCCGTTTTTCAAATTATTGTTTGCTTTGGGTTCTATTTAAGAGACCCATGGGGCTGTATTGTAATGTGAGCAAGATCAATTAGATTTGCAGGGTGCAAGATCAAAAAGATCTGCAGGGTGCAAGATCAAAAAGATCTGCGAGTAGGAGGCAACAACAATTGGGTTGATTGTCACTGAATGGAACAACTCAGTATTGAGTTGATTGTGTTTGTAATTGATTGAGAGAGAGAGAGAAATCTTGAGGGAGAATTACTGTACATCTACGAGGTGTGAGGAGAAAGAGATTTCTTCATTGTATTTCCTTCTGGAAGAGTTTAATACAAGATTGTGTTGTTTCTCGTATCTCCTATTCTTTGTTGTTTCTAATTTTTAGTTACTTATTACTTCTGATTTAATTTCGTGTTTAGTTGCTTATACAAAAGTAATCAATTGTACTCTAAGATTTGGACAAGTGGTATCAGAGCTACGTGTAGATCCTAACAAGTGGTATCAGAGCTATGTGTAGATCGTAACAAGTGGTATCAAAACTTAGTTGAAGAAAAGCTCAGGTTGAAGAAAATCTCAAAGCGTGTTAGTGTTTGTTGATTACAGAATTCACTCACAGGGGTTTCTGATTGAGTGGGAGTAAAGCAATGGCAGAAGAAAGTAAACTAAGAATGAAAAAATTCAATGACAAGAATTATCAATTATAGAGGATGCAAATTGAAGATTATCTGTATCAAAAAGATCTGTACTTACCGTTTGGTGGGGTTTCAAGCAAGCCCACAGATATGAAAGATGAAAAATGGAATGTTCTTGATCGAAAGGCTCTTGGATCTATAAGGTTGAGCCTGACAGCTTCTGTGATTTCCAACTTATCACAAGCAAAGACAACAGTAGAGTTAATGGATACTTTGACAAATTTATATGAAAAACCCTCAGCTTCGAATAAGGTATATCTTATGAAGCAATTATTTAATTAGCAAATGCAAGAAGGTGGATCTGTATATAGTCATCTTAGTGATTTCCATGGATTAGTAAATCAGTTAAATTCAGTCAAAATAGTTTTTTATTATGAAATTAAGGCTCTCTTAATCTTATGCTCTTTACTTGAAAGTTGGGATAGCTTGGTAATGGCAGTTAGTAATACTGCGTCCGCTTCAAATATCTTGAAAGTTGATGATGTTGTTAGTGTAATCTTGAATGAAGAAATTTGTAGGAAAAACACAAGAAAAACATCAGGTAATGCTTTAAGTGTTGAAAGCAGGGGATGGCAAAGAGAGAAGGGCAAGCAAGGGAAATCAAGGTCAAAGATGGGAAGTAGATCCAAATCCAGAAATGAAGAATAATTTGCTGAAATTGTGGAAAGAAAGGACATGCAAAGAAAGATTGTTGGTTGAAAGAAGATCAGCATGAAGGTAATAAAGAAGCAAATGATGTAGGTATTGTTGCACATGATGCTCTTATATTTTTTTTGAATAGTCAGGTAGAATCATGGGTTTTAGATTCTGGTGCTTCTTTCTATGCAACCCCAAATAGAGAATTTTTCAATGATTATGTTCATGGAGACTTTGGAAAAGTTTATTTAGGGGATGGTGAGCCTTGTCAAATTGTTGGCAAAGAAAAAGTGCAGCTGAAATTGCAAAATGGCAGCACATGGGTGTTTGAAAGATGTCATGCATGTCCCCATTCTGAAGAGGAATTGGACTTCTGCAAGAAAGTTGGGTGATGAGGGTTGCACAGTAACTCTCACAGCTGAATTTTGGAAAGTTTTCAAGGGTGCACTTGTATTAGCTAGAGGTAAGAAAGTAAGTACACTTTATCTATCTACTTGTATTACTGATTCTCCTTCTGTTTTATCTACTTCAGATGTAGATGCAAAGATGTGGCACTGTAGGCTTGGTCACATGAATGAGAAGGGAATGGATATTCTTAAGTCAAAAGGTAAGCTTTCAGATTTGATAGATCTAGATTTCTGTGAGCATTGTATTTTTGGAAAACATAAGAAAGTGAAATTTTTCAAAACTGGGTCAACAAAGAAGGAGCACAAGTTGGAGCTTGTTCACACAGACGTGTGGGGACCAGCTCAGGGAGCTTCTATTGAAGGATCACAGTATTATGTTTCTTTCATTGATGATGCTACAAGAAAGGTATGGGTTTATTGCATAAAGAGAAAATTTGATGTTTTTGACACATTTAAGAAATGGAAAGCCTTGGTTTTCAATGAGAAGGTGATGTACAGTGATCAGCTCGAGAGGCTGAATAATTCTGAGCATGGCAATCTTGATTTGGACGAGGTTATGATTCAAAATGAGCTCGTGGATAAAAATCATCACTCACAGGAAAACACAAACACTGACGTCGGTCAGGTAGAGACCGACGTCCATCAGGCAAGAACCGACGTCGATCAAGTGAAGACCGAAGTTGGTGATGTCGGGCAGGTGGAAACCGATGTCGGTCAGATGACAACCGACGTCGGTCAGGTCGGTCAAATGGAACCGACATCGGTCGGGTGCAGACTGAAAGATGACCGGGATCGATCACTGTCAGAAGGAAATTTGGGCGGATAATAAGCTGTGAATGAGTCTCAATTGCCCATGAAGAGGTCCGAAAGGGTAAGTAAACCTCCAATTCGTTATTCCCCTTCTTTATACTACTTGTTGCTCACTGATGGTGGAGAACCAGGAACATTTGATGAGGCAATGTAGGTAAAATCTAGAAAACAGTGGGAGCATGGCATGAATGACGAAATTGATTCATTGGAAGAGAACCATACATGGGATTTGGTTGAGTTGCCAGCCGGAAAGAAAGCACTGAAAAACAAATAGGTTTACAGGTTAAAGGAAGGAGAGAATGGACAAGTGAGACATAAGGCCAGGTTATATGGTCTTAAGCAAGCTCCAAGACAATGGTATTTGAGGTTTGACAGGTTTATGACAAAGCATGGCTTTAGTAAATGTCAATCTGACCATTGTGTTTATTTTACCAAATTGGATAATGGTAACTATATTATTTTGTTATTGTATGTAGATGATATGCTTGTTACAGGTTTACACATGCAAAAAATTATTGAGCTAAAGGTAAAATTAGCTCAGACATTTGCCATAAAAGATTTAGGAGAAAAAATCTTTGGCATGAGTATTTCTAGAGACGAAAAATCACAGGTTGATTTTGTCTCAAGAGGATTATGTAAATAAGGTGTTGGAGAGGTTCAATTTGTAGGATGCAAAATCGGTAAGCACACCTATGGCTAGACAGTTCAAGTTAAGCAAAGAACAGTGTCCTAAATCACATGATGAGGTTGAGTACATGGTATGTACTAGACCTGATATTGCCCAAGCAGTGGGAGTTGTCAGCAAGTTTATGGCCAATCCAGGAAAGGAGCACTTGAAAGTAGTTTAGTGGATTCTCAGATATCTAAGAGGGACCAGCAGTAGGCATTTATGCTATGGAGGGTCAAACACTTCTCTACATGGGTATGTAGATTCGGTTATGGCAGGTGACTTGGATGGCAAGAGAAGCACCACAGGTTTGTGTTCACTGTTGGTGGAACAGCGGTTAGCTTGCAGAAGGTTGTTGCCTTGTCTACTACAGAGGCATAATACATTGCAGTCACAGAGGCTAGCAAGGAAATGATATAGATGACTCGGTTCATGGAAGAGTTGGGAAAGGAGCAAGAGAGTTGTAGATTGTACAGTGATAGTCAAAGTGCAATTCATTTGGCAAAAAATTCAACGTTTCATTCAAGAACCAAACATATACAACTTAGGTACCACTTCATTAAACAGGTATTGGAGGATGGTCAGTTGAAGCTGAAAAAGATCCATACGGATAAGAACTCTGCTAATATGCTAACAAAGCCGGTAACAAAGGAGAAGTTGAATCTTCATTCAACTTTTGTTGGTCTTCAAGATTGAACTTAAAGATGGAGAAACAAGCCAGAAACAAATTAGAGGATGTTGTTGTACAGATACAGATGCAGTTGTTTATCTCCAAGTGAGAGATTGTTGAGTTGTGGAGCCAAAAGCTTCACTGAATGTGCAAATGTGGAGGTTGTTGGGTTACATAGTAACCGACATCGGTTAGAGCCAACTGACATCGATTAGGGATCGACCGACATCGGTTATCTCCAGCTACACAGTAACCGGCATCGGTTAGAGTCGACAGGCATCGGTCACCTTCAAACCGACATCGGTCATCTGTGCATTTTCAGAATTGTTCTAATTTTAGACGAACAATTAGTTTGCATGTAAAGACTAATTTTAGTCTTGAGTCAGTTTTTCTAATTATTGTTTGCTTTGGATTCTATTTAAGAGACCGATGGGGCTGTATTGTAATGTGAACAAGATCAATTAGATCTGCAGGGTGCAAGATCAAGAAGATCTGCAGGGTGCAAGATCAAGAAGATCTGCAAGGTGCAAGATCAAGAAGATCTGTGGGGAGGAGGCAACAACAATTGGGTTGATTGTCACTGGAGAGAACAACAACTCAGTATTGAGTTGATTGTATTTGTAATTGATTGAGAGAGAGAACTCTTGAGGGAGAATTACTGTACATCTACGAGATGTGAGGAAAAAGAGATTTCTTCATTGTATTTCCTTCTGGAAGAGTTTAATACAAGATTGTGTTGTTTCTCGTATCTCCTATTCTTTGTTGTTTCTGATTTCTAGTTACTTATTACTTCTGGTTTAATTCCGTGTTTAGTTGCTTATACAAAAGTAATCAAATGTACTCTAAGATCCTGACAAGTGGTATCAGAGCTATGTGTAGATCCTAACAAGTGGTATCAGAGCTATGTGTAGATCGTAACACTTTTGTTGTGTATTTTGATCAGCAGTGGGTTGACGGTTGTTCCTTTGACCCTTTACCCTCTACATCAACAAAACTTCTCAAAATGCATTTATCCTTTTTCTTTTAATTATTTAGTGAAGTGAAATCATTCAAAACCGGTTTTTTTGGGGTCCCTAATCAAGACAACAAATGTGGTCCCAAAGGTGAATTTTCAATGAGTTTGTCACAATTTTATGGAAAACATTTTACAACATTTATAGACTTGAAACCTTGACATCATCAATAAATAAAAATGACAAATTCCAAAAGGTATAAAAATTCTCCCATAAAGAATATACAACCTCCTTACCAATGTAAAAACTAAAGGCTTGAGAGTCCCATCTCAATCTATCTAATAAACAAATAAATTACACTTTTTCATGTCTTCTGCAGTCTTCTCAACCTGTTTCCATTTGCAAGTGAGCTTTTACCTCACTCAGTTTACTTTTCATGCATTTATTGTCCTTGTCTATAAATAAAAATGACAAATTCCAAAAGGTATAAAAATTCTCCCAGAAAGAATATACAACCCCCTTACCAATGTTACCAATGTAAAAACTAAACGCTTGAGAGTCTCATCTCAATCTATCTAACAAACAAACAAATTACACTATTTCATGTCTTTTGCAGTCTTCTCACCCTATTTCCATTTGCTAGTAAACTTTTACCTCACTCAATTTACTTTTCATGCATTTATTGTCCTTGTATCTATAGACAAGGAATTTACATTTAGTATTTATTTTTTCAAAAGGGTGTTTCTATTTTTTTAAAGAGCATGTGCCAATTACAAAAGCAAAATAAAAATTAATTGGCCGATAGACATGTAATTTTATTTGTAACCATCAAATAGTAATTTATTATTCGGACGTGGGAGTGTGAAGAGCGAGAGGTTATGTACAAGAAGAGGTACATGCAGAAGAAGTGAGACATGTAAAAGAATACATTTAATTTTTGATGTATGCAGCGATATCATACATAATGGAGTTAAAGATGAGATGCAATATCATACATAATGGAGTTAAAGATGAGATGCAATATCATACATAATGGAGTTAGAGATGAGATAAATTTAACCTATAGTGTTTTCTTGCTTGAGCATTTTGGCAGGTTTCATAGAAGGTTTGTTTATTATATATCGGTTCAATTTACTTATCTTTTTACATGTTAATTTGGGCTATCTAGATTTGTGGCTGATATGAGTTGGTCTCAGTTTTCTCCATAAAGATTATTAAATCATTATGTTCCTATTGGAACGTGGTATCTGCATCAGTTTGAGTCATTTTAGCAATGTTTTTAGCTTCATGGCTTATCATCATTAGGTTTCAAATGAAAGGTGGCATTTACAGTAGATTGAGTCATTGTAACACTGTTTTTAGCTTTCTGGGTTATCAATTAGTCTGCTTGGTATCAATAACTGTGTCATAACTGTTGTGCCCTAACACACACCCCATTTAAAATATTTCAAATAGGGGCCCAATATTAATTGAACATCCTTTTGTGGTCTTCTAAGGTAGAAGTCTATGATACAGAAGTTTGAAAAGCATGAATTCAAGGAATTTATCAAATGCTTCTGAAATTCGCTTGACTATCTTGGTTTTTGATTGTTTGATTAAAACAATCTGTAGGTTTCATCTTGTTGCTTGCAAGGTGTTTTCAAAGCTAAAAGGAATCGAAGTTGTGTGTAAGCCATGTTATATGCTTTACCCTTCACCTTCGATTTTCTTTAAATGCTTACATTGGGGTTCAATTTATGATTTTAATGGCTAATCAGATTGACGTATTATGTTGTTAGTGGGTTCCTTGCCTTTGTTGTGTTTTATAGGTTATTTCGTATTTAGACGTTTCCCAGAGCTTATCTACCTAGCCATGTGGCATATTTCTGCTCATCCGCAGCCTAAGAAAAAAATATGCATCACTATCCCAGCCTCCCAGAGGTGATGTCATCAAAGCCTTTTGTACAGACGATCCTGGGCAAGTGGATCGCCAAGAGTCGTCTAGGTGTCACCATCCTAGCCTCCTTGAGGTGATGTCAGCAAAGCCTTTTGTACAGATGATCTTGGGTAAGCGGATTGCCAAGAGCTGTCCACATGTCACCATCTTGGCCCTCTTGGAGGTGATGTCAACAAAGCCTTTTTTATGGAAGATCCGGGGCAAGCGGATCAATGAGAGCCATCCATGTGTCATCATCCTGCTCACTCGACAACCTGATAGTGATGTCAGCATGGAACTTTTTATGGAAGATCCTAGGCAAGCAGATTGTCAAGAACCATCCATTTGTCACCATCCCGCTCACTCAGAGGCCCTTGATTTATGCATAGGGTACAAAGCCTAGTTATTCAACAGAACAATGGGATCCTGCCACTTGTCACCATCTCGCTAACCTGCAGCCATAAGAGCAAAAGACAATAAATCACACCTCAACGATCAACAAAACAATGACATGCAGACACGCGTCCTTCGAAGACATAAAAAAATAACAGACACCAATGCTAATCCCGAAAGAGCAAAAAATAGACATTTGTCATATTAAGATGACTAAACATACAAGAACATGCGAAAGAAGCCACATGGCATTAAAAAAGCCACAAAAGTTAGTTTTATGAATTTCAAATGAAAGACTAGGCATGGAAAAACAACGAAAGCGTTTGCAACCATTAATTCACACGAAGTAATGATATACATTTAATTTTCAAACAGACACGACTAAAACAATATATTTCGAATTGCCAAATCCAGTTTCAATACATTGCTTTCACAGAGCTGAGGATCAATTGTCCATCTTCATGTAGAGATACACAAATTACTTGCTGGCCATCAAAGCAGTTGGTCTCCACAACGCAGTGGCTAAAACTGAAGTAATGCCATGCATAGACCTGTTATTTGATTTATTTGTAAATGGCAAAATTTTTGGAAAAATATTGCACTTCAGGCTAAGCAAAATGCCAATTGCATATATCAGTGGCAATGCCTTTGAGAAGTATTATAGATTTTCTTTGCCTAAGATGGCATACATGCAAGATATAGTGAACTCATGGTTTCTCAACAACAAATTGCAAGAATGAGCTGGTAACCGAAACAACTTCGCATTCTAGGGCCCCACCTCCGCCATTCTTATCATTGCCTTCAGGCCAAGGGTGAGAATTACTATGGCCCTTTTGAACATAATGTACAATTTTTCCACCATTGCCTGTGTTAATGAGATATGGGTCCATTTGTTGGACATGATTCGGACATCCAACAAAGTCATAGCAATTGGAGAGATCATCATCTCCAACTTAATTTTCAGAATCAACAATCTTGAAAGTTTACTAGATGGCAACTTCTATATGATGTCATACGTAGTAGATGTTATAATAATTGCGATAGTCCACTTATCATTTCATGAAACCTGGCAACCATCAACAGAGTATTCTCACAACATGATATGCGATGAATTCAACCTTCTCCATGTGTACAGGTTCAGGAAGAACATGAAGAAGTTGACTGAAAAATTTTACTCTATGGTTTATCAGGGAATTTATGAAAAGAATATGTTCAGACTGTTTGATCAAATAAATAAGTCTATTCGGAAAATGGGTGATTACTGGTTGTACCCCGAGTGCAGTAATCATAATTGAGGGCACAAATGCACACTCTTTATACCTACCAAGTGTTGACACTGTGGATTGCACCCTTGACAGGACGCTGAGCTCCTGTCTTCCACGCGGCACAATAGAGACTCCACTCTTGCTGTGTGTCTGACAAAATTGAGGGAAGAATCTCTAGATAAGGGATAGCTCCCTTTGATGCATCTCTGAGTTATTTCACTACTACTGCAAATAAATAAAAAAGGGGGGTGAAAAGAGAGAAGGATACTGAAAACAAAAACTAACCTAAGACGGTGATGCACCAAACAAGTTGATCTACTCAGTTACTCACACTTCAGACCAGAAGAGGGCGGACATATACTTTATTTGATGAAAAGACCAGACTGTAAGAAGCTTTAACATGGAGGCTTAATGAAGACAAAAAAAATGAACTTACCACAGGCGCTGTAGAAAACACACTGTCTGATAACTTTTTTCTGTCTCTGTGCTCTAGATGCAACACTTCCTGTTAACCTGTAGAACTGATACTCTAGCCACACTAGGTGTGTTGGTGTCAACTTGTGAAAGCATCAAGCTAAAATGACTAAACACAAGGTTAATACGTAGACACACTCAGAGATATAACCAGTGAAATAGAGGTAAAACGCATTCTATTGATTCAAAGTGAAATTTTGGCAGGGCTTTGCCTTACAAAATGAGAGAGATAGATGCTTTTTCAAAATGAGAGTTTACAATATATAGAGGAGAGAAAGCAATGGTGCCTTCCTTCACAAGTGGCCCATGCTGTGTTGAATTCATTGGGAAGAGGAAGTCCATTGAATGAAGCCATGCTGTGGCAGTTGCTAGTCTTGACTTTGACGTTTAAATTATATTAAACGTCATAGTGAAAGCATGGGTTGCGCCTTACCATTTGAAAACAAGACCGCTCCTTAAAAAGGTTCACACGATTGTCTACTCATTAATGCAAAATGAGGAAAAACAGGCCGCGCCATTCACTGTTTGCACTCCTTGATGGCCATTTCGTAAAGACTGTTCCAACCACTTGCATAACTCCTCTATCGACGTCTCTCTTGCCACCCGGGCCGTTCTATCCATGTCTGTGCTTGGCTCTTCGGGCTCCTTTCTCGGTGGGTCACTGAGTTTACTCTTGGCTTTTGTCTTTTCTTGGCTCTTTCGGCCCTCGGGGCTATCTTTTGTCATTTCTTGGCCCCTTCTGGCAATCTGAGCTCTTGGGCTCTCTTCTCGGCAGGTCACTAAGTTTCGACGCATGGGCTCAGCCTTAAGCATTTCAAGACCAACGGCTATCTCATCACCGTGAAGTTGACGTTCGCGCACCCGTCGCCATTTGAAAGCCAACGGCTACTCCATTGTCTTGAATTTGACATCCGTGGGGACGTCACTGGGCGTTTGAATTCCAACAGTTAGTTTGCGATGCTGAATTTGACGTCTTCGGGCCCATCACCCCTTTGGCAATTTCTTCGGCTTTTCGCAATCCCATCGGCCTTTTGTATTCATTCGGCTCTTTGCAATTGAACCCTCCCAAAGGGAAGGCGTCCCTTCGGGGCTTTGAAAAGGTCCCCTTTTTGGTAGTCGAGAGTCCCCCGCAAGGGCACTTGTCCTTCGGGCTGCCTTGGCTTCTCAATTCCTTCGGACATTTGTCCGAAGGAAAACCTTTCTTTTGAGCTTTGGTCCTTCTCTTCGGACAAAAGTCTGAAGGAATTTGCCTTTGCCATTTTGCCGCGGATTTCTTTCCGAAGGGTAATTTTCCATTTGGCTCCTTGCCTTGTGAATTTCTTCGAATAAAATGTCCGAAGGAATTCCTTCGGGCACTTTGTTTGAAAGAATTCACATTGGCTTCCATTGGATTTCCTTTGGGTTTATTCTTCGGACAAAAGTCCAAAGGAAATCCTTCCTTTTGCCTTAGTCTTTTCTCCAAAGAAAACTTACCTTTCGGCCCTCTTCTTTGGTCCCTCCACAAGTGTATTCTGCCCTCCGCAAGGGCAATTAGTCCCCAAGTTGCCCTTCGGACCCTGATAAAAGGCCCAATTGGTCATTCGCCTGCCCTCTGCAAGGGCACTTTGTCTTTGGTGCCTTGTAAAACGACCTGCGTGCTTTGACCCGGCCCATGCTTTGCCAAAAGGCTTGTGTAGACCGACTGCCCAAAACGAGAAAAAATTTGTGGATCAACCCGAGATATATATAAGGATCAACTCATTTGGCCTAGAAAATAGGCCTATTATAAAAGGGGAAAAGCACAGCAGCAGAAGGGTCTAAACATGACTAACTGCTCAAGATAGCAGGGGAAGGAGACTGATTTTGGCCTGCAGGACCAAAAATGGTCAACCCCAAGGATTGTCCCTGATAAGGTAGCTGAACAAGAGATTGCTACCCAACTGGGAAACAATGTTGATGTTAACTTAAGGAAAGCCAAGCAAGCAGCTACCCATCCCACCCCTCTCAGTATTAGCAGAATGCAATACACAAGGTGGGAAGACCTACAATTTGTTGGAAAAATTAGGGCACATTATTGGTTTAAACAAGTACCTTTCAAACATTGGGACCCTAAGGGGAATGTTAGAGGACACCTCAAAAAATATGAAAGAAAAGTAAAGATTAACTATGGGCACCTGTCTTATGACCATGACAACATATTTATAAATGTTAAAAGTGATTTTGAAATGGCTATTAAGATGCGCAGAGCCAAAATGTCTATGATTGTGGTGTAGAGGATCCAATATGATCCTACTATCACTAGAGAAGGTGCTAAAAAGGATTGAGAAACAACAATGGGTTTCCAAACCTATTCATGGACCCCCTCCTCAAGCAAAACCAAAAGTTGGCCCATTTGAGGTAGGTCATGCTGAAAAGAGAGTGGAGATTCCTCCAACTTCCCCCCCACACACAGTTGCTACTGCCTCCCTACATCACATAGTTGAAGAAGAAATGCCTGCAAGTCTAAGTGGAGCAACTAGTATATTTTCTATGTTGTCTATGCCTCCATTGACCATTGCACAACAGGGAACTCTTCATTCTTGTCTCAAGTACATATTGCTCCTTCGACACCACCAACAACATTATCCCAACGTATTGGACAATTAGCTTCACCATCCATCATTTTTTTAGTAGTGACTACTCTCGCCACTTCATCACCACCTACAATTGTCATTCCTTCATTTTCCACTCCACCTCTTACTAGGCCAGCCTCTACTGCTACCAAAAAAATACTTACATATACAAGGAAGCCCAAGACCCCACCTATTTCTCCTCAAAAGGTGGAAGTGAAGGAAGAACAAACAGAAGTCCCTAAAGAGAGGGAGGATAGAAGAGGGGGTATACGAAGATCAGACCCTATCATGGTCTATGACAATGAAGAGGAAGAGAGAAGAATGGCCAATGAAGAAGACTGGTTCTCTAAGACAGAAATTGAAGAGTCATGGTCAATCAGTGAGACATTAGAATCAGACAGAGAGGACGAATGACTATCCGAGGAAAGTGCCCAGTCAGGGGGAACAAAGTTGATAGAAGGGTTTGAAGAGATCAACCAAAGGGATGATAGCTTGGTAGCTACTGAACTATTGTCGGATAGAGAGGGAGATACAATGGGAGAGGCAAAGTAACAACTGTAATCTACAGTACAAGAGACATCCCCAACTACATCTCCAAGTTCTCCACCTCAGATCACAACAATGTCAACTACAGTAGCCAATACTCCAACTATTCATCTTTTGGTTGTAAGTCCTCTAAGTCCACATTCTTTGGCAACTTTCTCAATTTTTTGCAATTACAATCGGGATAACACATTATTTACATGCTTTGTATTCTTCAAGACAAATAACCTAGCCCCGTGTTGTTGCTGCATTACCGATTTTGCCCACCACATCCCAGCGTATTGCTATGGATCCTATGGCCACTATTGCTATGAATGTTGGGGTCGCATATACTTCTGTTACTAACTATTTGCAAAATCTATTAAGCACCCCAGTGACCTATACATTTTTTAGTAGGACTAGTCCTCAGTCCTTTAAGCCAAGAAAAGTGGTACATTTTGAAAACTTGGTGTCTACCTTTATTTTTGCTCCATTATCCACCCGTCCTTTGATGACCACACAAATAGAAATGCTTATTGGATAAGCGACACCTACAGTTTCGGTGCACAAAGCAGAGGGGAAGGCCAAATACATCATAGATACACCAGTCCAGAGGCAAGTTATTGATTAGATGAAGGCTATTCCTCCTTTTCCTACAATAGGGACATCCTCCCCGAAGGCTATGCTACCTCCAAGGTCATCACTACTCAAGGAGATCAGCCAGCTCAACAAGCCCAACAAGCACAACCAACTTAGCAAGCCTCATCTAGAGGAAAAACAGAGCAACAAGTTGCATTGAATATTCCTTAATGGATCAAGAAACTACAACGTGAAGAAGAAACCGAAGATACGACTTGGTAATAATTGAGCAACCTAAAGTTAAATTCCATTTTGTAAACTTTGAAAAAAGTCAAGAGGAAAACTGTGATGGCTAAAGGCCAACAAATAAAGCTGGAACAGAGAGAAGATATCTTCTTTCTAACTAAGAGAAGGAAGGTGAATCCTTCAAACCTATATAGGATTAGAGAAGACCCTTATAGTTTTGTGGACACAACAAGAGGGTAATCAAGGAAATGTTTAGAAGTTTTGATCAAGCAGTGCAGAGGCAGCTAGAGGTGAGTACCATCTAGGTCTCCAAAGAGATAGTAGATAATTTACAGGGGATAGCTAGGAAGCTATGATACCATTGGTTCAATAAGGTCCGCAAAGGCCACCTCCCAACCCAAATGGGGATACATTCTTCAACTGTTTCACAAAATAAAAGATATTGATGAAAAATTGCATTTTATAAGCCAAGCAACAAGCAATAAGGCTTATGCCCACCTCAATTTAATGACAACATCCGAAGTTGCTTGGGCACAAAATTATATTTCTGCAAAAAGGGATAGTGTATTTGAATGGCATCAAGAGATGCGGGCTCTGGTCCAACAATTTAAAAACCAAGAGAGGGAAACTATCTCTATCTTGATTGGCGTAAGAGTCATTTAAGTAGGCACTCCATAGGAGCAATTGGTGCCTAGGCCCATTTTTGAGAATCTTCTACAAGTAGCATTGGACAACTTCAGAGCGGAGATCGAAGGGACTGCTTACAAAACTAGTGATGAGGTAATGCAATTGGTCAATTTTGCAAGAGATAAAATTATAGGGACTGAGTCACTACACACTAAGGTTAGAGTTGCATTGGGTATACACAAGAAACTAATGGACATGCTTCCTCAGTTATTCAAAAGAGCTTTGCTTGATTTTGAGACCATTGACATGGACTTCCAAGCAAGTCCTGCACTTTACCTTCAAAAGCAAGCAACTACGGCTACAGGGTCATGCTAACCCCACCTCAGAGTACTCAGCTTCCCAAGTACACATTGGTGCATAATCAGACTGGGCCAGCTTATGTCCCACTTGCAGCAGCTACTTCAGGCTCATCTCCAGTTCCATCCACATCAACTTATATATTGGCTTTATCATAGTGTAAATTCTTCCAGGGGTGCCACATCAACACCATCTAATTATATATATGTATTTACATGGTCTAGTCGAGATGGAACTGTTAGTTTAAAATTTATTTAGCATGTATATATTGTATTTTTAGATGATGAATTCTATTATAAGTGACCAATGTTGTACATGCATGCTTTGCATGAGATTAGCATACAATGCTATTTTTGGACTTGTATTTTTTAGATTTCGCTTGAGAGATGGGGCCTTCCCCATCCTAAGCTTATTTATACTTGTATCCTCTTATTCCAAATGGAGGAGAGTTTTGACTGTTAAGATTAATAGAAAATTCTGAGAAGTTCTGTTAATTTAGTCTTGATGTGCAAAATTTGATTCTTCTCTAACTTTGTGGATTGTGTTAGACGTGCTATCATTCGGGTATCTTAGTTTCTTAGTTGTGTATGAGTTTTTATTTCAATACAATTATTCAGTTTATGCCATTGTAGATTTGAATGCCTTTTGTATGACAATTATAATACCCCTTTGTTGATGTGCTAACACAATCTAACACACACGGCAACCTTTGATTGAATATGCTTAAGTTTACTGTATTCTCATTCCTTTGACACCTAATTGTGTCCAATTGTTAATCTGCTATAGTAACTTGCAGTGGATATTGATTTTTTTATTACTTGTCCAACCTTGAGTTCAAGTGCTGGTCTAGAAGGGTTTCATCTTGTGTGGTTCACAGACCTCCTTTTCTGCCCTTCCTTTCCCTATTTTTTCAGTTTCTTTTGAAAGTTGTGTCCACCTTAGTTAGAACTATCATCCTTCCACCCATTTCAAGTAGATCTAGGTTCATCCATAGCTGACCCATCTGTAGTAAACAATTTGCTTTGCTCATCGCCATTCCACCACCAGTTTGTTTATAAAACCTAATACCCCACAATTTGCTGAATGATATCTTTGAAAGAATCCCATATCTAGTTTCCTATTTTTTTGCCATGATGCCCAAATTAGTTGCACAATTATCAGCTCTATTGCCTCTTCTGGAAACATGCTGAACGAATATATCCTTAAAAAAATCCCATATTATCAAACAACAATCCAATTTCCTTTTTTAATCACATTAATTATAAGCATAGATATTCCTTTACATATAATATTGTCCAATTTGTGTTCTTTGGCTAGAGCTAAGCTCTGAAAAAGATCCTCTAATCCTGCAAAATTATTTAATTTCTTCCCAAGAATTCTAGCATAGGCAACAATTACCTGCCCTGTGCATTTCTACACACACCTCCTTCCCTGCTAATCCAGGGATTTTTTTGGCAGCACGATTGAAACTATTGAAATAGTTGTCTCCTTTTACAAATTAGCAAAGGTTGACCATTTTCTGCAGAAATCATCTGAGCCTACTTTATAAATCTTTTTTTCTTCCCATTATCTATGGACATGTTTTCATCAGTCTTCGCTGCTAGTGAAAGACATTGAGAAAGATAAAACTTCCTCCTGATGACACAAACTAGTTGATTAAACCTTGCAAGTCTGACCTATCAAGACTTACAAGTTTATCAACACCCATCATGGTCCATAGTTATCAACTAAATTTCCTCATCTTTGACTGGAAAATCCTTTATCTGTGCAATCAGTCAACATTATATTTTAATAATTCCCGTATTAGCTGCAAAATCAGTGATTCTATTGCCTGTTATGTAAACATGCTGAATGGAGATTGCCCTAGGCCGAGCGCTATCTTCTTAAAGCAATGGAGTGGCGTGGTATACCACGGGAGACGTTAAATGTGGCACTTCACTTCAACTTGGTGTGATGGGCCAACATTCAGTTGGGCTTCTCGGACAACTGCTTACTTTTAAAGTGTTTGCTAGGGACTTCCCTACATTTACATTTCATTCTTTTTTTAAGATACACCCTTTTTAATTTCTCCCTGCTCCTGCTGCTGGTATTCTGTCCAAGCGGTATGCCTTGAAGGAACGCAAAGCCAATGAAATGAAGTAAGAGCTCCACCTGGTTTAATTTGCTTTAACTGCTTTTGTTCTCAGTAATTATTTTTGGATTTGTGCATTTATTTTATATTGTTCTATTAAAATCTGAGGGGTTCCCAATTTTGTTTAGTTAATCTTTGAAGCAAAGACGATAATTTCTTAGTGTGAAGGAAATCCTTAAATCTTGCCTTCTATTTAAAGAAGAAAGCTAGTTGTTGTCCATCTGGTTTTGGAAAGGCACTCATAGAGATAGGTATACCGTATGTCTTATGAGTTGATCAATAATATCCAAGTCAAGCTGAATGACGACCTGTTAAAACTTGCTGCCGCGAAAACAAAAAAGCCACTTGAAGGATGTCAGAGTAAAGCCTTAAAGTTGTAGTTGCATGATAATAGTTATTAGAGAACATAGTTGAACATCTAGCTTTCCAAAAATGTTTTAGAATAACTTGTGTAATAGAATCAACAATGACATTATTTTGCAAACCCAAGCCTAAGATGGCTTCTTTTCAGTTTAACTCATGATAGAAAATAGCAGGAAACATTTTAAAAACAGCTGTCCATTATTTCTTGACATAAGTGCAGTCCCAAAATATGTGTTTCATATTTTCAATACGCAAACAATAAAGGCAATTAGTTGGCTGAGCAATTATACATTTCAATTTATCTCCAACTGGAAGCTGGCAATGGAAAATTTTCCGAGCCAGCACTTGAGCATCAAAATCAGCTTTCAATTTCCATATTTGAGCACTCAATCTGCTCTAAAATTTGGAAGTAAATCTGCATTTCCACTTTTGATTAAGACGAGGAACAAGAGGCCATCTGGGAAGGATATGAGAGTAAACCTTCTTTAAAGGGAACTAATTAAAAGGACTAAAAGATAACCATTTCCAGTCTTTGGCAAAATTACATTCCTTAGGGGTGCAAAGCTTCATGGTAAGGTCAATAGGGACTAAAGATTGTACAAAGATCAATTTTTTTTTATATTTATCATCCAACCCATAATGTTATTTGAGATATTGCCAAGAGGCCCAATCAAACATGATAAAATCTCAAATATCTTTGAATTTATGTATTCCCTCTTTAAACAAATAATAAGCATGCTTTGGGAAGCTAATAGCAAGTGGCTGATTGTGATAATTAATAATTCTATGCCACCAAATTGAAGTTGAGGCAAAACAAAAACCATGTTGCAAGGAAGAATTGTTCCAATTTAAGCAGTGACAAACTTGTTGCCAAGCCTTCCAAATACTCTGAAGCCTTGATTTTAAAGAAAGGAGACATTAATATCTTGTCCAACCAATTGACTGCTTTCCACTTGTTTTTAACAGTAACTTGATTATGACAGCAGCTAATTGAGACATAAATTAATTGTTGATGTAGATGCTTTTTATGAAAAGCGATATCATGATTTGTTCACATGGTTCTGGGTTTGATTATGACTATTGACTATAAATTTATTAAAAAATATTTTGTTATTTATTTATTTATTTTATTATAATATTAATATTATGATTACTTTTCTATATATATATATATATATATATAATATTTGGAGATACTATCAGTACCCAAAGCCATACCAATCCTGAGTCCAATAATAACAATAACAACAATACCCTCCTACCTATACCCGTAACCTCGTAACCTAGCCTCATTGTCTTTGAATACTTCCAACATGCGATGTTTCTTAAAACCCTGCCAACAGATTTGATAATGTTGGTATTCTGCTGACATGCCTCCATGACTGCCCACCTACGTGGAAACCTGTGCTTCATTATTATTTTTTGCATTTGGGAACCTTAGGCATCCGAGGTTTTCAGCTCACATCCTTGAGTGCTCTTCCATTTTTGGACTATCATTAGGTCCTAAATTTCCAAACCTTGTGGACTTGGCCATTTCAGTAGTGCCGGTAGCTTATGAAATCCGGATGTTTTTGGCTCTTTTGAATACCTCTTATCTCTGCTTTCATTCAAGTCTTTAAACTTCTAAACCATGCGAAACAATATGGCAACTTTGGGAGCTTGGAACCTTGGAAGGCATGATCATTTGACCAACTTTCCAGTGTACCAACATCATCCAAACTTCCGAGCTCACTCACTGGGAGCTTACCTATTGCATCTGCGTTTCTGAACTTCAGAGGATCTCTTTAGGACTTAGAGATGCTAGGATTGCTAAGGTACCCCACCCTCTTTATAGAGTCTATAGACTTCTCAAAACATTGCCTCTGCTTGCATCTGGGATCATAATCTACTGAAAACTCTGCTACATCCCACAACTCAAACTTCCATGCATCTATGCTGCTAAACTGAAATCTGTGCTACTAGATAGAAACTTCTACTTCTACATTGCTTCAGATCATTGAAAGCGGAAAAATTCCCACTTTACTGCCACTGTTTTTATGAGTTTTGCAGCCTCTCAGGGATGTTCTGGCATCATACTGTTCTTCACAGAAAATTGTTGAGCCTTTGGAGTCCCTATTCAGTTTGAAATGAACTGTTACGGGGGCCACCACGGTTGGCCACACTTCATTGGGAACCTTAGTCCTCTTCTTTTATCTCTCTCTGTCAAATCTCTCCTTGAAATCAGTCCACTTTGCTTATTTCTTATCAAATATGACATCCTTGATTGGCACCCCGTCTCCTACATCCACACTGTTCGAATGTATAGGTTGATTTATTTCCACAAATTTTCCATTTCCTCATGTGGCTCTTCCTCCTCTGGATTCGTCTCCATACACTTCTCTGCTGTGTTAGGCCTAAAGTTTTTCTCAAAGGGCTTCTTTTGCACTTGTCTAGGTGCACCTTTAAGAGAATATAAATCTCATGTTTGTCCTCCATATCAAGAGAGCATTCCTATTCCTTACATTCAACTTTCAGAACCCCATCTGCATCTGTTTCATTATGCTGGGCCTCATATGCTGCAACTTCTCCTGCATCTGCACTGGCTTAGAAGATGCACCTGATTCTGCACTCCTCTTCTCAGCTCCTGCCGAACTTCCCGAACTTCTTAAGGCCAACTTGCAACTGATGCAACTATTCATTTGCCTCCTTTTATCTCTGATTCAACTTTGCCAGAAATATTCCTTTCCCAATTATGCAATAGCTAACTTTAGTGGTATTCTCACTTCAGCGTGGACTTTGACTTCCCTTGGTTGTCTGAGTGAAAGCTTCATCTATACCTTCAATAACTATATTCAGCTCAATTGAATTCAAAGCCAGCAAATTATCCCATAGCTTCTCATCTTCTGTTCACTTTTAGCATCCACTTGAGTAGCCATATTTTCTTCTTTCTTCGGTTGAGTCACTGTAGTTATGTCATCATCTTCAGCGGCAATATGTTCATACACTTTTGTGGGGATATCTTCGATGTGGATTGTATAGGGAATCTAGTGGACAACAAACTAAATTAGTGGAACTTAAATGTCTTTCAGGCAGAAGTGATTAATTACAACAATTGTAACATGGAGATAATTGCAGAATTGTGATTAAATGAACAATAAATGGATAGAGATAAAAATATACACAAATAAAACATATTTTGAATAAAAGAATTTACTACTTCCCTGATATGAGAGGTCTGGACTCTGTCTTTGAGAAGAGATGTAAGCTATTTCTCTTATATTATTACAAAAGAAAGGTTTTGGGAAGTGTCATAACAGAGCAGATTATGGTAACTTCACATCTGTACATGGAAAATTAATCAATTAATTGTTGATGATAATTTTTTGTAGCTATTTTTAACAAGAAATATGCTGTCTAATGATAGAAAACAAAGTGACTCATGTTGAAATATAAAAAGCCACATGTTTCCCCAAAAAGTTGAGAGGATATGTCGTGACATGAAATTCATAAGAAACAAGATTTTGGTTTTCTGAAAAAAATCAGAAATGTTTATATTTTTCGTATTTTACAAATTTCATCTCTTTCAGTACTGTTTTTGAGGGTAAAACTTTCCGTTGGCCCAGTCTAGAAGGGTGAGGTAGGTATCGTCGAAACCCCACGAGAGAATCTCTATGGGGTAGGTAGGTATCATCGAAACCCCTTTCTATAATCCTGTTCCAATCCCTGATAGAGAGTTAGAGAGCCCATTCCAATCCTGAGACTAGATCATCCCGTTAGTGTCCCTAGTTTTCATTAGAATGGGCTAAGCGGAAATCTGTGTCCTTTCATCATGCTCTACACATCCTAAGCTTTCCAACGCTTTTTACATTTGTTTCGAGCTATGATCGCAAAGTTATGCACCGGGCAATGCAACCGAATAGTTTTTCGATATGTTGTCAAAACACTTAACCAAACTGTCGCCTGATTCAATGTTCTACTGCAGTCAACTCATTACTCCTTACCTTAGCAGTCACTATTCTCTAGAGTTATCTTCTCTTCTGTGATATTCAGTTCTTCCAGTTCAGTTGTCTGCGTTTCTTCATCTACTCCATTCTTAAACAGTCCATCCGTCTATTTAAATGAATAACAAACATATAACTATTACAGTCCAGAAACTTGTGTGGCATAATCATTCACTATTTCTGTATTCATTTTTCTATTCTAGGTGGTTTGATCCCCATTTATTAGTTACTGGATCTGTTTCACCCTTTTTAGGGCATCGCTGGTAGACCGATGGGCATTAGCTGAGTGCTTGCTTGTTAGAGGTCAGTGGTTCAAAACTTGTGCCTCTTGGGGTCTCTCTCACTCCAGCTGCACTTCACTGAGAAGAGCGTGGGTTATAATAGCTGCCAACTAGTATCAAACCTTGTTTGTTGCGAAAGCTTGTGGGATAAAGCATGAAGGTGATACTCACCAGAGTAGAACTCCTGACCTCAAGGTATAGATAATGAAGGATTGTAACCAATCTCCGTGTAGCCCCGTCCATACCCTGCCCATAAAAAAGAAGAAGAAGAAAAGCAAAGCATAATGGCTGTAGTGTGCGTGCGCTACAGTATTTGAATGTTGCCATCAAGAGTGTTTAAATTTGAACTGTGGAAGATCAGTCTAGATGAATGTTTGAAGTTTCAAACTTCCTTTGTAAACGGTGCAAGCTTCTAAAGAGCTGAGAAACAATTATTGTTTGGTTGTCTTGTACTAAATAGGAACATCACACTCGAAATTGAAATAGAAGCGCGGGGAATTGGTGTGAAATTCCCAAACATTAAAAAGGATTATGGCACATGCATTTATCTCCTATCTTGTGTTATTCACTCTTATATTGTACATTTACATTCCCGACATTGAACGCATTATGAGTAAAAAACCAAAAAAAAATGCCATACGTTTCTTTGACAAGATTGTATATGTGCTTTAAATGCCCTTTCTGAAGAATGCATGTTCTCATCTAATTCCAGGATAGAACATTCTCATACAAAAAATGACTTATTTCTGTTTCTGTATTCGAGATAAGGATATAGCTAGATGTATTTATTGAGCTAAGAGTGCGATTGAGCAAATTAGATCCGAAGCTTCAGTTGAATCTTTTAGAAAATTTTCTTTGTACAGACCTAGCGGGTATATGCTTCATTGCTATATAAAGTTTCCATACAATTTCAATTTTTTCAACTTGAATAAATTAAGGTCTGGGAGGAATTAACATTAACTCTGACTATGGTTCAAAGCAACGCTATGAGTTACAGTTAGATGCTGCAATTGTAAATTATCTCTCAAAGCTTTTCCATTTGCTGCCTCGCTAAATTTCTGTTCCAATCTTTGGCACTTCTGCAACTTCTTTAAGCATTTTGAGATAAATTTTAATAATTATGTTTGTAATTTTGCAGATGATTTTGTCCAATAAACCGGTAGCACCTGTGAACTACCAACTTCAATTATCTGCCATCTCTATCTGTGGTTTGGCCGGATTAGCGTATAATCCCGGAATAGGAGGTTTTTGTTGAGCTGGTCTTCTGTTTCTGGAAATGGGTGATCTTGTAGTTCACAAGGGCGGTTGCCATTGTGGAAGTGTGAAATTGCAAGCACAAGCCCCTGCTGATGTTGTAGCTTGGAATTGCAATTGCTCTGATTGTTCCATGCGAGCCAACACCCACTTCATTGTCCCAGCGTGTAATTTCTAGTTGCAGGAAGAATTTAAAGAATGGCTGACAATCTATTCCTTCGGCACACACAGCAAAACATATATTCAGCAAAATCTGTGGCATAACTTCCTATTATATTACCCGTTCGAATCCAGATGGGGTAACTGTGACAAGGTACAAGTAGGATTTCTTTTTTATTGTCACAAGGAAGAGATCTCTCACTGTAGTGCCAAGCAATGCTTACATGCAATATTTGTCTCTTTTTTATTTTTGATGGGGGAGATCTTTTTATGTAGCTTCATACCAAGTGTATTTAGCCTATCAAGTGTTAAGTACGAGTAGGATATTTAATATGTTTGGAAAGTTATTAGAATAAGGATCACGTAGCCGTTAGTCCGTCTTTGTGTCAAATATTATATTGCATTTATCTTTGTGTTGTTGAAATCAAAGTAATAATATGAAATAGGTAAAGTAATTTTTTTTTAACAATCAATGTAACAAAATCCCAGTTTCAAAACAAGTTTACAAGCTAAAACTAAAGCTGAACATTGATATAAATGATAAACAAAAATTGAAATTGAAATGTTAAATACGAATGACAATTAACCAATATAGACTATTAAAATATAATTTTAGTAGAGTCAAATACAAGATGCGAGTGATGGTAGTATTGGTTATTGGTTTTGAAGACATATAGATCACAAGGAATCATAAATTCAAGAAAACATATTTTGTCTTATATAATGAACGTTGTTTCACCAAACGCAACTAGTAGATTAGTTCATCTTTGAAAGTGTGCTCCCAACTGTGCCATGATAGGAGCTTCAAAAAGAGGGAACAAATACTATTTGTTAATAGAAATAAAATTACAAAATATAGAAAATAGTTTATTTTTTCAACAAATATAGAACAATATAATCACAAACTTATGAGAGTATTTGGTAACAGAGAAAAATAATATAAGTCTAAGATGAGAGTCCTTGAGTAATAAAATATATAACTAAAAACTATTGATGAAGCAAAATGTATTAAAGTTTAGATTATATTCATAAAAGCTGTTCATATTTTATAATAGAAATAAAACATAATATATTTATGAGATGCAATGATGGTGATGGGTAAAGGAAGAATCGAACTTGCAACTTGCTTGAATGGGATATGAGGCCTACAAGCCTTCTTGAGAGTAAAATGATGTTAAACAAGGAATTTATATGCTATGAAAGCCTTTTCCACATTCATTTAATGTTAACTCAACTCACAAAAATGATTTGTACCTTTAACCAACCTTGAAAATGCAAGAAAACATAAAACATAGCTTGTAGCCTTTGCAATTAATCCTGCAAACTGAAAAATTAAAATAACTTTTCTTTAAGATGTTAAATGACTTTGAAACCACTTAAATCATTTCATAGGCATTTTAATACACCATTCTACAAAGTTTCATAGTTTTTAATGGTTTGCTTTGATTTTAGAAGAGTTTTTGTCTTCAGAACTCTAATTTGGGGTATATAGGTCTGTACATAGGTCGAGAGTTATATTTTAAAAGAAATTTGAATTTTAAGATTTATTTTGCAATATTTTTGGTTTGAGAAGACTCCACACTACCACCTGCTTTGCCATTCAATTTGGTATTTTGAACAACCTCAAAACATGCTAAAAATAGATTTTTCTTGACTGTAAAACATCTTTTTACTTGATTGCAGAACCTTGTAGTTGTTCTCAAGCTTGTAATATGAATGAAAGTTGTTCCCAAACAACGAATGATTGCAAAGTAACAAAATAATCGCTTACACATCATATGAGATTAGATTCTCAAGAAGAAACTCAAATGAAGTAATTTATTTATTGTTTGATGCAAATTTATTATAGTTTTGTTAAAGTTTTGTTTTTTTGAACTTTTCTTTTTCAGAATCATATCAAATCTTGGAGTCTTGATCTTTTTCCCTATCTCCTCTTCTCCCACGTATTTCTCTCTTGGTCTTCTATTCTTCGCTTCAACTCCTAAACTCTTAAATTGCCTAACCAACTCACTCAACTTAACACTTAATCCTCAAGCAAGTTTAACATGGTTATATATGAACTAAGACAATTAGATTATTCTAAATCATCATTAGGACCTTCTTTGACCCCTCTATGAATAATCTAGATAAAAACAAGATTTAGAAGGTGAGAAAACTTCTTGAACCACCCAAAACTTGGTTGAAAATTAAATTTTATGTTTTGACGGGAAAATGAAAAATAAGCCAAATGATCATATCAAAAGAAAGTGAAGTATGTAAATGCTTCTTACATGCAAAACTATGACCCCTAGCACTTATTCAAACTGAAATGTGTAAAACTTAATACATAAATCATAATGTTCTTGCATCAAGCTCTTTAAGTACAAACGCTTTCATAAGTTTCTACCCCCGAGGTCTTCAATGGTGTTTCTATACAGAAGTATATCTGATGTAGTCAACCAAGAAGTATCTTCAAGTGGATGATTTTTCCATTTGACAAGATATTGAAAATACTCTTTTCCTCAGATTCTCTTGACAATTTTCTTATCTAAAATAACTTATAGATCCTTTTGTGCCTTGGATAACTGTTGTTCTCAATCAATAACCTATTCACTATCATCTTCATGTGTGTTTATTGTGTTTTCTCATGCTCTACAAGGATAGAGGTCTGCTACATAGAAGATGAGTGAAATCCCAATATTAGCTGGGAGTTCTAGTTCGTAGGCATTAATAAAAAACTTTATCAAGACCTTACAAGGACCCATCTTCTTCAGTGTGAGTTTATTGTATTCTCATTTGAGAAATCTCTCATTCCTAAGGCGTGCGTGCTAACATCAGATCACCTACCTAAAAGTTTACTTTGTTCTTTCTCTTATCAGCATCTTCTTTGTACTTACTAACACTCAACTCCAACTACTTTTTAACTTGCTCATGCAAATCTTGCATGATTGTACTAAATTCTTCACCTTCAACACTCCTCTTCTCTTGCTTATCCAAATCTCTAAGTTGATAAACACCTCTTGGATTGGCTCCATAGACAATCTGAAATGGATTGAAACATGTAATTCTATTAGATGAATCATTGTATGCAAATTTAGCTTGACTAAACCCGTGATTCTATTATTTTGCACTGTCACTTACCAAAGATCTTAGTAGATTCCTTAAGCTTCTATTGACAAATTTAGTCTAATTATCAGTTTGAGGATGATACGCTGAACTAAAACTCAATGTGGTTCTCAACTTCTTCCAGAGTGTTCTCCAAAAATGTACAACAAACTTTATATCCATATCAGATACAATACTGCTAGGAATTCCATGCAACCTTACTACTTCGAAGAACAAATTAACAATGTAACATCATTTTTCTTCTTACACGTTACAAAGTGTGTCATTTTTAAAAATCTATCAACAACAAAAATAGAGTAATTACCTCGTGTTCTTGACAAACCTAGTACAAAATCCACACTGATTGCATCTCATGGCCTACTTGGAATACGTAATCGCTAATATAGACATGCATTTTGACTCCTTCCTTTGGCATGTTGACAAATCCTACATCTTTTCACATTTTTTTTGACATCAACTTGCTTTCTTCGTCAATAACAATATGCATTCAGCAAAGCAAAGGTTTTTGTTTGTCCAAATCGTTCTGTTAGGCTATCAACTTGTTTTTTTTTTAGCAGGTTCTCTCATAGACCCCTTAGGCATGCATAGCTATTTGCCTTTGAATAAAAATCCCTCTTGTAATATGTAGTCCATCCATAAACTACTATCCATGCTTGTTGGATTCTTACCAGCCTCATATGTCTCCTTGAAATCTAGATCTTCCTCATACAACTCCTTTAATGAATCAAATCCCAAACTACTCACTTGAGACTCATGTATGATCATAATTTTTCTAATCAATGCATCAGTTATTTTATTGGATTGCCCACTCTTATTCTTGAGAACAAAAGAGAAATTTTGTAACACTCTATGCATTTAACATGTCTTTCACTCAACTTGGTTTGGCTATTGATAAACTACAAAGTATCATTATCTGCATATATCACAAACTCTGGCTATTGATAAATTACAAAATATGATTATCCGTATATATCACAAACTCCTTAGGCAACAAGTTGTGTTTCCACTTATTGAATGCTTGGATGATGACATATAATTTTTGATCATAAGTTAAATACATTTTCTTAGCGTTATTGAGCTTTTCACTAAAGTAAGCAACATGTCTTCTTTCTTGGCTCCAAATAACTGCAATAACTAATCCACTAACATCAAATTCAACTTGAAAAAGTTTGTTTAAGTCAGGGAAAGATAAGATAGATTGTTCAATTATGTTTTTATTCAAAATATGAAAAAAAAATTAGCTGATGGAGTCTAATGAAACTTTTTTTGTCACCCTTTATAGTTTCAACAATAGGTGCACAAATACTAGTAAAGTTCTTAATGAACTTGCTATAGAAACTAGTTAATCCATGAAAGCTTCTTACCTCAAACACTTCTTGGAGTAGGCTACTCCACTATTGTTCTTACCTTTTCTTGATCCATCTTCAAACTATCTTAAAAAATAACAAATCCCAAGTAAACCAATTCAATTTGCATGAAGGTACACTTTTTAAGTTTAATCAACAATTTCTCTTCTTGTAGCTTGTTCAACATCCTAAGATGCTTGATGTGTTCCTCTAATAGGTTGAAGATTAAAATGTCATCCAAGTAAACAATAATAAATTTACATGTAAATAGCTTTAACACCTCATTCATTAGCTTCATGAAGGTAGTAAGAGGTTTGGTCAAATCAAATGGCATAACAAGTCATTCATACAAATTCTATAATTAATAATGAAGGTTGTTTTCCACTCATCATCCTCTGTAATTCTGATTTTATGGTAACCACTCTTCAAATCTATATTTGAGAAATATTGTGCTCTACTCAAACAATCCATGAGATCATCTATTCTTGGCAAGGGAAACCTATACTTGATAGTTATCTTGTTGATGGATCTAGAGTCTTTGCTCATTATCCATTCTCCACCTTTTTTTAATAGTCAAGACTATTGGTAAAGTGCATGGACTAAGACTCTCTAATCAAATATTTGTCTAATAGTTCCTATACTTATTTTTTGATCTATTCATATTTTTAGGTGTCATTTTATAAATTGTTTAGTTTGGCAAACTAGCTCATGGTATGAGATCTATATGACGGCTTATGCTCTTCGTTGGTGGTAACTCATTAGGTAATTCATCAACCACTATATCTACATATTCATCTAACAAATTCTAAAATTATAATGGCAAATCAATCAATTTAGTGGTTTTAATAATTGTTATGGGTTTGGTAACCAATGCACAACCAACCTCTTATTCTTTTATCAGCTACAAGATTTTTTTTCCATTTACTATCAACACCTTAGTATTGTTTTCAATTATTTCATTTCCATCCTTCAATAATGTTTGGGTATGTTTATTGCCATCATTCTCAAATGTATATGTGTTACTTCTTTCATTATGTGTAGTCTTCCTGTCAAACTGTCAAGGTCTACCCAATAACACATGATAAACATCCATAGACATAATGTCATAAAGTATCTCATCCTTATAGCTACCATTCTGAAAGTCAACTTTACATTGCTCATTGACTATACTTGATGTCATTTTTGAAACCAAAATACTTTGTATGGTGTATAATGTATCAATTTCTTTCAACCTAGTTTTTCAACTATTTATAAAGAAACTAAATTATTTGTACTACTATCAATATTAATCTTACAACACTTACTTTTTGATTCACATGTAGTCCTGAATAAGGTCTTTCTTTGCACTGATTCTTTCACCTCCTTGTTTGGCTTTACAAGTAATCTCTTCATGAATAAAGATTCTCTCACTTCAGGTTTTTCAATGTGTGATGGTGATATTAAACATTCTTCTTCAGCTTGAACAATTTGATTGTTACCTTCAGTTCTTATATGATTTGTTTGTTGGTTCTTAGTGTATTCATATGACATGACCAATATAACTGTTACACTTCCTCTATATATTGGAACCTCCAATTTGGGCTTGGATCCTATTCCTATGACTGCTTTCAAGAGTCATTATTCTATTATCTTTCTTTTTTTTTATGCAACTTCTTCTTGTGGTTTTTCCTCTCCTTCACTTACATCACCTGTCATGACATCTATTTTTTGAGTAGGTTTTATTATCTCTAAACGTGCTTACAAGTTTTTTATCTCCTCTAGCAAAACATCTTTTGGTTGTCTTCTTGGACTTTCTTTAACACCACCTCTGACTGCTCTTCTAAGTTCCATTCTTGCACTTTCTTGAAAGTTTATTTTTCACAACTTACTATTATTTCTTTCAATAAAATATTTTTCTTTAAGTCGCCTTGAAATACAACCAAACTTGTTTTGATACCAAAATGATGGTGATGGATAAATGAATGTTAAGTTGTGGAGCTAAAAGCTTCACTGATGCAAATGGAAGAGGTTGCTGAGTTGCAGAGCAACCGACGTCGGTCTGATCAACCGACATCGGTCATATTCAGTGTGCAGAGCAACCGACATCGATTAGGAGTCAGTCGACATCGGTCAGACAAGAACCGACGTCGGCAACCTGTGTGTGCGTGTGTTTGTATGCACTTTCAGAAGTGGTCTAATTTTAGACGGACAGTCTGTTTGCATGTAAAAGACTAATTTTAGTCTTGAGTCTGTATTTTTAATTATTGTAATTGGGAAGTCTAATTATTGTTTATATGGGATATATTTAAGAGACCCATGGGGCTGTATTGTAATCAAAGACAAGGAAGAGATCTTTTCAATTGTAAGATCAGGTTGATCTGCATGTGTGCAAAATTAAGAGAGATCTACATGGTAAGTAAGATCAGTTGATTTGCATGTGTGTGTGTGCAAGGTCAAAAGAGATCTACGGGGTAGCAAGATATAAAGAGATCTGCAACACAACAAGGTGCAAGATCAGGGAGATCTACTTGGAGTACTTTGAGTACTTGGTGTACTGACAGTATTGTTACTGATTGGTGGAGGGTACAACTCTGTGTTTGAGTTATGGTTGTAATTGGTTGTGTGAGAGAGAACTCTTGAGGGAGAATTACTGTACGCCCAAGAGGTGTGAAAAGAGTGTGATTTTATCATTGTATTTCTTTTTAGAAGAGTGTTAATACAAGATTGTATTGTCTCTCATATTCTGTGCTATTTTTGAATTTTAGTTAAATATTACTTCTGATTTAATTCTGTGTTTAGTTGCTTATACAAAGTAATCAATTGTGCTCATAATCCTAACAAGTGGTATCAGAGCAAGGTTGTAGGTTCATTAGAGCCTGGTTTGGAGCATGTTAGTGTTTGTTGATTACAGGTCACTGACAGGGGTTTTTGTTTGAGTGGGAGTAAAGCAATGGTAGAAGAAAGTAAGCTAAGAATGGAGAAATTCAATAGCAAGAATTATCAATTATGGAGGATGCAGATAGAAGATTATTTGTATCAGAAAGATTTGTACTTATCGTTGGGTGGGGTTGCATGCAGGCCCATGGATATGAAAGATGAAGAATGGAATGTTCTTGATCAGAAGGCTCTAGGATCTATAAGGTTGAGCCTGGCATCGTCTGTGATTTCCAACTTATCACAGGCTAAGACAACGGTAGAGTTAATAGAATCTTTGACAAATTTATATGAAAAACCCTCAGCGTCGAATAAGGTATTTCTTATGAAGCAATTATTTAATTTGCAAATGCTAGAAGGTGGATCTATACATAGTCATCTTAGTGATTTCCATGTTTTGGTAAACCAGTTAATTTCAGTCAATATAGATTTTGATGATGAAATTAAGGCTCTCTTAATCATATGCTCTTTACCTGAAAGTTGGGATAGTTTGGTAATGGCAGTTAGTAATACTGCGTCTGTTTCAAAAATCTTGAAAGTTGATGATGTTGTTAGTGTAATCTTGAATGAAAAAATTTGTAGAAAAAGCACAAGAGAATCATCAGAGAATGCTTTAAGTGTTGAAACCAGGGAAAAGCAAATAGAGAAGGTCGAGCAAGGGAAATCAAGGTCAAAGATAGGTAGGAGATCCAGATCCAGGTATGGCAGTAAAATCTGCTAGAATTGTGAAAAGAAAGGGCATGTAAAGAAAAATTATTGGTTGAAAGAAGATCAGCATGAAAGAAATGAAGAAGCAGATGTTACAGGTGTTGTTGCACAAGATGCTCTTGTATGTTCCTTGGATAAAGTAGAATCTTGGGTTTTAGATTCTGGTGCCTCTTTCCATGCAACCCCAAATAGAGAATTTTTTCATGATTATGTCCAAGGAGACTTTGAAAAAATTTATTTAGGGGATGGTAAGCCTTGTCAAATTGTTGGCAAAAGGGAAGTGCGACTGAAATTGCAGATGGGCAACACATGGGTGTTGAAGAAGGTCATGCATGTCTCAGTCCTAAAAAAGAGTCTAATTTCTGCAGGAAAGTTGGGTGATGAGGGTTGCATAGTTACTCTCACAGTAGAATCTTAGAAAGTTTCCAAGGGTGCACTTGAATTAGCATGTAGTAAGAAAGTAGGTACTCTTTATCTATCTACTTGTATTACTAATTCTCCTTCTGGTTTATCTACTTCAGATGTAGATGCGAAGATGTGGCTCTGTAGGCTTGGTCACATGAATAAGAAGCGGATGCATGTTCTTAAGAGGAAGTCTGATGTCTTTGACAAACTTAAGAATTAGAAAGCCTTGGTTTTCATGGAGGAGATGATGGACAGAGATCAGCTCAAGGGGCTGAATAATTCTGAGCAGGGTAGTTTGGACAAGGTTATGATCCAAAGTGAGCTCGCAGGTAAAAGTCATCACTCACAAGAAAACACAGTTACCGATGTTGGTCATGTGTAGACTAGAGTCAGTGGTGTCAGGCAGGTGGAGACCGACGTCGGTCAGGAAACCGGTGTCGGCAATCAGAACGAATTTTGGGCAGACAGCAAGCTGTCAAGGAGTCTCAAATGCCCATGTGGAGGACTGAAAGGGTAAGTAAGCCTCAAATTCGTTATTCCCCTTCTTTACACTACTTGTTGCTCACTGATGATCAAGAATCTAGAAAACAGTGGGAGCATGGCATGAATGAGGAAATTGATTCCTTAAAAGAGAACCAAATGAGAGATTTGGTAGAGTTGCTAGCCGAAAAGAAAGCACTGAAAGACGAATGGATTTCCATGTTAAATAAAAGAGAGAATGGACACGTGAGATAGAAGTCCAGGTTATATGGTCTTGAGCAGGCTGCAGGACAATGGTGTTTAAGGTTTGACAGGTGTATGACAAAGCATGGCTTTAGTCAATGTCAATGTGACCATTGTGTTTTCTTTACCAAGTTGGATAATATTAGCTACATTATCCTGTTACTGTATGTAGTGTATATGCTTGTTGCAGAGTCACACATGCAAGAGACTGTTGAGCTAAAGGTAAAGTTAGTTCAGAGGTTTGCCATGAAAGATTTGGGAGCAGCAAAATTCTTTGGCATGAGTATTTTTAGAGACAGGGAAAGTCACAAGTTGATGTTGTCTCAAGATGATTATGTGAATAAGGTAGTGGAGAGGTTTAATATGCAGGATGCAGAACCGATTAGCACACCTATGGATGGATAGTTCATAGAACAGTGTCTCAAATCACATGAAGAGGTTGAGTACATGTGTACTGGACCTGAGATTACCCAAGCAGTGGGAGTTGTCAGCAAGTTTGTGGCCAATTCAGAAAAGAAGCACTGGAAAGCAGTTCAGTGGATTTTTAGGTATCTGAGAGGGACCAGTAGTAGATATACATGCTATGCAGAGTCAAGCACTTCTCTACATGGGTATGTAGATTTGGATATGGCAGGGTACTTGGATGACAGGAGTAGCACCACAGGATATGTGGTGGTTGGTCTTCAAGATTGAACTTGAAGAGGGATACAAGCTAGGAAACAAAATTAGACGATGTACAGGTACAGGTACAGGTACAGGTACATGTGCAGCTGTTTATCTCCAAGTGGGAGATTGTTAAGTTGTGGAGCTAAAAGCTTCACTGATGTAAATGAAAGAGGTTATTGAGTTGCAGAGCAACCGACGTCGATCTGATCAATCAACGTCGATCATATTTAGTGTGTAGAGCAACCAACATCAGTTACGAGTCGGCTGACATCAGTTAGATAAAAATCGACGTTGGCAACCTGTGTGTGCGTGCGTTTCCATGCGCTTCCAGAACTGGTCTAATTTTAGATGAACAATCAGTTTGCATGTAAAAGACTAATTTTAGTCTTGAGTCTGTGTTTCTAATTATTGTAATTGGGAAGTCTAATTATTGTTTGTATGGGATCTATTTAAGAGACCCATGGGGCTGTATTGTAATCAAGGACAAGGAAGAGATCCTTCTAATTGTAAGATCAGGTTGATCTGCAGGTGTGCAAGATCAAGGGAGATCTACATGGTAAGTAAGATCAGTTGATTTGCAAGTGTGTGTGTCTGCAAGGTCAAAGGAGATCTGCGGGGTAGCAAGATCAAAGGAGATCTGCAACACAACAAGGTGCAAGATCAGGGAGATCTACTTGGAGTATTTTGAGTACTTGGTGTACTGACAATATTGTTACTGACTGGTGGAGGGTACAACTCTGTGTTTGAGTTGTGATTGTAATTGGTTGTGTGAGAGAGAACTCTTGAGGGAGAATTACTGTACGTCCAAGAGGTGTGGGAAGAGTGTGATTTCTTCATTGTATTTCTTTCTAGAATAATGTTAATATAAGATTGTATTGTCTCTCATATTCTGTGCTATTTTTGAATTCTAGTCACATATTACTTCTAGTTTAATTTCATGTTTAGTTGCTTATACAAGGTAATCAATTGTGCTCCTAATCTTAACAATGAAGAATCAAACTTGTAATTTGCTTGAACGAGATATTAGGTCTACAAGCCTTCTTGAGATTAAAAGAATGTTAAACAAGAAATTTATATGCTATGTATTTTTTTTCAAATTAAATTAATGTTAAATCAATTCAAAAAAATTATTTTTACCTTTAACCAATCTTGATTGAAAATGTAAGAAAACACAAAACAAGGCTTGTAGATTTTACAATTAGACCTGCACACTGAGAAATTGAAATAATTTTTCTTGGAGATGTTAAATCACTTCACAGGAACCTTAATACACCATTCCACAAAATTTCATAGTTTTTTGTTGGTTTATTTTCATTTTGGAAGAATTTTTGTCTTCAAAACCCTAATTTAGGGCAAGCCAACTGAGAGCTGTATTTTAATTGAAACTTGAATTTCAAGATAAATTTTGAAATATTTTTGGTTGATAAGACTCTTCACACCTAAATACTACTCTTCCACTTGATTTGACATTTTGAACAACCTCAATACATGTTAAAAACAATCTTTTCTAGATTATCAAAGCCGTTTTTACTTGAGTATAGAAACCCGTAACTGTTCTCATGCTTGTAATATGAATGAAAGTTTTTTCAAAATAAAAAATAATGATTGAAAATTAATAAAATACTCGCTTACACATCATATGAGATTAGATTTGCAAAAATAAACTCAATTGAAGCAATTTTTTCATTGTTTGATTTAAACTTGTTACACAGGCATATTTTTCTCTACTTTTGTTCTTTTTTAGAATATTGTCATGTCTTGGAGTCTTGACCTCTTTTTATATCTCTTTCTCTTCTCTCACATATTCTCTCTCTCTCTCTCTCCCATAATCTTCTATTATTCGCTCTAACTCCTACACTCTCCCAAATTGCCTAACCAACTAACTCAACTTAAGACTTAGCCCTTAAGTGAGTTTAACATGGTCATCTATGAACTAAGACAATTAGATTGTTCTAAATCATGCATATGACCTTATTTTACCCCTCTATGAATATGATTGACAAACACATGTGTTAAAAGGTAAGAAAAGCTCTTGAAACACCCAAAACTAGTTTGAAAATTTAAATTTATAGTTTTAATGGAAAAATGAAAAACAAACCAAAATGATCACAATAAAAGAAAGTGAAGCAGACAAAACATGACCTCTAATAGCTATTCAAGTCAAATTTTACAGAACTTAACATTTAAATCCTAATGCTCCTACATCAAGCTCCCTGAGTACATAAACTTTTATGAGATTCTACTTATGAGGTCTTCAATGATGGTTCCATATTAAAATATTTATGATGGAATCAACCAAGAAGTAACTTCAAATAGATGATTATTTCACTTGACAAAATATCGAAAGTACTCTTTTTATCTGGTTCTCTTGACAGGCTTTGGGTAGTTGTTCTCAATCAATAACCAATTCACTATCATTTTAAGTGTGTTTGTTGTGTTTTCTCCTTTTCTATAAGGATCAAGGTCTGTTACATTGAATATGAGTGAAATATCAAAATCATTTGGGAGTTCTAGTTCATAGGCATTAACAAAAAACTTCTTCAAGACCTTACAAGGTCTTATCTTCTTCAATTTGAGTTTATTGTACTCTCCTTAAGGAAATCTCTCGTTAAGGTGTGCTAACACCAAATCACCTACCTAAAAGTTCACTTCCTTCTTTCTCTTATCATCTATTTTGTAATTACTAGCACTCAACTCTAACTACTTCTTGACTTGCTCATGTAACTCTTACATAGCTATAGCAAAGTCTGCATCTTCAACACTCATCTTCTCTTGCTTACCCAAATTTCTAAGTTATAAAACACCTCTTAAATTGGTCCATGGACAATCTGAAATGGGTTGAAACCTGTACGTCTATTGGGTAAGTCATTATATGCAAATTTAGCTTGATCAAGCACCTGATCCTATTGTTTTGGACTGTCACTTGTCAAGTGTCTTAGTAGATTCTCTAAAATTCTATCAAAAACTTTAGTCTGACCATTAGTTTGAAGATGGTAAGCTAAATTGAAACTCAATATGGCTCCCAACATCTTGCAAAGTGTTCTCCAAAAGTGTTCAACAAACTTTGTATCCATGTTAGAAACAATGCTTCTAGGAATTCTATGCAACCTTACCACTTCTTTGAAGAACAAATTACCAATGTGAGTAGTATCATTTGTCTTCTAACATGCTATGAAGTGTATCATTTTTAAAAATCTATAAAAAAAAAATAGAATATTTACCTCGTTGTGTTCTTGACAAACCTAGTACCAAATCTATACTGATTGGATCCCATGGCCTCTTTGGAATAGGTAGTGGCTAATATAGACCTGCATTTTGACTCTTTCCTTTGCCACATTGACAAATTCTACATCTTTCTACAAATATTTTGACATCAGATTGCATTCTTAGCCAATAATAATTGCATTCAATTGAGCAAAGTTCTTTGTTTGTCTAAATTGTCCTACTAGGTTGCTACTGTGGTTTTCTTTTAACAAGTTGTCTTTCATAGACCCATTAGGTATGCGTAGCTATTTGACTTTGAATAAAAATCCCTATTGTAACATGTAGTCCATTTATCGACTCCTATCCATGCTTGTTGGATTATTACAAGCCTCATAAACCTCCTTGAAATCTAGATCTTCCTCATACATCTCCTTTAATGAATAAAATCTCAAACTACTCACTTGAGACTCATGTATGATCATATTTTTTACTCAATGCATCAATTACCTTATTGAATTGCCCACTCTTATGCTTGAGAACAAAATAAAATAAAATTAAGAACTCTATTCATTTTATATGTCTTTGACTCAACTTGGTTTGGCTATTGATAAACTGCAAAACATGATTATCTGCATATATCACAAACTCCTTAAGCAATAAGTAGTGATTCCACTTATTCAATGCTTGGATGATGGTATAAAATTCTTGATCATAAGTTGAATAATTTTTCTTAGCTTCATTTAGCTTTTCACCGAAGTAACATTTCTTCTTTCTTGGTTCAAAATAAATCCAATAGCTAATCCACTAGCATCACATTCAACTTGAAAAAAAATGTTAAAATCAGGGAAGGCTAAGATAGGTTGTTCAGTTATATTATAATTCAAAACATGAAAATGTATTTCAGTTGATTTAGTCCAATGAAACTTATTTTTGTCATCCTTTATATTTGTAACAATAGGTGCACAAATGTCATTAAAGTTCTTAATGAACTTTATATAGAAACGAACTAACCCACCTCATAAACATCGTAGTAAACTCACCTCATAAACATCGTCATTGATTTTTTTCACAATTTTGCATGGTCCAATTTTCTTGTACTTCAACTTATCATATGTGCATTTCAAAAATCTCTCTTTTCTCAATTAAACCATTGCCAAATCTCCTACTTCAAATATTTTTTACGTTCTTCTGACATCTGCTATTTTTTTTACTTTTCATTACTTTCCCGCAACTTTCTTCTTACTTCTTGTAACTGTTATATATGTTCCACAAATACTTCTGCATCATCACTAACTCGTTCTATAATTGGTACTTGTATCAAATCTAAAACACTTAAGATTTCTTCCATAAACAATCTAAAATGTTAATTTTCATGTTGATGTGTTTACTGAACTATTATAAGTAAAACTCAGTTTATGGTAAATCGAAGTCTCATTACTTGGGCTTCTTTCCAACTATACATTTTAATAAAAAATTTCGGTTCTTGTTTACAAATTTTGTGTATCTAATTGTTTGTGGTGGTATGCACTACTAAATTGTAGCTTAGTCCCCATCTTCCTCTATAAAGTCCTAAAAAATTACTTAAAATTTTTGTGTCCCTATCTAATGTAATGATTTTTGGAACACCATGTAATCTCACAATATCTTTAAAAAATAGTTCTGCAACTCTAGTGGCATCATTGGTTTTCTTACATAAAATAAAATAAATTATCTTATAAAACATGTCTACAACAACAAAAAGTAAATCATTACCTCTCTGTGTTTAGTAATTCTAATACAAAATCTATGTTCAATCTATGGTCCTCTTGAAATCGGTAATGACATGTATAGCCTTGTATTTTGTGTATATCTTTTTAACACCTGACATATCCTACACCTTGAGATATATCTTATCACATCTTTTTTCATCTTTGACCAAAAATACTTTTTCATGAAAGCTATTGTATTTGTCTTACCAAAATGTTCAACCAAACCATCACTATGTAATTCTCTTATAATATTGTCTCTTGGAGACCCAATTGGAATACATAATCATTTCCATTTGAAAAGATAATCATCTTGCATAAGATACACATCATAAAAATTAGTTGTATCACACGTCAATGGATTTCTGCAATGCTCAACTGTCTTGCCAAAATCTAGATCAATATCATATGCTTTCTTAATAAATTCAAATCCAACTACTTCACTCACCATTTTAGTTATCAACTTTACTTGCCTGCTCAAAGCATCAGCAACTTGATTTTGTTTTTTCTTATTTATGCTTCAACACAAAAGTATAACCCTGGAAGAAAGACACCCACTTTGTATACCTACTATTTAACTTCTTTTGAGTGTTCACATACTTCAAAGCTTCATGATCAATAAATAGGATAAACTCCTTAGGCATCGGGGAATGCTTATAATCTCTTAATGATTGTAAAATGACATAAAAATCAACATCATACATATAGTATTTTGTTCTTACATCATTCAATTTCTTATTAAAATATGCTATTGGTTTTCTTTCTTGACTCAACACAACACCAATTCTCACAAATGAAGCATTACAATCAATATCAAACACTTTCTTAAAATCTAGTAATGCTAAAATATGATTTTCTATAATTTTATGTTGTTGCCCTTGTCCATGCAAATTATTTTCCTCTCATACAATTTGTTATTGGTGCAACAATGTGATGTTTTGTCGATGTTGGCATTGGGTCCTCAGTGCGTGTACTCCAGGACGAAGACCCACGACATGTCTCCCGACCGGGTCCAACCGCCATGTACTCGAGGTTGCCTCGACGATCCCTTGGTGACTAGCCATATAGGGGTCTGGAAGAGGACCCAAATCATCCCGAGACTTTTGGTGTCTTGGGTCCTCATCTAGACCCCTATATGGCTAGTGTCTTGGGTCCTCTTCTAGACCCCTATATGGCCAGTCACTAAGTGATCATCGAGGCAACCCTCAGTACATGGCAGCTAGACTCGGTCGAGAGACACATCATGGGCTTTCATCTTGGAGTACACGCACCGGGGATCCAATGCCGGCATCGGTGAAACATCACAATGATACCACTAAGGACGTCACACCAAAAGTCTCAGGATGATTTGGGTCCTCTTCCAAACCCCTATATAGCCAGTCACTGAAGGACCATCAAGGTAACCCCAAGTACATGGTGGTTGGACCCAGTCGGGAGACACATCGTGGGCCTTCATCTTATAGTACATGCATTGGGGACCCAAAGCTGGCATCGACAGAACATCACAACCCACCACACACCACAGGTTTCGACCTCAAGACCTTGGCTCTAATACCACTAAGGACTAGCCGTCACACCAAAAGTCCCAAGATGATTTGGGTTCTCTTTCAGACCCTTATATGGCCAATCATCGAAGGACCGTCTAGGCAACCCCGAGTACATGGCAATTAGACCCGATTGGGAGACACGTAGTGGGCCTTCGTCCTAAATTACATGCACCAAGGACCCAACGCTAGCATCGACGAAACATCACAAACAAGACAACTCAATAAGACACTCAATAATTGCCTTTAGTTTTTATTCATTCATTCTAACACCCTCTAATAAAACTACAATTCTCAGAGATACCAAACTATTTTATATAAATCTGCACTTCTTTAAATTTGCATAGAGATTTTATTTTTTTAACAATTCTAATATGATTCTCAAATACTATAAGTGTTTTTCTTTAATCTTACTGAATATTAAAATATTATCAAAATAAACCACCACAAACTTACCACTATATTTGTTGACGCTGTGGATTGCACCCTTTCTAAAAGAAGGTTCAGCGTCTTTCTTCCACGCGACACAATAGAGACATTCCTCTTGCTGTGGGCTTGACAAAATTGAAGAATGAATCTCTAGATAAGGGCTAGCTCCCTTTGATGCATCTTTGAAGTCCTTAATACTACTGCTAATAATGGGGGGGATGAAAAGAGAGAATGATATAACAAAAGTAGAACCTATCTAAAACAGTGATGCACCAAATGATACGAACTACTCAGCGTATATCAACACTTTACATCAAAAGAGCGAACAAGCACTTCATCTGGATGAAGGAACAGACTGCATGGGCATTTTAATAATGCAGCTTAATGGAGATACAAAGGAAAAGAACCTACCATAGGTGCTGCAAAAGTACATTATCAAATAATTCCTCTTCTGTCTCTATGCTCCAACTTGGGCACTTCCTATTAACCTACAAAAATGGTCTGGGATATACTAGATATGTTGGTGTCGATATATGAAAGCATCAAGCTGAAATGACTAAACACAAAGTTGATACACAAACATATTCAAAAGTATAACAAATCAGATAGAGGTAAAACACGTTCTTTTGATTCAAAGGTAAAATTTGGCAGGGCTTCGCCTTACACAAGTGAGAGATATCTTGCTTCAACTGAGAGGTTACAATATATAGCATTAAGAGAAAGACTCTTGGTCCTTCAAAGAACAGGTGGCCCATTCTATATTAAACACCTAGGAAAGATAAATCCATTAATATTGTTTTCATCCTTCCATAAATGGCTTGAAAGAACCATGATGTAGATGTCACAGGTATTGACTTTGGTACTCAAACTATATTAAATGTTCTTGCCAAAGCATGGGTCACTTTATTTTCTGAATGATAGGGCCACCTCTCTATGAAACTTACGTGACTGTTTGCTCATTAATGCTAAATGAAGAAAAATGGTCCGCTCTATTGAATGCTTGCACTCCTTTTGATGACTACTTGGTGGAGGCTATTTCATCTGCAACAATAATTTCTCCTGTCGATGCCTCTTTTGCCACTTAGATTGCTCTATTCATTCCTGCGCTACTTCTTGTCTTTTCCTAGCAACTCAGCTCTCGAGGATATCTTTCATCTCCTCTTGGTTCCTTTCCTAGTGGGTCGCTAAGTCTATCCTTTTGGCATTATGCCTTTGAACTCCTTTAGGCTTGCGTTCATGAGTTCTTTCAGATAAAATATCTGAAAGAACTTGTTCTTTATCATCTCTTCAACGACTAATGCATCCCATCAAAATTGACGTTTACAGGCCTGTCACCATTTGAAAACCAATGGCTATTTCACTATCTTGAATTTGACATTCATGGGCACGTCACCAGACGTTTGAACCTCCAACGGCTAGTTTACCATGCTGAAGTTGACGTTATCGTGCCCGTCATCATCTTAGTAATTTCTTCGGCCTTTTGCAAAATGAACCTTCTCGAAGGGAAGGTAACCCTTAAAAAAAAAAGAGGTGGTCTCTTTTGAAGCCTTAAAAAAATCGAGAAGGTCTCTTTTGAAGCCAAGATCCCTTCGCAAGGGCACCTACCTTTCGGGTTCATTTGGGTTCCCTTGTCTTTCAAATTCCTTCGGACATTTTGCCCAAAGGAAATGTGCCTCCAATGTCTTGGCCTTCTCTTTGTAAATTTCTTCAGACAAAATGTCTAAAGGATTTCCTTCAAGCATTTTGTTCGAAGGAAATTACCTTTGGTTTCTACATGGATTTTCTTTGGACAAAAAGTCTGAATAAATCCTTGGTTTTGCCTTGTCACTTTTTCGAAGGAATTTCCCTTTTGTCTTTCGGCCTTGATCTCTTTCAAATGTGTCATCTACCCTCCACAAGGGCACCTTGGGTCCAAAGTTGTCCTGAAGCTTGCTTGAATGGTCCCATTTGTCATCTTCTTGCCCTCCGCAAGGGCACTTGACCTTCAGAGTCTTTGTAAAAGACTTGCATTTCTTTGAAAGTGGCCCATTCCTTTGCCAAAAAAAGCTTTTCCAAGATAATTTATTGAAGCGAAATAAGCCCCAGATCAACCCAGAAACCTGAAAAACTCAAATCACTCGGCTCTTTCGTAGAACAGGCCTATTATAAAGGGAGAAAATGACAATTGCAGTAAGGTGAAGACATTAGAGACTGACTAACTACGATGGCAAAGAAAGAAAAGGAAGACCGATTTTTGACTTGCAGGACCAAAAGTTGGTCAACAATATTCTCGTAGCACTATGTTAATCACCCTCATAAATGTGTTGAGTGCATTATATAAACCGAATGACATCACCATCCACTAATATAAACTATTGCTAGTCTTGAATGTTGTTTTCCATTCATCTTCTTCACGAATCTGAATTTGATAGTATCCACTCCTTAGATCAATCTTGGTAAAATATTTTGATCTTGCAAGAACATTCATTATATCATCTAAATGAGGTATAGAAAACCTGTACTTGAATGTTATTTTATTGATTTCTCTACTATCCACACACATACTCCACCCTCCATCTTTATTTAGAGTGAGCAACGCTGGTGTTTCACATGAATTTATGCTCTTCCTTACTACACTGTTCCTCACCAATTCAATAATCTATTCATTTAATTCTGTGTTCTATTGAACTCATTCTATAAGCTGCTTGATTAGGTGGAGCTGATCTTGTAATCACATTGTTATGATGTTGAATATCTCTCTTTGGTGGTAAACTATCTGGTAACTCATCAGGTATAGCATATGCATATTTTTTCAACACTATTGTTGCTTCTACTGGTACTTGCATCTATTCTATGTCTTTTTTCTTCGTTACTAATGCATAACAAAAACTTATTTGTTAAATTATTTTGCAATCAATATTATTTTAGTGTGCCCTTCTTCTTTAAGAGGCAACAAATTTACCTTCATGCCACCTTTCCATGAACTATGTGTTCTTTAATCCATTATGAATTATTTTTTTAACAAATTATCATGGCCTTCCCAATAACACATGACATGCATTCATTGGTATAACATCACACCATATTTCATCTTTGAAAGTTTTAACTATAGAAAACTCGATTAAGCATCTTTTATCTATTGTAACTTCATTTCCTTTCTTAAACCATGAAACTTGATAAGGATTATGATGTTTTTCATACTACAAACCTAGTTTTTCAATCATGTTTTTAAAAACTATATTTTCACAACTAACACCAAGTATAATTACTTTGCATTTCTTACCTCTTGAAGTACATCTTGTTCAAAAGATATTTATTCACAACCATGTATCACTACCTTCTTTATTCTGCACATGTTCTTTCCTTGGACCAATCATTTTTCTTCTCATCGTGAGATTTTTTTTAAATATCTGTTGTTGTAATTTTAATATTTTGCTCTTTTATTTCAGCTTCAATTGAATTCACTCTTGAGAGATCCTCTTGCCTCCTTTCTTTATCTTAGTAGTGTGGACATTCAAACATTTTATAGATTTGTTCTCCACATCTGTAACAAATATAAGACTTGTGTTGATTTGGAAACCATCCTATACTACCACCATAACTTTGTCCTATTTGAAATCCTCTTTCTCTTTGTTGGTATTAAAACTTTTGTCTATCTTCTTTTTGTCTTTATGCACCACCTAATAATTCTTCTTTAGTGGTATTAAACCCTCCTCTACTTTTATTAAATCCATCTCATTTCCGTATTGGAGGGGATTGTCCTCTTCTCAGCCCAATAGATGTTCTTTTCAAATTTTATCTATTTTATTTTTCTTCTGTCTTCAAAGATAATTCATAAGCTTCTTCCATGTAAAGTATTATATGCATGCTTAGTTCATTTTGAATATAAAACTTCAAACAATTTACATACCTTGCATCCATCTGCTCTTCTATTTCATCATGATCCACTTGTATGGAAAGCTTGTAAACTCAGTTGTATACTGTGATTCTTCTACCTCAAATTTTGAAATATTTTGTATAGGGTTTGTGCATATCCACAGGTAGAAATTTCTTCCTCAGATTCTTCTCCATCTTATTCTAGGCGTTGATCTTCTCTTTATCTTTTTTTTCTTTCTACAGGACATGCCACTAAATCATTGCATGACACTTCAATTTTGTGCATGCAAACTTTACCTTCTTATCTTCTTTCATAATTCTTCATTCTAAAATGTTGTTCATCCAATCTATCAACTTTTCTGGTTTTAAATTTCTTCCATAGTCTAGAACATCAATCTTGATTCATTGAATTCACTCTTGAGAGATCCTCTTGCCTCCTTTCTTTATCTTAGTAGTGTGGACATTCAAACATTTTATAGATTTATTCTCCACATCTGTAACAAATATAAGACCTGTGTTGATTTGGAAACCATCTTATACTACCAAAATAACTTTGTCCTATTTGAAATCCTCTTTCTCTTTGTTGGTATTGAAACTTTTGTCTATCATCTTCTTGTCTTTATGCACCCCCTGATGATTCCTCTTTAGTGGTATTAAACCCACCTCTATTTTGTATTAAATCCATCTCATTTTCATATTGGAGGGGACCGTCCTCTTCTCAGCCCAATAGATGTTCTTTTGAAGTTTTATCTATTTTATTTTTCTTATGTCTTCAAAGATAATTCATTCGCTTCCTCCATGTAAAGTATTATATGCATGCTTAGTTCATTTTGAATATAAAACTTCAAACCATTTATATACCTTGCATCCATTTGCGCTTCTATTTCATCATGATCCACTTGTATGGAAAGCTTGTAAACTCAGTTGTATACTGTGATCCTTCTACCTCAAATTTTAGAATATTTTGTATAGGGTTTGTGCATATCCATACGATGAAATTTCCCCCTTAGATTCTTCTCCATCTTATTCTAGGAGCTAATCTTCTCTTTATCTTTTTTTTTTTTTCTACAAATGATGCCACTAAATCATTGCATGACTCTTCAATTTCGGGCATGCAAACTTTACCTTCTTATCTTCTTTCATAGCTCTTCATTTTAAAATGTTGTTCATCCAATCTATCAACTTTTCTGGTTTTAAATTTCTTTCAATATCTAGAACATCAATCTTGATTCTTTTTTCCCTTCTAAAGCTCTAACCATCCTCTCTTCCCTTAATGATAGCTATTCTTGTTGCTTCTCTTATAGAATTTCCTTTTCACGTTCTATGTCATCATCTACATCAAATTCTTCTTTCATTTGTCTTTAATTCACAACGATTTTAGTTAATTATTCTACTTTCTTCTACAACTCTTGCATAGTCCTACTCATCTTAGCGATTCCTCCTCATCATTTCACCATCTCTTACACCTCCAAGATTCAAACTTGATCTGATACTAAGTAATGAACCCAAATACTATCAAAATAAGAAAATTCTAATAAGCAAAGATTTTGAAATATTAACCTATATTGATTCGTATCAAATGATTCAAATAAGTACAAACCATGTATAAATAAGCCTCAACTCAAAATTGGAGTTGACATGTAAAAATTTAGACCTCTAAAAATAATAAAATTTGATTTGTTATTTTTAGTAGCTTCTATTTTTAGTAAGTTTTACATGAAAGAGTGTGTAGCTCTAAAAATAAATTAAACATTAAAATTAGCCTATCGGATGAATATCAACTGAAGTTCAAGTCTGGATACAAAAACATACAATTTTTAAATTTAGAAAAATACCAAAAAATAATATTAGACTACAATTTCAGACCCTCAAATGGTCATGTATGGCCTTCTAAAAATATTGAAGATGTTCAAAATCGAATAGGTTGGGTTATGGCTGCACAAATTTTTTGAGATGGTCATCTTGACATGAAGATGTGCTTAAATAGAGTTATGGATCAAAAGTTATGGCCTTCAGAAGTTTGGCCTCTTTATCTATATCAAATAGGCACCCATTTTTTTATTCATCATCCACATCTATATTGATGGTTTTAACCAACTTCGACCAAAAACCTTATCCAATTGTTTTTTTAGGTGTACCAATAACCTTTCACAATTTTTTTTGCAAGTTTATCAATAATATTTCACAAATGGTTTTGTCAGTTCACCAATAAATTTTCACAAATAGTTTTGTATAAGATCACCACCAACCCTTTACAAGCATAATGATTGCTACTTTACATTTTGATCAACATTCTATAATATTTATACAAAAAGAGTTACATGGAAAATATTCACAAGTGAACATGAATATACATCTATTTTTATTTTGCACACCACGCAACTGAAAAACAAGTCATCATACTAAAAATGCAACCCCGTCATTGATGACTGACGAGAGGTTGCTAAAATGCCTCCTTCCATTGCCTCTGACCTCCTTTATGTCGTTACTTACTCAGTCGATAAAAATTTGAAGCTCAATAATTTTCACATTAGATTTATATATATAACTTCCTTACTACAATATGAAATAACATGGATGTCGATTTCCATCAAAAATGCATTTGTAAGGCAAATTTTATTTTATTTTATAATTTTTGACAATGACTCTATTTGATACATAAACCGAAATGACTTTAACCTTTTCTGACATAAAAGAGACTCTAAACCTTCACTCATTTTATAATGGCCTTTTGATATATAGACGCTTTTGACATTTTGACTTACAAGACTATAATATAACGTAGAGATAATAAAATCAACCCCTAAAGAAAAACTACTATAGATCATGACTTTTAGCCAATATAATTCATAGACCAAAAAGATTTTATATAACTTTAACTTACTAATAAACATAAACCAAAACTTACGAAAATAAAACTAGAGAATTAATGATTAACACTATGACCAATATAAAGTAAATTAATACTTTTACTCATCTGACCAAGAGAGAAGGCTCAAATGTACAAGTAAATTAATAATGGGCTTGATAATATCAACACACAAGTGTAGTTGAAGCTCACAGGACAAGTATCAATAATAATAGAGAGATGTTTGCTAATTCATCTCTGGTAATGTTCGTTCCAATCTCATAAAGAGCTAGAACATGCCACTATCTTGTAATGCACAATGGTAAGCAAGGATGTCCAGATTGAATAGTGTATAAGTGGAGAATAGCTCAGGGTCTGCAATACGAGCTGGAATAGAATGGAAACTACAAACAAATGATTGAAAAACACAAATACAATGAATTTTATATTCCATACAACAAACTGCATTATGATTTCAAAATTATGATTTCTAAATTCTATATCTTCAAACTGCATTTTTTTTGACATCGCACTAAGATTTCTCTAACTGGGTGATGGATTGTGTGTAGCATAAAACAAAAATTGCAAATAACCAACAACTGCATGAAGGACATCGACAGGAAAATAAAAATACTTATTACATTATCTAGATATCAAAGAGATCTAAAATGGACTTCAATGCAATAATAAACTACACAGACTGTGCATGTAGAAAGGATGCAAATGTTATAAACACATCTGCAGACCAAATTTGGACTCAAAATGAGCCAAGTTGAATGACCCACAGAGTCGCCTTTCTTGCCACTGAGCTTCACACAAACACTCTATATTGAAGATTTACCCACATGAGATAATCAATCAATGCATGAATGATTGAAGTGAACTACACACAAAATCATCAATTTGGCAAACCCATACAAACTACTTCAATAATTCAAAAAACTAATTTAACCTATTATAAGGAGGAACCACTAGTCTTTCATAACTTCTCATCAACTGGGGCAATCCAGGACCACTAGTTTTTTCGATTTTGAAAATAACTATTTATGTGAAAACTTACATAGGTCAAATAGCCTTAATTTTATACAATTTATTATATATGTTTTGAATCGCTTTATAAATTAAACTCGATCCTATTTTGGGACACAGATTCACCATATTTACTATGCATGCATGATTTTGATTCGCTATAAAATTATATGAGACATGTATTAGTTATATGGAATCACCAGGTATACATATACATATACATGTGTGTGTGTGTGTGTGTGTGTGTGTGTGTGTGTGTGTGTGTGTGTGTGTGTGTGTGAGTGAGTGAGTGACATGGACCTAAGACACAATAAGCTTAAAGTTATAAATATATTTTGATTAGCATGGTTTGTTAATTGAAATATAAAAATATTTTAAATGTCAATTATGAACATAGTTAAGACATTTTGGCAGACCTTATTATATAGTTTATAATTTTAAAACATTAGAAATATTTTAAATATTTTTTGGTGCTATATATAATTTATAAAACCAAGTAAAACAAACATGCTATTTGGTTTTAATAACTAAAAAACTTAATAATAAATAAATTTTGCCGCCTAATATTTATTTTATTTCCAGCATTGAATGTGGTGTAGTTAGAATTAAATATATGGGGATCGAGGTTGAAATATTGACCCAAGTTTTAGTGAATTGGCACCGACATATTGAGGGGGCCCAAGGAAAAATTTAATCTTGGTATAACATGTCACCCACAAGATTAATGTAAGTTGTTGGAATACATATGTAATAGTTTCGCCATTTTTCTAGTCATTAACATATACAATGATATGTGTTTCTCTTTCTATTCATAAATGCCTATAACGAAAAAGGCATCACTACAAATATTCTTAGAAAAAAAGAAAGATAGGAACTAAAATTTAATTTCCTGAGTCTTTCATGCAAGATTATATTTTAGTTCATTTTTTCCTAAAATGTTCTTGATATTATTATAGGAGTTGGTGTAAAGTGAGCAATCGTGCATCAATAAAGGCTCTTATGTTGATGGGAATGTTTATGCATCCTTCATATTGGAGTGACGTTGTGGAAAAAAAGTCCCCAAAAATCCACTTGAAGGGCTTCTTCAACCAAACCAACATCTAATGAGAAAGCCATCATTAGATCTACAAGGGAACATGTCGGTAATTGAAAATTCAATTTAAGATGTTGTAGACCGATTCCACCAGTGTAGAATATAAAAGGCACAGTGGATATGGATGTTACTTTGCAACAGTTTTTTCTATTACAAATTATCATCTTTTTACCATAAATGTAATTAATCCTTAACTTTTACATCTGAATTCAACTTTGTTCATGAATTCTAAGGTATGATTTTTATTCTTTTCAGATTGCAAAGTGAATTATTATCTTAAGAAATCAGCCATTCTATCCTTCACATTTAGTTTAAAGTGGTAATTGGTTAAAAAGAGCACTTTGAAATCCTCATTTTGCTCGAATACATATTTTAATCAATGATATATAATTACATATATTTGATAACTGAGATTATATTATTTGAAATTTGATTCACATATACATATATTCGAATTTGGCAGACCTTACTATATAGTTTATAATTTTAAAATTATGAAAATATTTTGAATATTTCTTTCAGTTATGTCATCCTTGCTTTTCACAGTTGTCTTTCCTTACGACTTATATTTGGTTTATTATTTATATTCTATACTCTTAGTTTTTGTCACAATTTTTGTTATTCTTAATTTATTATTGGTCTTTACCACGTACTTTTAAACACATAGGAAATTGATTTCCTCTGAGAAATAATGGCATGCAAGATACTTATTTTTAAAAATACACAAAGAACAAAATGAATAAATGCAACAGAGCCTCATGATCATTTTAACCATATTTTTGAGTAACCTAAAAATTACCCATTTCACATAATTTGAGAACATGTATCAACCTCCTATCATATATGCAAATGAAATAAATGTGCAATCAAAATGAGTAAAGAGTTTTAGTTATTTATTATTAATTTTTTTTAGTCATTAAAAACATATAGAAGGAAGAACATGTTTGTTTTACTCAATTTTATAAATGTGTTAAGGACCGCTTAGGATACAATAAATTTAAGATAATAATTATATTTTGATTGGCATGGTTTGTTAATTGAAATAAAAAAATATTCAAAAAGCCAATACGGATATGGTTAAGATATTTTGACAAACCTTATTATATAGTTTATAATTTTAAAATTATAAAAAAGTTTTAATTTTTTTTTTGTTATGTCGTCCTTGCTTTCATAGTTGTCTTGACCTATGGCCCCATAATCAATTTATACTCTATACTCTAATTTTTTGTCATATTTTTTTTATACTCAGTTTATTATATTATCTAGTTAGTATTTTGAGAGACTTATAGAAGTTTGTATTCAATTTATACTAAGTACTGCACATGATCTTACCATATTTACTACATAAAAAGAGTCTTGGAGAACTATTTTTTTTGGGACATGAAGGACAAAAAAAACTTTATTAATATCAACCTCTCTCTCGGGCTCATCTTGAATCTTGATCATGTTACATATATTTATTTACTGATTTTGGCAAGGCTGAAACATGATCCACTAGGTGGAAGACTTGTTGACTTGCTCTGATAGCCTTCACATATGTTGTATACAACCCTAATAAATAAAATACAGATAAATCGACTGTGAGACTCACATTTTGAAAACACAATTACCTGTAGAAACTACAAAGAGGTTTTCATATTGTATTTTATTTTTAAATGTTAAAGTAATAATTATATTTTGGTTGACATGTTTTGTTAATTGAAATAAAAAATATTTGAAAGACCATTATTAATTATAGATATGGTTAAGACATTTTGGTAGAACTTATTATATAGTTTATAATTTTAAAACTATGAAAATATTTTTAAAAATATATATCATCCTTGCTTTTCACAGTTGTCTTGCCCTATGACCCCATAGTCGGTTTATACTCTATACTTTGATTTTTATCACAATTTTTTCTATTCTCAATTTATTATGCTATTTGGTTTGTCTTTTGAGAGACTTACAAAATTCTGTACTAAATTTATACTAAGTCATATGGTCATCATTTAGTACTTAAAAAAGATACATTTAAAATCTAAACTTTAGACTTTTCATCCTCTTACCTCTTTCTCCATTGATTTTTTAATTAACACAAATTACCTCTTATAAAATAAATCTACATAAGTGCTTCAAATTGCTTAAAACCATGGAACCGCGAAACTCTATAACATAAATTCATATAACTTCATTTCTGTTAAATTTTAATTCCTTTGTGGTCGTGTGAATCACAAAGTGAGTGATAGTTGCAAGAGGAGGCAAAAGAGGAATCTAAACAACCAACAATTAAGTACAATCCAAGTAAGAAATATAAACCCTATATATTATGTAAATCGTGAAGCAAACCAAAATTACAAGAGGAGACCAAGGAGGAGTCTAAGCAAACAACCATGAATTACAATCCAAGTAATAAATACAAGCCCTACATATAAGAAATTGTTTTCACACTTTTAATGAATTCAACCTATCTTTTAAGGGATTAAAATTATTGCCATATTATTTTTCATCAGATCTTTGATCATAGTGTGAAAACCCTTTTTATCTTATATCAAAATCTTTATTATTAGACACAATTTGGTTATCACATAAGATTGTTTGTTTAGTAATGAGATCGATAAGACCTTTGAGTTTGTTTGAGATTGTTTGTTTAGTAACGAGATCAGTAAGACCTCAAGCATATTTTCTCCATGAATGTGTTTGGGAAAAGGGGTTTAACTATAGATTTTTTTACCATTATTTATTGATTTGAATATGATGTTTAATTCACCAGATATTTATAATTTTTTTGAAAGACCTAATAGGAATTACCAGTCAATTTATATCTGTGTGGTGAATTTACCAAATATTCGTCAATGGAATTACCTTTGAACTCTAAAATTTGTCAAGATTTTATAGTAAGTTTTACGGATCCATTCTTAAAATTATCTATGATAAATATACCCCTCACAGACTCTCATAGGATCCCATGTCTTTGATAATACATTGCTCTAATACCAATGTTAGGTCTTGCAAGAGTTTATAGAGTGATTTAACTCGTACACAACAAAATAATAGAAAATATGCAGAAAAACTATTTTAGCACACAATATAATATTATATTACAAACTCCTAATTTTCTATTACATTGACATACGATACTATATAAATATATAAAAAGTCATCCTATTATCTAAGAGATTCTACTACCCGTAATATCTCTCAAATAATCTCTCTAACAATAACAATCTATATGCATAACTATTATTGTTATTCACAACAATATTACTCCTATATAATATATCCTAATAACTAACCAAATATACATTATTGTTATATAAAAATAATATTACTAACTAATTTACCACACTGTAAGTAATATATACTATATGATAAATCACAAATAACCATGTGAATACTAACTTTTTCTAACATCTTCAACTAATTTTGGTGACAATAAATTGATTTCATCCTGAATATTGAGCCTCAAACCGTTGATGTATCTTGTTGTCTTCTCAACATCTTATTCTACATGACCAATATTGTTTGTAAGTTTATAAATTTCCTTAGTGTAGTCCTTTACACTAATGTCTTTCTGCTTTAAGTTTTGGAGCTTCTTGTAGTCTACATGCATGAATTTAGGTTTGAGTTTGGTTATCATTTGTTCTCATGAATTGATTTTCTCTTTACCACTTCTTTCTTTCTTTTTGGACATTAACCCACAAAAGAGATACATGTCCCTTCAACTTTGTATAGGAAAACTTGACCTTCTTGTTTTCAATTATTCTTTCAAAGTTAAAATGCTTGTCCATTACAGCTATCTAATCTACCAATTCTTTAACATTTAGACTGCCTCCATCTATTGAAACCTTTAATTTGGACTTGGATCATATTCCTATGAATGCTTTCAATAATATTTCTTCTATTCTCTCTTTCTCTTCTTCTGCAACTTCTTCTTGTAGTTCTTCCTCTCCTTCACTCACATCACTTGTCACCACACCTCTTATTTGAGTAGTTTCTATTGCCTCCATACATATTTGCAAGTTTTTTTTATCTCCTTTATCAATACATCTCTTAGTTGTTTTCTTGGACCTACTCTAACACCACATCTGGATACTCCTCTAAGTGTCATTCTTGCACTTTCTTATACGTTTATTTTTCACAACTTACTCTTACTTCTCTTAATGAAATCTTTCTCTTTAAGTCACCTTGAATTGCAACCCAACTTGCTTTAATACCAAAAATGATGGTGATAGATATGTTAAGGATTTATATTTACATGGTTGTAAATAACTATTTATTGTTAGTTGTTAGTTACTGTATGATCAATATGGTAAAGTTATTATTGGGTAGTTAGTTAATTAATTAGATATATTGTTAATAGCAAATAATATATCTCATATTGTTATTTGGTTAATAGAGTGAGTTGTTATCGGGATTGGAGCATCTTCATTTATAGGAAATAATCTTCCTATATAATGTAATCATATTTTGTTTAATAATATTGAAGAAGATTGACTAAATTTGTGTTGTGTGCATTTTGAGCCTTAAGTTCATACATTCATTATGGGTTAATTCCTATCAATAATATCAGAGTAGGGATTATAAGGGAATTCTTTCTACAACATTTATTTGTTTTTTTACATCAAAATGATTTTTAAATTATATGTCATGCTAACTACGTGCAACTGTTGTTTATTTATTTATTCACCTTTGTTGTCTCCACCATCCACAAATTGTAGTGAAAACTACATGCACATTTGTTGGCTCTACCATCCACTTATATTTTTCTTCTCTCCTTTCCACTATGTTCATCCTCTATTCACAGTCTGAACACTCCATCTTGTTCTTTGTTTGCATCTTGAAAAATTAGAAAATTATATATATATATATATATATATATATAAAAGTTTTTGAGTGTTGTTTTTGGCTGTGTATTAGTTTTGAGCTATTTGTTTGCAGATTTTTGTTTTTAAAAATGTAGAAATTCAAAAACAAGGAAAAAGGAAAAAGGAAAAAGGAAAAAGGAAAAAGGAAAAAAAAAATGGTTTTTGAGTTTTGTTTTTGACTCTGTGTATTAGTTTTGAGCTATTTATTTGGAGATTTTTGTTTTTAAAAAATATAAAAAATCAAAAACAAGGTTAAAAGAAAAAGAAAAAAATAATTTGGTACAACTCACAAAAATGATCATATCTTTTTTCGTTTCTCAACAAAATTGAACGATTCAAATTGTATTGGAAAACTAAATATAAGAAAAAGTAAACTCAAAAATTGTTTGATGAAATTTTGCATATCCAAGAAGTTCACAGTGGAAAAAAGACATTTAAGTGTTGTTTTTAGGGTGTGATGTCCCTGCTATCTTTATCTAGGGAACCTGCAAATTCTCTGTATCGAACGTTGCATCAACGAGCGTCTCTCACCAAGTGCCTCTATTCATTAAGTCTTCTCCAATGACATTCAAATCAACGTCACATTGAATCTCTTCAATTTCACCCTCATTCGAGCTTTGTATATATCCTTATTGCTCTCTCTTCTCCTCCTCCTTCAATGCTTCCTGCGGCTTGGATATTTGTTTAGTTTTTAGATAGTTTTTTTGTGGTTGTTTAAGTATTTTTGGTTTTAGAGTTTATATATAATTTTAGATTTTGTCTTAAACGATTCCGTAGATTTTACTTTTTAAGTCTACGTTTTAATATTTGATTTTAAGTTTTTCTTTTATATTTTCAAAGACCAAAATTTTATGTTCGTTTTCACAAGCTTTAGAATTTTTAGGGTTCATTGTTATCATTTGAGGTATTAGATTAGCTTGTGGTTTAATTTTTTATTTTATTATGTTGTGGTATTTAAGTTATATTTTGAATTTATTATATATTGTTTTAATTTTTACGATTTTATTTTTTTATTTAGTTTTTATTATTTATTTTTTGATTTTATTTAGTGTTTCATTTTTAAATCATGTTTAGATTTAGGTTTTTAAATTATTGTTTAGATTTAGTTTTATTATTTGTGCACATACAAGTTATAATGGAAATTATTTTTGAATTGTTAGTTTTATTATTTGTGCACATACAAGTTATAATGGAAATTATTTTTGAATTGTTCAGGCATCATTATTTCATGTGTTTTCTATAGGTTTAACAACACATAAGATGGGTGTTGAATCTTATGGAATGAAATTATGATATAAGTGAGCTAATTTTGTGCATTGGCAAAAACTGATATGTCGATCATTGAATTTAATCCATAATATGTCCATATTATTTACAATGGTGTATGTCTTAAATGCCCCATTTGATCTATTAACAAACCCGTCTTGAATGTCATAATTGTTAGAATAGATTTCAACTAGCATCTCAGGTTTCAAGATGATGATAGGAAGAAGCGTAGATGAGTAACAACATTATTGTTTTCCTTCATATCTAGTTTCTTATTCAACAATGACGGACGGTAATACTATTTCCTACAATAATTGATAACATTCTAGCATTATGTTTTTTAACATTATCATTTTTGTAAGAGATATATGATAATGTTAGAATGTTAGGGGATAGTCATAAATAATTATGATTAATATAGGTTATGTCATCGCCTACTTGAGATGTTATGCAAAAATGATTAAGAACTTAAACGAAGTTCTTGTTACTTTGTCACATTGTTAATTAAAATTCATATATTTTTACATGTGTTTACAAAAACTTATATGGAATCAGTTCATCGTTTACTTTTGTATATTTAAACATTAAAGAATCGTCTATAAAATGCACTTGGTAAATGTCTGCACACAAAATCATATCTAAATCTTTAAAGTAGGTTGTAGGAATATGCAGTATATCTTTGATCTTTTATGTCTATTTAGTATAAGAACTGTGCGCCTACCAATGATATCTTATCTATGAAAAAGATTCGTAGTTGGTTGTAGTACTTTGATAATGTGTCAAGTATTTTAGAAGTAAAATAATATCTAATTTGTTAAAAGGTAAAAGTAATGCAGAATGAATTATGACTCCTACATTGTATGTTGTTTTTCCAGTGTATGCTAGTATTAATACTTTTGTCTTAAGTAAGTCGATGCCAATGAACTTGTTATATAATCAGATCAACATCTCATATATCAATTTTTCTTTGAATGTCTTGCCTATGCCTACATCCCCAGTTAAAAATAAATAAATTCATGATAATGGAATTTTTTTTTTCATTGCCATGTCTTTAATGATTACCTATCTTTATTTATTCAAAGATCTTTCATAATAGTCATTTTTATCAAAAAGAAATGAGTGTTTATCTATTTAAAAAGGTTTCATATCGTATTTATTTTTACCTAATTCTTGGAAAAATTATGAATTGTATTTCAGATTGTAGTCTTCATGGGCAAATTAATTGTCTTGAACATTCAAATTTGTTGGTTATGTATTGTTATTATCAAAATCAACATTGCCAACAAATTCATCGAAATTGCCCCAAGTAGAGTTCATGCAATAAATATATCCAACTTCCTTTTTCAGGATGTCTTTTTCATGGAAAACATATGCAAAATTCTATGTCTCAAAACCATGTTTCGTATTGTTTTTGTCTTCTATGAAAAGAATATATAATAATAGTTTTTACCTACAATGATTTTAAATATCAAGATGTTTATTGTATTTGATGTATCCTATAACATGGGGTTTATGCTTTGCATAGATTTTTTTGTCTTTTCTCTTGTATTCAGAGATAAATTCAGCGAGACAGACTTGGGTTGATACATACTCGTCCGATGGACTTGTATTTATGAATACATATTTTCTAGAGCAACTATTCAATGGCAATGACAAAACTATGTGAAAAACCTATTCAGCAGAGATTTGTTATCTATTAAGCAATGTGTTTCCAAAGTTACATATCATCTGAATAACATCTATATTTATAAGATGGTATTGTTTATGAATACACTCAAATTATTTTTTCATTAATGTATCAAGTTTTGACATATAGCACGCACATTAAGATGTAACATAAACATTGAGCAAACATTTTGTGTATCTATATTTGCTTTCTAAAAGTGTGACATTTTTTGTTTATTTGTCCATGCATGTGATGGATTTCATTTCATGAAAATTCTTGGTTGTTTAAGTGTACTTTGTATCGCTTCTATGTATTCACTTGCATTTATTTGTAATTTTGCTAAAACATGCCAAATCTTGTAAAATGTTCATAGTGTTTGTTTTCCAAACTAGTGTAGATATGCATTGAATTTTTGATGGCTAAGTTATTTTTCTTTGTACATGGTTTGAGGATAACTATTCTTGGCATTCGTGGAACAAAAAAATTGTATATGCAATGTGTTTTTTAGTCTTTTTTATAGCTTCTTGTATGGCAGTGTTTATGTAATTTTGATATGCTTGAATCAAATATATTTGCATCACAAGTTGTATAGTTATCGATAAAAATTGTAATGTTTAAATTTTTGTCATTTCCATAAACTGGTGCAAATTCTATCTGCATCATAAAATACATATGATGCCTTCCTCGATTCTAAAATTTTGTCATAGAAAAATGATTTTGTAATCACCCAAAAAAAGATTGATCTTTGTATATCATTTTCAACATTGTCTTTATCTTATGTGTATAATTTCGTGCACATGTAACAAAATAATTTGAAATTAAGTAAGCATGATCATAAGTATTAAAGATGTTAGAATTGTTTATTTCATGTTGTTTTAGATGGTTATTATAAAATTCTAAAAATGCATTTATAAATGGTTCCTACTAATGTTCAGTGTTTGAGAATGTAACAAAAAACATTGGCGGTCCTAACTAATGAATCATTACAAAATTAATTTTTCTTAGTTATAAAAAATCTGGTGATATTCGTATTATTTTGAAATTGATATATCCAATATCATATTTTAATAGTTTTTCAAGATTCTATCTATTTATTGTTTTTATTTCCCTTTCTTAATTATGACTCACATTATTACCATCACTTGGTTAATTATCATTTTCGTTGCCTTAAAAAAAAGATTTGTGATATAATATGTAAATATGTGATCCATGTGTTGTAATTCCCATTGAATAATTTTAGCATATGAAATTCTAGTTATTATGTTTTCGTTGCGTGGCTCACCATAAAAAAGGGTTTGGAAGTTCATTTCCTATTTACATTTGTCTTTAAAAATTCCAAATGGTTGTTGGTACTTTGCTAGTGCAACTTGGATAATTTTATCTTGTAGATCATGAATGCATATCAATTATATGAATCCATGCAACATGGTTGAAGTGAGAACATTATCTTATTCACTTGTTTTTTTGTTACTTGTCGAAGTCTCTGTTATATATGGTTTCATTGTGTCATTAGTATGCAATAATTGTTTTTAATCTTTTACAATTTTGACATTTTATGATTGATATAATTTTATCTTACATAATTGTTTTAAAGTAAGTATGATTATGTTTGGATGAACCCTTTTTTTTTTAATGCATTTTTATGTTCTAATTTTCTCTTTAGTTTAATAGTAATTGTTGATGTTTCATTTGTTGAGTATGGAATTTTTTTATTTATTATATCAGTGTTTGATGACATTGTACCTATGTTATTAAATTCTATTTATTTCCTATTACAATTAGGAACAATTATTGCAATATAACATTTTTTTATCAATGGCTTATAGTTAATATGGTTTGTATCTATTTTAAAGTAGATTATGTTATAAATATTTGCATGTTTCAAAGAATAGTTGTACGTCTTCACTCTACATATACTAGCAGTTGACCAAATATGAATCTCTACATTTAGAGCTATAGATATCCACTCAATGCGAAAATCACCTCCTTTATTTTTACTTTCATTGAAGTGCTTTCCTAAGTTTACAATATTTGTCTGCCATCTTGAAATTTTACTCGGGTTTTGTATTAAGTTGGGTTCCAACTTTATTTCTTTGTAGTATAACACTTTTTAATTTTTTCACAATATTGCATTGAAAAATGATTGTGCAAGATAGTGACGTAAACATTGTATGTCAAATTGTAAATTTGTCAATTGATAAATTGAATTGATCAACATCTTTCCATAATTAGAAGTGCACAGAGCAAACCTATACATGTTAGTGATTTTTAATTTTAGGGGGTGCAAATGATTATATTCTGTGTAAATATGTTTTAGTGTCATGTATTCCATGCAATATGTACAGTTCACAAGGATTTAATTCTAGTTCATACGATTTAATTAGAATTGGATCACCAATATGTAATTAATTTAAGAAATGGTCGATGATCTTGTTTATTCGTTCTAAGGGTGTATATTGAAAATGTAATAGCACATGGAATATATCAAATAGAAAATCACCAACACTATAGTTAAATGCTACAACACAAAAAATACGGTGTTCAACCAGAGCATGGTCAATGTTATTGAATTGTGTATTTTTTTTTGGTTCATCATTCTCTACAATTATTGGTTTCTTCGATGTTTCATTATTTCTTCTCTTGTATTTTTAGGATTCAAGTCCATTGGTTTTACGAACAAAAATACTATAGATATATGACAATGTACATACCTTCAGTTTATTGATATGGTGTGTTGGTTTTTTGAATAATTGGCTATTACAACCTATAGAGACGACACTATAACAACCTATTTTAAAGCCCTATATCTAGTAACAACACACTATTTTTTTGTTATTTTTTAAAATTCACATGCGTTATGGCTATTGGAAAAAAATATAATTATATATTTGTTATATAATTGAGACTATGATTGATTCACTATATCGAGAAAAAATTGTCAGACATTATATAGAACTAGTTATAATCACTGACCTCTTTACACTTGTTACACAAGCTCAGATTGTTTGAAGTAGTAATAAGATGCAGAAATTTGACATAGAGATTAATTTCATAGAGAGATGAAAGTAAAGTTCATGAAATAATATACAAAGACATGTATTGAACACAGTTAAATAGTAACAAAGCAAATTAAAAAGTAGTGTCTTAAGTACATGGATTTATTTACAAGGCAAGAGTAAAATAAATGGTGCAGATGGATTAATTTGTTTCATGTACAAGGTCATTGTGGTGATGTCAAGAAAATATCAAACACAATTTTTTACTTGAAATTGTATTTAATTTTTAATACAGTTGGCACATACAAATAGATTTCATGTGATTGACACATATATTGTTAGTTTCCATACCAATTAATAAGGTATATGAAATTATATTCATTGGATTATATATGAATAATAATTAGTTTTATAAGTGGTTTAAATAATTATTAAAACATAGTGAAGATACATTCAAAAGTATTGGACAATCATTGAATGGTAGGGATGCAGACAACGTTAACTAGATACTTACAATACTCATTTTCTTTGATATCTATTTAATGTAGTGGAGTGACATTCAATCATATTTATAACTATATGGATCGCTAAATTAATTTTTTAAAAATATAATTTATGAAAGTATAAAATTTTAATTGTATTTTATAAGCAAAAAGAAAATAAATACAACATTCAAATATTGTACGCTATCTTGGCAGAGACTGAAAACAAAGTAAATGTATTTTTTTAGTAAGGAACCTTTTAGAGATAACTTGCATCTACAATTTAAACATAACCTAACTTTAACTATAACCCATACATATTAAAGTGTAATAAGAGGAGTGAATGAGTATAAGGAATGACTATCTTTTCGAATTCACAAGGGCTTAAATATGATCATTTGCTAACATAAACTAGTTCTAAACTTAGTTAAACCAGTTAAATAATTGATTGATTAAGAGTGAATCAATAATATATTTTTTTTTTTAAAAATGAAAAAATAAATTATATAACGAACTCAATAAAATAATCCAATTATCTCATAAAATATCTACCATATTTAACTTGGAGATTTAGATTTAAGTATTTGACAAGTGCATCATAAATAAGTAAACAAGTAATTGACATGCACATCATAAATTTGGAAACACAGTAGAAATTACTTGATTATGACCTTTAAAATTTTATAGAGGTTATGTGGGAGTTTTTAATTAACACTTGAAATGTGATAACATAATTATAGTAAACTATTATTTTCGATCAAGATATCTGATATAGAAAGTCACAATTAATATAGCCATTATGATATACTAAAGGAATCAATTTGCTTTAATTTTTTATTAAACTCTACCTTTTGGACCAATCAAAATTTACTATTTTTTTATGCATAATTTATTTTTGCAATTTTGTAATAGTTAACTTGTGCATTTTTTAACAAAAAAGGAAAAATGACATTTATCTATGTTTTGATTGGTCAAAACAATTAACATGTTAATTATAGATAGATCAATGATGTCACTAGCAATGACCTCATGCATGCAAAGGCATAGGAGTAGGGATCAATTAATCTATGTGGATATCTGCTAGACGATATGACATTCTATAAAACTATTTTAGGGGTTACATGGCATAATGGTTGGAGTATCAATTGCATGCATTTACAATAAACTTGCATAGAAAATAATTTAGTGCATATGTAGAATCTACTCTAAAGTAAAAAAATGTGTTCAGTTGCACTAAACATGCATAAAAACTCATTTAATGCATCTTCATAATCAAATTCAAGTATAAATTTATGTTTGGAGACCCCTAGGAGCCTGGGATGTTACTACATGGCAACATCTTGTTGAATCAAAAGACTGGAGGACTAAACTCTACCAAGCCCCTTGATGCCCAGATGTTGACACGTAGGACTCGACTCTAAAGTCCCAAGGACCTTCGGGCCTCGATATCATGTCATGTGTTGTGATGATGCAGCTTTGGAGCTTATGGGAAGCCAAAGCAGAGAAAATCCCTAAGAATCCAACATTCATTTGATCAGGGAAATCCCTAGGGTGCCCAAAAAGTTGCCAAATAGAAGCATTCTAGACACTCAAGACCCAAGGTACTTAGGATGCCTAGACCCTCAGATGCCTGAGATGTTGCCACATGGTAGCATCCTGAGCACTAAGGTACTAGGAGGAATCAACTATTTAGATTCCCTCAAATGTTCAGAATGCTACCATGTGGTAGCATGCCACACACTCAAGTGCTGGGAAGGCTTGACTCTACCAAGCCCTTAAGTTCTTGGGATATTGCCTTATGGCATCATATTAAGAGCTCAAGTACTTGAAGGACTCAGCTTCAAAGCCCTGAGGACCCCGAGTCCCTTAAATCAAGGCATGTGACACAATGGCGGGGCTCTGGGGCCCTAAAAAAGTTAATACATAGAGAAGCCAAGACCATCAAGTGTCTATGATGCTACCACATGGTAGCATATTGGGCACTCTAATGCCCATAAGACTTAGCCATTCTGAGACCCTTGGGTGGCTGGGATGCGGCCACATGGTAGCATAATGAGTACTTTGGCATTGGGATGACCCTATTTTTCAAATACCCTTAGGTGCCTAGGATGTTGTTGGGTATCAATATTTTGATGCATGACATGCTCTCAATATTACAGATAATCAAAGGCTTAGAACCTCATAAGCTCGATACATTTAACTTGATGTTTCCCATTTGAATCTCAAGGTTAATGAAATTGTGTCAATTATCAAACCCTCAAAGATCAGAATCTTAGAGAAATCTGACTACAGTGTCATGGAGCCATTACACTATTAACTTTTCTTTGACCTTCCATGTTTATAAGTTCACGAGGTTATATCACATGGTGTGTTCTTAGGTCTACAGGAACCCAAATGAATTAGATTTTTTCATAAAGTGAACTTTGTCCTTTGTAATGTGGGGCCCCCCAAGAAGCCAATACAACTCGAAAGACTCAGACATTTTAAGATCCATGGGTGTTTAAGATGTTGCAACATTGTAGCATCTCAAGCACTCGGGCACTAGGAGGACCCAAGTATTCAAAGACCCCAAGAGCTAGGGATGTTGTCATATACTAGGATGTTGTCATGTCACATGCTCTCAATGCTAAATATACTCAGAGGCTCAAAATCTTGAGACCATTAACTTGATGTTTCCCTTTTAAACCTTTAGGTTGGCAGAATTATGAAAGATTTGAAACCCTCAAAGTTCAGAACCTTAGGGTGATTACACTACGGTGCCATATGGACATTAGACTATTAACTTTACTTTGACCTTCCATTATTTTGTGTTCACAAGGTTATGCCATGTGGCTTGTTCTTGGGTCTACGAGAATTTGGATGGCTTAGAATTTTTCATAAAGTGAACTTTGTCCTACATAACATGGTGTTACTATGCGAAAGACTTGTGGTGGATCCATTATTGATAAGGTATAGAATTTTGTTAAGCTATGGTAAGTTCTGAGTAATGCAACAGTGTCATCAAGTAGATCCCCCAAGTACTTAGGATTTTACCACATGGAAGCATTCTAGGCACCTGATGCCCTAGGGATTGGCTGAACCCAGACCCCTAGGTGCTTAGGATGCTACCATGTGGTAATATCCTAGGCACTCAAAGGACTCGATTGCATAGAGATAACTAGGCACCTGGTATGATGTTGTGTGGAAACATTCTAGGCACCCAGGGCTCAGGAGGTTAATTGTGCCTACACCCCCAAGTGTTTAGGATGTTACCACATGGTAGCATCCTAGGCACTTGAGTGCCTAGAGGACTCAACTTCTTGGAGACCCTCAAGCACCCAATATGTTGCCATGTCATAGCATTGTAGCCACCTAGGGCTTGGGGGGTTTGATTGTGCCTAGACCCCTAGATGCCTGGGATGCTACCATATGGTAGCATCCCGTGCATTTGGTTGCCTTGAGAACTTGACTGTAAAGAGACACCTAGATGCCTGGGACACTAGCATGTGGTAGAATTTTGAGAACCAAAGGCTTGGGGTCTTAGTTGTGCCTAGACGCATGGGTGCTCAGAATGTTGCCACATGGTAGCATCTTGAGTACTCAAGCACTTGGAGGTCTCGATCACACATAGACCCCTAGGAAATTGAGATGCTACCACATGGCAACATTCAAGACACCTGGGGCTCAGGGTAGTTTGACTGTGCCCAGACCCTCAGGTGCCCAAGATGTTGTCATGTAATAATATATTGACCACTCAGGCACCCATAAAACTTTAGATGACCTATAGGAAATAGAATAATCAATACACGACATATAACTTCCTAAGATTATCTTGTCACACATAAATATTGCCTCACATTTTTAACCTTGCCAATTGTAAAGTTTGTAACGCTCATATGGAATTGCATATGGAGATAATTGGTAACCCACAAATCATTAAAATCCATTATGGCCATCACACAATTGCATTAATTTCTATGAAGTATTCCTAAATAAGGCCCAAAGGAATATGCTAATATCTATGTCCAAGGCTTTAGCCAAATCTTAGTAATATTATTATGATATGTATTTTGAGCTCTTTGATTGGATAAAAGTTATGAAATTAATTGAAAAGTGATTCTAAAAGTTTTATTATGTACCCTGTTCTGAGACCCCTAGGTCCCCAGGATGCTACCATGTGGTAGTATCCTAGGCATTCAAGTGTCAGGAGGACCTGATCATTCAGAAACCCCCAAGCACCTAGGATGTTGTTAGGTATCAAGATGTTATCACATGGTATGCTCTTAGTGTTGCAGATACTCAAAGGATTAGAACCTTAGAATCTCAATACCATTAAATTGACATTTCCCATTTAAACCTCTATGTCAATAAAATTATGCCAACTATCAAACCTTCAAAGCTCAAAACCTTGGGAAAATTAGACCATAGTGCCATAGGGACATTAAACTATTAACTTTGCTTTGATCTTCCATGGTTTTAGGTTCACGAGGTTACACTGCATGGCTTGTTCTTAGGTCCATGCTAAATTGGATGACTTAGAATAATTCATAAAGCAAAATGTATCTTGCATAACGTGGTGTTGTCACATGCAAAACTTATGGTGGCTCGATGTTGATAAGGTACAAAATGTTGTTAAAATGTGGTAAGTTACAAGTAATTTAATATTACCATCAAGTAGAGCCCCCAAGTGCTTGAGATGCTACCACATGGCAGCATCCCAGGCACTCAAGGCTCAAGAGGTCAATTGAGCCCAAATCCCTAAGTGCTTGAGATATTGCCACATGGTAAAATCAGAGGCACCTTGGTGCCTGGAGGACTCGATTACATAAAGACCCTCAAGTTCTTGGGATGTTGCTACATGATAAAATTTTGGGCACTCGGGGCCTAATGAATCTATTGTGCCCAAAGCCTCAGCTGCTCAAGATGCTGCCACGTGGTAGCATCCTAGGTAGCTAAGTGCATAGAGGACTCAACCACCCAGAGACCCCTACACACCCAAGATGTTACCACATGGAAACATTGTAGTCACTTAAGGATTAGAGGGATCAGTCGTGATCAGACCCCCAAATGTCCAAGATGCTACCATGTGGTAGTATTTTGGGCACTTGGGGCTTAGTTGTGCCTAGACCCATGGGTGCCCATAATGCTACCATGTGGTAGTAGCCTAGGCATTCAAGTACCTAGAGGACTCACCTGGAGGACTCAACCACACAAAGACTCCCAGGCTCCCAAGGTGCTACCACGTGGTAGCATTCTAGGCACCTGAGGTGTGGGGTGGCTCGACTGTGCCTAGACACCCAAGTGTTCAAGATGATATCATGTTGCCACTCTCAACCACTCAGGTGCTTGAAAAAATTTGGACAACTCGTGGGATTTGGCATAATCCTTACATGACATATAAATTCTTAAGATTATCTTATCATGCATAAATATTGCCTCACATTTTTAATCCTACCAATTATAAAATATGTAATGATCATATGGAACTGTATATGACTAGTGTTGACCAAATTTGGTCTGTGATGTCTCTGATAGTTTCCTTCCAGCATCTGAGAAAGCTTGAATTTATTGCTTTGAGTTTTTAGCTCAAAGCATTTGAAAGAATTCTTTGGAGGCTTTGTACCCTATCTTGAGCCAGTGGAGTCTGGGTTTTATTTGAGCTCCCTGAACATTGTAATTATCTACAATCTAGATGCGATGTCATAAAGAAGAGACTCTAACTTGTAAGATCTCATTGAAGGGATCTTTTTCTAGTGATAAAGTCGCATGACTAAGCTCTGAGGAAGTAGCAGAGTAAGAGTGTCATTGAATTTTAAAATTTTGGTGGCCATAAATTCTCAAAAAGTGAGAAGTCCTTCTGATGGCATCATCCTACCAAAGAATCCAGGTAGAATCTTAGGATGGATAGGGATCCACATTCCAAACTCTATGAATGTGTGCGAGAGTGGGTCCATGCTTGAGCAGGGAGGTATTAAGAAAGAATTATGTTTTATGGACCTTGGGTTTCATGAATTGCCATGTCACATGGAACCGAGCGGGGGAGTGATTAGAAAGCCCAAAATTTGGCAGTGCCTGCACTGGAGGAGAAAAATCATTATCAAAGGAAAAATACGGTTGGGTGGACATCATTACTATATCTAGTCTCTTTAAAATTTGAGTGGGGCCATCTCTGAGATTGCTTCAAGTGTACATATAATACCACACCTCCCTTTTACCAATTGTCCAATACATTGGTAGGTGGCCCACATTGTCTCTGAGAGATGCCACCATATTAAAGTCACCACATATGACCCAATGAGCATCAGGGAGATCATCTATAATCTATCAACATAAATGAGTACGCTCAATGGCATCATTTGAGGCACAAATATTAATAAATCCAAAGGAATGACTTTCAATGTTGAAAAGTGCCCAAACTAACTAGTTGGTGGGGTCCATACTAGATTGCACTAAGTGCAACAACCATCGTGGAGAAATAAACACGATCATATCACCATGCCCTGCCTCATGATTACTATGTAGAATAATATTATGATGATCGATAGAGTTATTGACCGCTATCAATAAAAAATTCATCACCTTCACTTTTTGTAGACAAAGAATGACCATCTCAAGAAACTTTCTTCTAAAATCATGCACAACAAACTTGTATTTTGGGTCTGTAAGACCCTGAACATTCCATGAAAACCAATTCATAGATGATGGGTGTCAAGAGACATATCCTTAGAGTCTAGGCCTTCAAAGACATCATAACGATTTTGTAAAAAATGCCCATTGTTGGAATTTAAAAAATCATCTAATTCTACTTGTTTCCTCACAACATATTCAACCTGATACTCTCCTTCCTCTGACTCTTCGCATCTCCTAAGAATGTTGTGAGAGAGTTTGGGTACATCCCACCAAGTAGGAAGTGGTAAAGAGGTTGGTTGTGAGTCTAAAAAGCTAGAAGAACTGGACAAAGAAGCCCTGAGACCCTAATATGGAACATTAGCTACAAGAGGGGTGTTGAAAACCCTGGGTTTTTCTATTAATTTTGGGGCTTCAGCGTAAGAAGGCTCTTTCTCAGTAGGAGGTTGATCTTGCAGGCCATTAATTATTGGTGACTTGCCTCCTTTACGATTTTTTGCATTTGAGCTCATGACTTTAGTGCAGTTGTTTTTCTTTCCAATCATAGTCGAACCATCCTTAGTTGGCTTTTTTCTAGCTTTTAGAGAGGGCTTAGGAGGAGAGGATGAGTGGTTGAATGTATTGTTATGGTTTAACTGAAGGGGATAGTCTCAAATTTTATGGTTAGTGGCTTGACAATGAAAACAAGTGTTGGGCAAGTTGATATATAAGACTTTCTAGGAGTGTCTCACATCCTCCACTTAGATTACTATAAACTCTTTAAGGTCTCGAGAGACGTCTACTTCTACACAAACCTATTTTTGCAGTCTAGTAGAGTAGAATCTGCTTTTCTCATGGAAAACAAACCGACCTATGGAGAAAATGATTTGGTGAATAAAATGCCAATAGGGAAGTGAGAGACCTAAAAATTCTACCCAAATCGGGACCTTGAGAGCAGAGTGCTCGAAGACTACAATGTCCCGTGTCTAGGGGAGATAACCATGAGTGAGTTCCTAACATACCATGTGACTGATTTATGGAGGATATCTCCTGTATGGGAAGGGTCAGAAAAATGGAACAAAAAAAAGCCCTTGGTCATATTTTGGATGCTCTCAAGCTTTATGCCATGAGCAGCCTAGTGGGCTTGAACTCAAGACCTAAGCATACTTTCATAGAGAATAGAACCCATAAAATAACCTATCAAACAGAACTGTTCTAGCCATTGAAAAGCAGAGTTAAATTTTGGAATGGGTAAAATAACATCAGGTTCTAAAGAGTTACCTCGTGGTAGACCTTTGATAAAAACTTCCTCAGACACATGCAGGGGCCATTGCTTGACGCTCCATCATTCTTCTCTACAACTGAAATAGTCAGGAGAGAATGAGGAAAAGTCATTAAATAGGTTGGCCTCATTTGAAGGCGAGAAACCATAAAATATATTAAATGCTAGTCCTATAGGCAACCTAACAAAGACCGTGATGTACAGATAAGCTGGAATAATAGAAAAACAAGAATCGACTCTATGATGCACATGGAAGAAACCCTAACATAACATATATGAATGAAGTTTTGATTCCAATGATTACAACTAAACATTATTCATGATTATAAAATATCTTTCCATCATAAATTAAATACAACATACTTACAACCTTTAATACACCCTTATATGCCTAAATACATAAAATATATGTGGGGGTCGGTGTAACTTCCTCCTAAAGTAGCCCATCTGACAATTTTATTTATAGCAATCCACATTGGGTTTGATTTTTTAAGATTGACATGTACGAATACCACTTTTATTGTTGAAAATTACATTAAAGTTTCTCGAAGGAAGTTTTATGGACATACAAAACTTAATTTAATTTTAATTATAGCAGTTAGTATCACTTTTACTGTGGAAATTTACACATAACTGTATAGAGAACAATAATATTAATGATGTATTTGTTAATAATATTAAATTTAGAAGAATATTTTTAAATAAAATTTTGAGAATATTTTAATATTTATATGAAAAATTTAATAATTATTAAAATTGTATACATTTTTTAAAAATTGATTGATTAAATTAATATTGATAAATTGTAAAATGATTTTTATTAATTTTTTATGAAACAAGGACTAATAAAATAAGAAAGAGAAAATTATTTCACTATTCTATTTTTATAAATTTTAAGTTAGTCATTTTTTTTTAAATAATCAAAGCTAAATAAATTTGATATGAGACATATATATAAGATTATGATCCATTATATGTATGAGATTTATTATAAAACATGCAACTCAACAAATTATGATTAATATATTTTATTAAGATATTATATATTTGACATATCTTTATCTAAACAACAAACTCCATATTAATATTGAAGTATTACATAATTTATTATTTTACAAAACATAATATATTAGACTCAATACTTCTTTATATATATATTTTTAAAATCTTAATATAATTTATAAATTTGAAGAGATGTTTCTTGTTTTATGTATTTTTATCTTTTTTTTATTTATATTTTTAAATTTATTAAAAAATAAATAAAAATCTTATATTTTTTATTCTTATAAATTATTTTTATAAGTCTCTCAAAACATTCTTGACTAGTTATATATATTAACATTTAAATTAAATAACAAAGAAGGGTTAATGTAGTATAGAAAAAGTGGGTTTACATTAAAATGTATTATGGAAAGGTTAATATGATCAAAGAAAAAAAGAGATCTATATTAAATTGTATTATTTATATTAATATTATTGATAATTACGAATAATTGAAGTTATTTTAATAAAAATTAAAATCATATTTAATTGTAATAAAGAATATTTTAGAACAAAAAATAAGTTTAAAGAGTAAGTGTTCTTACCGTAATATTGAGGAATATTTTTGTATTTAAAACAAGAAAATGCACTATAAATTTAACATGAACCAATAAATGATTGACACACAAATATCATATAACAAAACTCCGGAGACAAAAATCAAGTGTTTATAACTGGAATTAATTAAAATCCAGTGAAATTCCACCTACTTGGTTACAATAAATGATTGTTGGGTGTTGTATCAGACAAAAGAGAGAACTTTATTTGTGAAAGGCAAACTCACCAAAGTTCTAACTTTGCACCGAAAATAAAAGCAAATTATCCGAACACTGACAAACCCAATACTCGAAAAAGTTAAAACAAAAAATAATAATAATAATAATAATAATAATAATAAAGTTTTTAAGGTCCACAATGCCAATTAATGCCTTGGTTATGGTCTACAAGGCATGTCTAGCATATGGGACCATCTCATACTCCAATCATGGGGAGGCACCTTATTGTGCTACGAATATGAGGCGTGCAATCCCTACCCTCTGTAGTATTTGACCCTGTGACCTCCCTTCCAGGGACACATCTTCTTTACCATTAGGCCAACTCATACCGAAGAAAAAGCAAATTATTTTCGATTGAAATCCAGAGTTTGCAGTATAAAATCATTTGACGTGGCAACCAAAAAAGATCGGGATGGGCGCCCAAAAAAGCTTTAATTAAAAAATTATAATTCGTTTTATTAAATTAATCTAAATTTGGAAGTCTATAAAGTCATTTGTGTGGCATGAAATATTTTTGGTACGTTGGACTATTTACACCAACCTCGCCACACTTAAATATGTACGGTAAATGACTGCACGCTTTTGTTTTTCCGTCGTTTGCTTAAACAAGTTGCAGGTTTTAAAAACTTTCAGTGTCAATAAATAATTTTTTCTTTTCTTATAAATTTCTCAATTCTAAGTTATGCGGCCTTTTGAAAACCTCTGTGAAATGTTTCGACAGAGATGATTTTTTTTTTTCAGGCATAATTATGGAATGCTTATATTTGAGTTGAAAATGTATTAAATTTTTGGCTCTTTTTTTTTATTAATTTGTGGACATTTCATTTGTTGAGCGTTGAGATGGTCTCTTTAAAATGTTTTTGTTATATTGAAATATTTAGAACAGCCTTGGCATACGTAAATATGTTCCTATGTGAATGCAAATATGTACGGTAAATGTTTTTTTACATTTTTATTTTTCCATCCTCTGCTTAAACAAGCTGCAGGGTTTTAAATTTTTTAGCTCAATCCAACAGCGTAGCTAATTTTGGAAATTTGACCTTTGTAGTCACAAACACTTACATTGCCCTTGGACGGTTGTGTAAATACTATTGTCTAGCTCAGATGTAGGTGTTTAGTACATAATCTTTACTAAAACTAAATGTGACCACCTCGATGCTTTTGGGTTCTGTGTCGCTTTCGCTTTGGTGCATTTAGATATGAGTCATGTACTCTCGCTTGTTGTCAAATAGTAAAACCATAGTTTTTCATCTTCATAGTGGCTATGGAAAAAATGGGTTAGTAGACACATAGTATCGAGTTACCCCAAAGACACCTCTTTTAATGAGTGCTACTTGCATAGCCAATACTCGAAAGAGGCCCTTAGACTTTTTTAAATTTTCCCTATATGTTGGTTTGTGTGTGAATCATGCAATGTGTGATGAGCAAGTACAATAGTGACCTAAATTTTAACTTGGTAAATGTAGCTCACAAAATACTACTTCAGTACTTCAGATTTGTAGATGTGTTTTCTCTCTGACTCAAATGAATATAAAAGAAAATAGGGAGCCTTTGCTCATTCGAGTGCTTGATAAAATACTTTTGGTAAGTTACCTTGTGAGTTGATAAGTATTTTATAGGTGAAGAATGAATGAAGGTTGATTTTATATTTATACCAATCACTTTTGGAGAATATTTCACATTAAAATACTTACGCTAACCTTTAAGATACGTTTTATTTACAAATTGTATTACTTTAGGGCATTGTACATTTGCATTGAATAAGACACTTATGTCAACATAAGCATCTGACTAGGAGACACGTGTTCGAGTAGTTGGAAAATAGGTTTAGAACCAGAACTTGCAGAGATAGAAGTGATAGGACCGAAGTTCCCCAAAGCTCTGACACAACTTGTCAGATTTAAGAACACACATGATTACATTTGTATAAGCAACTAAACATGCGAAAATAATCAAAAGAACAAATAACTACCAATGAAAAAATACACAGAATATGAGAGGCAACACACAATTGTATTCAACTCATTACAAAGGAAATTACAATAAAGAGATCACACTCTTCTTCCACCTTTGTGAGGCTTCCTCCTCAAGGGCTCCAAGTAATCTTCCCACCTGAGTAATCTTCTCTCATAGGTCACAACACATAGCTAATACAAGCTGTTGTTCACCTCATTATACATCTATACAATCGAGTACGAACCGGTACTCCAAGTAGATCTCACCATGACCCTGCTCCTGATGTATTGCTGTCACCTTGGATCTTGCTTCCCCACCGATCTCTGTTTGACCTTCGCATACACACATCCCTACAGACCAACCTGATCTTACTTATCACATGTAGATCTCCACCATGATATTGCAACACCTTGCATATCAAACCTGATCTTACATACATGGGGAATCCTACTTGATTCCACCACGGGAAGAACTCTCTAAGCTCTACATAGCTCTTCTACAAGTTCAACACTTAACAATACAGCCCATGAGTCTATTATATAGATCTCATGCATACAATAATTAGACAAGCGGCTCAAAGACTCGAACTAGTCTTTATCATGCAAACTTTGCGTTCACTTAACTGACTGTTCGTCAACAACAGTTCTGACCGCCACAGGCGATCGACGTCGGTCCCTGCCTTTCTGGAGGTGACCGACGCCGGTCGATCTCCTGTCGATGCCAATTTCCCTTGCATTGTCTCCTGACCGACATCAGTTTTGGCTTGTCGACACCGACGACTGTCATGCGCAGAAAACCTCCCTGTTTGCCTAAGGTGAAGCTTTTAGCTCCACACCCTAACAATCTCCCACTTAGAGATAAAGAGCTGCACCTGTACCTAAACCAGTACTCTATCTAATCTGCATCCTGGCTTGTATCTCTCTTCAAGCTCTCACTTGAAGAAAACCCACCACACTCCTTGTGGTGTTAATCCTGTGCCTGAATTTCTTCATTCTCAGCTTACCTTCTTCTGCCATTGCTATACTCCCACTCAAACAACAACCCCTGTGAGTAACCTATAATCAACAACACTTAACAGATCTGAGCTATCTGTTAGTCAAACTCGCTCTGAGAACGTCCAACCTTGCTCTGATACCATTTGATGGTATCAGACTCTTGAACCTACAACCAGGCTCTGATACCATTTGTTGGGAAAAAACGGAAGCACACAATTGATTACCAAGCACAAGCAACTTACATGCGGAATTAACCAGAATCAACAAGTAATTAGAATTCAGAAATAACACAAAATATGAGAGACAATACACAACTTGTATTAAAACTATTTCAGAAGGAAATACAACAAAGAAGGCTGCCACAGTGCTTCTTCTTTACACACCTCTAGGGCATAAACAATAAATCTTCCCTCAAAGCTCTCTCTCTTAGGTCTCAACACACAACTCAAACACAGAGTTGGTGTTCACCTCCAACCAGCCAGTATCCACTACTGCCAGTACTCTTGTGCTCCATGCACTCCACAAGTACACAAACGTACTTCAAGTAGATCTCCCCTGAACTGCAACAACCTGCAACCCAATCTGATCTTACTTATGGAAGGAACTTCCTTGCCTTCCTCTTTGCTCTATCTGAGTACAAACTGTACTCTAAGTAGATCCTACCTGATACTGCTCCCTATTGTGTTGTTGTCTTATATGATCTTGCACACCTGCAAATCAATCTAGTTCTGCACACCTGTGAACCTTGACCTTACACACACATACACCTGCAGATCAATGATCTTACTTACCATGTAGATCTCCTAAAGTAGCCATGCTCACCTGATGATCGAGATCCTACACCCCTGAAGAATCTTGCTGACTCTCCAAAACCAGCACCCACCTTGGTACTGCTGTGGAACTAGGAGGAACACCCTTGCTCACCTCACACACAGAAGAAACAAACTTTGCTCAACTCAAACTAGAACAACTTACAATACAATCCATGAGTCTATTATATAGATCTCATGCAAACAATAATTAGACATCTAATTACAATAATTAGACATTTAATTACAATAATTAGATCCGCAACTTTGAGTTTAAATTTGGCTCTTGACATGCAAACACTTGGTTCGTTAGCTAACTGCCCGTAACATACTCGCAGCCGAACCACACAGGTGACCGATGTCGGTCCCTGTCTGCCTGGGGGTGCCGACGCCGACCGACTTCTGATCGATGTCGGTTGCCTTCTTGTCTAATCCTGTCGACGTCGGTTGGCCTGACCGACGCCGGCGTCTGTGACACTCCGCAACCCTTCTGCAACCTCCTCCTCTGTTTGCATCAGTGAAGCTTTTAGCTCCACAACCTAACAAGAAGATAAATAGGTTTATAACATTATGGGCAAGATAGAAGGCCTAGGTCATCAAAATGACATTAGTCAGAGTAAGAGATAAGCAATAGTTACAAAGAGATAGCGTATGCGAGCCTTTTGGCAACGGAAAAGATCTAGAGGCTGAAGGTATATCTATGATATGTATTTGTCAAGTGTATAACTAAGGTGCTATATAATTCAGAAATAGTGTCTACAACCTAATAGTTTTTTAACCCTTCAAGGCATATTATACAAGGAGACCCCTTGTTTTCTTACTTGTTTATTGTCATGGTTGAGGCCTTCGGAAGGTCTTTGAAAACATGAATAAAATAATATCGTTTGATAAATGATCTCAAAATTTCTACAACTATGGCATCAAACACATACCAACAATTATTATTGACATAATTCCTTTGTGGCACAACAAATCTCAAAGAAGTGCGGAGCATAAAGAGTATTTAGAATGATTACACCTCTACTCTTAGTTAACTTGCCACTATGGGAAATTCAAAGTCCTTTTCCTTCATGTTAATAACATGATATAAGTACACTTTGTATTACTTATTGGTTTTGAAAGAGGGACCCTACATAGTAAGTACTTTGGAATATTGTTATTTTAGGTATGGTGTAATAAGACTCTTTAATAGGAGTGAGTTTACTGATTATAAATTGAGTTGGTTGTTTGTATAGGATGTTGTTTGGTCTTTGTAGGTAGTATGCAATTCATAAAATTATTATTTCGATTTTTGTTTATCTATCTGTTTTTAACTCTTAACGCTTCACGTAACAGTTTTGTAATTAAATATGAAGAGAATTTTTTTTAGAATGGATTTCCTATATATAAAAAAATCATCTTCTTAAATGGGAAAAAGGTTTTTAGGATAAATTACTTGGAAGAAGAAACATGTTTGAAATTGTTAACATCTTTAAAATAAGATTTAAAAGCAAAGCTTATTTGACACATTTCAAAGAACTATGATAATTGTAAATTAAAATGATAAAAGCTAAATATTTACACGACAATGATAAAAGCCAAATATTTTTACTACACCAAGATCTATCAAAAAAATATTTACAATGACTTCTCCCTTTCCCCCTTCCCTTTAATCTCATAGGTGGAGCTTCATTTTGTTAGTTTTGGGTAGCTCAAAAGTTGTTTGTCCATGCCCAGAATTTAGATAATAATTGTTTTACTGTTAGGAATGGGAACAATTATTATTTAATTTAAATTGATGTCCTTAGTGACACCGTGCAACCAATTCTGTTATGGGTTGTTAAGTTATTTTTTATCTCTGTCGTTGATTGAGAATCAATTTCGGCAGTTGGTTTTCCAACGAGAGTAGTATAAAAAGGGGTCAAGGGGTATTTAGAGTAGACAAGTTGTAGAAGCATTTGCAGTGTTAGCAAATAAATTTGTAGTGATAGCAAATAATCTTGCAGTGTTAGCATTGTGAGATAGCAGTAGGGGAATATCAACAGGAGGAATTGGGAGATTGACGAAGCTCTGCCAGTAAGAGGCAAGCCATTTTGTATCTCTTAATTCGCTGAAGGTTAATATATTTCTCATCTGTGGTACTGGTTTTCCCTTCAAGGTTTTTCCAGGGACATTTGTCCAAAATATCTTGTACATTGTGTTGCATATTTCTTTCCATATTTCTTTTGTTATTTGTGAAGCTGTAGTTGTGTTATTGTTCAATATTAGCTGTGAATTATTTTTTCACAGTTAAATAATATTTATCACTAAGAGAATTATAATAAGAGATTGCGTTAGAATTTTCAACATGGTATCAGAGCCAAGTGGAGGGTAGAAAAAATTTACCATAGGCAAGGACAAAAAATCAAGGGTTTATAAAACCTAGTTTGACCTCTTTAGAATTTTTATTTTCTTTTATTCTTTTGAGATGGCTTCCACTGGTTTGAGAGATCTGGACAAATTAGATGGTGCCTCAAATTTTGGTGTCTAGAAAACCTTAATTTCCTTATTATTGGAAGAGAATGGTATCAAGGATTATGTTACCAGTGTCATAGTTGTATCTACAAATCCAACACAACTTACAACATACAAGAAGGATGATGCCAAGGCGAGGAGGATAATCCTTGATGGTGTCAAGGACCATATTGTTCCACATATCATGGAGTTAGATACAACGAAGAAGATGTGGGACACCATTCTGAATCTGTACCAGAATGCTACCACTAACTAGAAGCTGATTCTTAGAGAAAAGTTAAGCAATACTCAGATAAACAAGGGGGAAGACGTTACAAGTTACCTCACCAGGCTTAGACTTATCAAGGATGAGTTAGCAGATGTTGGAGAGAAACTAGGTGATGATGAGCTAGTAAAGATAGCACTAAATGGGTTATCTAAGCAGTGGGATGTCATTGTTCAAGTTGTTAATGGATGAGACACCTTACCAAATTGGGATCAACTGTGGAGTGATTTCACTCAGGAGGAACTTAGACTAAGCCTTGTCAATGGGGCCAACAAGAGTCAAAAAAGTGAGGTGGAACAAGAAAACATTGCCCTTGCAGGAAAAGGGAGAGCAAAGAAGGGGTCTAGTAAAGGATCAAATTCACAAGGTGAGAAGAAGAAGAAGGACCTGTCTAAGGTCAAGTGCTTTGTTTTCACGAGTTTGGCCACTATGTCAGTGATTGCCTGCATAGGAAAAAGAATGAAAAGAAGGGCAAGAAGCAGGTGGCAACTTTAACAAGTGTAGATGAGATACAGAATGGAGGATGAGTTTGCACTCATAGCTTGTTTGGTTAGCTCAACCTCACAAAGTGTTTGGATAGATAGTGGGGTGTCATTTCATATGACAGGAGTTAGAGAGTACTTTTCCAATTATAAAGAGCAGGACACCAGTATTCAGATTTCTATGGGGCACTTGTCCAAACTCAACCCAATTGGGAAAGGGACTGTTCAGTTTCAGAGGGAGAATGGAAAGATTATTCCCCTTCATAATGTGTTGCATGTTCCAGGCTTGGGTATGAATCTAATTTCTGTATCTATCCTTTAGGATAAAGGGTATAATGTCCTTTTTAAAGGGACACATGTGTTGATCAAGCATAAGGATTGGAAATCACCCATATCTATTGGAGTTAAGAGCAGTCGCCTTTATAGGTTGCAATTTGATACTCCTAAGGCACTCATGAGCAACAGTAATCCTAGAGATCTTGGAGAGTTATGACATAGGAGGATGGGCCATATACATCATGGAGCGCTTAAATTGCTTCACGAGACAGTGACAGGTGTTCCATAGGTGAGCATAGAGCATGATGATGTATATAAGGGATGTGTATTGGGGAAGTTTGTGAAAGCATATTTTCCAAGGAGTGACACAAGATCTGAGGGTGTTCTTGATCTAGTAAATTCAAATATATGTGGACCAATGTCGATGAAGTCTCTCAGAAGATACAAGTACTATGTTACTTTTATTAATGATTTCTCCATGAAGACTTGGATATACTTCTTGAAGATCACGGATGAGGTTTTCAGTCGCTTGCAAGAGTTCAAGGTTCTTGTGGAAAACTCGACAGGAAGGAAGATAAAGTTTTTTTGGTCAAACAATGAAGGTGAGTACACAGGAAATGAATTCTAGGAGTTTTGTACTAGGGAAGGAATCAAGAGAGAGTGGACTATTCCTTACAATCCACAACAGAATGGAGTTGCTAAGGGGAAAAATCAATCCACATCAGACGTAGCAAGGGCTATGCTATATGACTAGGATATGCCGCACTACTTATGGGTAGAGGCATGTAGTACAATAGTTTACATATAGAATTAGGTTCCACATAAGGTACTAGGAAAGATGACACCAGAGGAAGCTTTCACTGGGAAGAAGCCAGATGTCAGTCACTTCAGGATATTTGAAAGTTTGGCATATTGCCACATTCTAAGGGATACACGTACCAATTTATATCAGATTGCAGAGAGGGGGTACCTTATGGGCTACAGTGAAACCTCAAAGGCATATCTAATTTTTAGTCCAGGGACCAGGAGAATTATAGTCAGATGTGATGTCAAGTTCATGGAGGACAAGGCATTTAGTAGGTTTAGAGATTTGCCAGTAGATGATCAGAGTGGGTAGCTCATAGAAGCTCCAAGGATAGCTCAACCAAGTCAAGGGCAACAAAGCTCAAGTACAGTTACTAGTACAAGCGTAGGCTCAAGTGGTGAAAATTCACAAAATTTGGAGCATCAGGTACAACAAGAAATGCATCAAGAAGACTTGGAGGTTGATATTTCATCCTCTACAATTGGTAGCAAGAACCATGAGGTTCAACAGTCAGAAAGGGATACTCAAGAATTTGTGGGAGCTCTTAGGATGAGTATTAGACAAAGGAAACAACCAGCTAAGTTCAATGACTATGTGGCTTTAGTCAGTCAATTGGTAGATAATAAGCCCTCCAGCTATTAGGAGGCCGCACAACATCAGTTGTGGTGAGATGCGATGGTTAAAGAATATACCTCAATAATGCAGAATGATGTGTGGGAGGTAGTGCATAGACTTACTGATAGGGCGATGGTTGGATCACGCTAGATCTATAAGATCAAGCATGGTGCAGATGGTAGCATCGAGAAATACAAGGCAAGGTTTGTGGCTAAGGGGTTCTCTCAAAAGGAGGGAATAGATTATGAGGAGACATTTGCTCCAGTGGCTAGGTATACTTCTATACAAGCTGTGATCTCATTTGCAACATAGATGGGATGACAGATCTATCAAATGGATGTCAAGACAACATTCCTTAATGGTGAATTAAAAGGGAGGTACACATAGAACAAACAGAAGGCTTTGTAACACACATAAAAAAACCCATGTGTGTAGATTGAAGAAAGCTTTATACGGACTCAAGCAAGCTCCCAAGGCGTGGTATGAGTGTATTGATACTTACCTGCAAAAAATGGGATTTGTGAAGAGTGAGGCAGATGCTAACCTCTACTACTTGGTGGTTGGGGGTGAGGTTCTCATTCTTGTACTATATGTGGATGACTTATGTCTTACAGGTTCACTAGGGTTGATAGAAGATTGCAAAAGGGACCTTGCAACAGATTTCAAGATGAAGGACTTAGGACTTATGCATTACTTTCTAGGCATGGAGGTGTGGCAGATAGATGGAGAGATTTTCCTTGGACAAGGGAAATATTGCATTAAAATTTTGAAGAGGTTTAGGATGGAGGATTGCAAAGCCATGTCTACACCTATGATCATGAATTGGAGGAAGGTAGACACATCTAAGGAGAAGGACGTAGATCCCACCTTATACAGGCAGTTGAATGGTTCACTCATGTATTTGGTCAACACCAGACCAGATATAGCCTTTGCAGTAAACTCTCTTAGTCAATTCATGCTTGAGCCAAAGAGAGTGCATTGGATAGCGGCTAAGCATGTGTTATGTTATTTGCATTGTACAGTTGGGAATGGGATCATATATATTTGAGGTGAAGGAATCAAGTTGATAGGCTATACTGATGCAGATTGGGTAGGCAGTACAACGGACAAGAGAAGTACTTTAGGATGTTGTTTTAGTTTGGGATCAAGGGTTGTCTCTTAGTTTAAAAGGGAACAGAAGACTGTGGCACTGAGTTCTGTAGAAGCTGAATACATAGTAGCTAGCATGGTGATGTGTGAAGCTATATGGCTTCAAAAGTTGATATTTGTCTTGTTTGGTCAGAAGGTTGAGGCTACTGTGATAATTAGAGTTGCGTCAAATTATCTGAGAATCTAGTATTTCATGATAGGTCTAAGCATATAAACATCAAGTATCACTTCATCAGAGATTGTATACAACGGGGGATTGTTCAGCTACAGTACATACCTACAGAGGAGCAGGTAGTTGACATTCTGACAAAGGCATTGGGGAAGACAAAATTCATCTTCTTCATAGATAAGTTAGGTGTCATGGAGATCAACTTCCTCGCTAAGAGGGAGTGTTAGTTTTGGGTAGCTCAAAAGTTGTTTTTCCATACCTAGAATTCAGATAATAATTGTTTTATTGTTGGGAATGGTAACAATTATTATTTAATTTAAATTGATTTCCTTAGTGACACCTTGCAACCAGTTCTATTATGGGTTATTAAGTTGTTTTTTATCTCAGACGTTGATTGAGAATCAATCTCGACAATTGGTTTGCCAATGAGAGTAGTATAAAAAGGGGTCAAGGGGCATTTGAAGTAGATAAGTTGTAGATGCATTTGTAGTGATAACAAATAGTAATGCAGTGTTAGCAAGGGCACAATGATAGCGTTGTGAGATAGCAGTAGGGGAATATCAGCAGGAGGAATTGGGAGATTGATGAAGCTCTGCCAGTAAGAGGCAAGCAATTTTGTACCTCTTAATTCGCTAAAGTTTAATATATTTCTCATTTGTAGTACTAGTTTTCCCTTTGGGGTTTTTCTAGGGACATTTGTCCAAAATATCTTGTTCATTGTGTTGCATATTTCTTTCTGTATTTCTTTTGTTATTTGTGAAGCTGCAGTTGTGTTATTGTTCAATATTAGTTGTGAATTATTTTTCGGTAGTTAAATAATCTTTATCCCCAGGAGAATTATAATCAAAGATTGCGGTAGAATTTTCAATACGTTTGAAATTATAGAGGGCGCATAATCTAAGATATAATTTAGAAAGTAAATAATGGAAAAAATATAGGTTTCAGGAAACATATAGTGGCCATCGAACCTCTAATGAGTTGGAGTGGATTGAAACAAGTCAAACATTCAATGGTACTTATTAAGGGGATTACGGAATGGAAATTATAAATATAAGGTAATGTGTTTTTAGGAGGTACATAAATTATATAATTATATTATTAATTTGATTTAATTAGATGATAAGTAGACATCTCTTCTTTAGAAATAAGTTAGGTTAAAAAATTAAAAATATTTAAAAAAAAAAAATTAAAATAGATTAATGACCTTGAAAATAATTACACAATAAATTAAATTTTGAATACATTAGAATTGATAGTAAACAAAAAAATAAAATAAATTGATCATCTTTACGACTGTATTATTAAGAGAATGATAATAAATAATTAAATTTATTATTATACTTCATTCACATTCACAAACCCTACCTTTTAAATATTAAATTAAAATGAATTTTAAATAAAAAGAAAAATTATAATTAAAAATAAAGATTATGTTATATATCACACTACATTTGTTTTTAATATTAATAAACACTATTCTTTTAACATTTTTATTTTATTTTCTTACTTAATAGAACGATCCTATCCCCCACAAATCATTGGCAGTCTTATATGTCCCATAAGATACAAATCTTCAAAAGTGTGATGTCTCCTTATCACTTTTCTTTAAACCGTTTCAAATTCATAAAGTTAATGTATACATTTATATATTATATTTAAGATAAGTTCATTATATAAAATATTGGACATAATTTTTTAATGAATAATAAATAATATAATAAAAAATAAAAATTAATTTATTAGTTTATTTTTTAAAATTTTACATTATAAATTTATTTAAAAATAATTAAATTAAAATAAAATTAATATGATATATATTGAAAATTATGATCAATTTTAAACAAGATAAATATCAAAACTTTTTTAAAATTAAAAGTATTTACAATTTTATAATTAAACAATGTATATCTTAAAAAAATATATGTATGAAATTTATTATACAACATACTTTATAAATAAATTATAATAATATATTTTATTAAAATATTAGTTATTTGACATAGTTTTATTCAAATAACATACCTCATATTAATGTTAAAGTACCACATAATTTATTATTTTACACAATTTAATATATTATACCCTTTATCTTTATATATATATATTTTTCACAATTTTCATATAAAGGTTTTTTGCTTTCATAATCCTTCGGGGTATTAATTGAAGGTTTTTTTGAAATATTATATTTAATTTTATTATGTGCAAACATGGCCTAGCTAACTTAAATAAGAAAATAGAGGACATCTTTCTTTTTAAGTTAGCTAACCCTTATTATTTACACATACTTTTCTTGCTTTCTTCAATGACAACAAATTATATTCCAAAAAATAATTTCAATTAATAATCTTAATATATTTTTTAAACTTGAAAAGTTATTTCTTACTTTATATAATTTTTTGGAATTGGAAAAAAAACTATTTATACATATTTTTATCCTTATTAAATATTTTTTATAAATCCCTTAAAACATTATTGACCACTCGTAAACACTAATATCTAATTTAGTAAATAAAAAGTGGGTTTACATTAAAATGCAGTGTTAATGTGGTAGAGAAAAAAAAAAGGGTTTATATTAAAATCCATTGTTTCTATCCATATCATTTACAATTATGAATAATTAGATTTGCTTTAATAAAATAATAAAATAAAAGTTAATTGTAATAATGAATAGTTTAGAATAAACAATAAGTGTAAAGAGAGGGTTTTATAAGAATATCTAAATTGTTATGAATATGGGATAATCGATACGAATAAATATTTGGAATAGAAGGTGAGAAAAATAAAACCTAAAAAAAATTATTTATCTCATACTATCAATATTATTAGTATGGTTTTGGACTTACTAGAATTGTTAGTACACAATTTTGAGCATTTATGATGTTTTGAAAATTGATTACGTAATTATGTTTGTATGTTTCACTCCAAAAAAAATACTTGCTTTTCTGAATTTAGATCTGTAGTACACTGATCTTCGACTTATTATCAAATAAATTTGGAAAACAATACTCAATACCCTTCATCATATAATTCGTGAATACAAGCTCTATTTTTTTATGCTAACATAAAAAAATGACATAATATATCAATGCATGACTGGCTCTTATCATTTTTTATTCTGCATATGTGAATTTACTTATTTATTTATAAACTTTTAAAATTAAAATTAAATTGATATATAAACTACCACATAATAAGTACAAATAAACATAAAAGACAAGACCCTCAAAATAAAGACCCATATTAAAACCATACATTATATAATCCCATGACCACAGGATAAAAACAACATAAAACAATTAAGAGAGTAAAAAATGCACTATTAAATCTAATATAAACCAATAAACTATATACACACAAATATTATATAACAAAACTCCCTAAATTAAAAATTAAGTGTTTATAATTACAATTAATTAAACTCTAGTCGGTTACAATAAATGATCGTTGGGTGTCGCATGAGACAAAAGAGAAAACTCACGTTGTTAAAAAGCAAATTATCTGAAAACTGACAAACCCGATACCCGAAAAAAAAGCAAATACCCGAAAAAATAGCGAGTAAAAAGCAAAATCCAGAATTTGCAGTACAAAACCATTTGAGCGGCAACCGAAAAAAATTCGGGAATGGCGCCCCAAAAAGGTATAATTAAAAAATTATATTTTGTTTTATTAAATTAATCTGAATTTGAAAGTCTATAAAGCCATTCGTGTGGCGTGAAAAAACAATGGTCTCGTCAAAATATTTTTGGTACGTTGAAATATTTACAGAGGCCTTGGCACGCGCAAATATGTTCCTCTGCGCACGCAAATATGTACGGTTAATGTCTCTTCACGCTTTTATTTTTCCATCATCTGCTTAAACAAGTTGCAGTGTATTTCTTAATAAATCCAGCAGCCCAGCAAATTTCTTAATAAATCTTAAAAAATTTCTCCCTTCCAATAAATTTCTGCTATTGAGGGTAATGCGGCTTTTTGGAAGGCTTGTGTGAAATGCTTTGACAGAGATGGAGGCATGATTAGGGAATGCTTATATTTAAACTGAAAATGTATTAAACTTCTAGTCCTCTTTCATTAATTTGAGGGCTGGCTTGCCTGCATTTTGTTGTATTTTTTCTTTAGGATTTTGCTTATAACTTATGAACTCATAAGAGCTTGTAATGGTTGCTTATGCTTTAGGGTTTGTGAGCATTTATGAAGCTTTTAAGGGTTTATTTGCGAATTTTAATAGTTGCGATTTAATTATATAGAGAAGAGATTATATTGTAGATTTAACTGAATTTACAGTGTTTAAATATGGTAGATGCTAAATAATTTGAGGGTTTTTAAAATTTTTATCTCCTTGTAGCTAATGTCTTTGTATTAGAGTTCTGTGAAAGTTAACGAATGTATTTTTTTTTGGCCATGAATGAATTTGCCATATCTTAACAATGTAGACATTTGGAAGGCAGGTCTACAGTGTTTTGAAAGGTTTAATAATGTTTTAATACAATTGTTTTTTTATCCAGTCTAAATTGCTTGGATACAGAGTGTTGGATGGAAAAATTAAGCATACCCAGAATCTTTGAGGAACACGCAATATTTTTTTTTTTTTTTTTCTAAATGTTTTTACTACGTTGAAATATTTAGACCAGCCTTGAGACACACAAATATGCTCCTCTGCACACGCAAATATGTACGGTAAATGTCTCTGCACGCTTTTATTTTTCCATCATTTGCTTAGACAAGGTGCAGGGTTTAAGAACTTTTATCTCATTTCAGATAATTTCTTAATAAATCTTAATAATTTTCTCCCTTCCAATAAATTTCTGATATTCTGGGTAATGCGGCCTTTTGGAAGGCTTGTGTGAAATGCTTCGACAGAGATGATTTTTTTTTGAGGCATAATAATGGAATGATTATATTTGAGCTGAAAATGTATCTATCTTCTAGTCCTTTTTTTTTCATTAATTTGAGGGTGGGCTTGCTTGCATTTTGTTGCATTTTTTCTTTTGGATTTGGCTTAGAACTTATGAATTGCTTAAGAGCTTGTAATAGTTGGTTATGCTTTAGGGTTTGTGAGCATTTATGAAGCCTTTAAGGTTTTATTCGCCAATTTTAATAGTTGCTATCTAATTAGAAAGAGGAGGTTATATTGTCAATTTGAGTGAATTTACAGGTTTTAAATATGGTAGATGTTAAATAATTTGAGAGTTTAAAAGAAAATTGATCTCCTTGTAGATAATGACTTTGTAACAGAGTTCGGTGAAAATAAATGGATGTACTGTTTTGGTCGTGAATAAATTTGCCATATCTTAAAAATGTAGACATTTGAAAGCAAGGTCTGCAATGTTTTCACATATTTAATAATATTTTAATACATTTTTGTTCTATCCAGTCTAAACTGGTTGGATACAGGGTGCTGGATGGGAAAATTTAGCATGCCCAAAATCTTTGAGGAACAAGGTTAGTATCTGAACTTAATATTTATCAGAGTTATTAACCAGAGAGATTTGTGTTTTCATTTTCTTAATGGTTTCTTTGCATGCCTCTTTTTGATTTTTTATGGTTAGATAAGATAATTTCTATTGAATTCATCTTAGGGCTTATAAGCAATCTTTAAAACTTTTAATGGACATTAGGAATTTTGGGTATATATGATTTTTTTTTTTCATTTTTATTAAATGATATTGAACTCAAAATTAATTAGGTTAGCACTACTGCTAAACTTGGTTGGTTTTGTGAAGTTTTTCTCTACAGAATTGTTGATTTGCATGCTAATTTGTTGGCAAATGTTTTCTAGAAGGTGATAGATGTACATACATGTTTTTCGTAAGGACAATATTTTTTTGGCATATAATTAATCATATTTGGTTGTAAAGTGGATGAAGGAGAGCCAAAAGTTACCTGAATCCTTGAGGAAATTAAATAATATTTGAACACAAATTTAATTGACACTGTTTTCAAGAGAGTTATGGAGTGCACTATAATTATTCTAAGGGTTTCTTTAAGCAAGCAATTGCTTGAATCTTTGAAGAATTTAAGTAGTGTTTGAACGCAAATTTTATTGATGGCTTTTTCAAGAGAGTTATGGAGTGCACTTTAATTGTTCTAAGGGTGTCTTTAAAGCCTCTAGTTTTTTTAAGTATTTATGGAGCTTTTACTTGTATGCTACCTAATTTTACTAGCATGCTCTTAAATTCAAAATAGAAGAAGATATGTTTTTGATCTAAGCAAGTTTTGTGCTAAGATTGAATTTGATATTTTATGTTATTCTTAAGAGAATATATTGTGTGAATAGGGACTTATGATTCGTTTATTCAACTGGACTATGTTAAGGAATGACTCATCATTGGATGGTTTTGAATTAAAACTCCCTACCTCTGCTGTAATAATTGGCTTTTGTACTAATAATGGCATTACCCATCCTCAACTACAAACAAAGGTACTTTCACACACCTTTTTCTTCACCATTCATGGAATTTAGAGATTGCTTCGCTTAAATAATTGGCAAGTTTCATAACATTTCCTCCCTTTGAGCTAATGTCTTCATATGAATTTCATAGAAGTTCATTTTGAAGGATTGCTTGACATGATTTGACAAAGGTAGCATTACATTTTACCACATCCTTTTTTCTATCCTATAAATTTAAAAATCACTAGAATATTTAAGGAACAAGCTTTGTCTCTGAACTCAAAGTTATTTAAACTGGTGTAAATAGAGATTTGGACTTAAAAGTTATTTAAATTGTTGTAAATAGAGCTTTGGAGTGTGCTTTTCTTGCAATTTGTTTGTTTTATGGTTTTAGAATTATTTTTAAGAAGTTCAGCTTAGGGCTTCCATAGATATTTAAAGTTTGAAAGGCCTTGATAATTACTCCTTAGGGTTTGGTGGCATTCATGAAACCATTAAGACTCTATTGGTCAATATTATTAGATATTGTCAAACCACAATTAGAATAGGTTATATAGAAGATCTAAACATTTTTGGTAATGTGAATTTGGTTGTTTTACAAAGTTGTTTTTAATAAAGTCATAGTTTACATCTTTTTGTTTGAGTGTTTGTTAGCATGTATCATATTTTTCTTTGGTTGATACAATTATCTAAAAAGATTTTTTTTGGGACTTCTACATGTTTTGTCAAACTAAATATTAATTTGATAATTAGAAAGTGAGGTTTATTTTTCTTAGAGTAACATTTATGGTCAAGTTAGAAGTTGATTTTGAGACGGTCTTGAGTCAAAGGTAGATAAGAATACTTATGTCAAGGTTTGTATCAGATTCAAAGGAGTCAAGTCTAAGTGTCATGCATGCACGGTTTGCTTGCAAGGAGGGTTCAAAACTTTTTATATGAGGAAGCTAAGTAGAAAAATAAAACTTTGCGTAATTTATTCTAGGGTGAATTTGGCCAATATTGCTATCAAAGTGGTTTAACAGAAGGAAGCATGGAAAAAACGTGCAACATGCCTTATTGGGGTTCGAGGATTTTGGTTGAAGTGAGGTCCCATATCCTTATTTTATATTCTTTTTCAGCATATAATAAAGACCACTCTTTTTATCTTTCCTACTGAAAAGTGATTGCCTAATATTATCAATCCTTAATTTGTCACACTACTAGTAGCCCTTTAATTTCTTGTGGAGATTCATACTTGATTTGATGGTACACAGTGTTCTTGTTATTGTCAGTGGATTCCCAATTTAGCTAAGGCCACTTTTTTTGGAATTTCATTTGGTTAGTTAGTTGGATGGGCATATATTTCCATTCTTTTTTTCTTCAATCGGGACATAACTATTGTTGCTGGTCTATCAACAACAGTGTTATGCTCCCTTGTTCCTCGTTCTATGCAACAGTCATGAAAATTTAATAACACATCCCCTATTTGGTTGATGGTATTGTGCATTCTCCAATTCGTTTGAACTTGTTCATCTCTATTTGAATAGAGTTTTGTTGAAAATATTAAACCAAGTATTTATATTATATTCAAATAATAAGGGTAATTATACATTTTACATAGTTTGTTATCATCCTAGTTTCTAGGATTATATCCTTATCAATTTGCACTAATCTTGCAACTAATTCCATTCTATTTGGATGTTACAACAACCACCCAACAAACTAACTTAAATAGGTTTAAATAATTATACCTATCATCTATGACCTTGAGCAATCTTTATTTAGCTTCACCAAGTATAACTATTGTACTATGGTGTAATAAATACTAACAATTTTTTTTTGTAGAACTGATTTATATATGACTTGTTATTTTAGAATCACCTTCAATTTGAAGTCTTTGAATACATTTGTTAATAGCCATGTGGATTCTATGAAAGCACGCCAACAATTCAGCCATATTGTTGGTTCGTTTTCCAATTTATTTGAAATAGACAAGTATAAATCCTCCCTAATCATTTTTGATCACCCAATCTATGCCCACTTGTCTAGGATTATTTTTGGCAGCCATGTCAAAATCAAGCTTGAGCCAACCTTTTCGTGGGGAAAACCATTTTTATCTTGACTTTATGTAGATCCATTGCATTTTTTAGTAGAATGGAATATTTTAATTATGTGCAATTTAGCAATCTTTGCATGCTTGAGGAGTCCAGTATCTCTATTTTCCTCAATAAAAGCACCATTGTTGTGCTCCTTATGTTGGTTTTGGTGATGCAAATCAATTGAGTGGACTGAGTGGTTTCATTATTGAATATTCTAGCATTTTTTCCTTTCCATATTTTCCATATGATGTGACTTTGAGGTGGTTTGAGCTATGAATTTGAGAATTTTCATTTTTGTTTACTTCTGGCTCCATTTTTTAAAAACTTGGCCTATTGTAGTTCCGTATCTTCCGTTATTGCCTTGACGAATCTCAAATTTCTTCCATAGGTATTTTGTTAATGGGTAGTGCATGAAAAGAGGGAGAATAAATTCACCATTTTGTAATGTCCCTTTTTGGACCAAAACAAAGAAATCTGGAATTTACAGCAGACCCTAACAATATTTGTAGGATTCTGAAATTTTCTATTTAAGCATGGAAATAAATTTCAGATCTCATAGAAACCCTCTAAAAGTATGAAAATTTAATATATCTATTTGACACCACAAGGCTAAATTTTTTGCATCAATTTTAGACCTGAAAATTATAATAAAATATTACTGAATCAATGAGGGAAGAAACTGAATTTTCCACCAACCAAACAAGGACCAAATTGAAAGTCAAACCCTCTAGGCAAGTTGCCATCATTCTAGAGGCCTGAAAGTGTTGCGTTGACTCTTCAAGGTTGCCCTACTACTGCGCCTAGCCTCTTAAGGCTCCCAAACTAATTCAACCACTCTCTCGAGGTTGATAAAATTGATTCACCCACCTTCAAGACTGCTAGCACTAACCTGTGAAGCTGATGTGATGTCCAAATGTGACCTCTGAATGAAGTCACCTATTGAGTATTTGAGGATTTCTGTCTTCAAATACTAAAGCCAATGAGGGTTTTCATCCTCAATTGTTAAATGTACAAGCAAACGTGCTTAACATGAAAGACAATGACTAGGTAGATGATTGATAGTCTTAAAACGAACCTCTCCTCCTTTGTTTATACATTTTTCCCGCCAATCCAACTCCCAACTGGAGTGCTGCAAGTGGGGGAAGAAATTCAAATATTCAAAAAGTAATTCCCTTATAATTTTTAATTAAAGGCCGAGTTGCTCAAATTAGAAAGCCCCCTTTTTTATTTTAATAATAATAATATTATTAAGTTGCCCTAAGATTTTAAATGATTGGACCCCACTTAAATAATATTATTAATTATTTTAATCTAGAAAAGGGGACATTATAGTCCCCCATTTTCAAAATTGATTGCCTTTAAGCAATTGCAACCTCCTATGCTCAAGTATCACTATGCCAAAGTGATGAGTCATGTTGTAATGCTTGTAGAGTTTGGACGTTGTACCTATCAAATGAGATAGCTCCTGCTAGAGAACATAGTGTAATATATCTCCAATGGATATTGAATGCAATTCATCCTCAATATGATCCTTAAAAATTTGTTGATACCTGAAGGCAACCACAAACACCCATAACACCAAAAGTTGCCATATGTTCTCTCCATTGTGTAGCTACTGTCCCACTTGGCTCCTTCCATGCAATGAAGGATCTAGAATACCAAACCTTTGAGTCCCAATGGATCCTTCCATGATTTGGCGAGCTCCTCCCAATATACGATGAAAATCAGAATGTGGATAGGCTGGCGGAAAGTTACAACAACCACAAATCACTTGGAATTTCATGCACATCAGGGTTATGTTTGATTTGTTTGTTCTCTTCTGCTAGAATCTTCTGCCTATATCATCCAATGATAGAATTCCCTTAAGGTGGCAAAACTTGTAGCTGTTTATGACTACTAACAACAATCTTAAGCCTGATTTTTTTCCAAACCCAACCACATGACAATGGTATACAGCAACCAAACTGAAATTTTGTTAAAAGAGACAAAACTTTGATCAATGCAAAAGTTGATAGCGACCATATAAGGACTGAAAATTTGAGATCAACATATCTAAAGTTGAAAATTGCAAACATGTTGGCCCTTCCTAGTTTCTTGCAGTCAATACCCATCTCAATTTTGTATAGAAGATGGGCTTTCAACAAGAAAAATCCATTTTGTACATAACCCATCAAGTGTCCACCCCAGGGCAACAATAACGAGTGTATCTGAAACCAATAAAAAATTACCACAATGGAGAGTCTCTAAGCATTGAGTGTTTTGAAAATATGCCACTCTTTCCTTTGCAGCAGCCATGCTTGGAGCTCTGTCCACTATATCTTGAAGGATTGTTACCTTTTCTACATCTTTGACTTCGTTCCCATCAAACACTTTCAAACAATACATGCCAATAATTATGCTCACCTCTTTTTGATTGCTGTTACCTTGCTTACTTTGGGCTCCAAATGTTGCTTTGATGCCGCCCCATAGAATTTTTTCTAAAAATGGGTTCGGATTAGACCCTAAGAGTGCTGAAAGGTGAGTGTAATAGTCACACATGGCTTTGGAATTCTTCAACTCAGTGAACTTGTGGCTGTATGTGGCTATTAGCAGTAGTCCCAACTCTAAATCTTTGGATATCACTAACATCAAAAAGTGCAGCAGTTGCAATTTTTGAAATTCTCTGCACAAATGAGTAATGATTGCAGTGTAGGGGCTGGAAACCATCTTCTACTGATTGCAAAAGCCTCATCAATCGCTGGAGATGGAATATGCATCTTTCTGGTGCCAAAACTTTCTTCAATTACTGCAAAAGGTATAGGGCAAAGCTAGGATTATGATACACAACAGTCCACAAATTTGTGATTGTATTCTTCAAGAACCATGGGTCATAGTCCTTGTCTCCCCAAGCTGTACCATTTGACAATTGGTGTGGATAAGATTGTATGTGGGCTTGATAATGGTTGTAACTATCATATGTTTCTCGAATTTCCTCGCTATACAACAATGTGTAGGATGGGATACTAGCACGTATTGATTCCCTCATTCCTATAGAACTATAGTTGCTTTTCTTCCCAAGCACAATACTTTCACAACGCTGAATAGGAATATGGTACCATGGCTGCCAAGCTGAGTTCCCTTACAGAAAAACAAGAATGTAATTGTTGAAACCCATCTTATATTGGCTACCAACGCTTCATCCATGACAATAAGTGAGAAATGCTTTTTCCTTGTGTTACAATATTCCTTTATGACTACAAATGGAATGTTTGACATGCTGAAAACATGTCGAATAGTGGTTCTAAAATTGGAGATAGCTCCCCTAACGATCCATGTCTCCCCTAGACCCATGATATAGGAATCATTACATACTTTGTGTCTACCCTAGGTGTTGAAAAGTGGTTGTGCCTTTATGGTGCATAAAATTGTGAAGTCGTGTTGTAGTATCTCATCCTTCACAATGTGTTTAGAATTCACAACAAACTCTATATGACTCATAAATTTTCTTTCATTCCAAGTGCAAGAGATGAAGAACCCAATCATGACGTCCACCTCGATCCTTATAAGATGATTAGGATCCCATATGCCACAATAGTCTTGGATTTGAATCGAGGAATGGACTGCCCACTTGTGTTCTTGACCCTAAGACCCTTCTTAGAATACTTCCCATGTTGACAAGAATACTTAGTTGCTGAATTTATGAACTCAACACTCATTTCAACTAAAAAACTCTTTTCAAGCGCATGCTTATCAGCGGAATAAAAAATATTATGAGAGGAGAACGTTGCTGTCCTAATTAGAAGACCATAGGTCATGTCTAGAAGGTAGTCATTTATCAATTCATCTTCCATCACCATAACATAAAGGTAGTCATTTATCAATTCATCTCCCATCACCATAACATATACATTTAACCTTGCAATTATAGCCTAAATATTAAATTTGAAGCCATCAACATTAATCTAAGTTTGTTTACGTGAATTCTAAGTTGTTCCATTGTGGCATGCTCTAGAATACTCACGGATGTGAGGTGACATGTCTTTGGACATGCATTTGTCCCATGAGCTGCAACCATTGAACATATTTCTTATGTTCTTCCAAATTGAGCTCTTTGCATTCAATAGTTAAAGCCCTATTTGTTTCGATCTCTTCATTATTTTGCTTTTGTTCTTGTTTTCTGATTTATTTCTCTTTCCTCATCATAAGGGAAGAATTTTTTCCCTCTTGGGCTAGAACTTTTTTCCCTCTTTCCTTTTGTATGGTTGGTGCCTCCATGGGCTATTCCCTTCTTACTTGCAACCTTGATTTTTCTTCATACTCTGAATTACCATAACGATGATTCAAGAGCTTACCTTTTTCTTTAAATTCCTTTAGATTTTTTTTTGCTTGAATCGCTGTCAACTTAGCTTCCTTAGCTATACTCCACTATTCATCACAACTTTTGTGGGTCCTTATTATATCCTCTGCACTTGCCTGCAATGTAGATGGTTTCATTTCAAGACTAGGATCCACTACAATGTAGCTAGTTTTATTTTGTTGAAGCCTCTTGGTACGTGGAATGGTGAAGCCATCAATTACTGTCACATTAAAGCCTTTATCCTTTTTATACCTCAAAAAGTCACTCGAATTCCATACCATTATGCAAAATGCATTTTGTGCCAAAGGCTCTGTCTTTAATTTTTCACCTTGCTTATAATGATGGCATAACTAAAATAGAACTGTGCTATCATTTGTATATTGTGAATTGACATTATAAGAGTGCTTACCATGATGGCTACAAATTTGAAATGGCATAGTATGAAACAACCAAATTGAATCCTTTTGTTTCTCTCAATTTTATAATTTAGAAGTGAGAGCTTTTAACAGATTTGCCTTGGCACAACCATCCTTATAATTCATGATTTCAGACGTAGTGGCATCAACTGAAACATTCTCCTTGCTTGCATGGTCATCACAATGACAATGACTCAATTTTTGCAATGTTTGGAAGATTGATAGGTGCTTCTAGGGTTGAAACATCATGAATTTTGGATACTTGACATTCAACATGTAATGTTCTTGGGTTGGATCAACTTCAATCTTGGGTACTTAGAATTCAACATGTAATGCATGTTCTTCCTTTACATTGTTAAAACAAACATTTTGTTTATCAAAAGTCTTGCTTATTTCTATTGAAGACCCTCCCCTTTCCACTTGCATGGTGGATTCCTTTATGGGATGCTCACTAACTTTTTTTGGATCTAAATTTTCTTGCTTCTCGAGTTCTTTCTTGGGATTATTTTGAGCTTTTAACTTTCCATCCATCTTCCCTTTATTTGACCACACTTTCTCATAGTGCCCTTTCCCATGTTGTGTCTCTATCAACTCCATAAAGTCTGTAAAATAGATTGTTCGAATTTCTGTTGGAAGAGGTTTGTATGAATCAAAACTAGCCACAATACCCTTATATAGTAACCTCATGGCATAAAGAAAACTTTTGCAAACAACTCAACCCTCTAGTTGGCAAGAAAATAGGCTCTACCATTGTAATGTCCCTTTTCGAACCAAAACAAAGAAATGTGGAATTTAGAGCAAATCCTAACAAAATTTGTAGAATTCTAAAATTCACTAATTAAGCATGGAAATAAATTTTAGATCTCATATAAACCCTCATAAAAAATATGGACATTTAATATATTTATTTGACATCAAAAGGTCGACTTTTTTCCACAATTTCAGACCTGAAAATTATAATAAAATATTACTAAATCAATGAGGGAAGAAACTAAATTTTCCACCCACCAAAAAACAACCAAACTGAAAGTCAAACCCTCTAGGCAAGTCACCACTCTTCTAGAGGCTTGAAAGTGCTGCGTTGACCCTCCAAGGCTGCCCTACTGCTGTGCCCAGCCTCCTAAGGCTTCCAAACTTATTCACTCACTCTCTTAAGGTTGACAAAACTGATTCACCCACCTTCAAGACTGCCCAAAACCGAATTGCCACTCTTAAAAATAACCCTTGAAGTTGGAACGTTGATGTGATGTCCAAATGTGACCTTTGAATAAAGCCACCTATTGAGTATTGAAGGTTTTTGTCCTTAAATACTAAAGCCAATGAGGGTTTTCATCCTCAATTGCTGAATGTACAAGCACACGTCCTTAACATCAAAGAAAACGAATAGGTAGATAATTGATAACCTTAAAATGAACATCTCCTCCTTCCTTTATACCTTTTTCCCACCAATCCAACTCCCTAGTGGGGGAAGAAATTCAAATATTCAAAAGGTAATTCCCTTATAATTTCTAATTAAGGGTTAACTTGCTCAAATTAGAAAGGCCCCCATTTTTTTTATTTTAATAATAATAAAATTATTAAGTTGCCCCAAGATTAGAAATGATTGGGCCCTAATTAAATAATATTATTAATTGTTTTAACCTAAAAAAGGGGACATGACCTTATATGTGAACCAAATTGATGGTCCATCATACCTCCTTTCTATAGTTTATTAGTTTTTCGTCCTTAAATACTAAAGCCAATGAGGGTTTTCATCCTCAATTGCTGAATGTACAAGCACACGTCCTTAACATCAAAGAAAACGAATAGGTAGATAATTGATAACCTTAAAATGAACATCTCCTCCTTCCTTTATACCTTTTTCCCACCAATCCAACTCCCAAGTGGGGGAAGAAATTCAAATATTCAAAAGGTAATTCCCTTATAATTTCTAATTAAGGGTTAACTTGCTCAAATTAGAAAGCCCCCCATTTTTTTTATTTTAATAATAATAATATTATTAAGTTGCCCCAAGATTAGAAATGATTGGGCCCTAATTAAATAATATTATTAATTGTTTTAACCTAAAAAAGGGGACATGACCTTATATGTGAACCAAATTGATGGTCCATCATACCTCCTTTCTATAGTTTATTAGTTTTTCGTCCTTAAATACTAAAGCCAATGAGGGTTTTCATCCTCAATTGCTGAATGTACAAGCACACGTCCTTAACATCAAAGAAAATGAATAGGTAGATAATTGATAACCTTAAAATGAACATCTCCTCCTTCCTTTATACCTTTTTCCCACCAATCCAACTCCCTAGTGGGGGAAGAAATTCAAATATTCAAAAGGTAATTCCTTTATAATTTCTAATTAAGGGTTAACTTGCTCAAATTAGAAAGCCCCCCATTTTTTTTATTTTAATAATAATAATATTATTAAGTTGCCCCAAGATTAGAAATGATTGGGCCCTAATTAAATAATATTAGTAATTGTTTTAACCTAAAAAAGGGGACATGACCTTATATGTGAACCAAATTGATGGTCCATCATACCTCCTTTCTATAGTTTATTAGTTAGGATTCTTTGATGTGTCATGAGCAATAAAAAGATTCGATTTTTGGCCATGTGTAACTTATTAGTTTTGTTTCCATTTTTTTCCTAGTGTTTGTTTCATCATTGAATATTCTAGCATTTTTCCTTTCCATATTTTCTATATGATGTGATTTCGGGTGGTTTGAGCTATGAATTTGAGAATTTTCATCTCCGTTTACTTTTGGCTCCACTTTTTAAAAACTTGGCGTATTGTATTTTTGTATGTTCCTTTATTGCCTTGAATAATCTCAAATTCCTTCCATAGGTATTTCGTTAATTAGTAGTGTATGAAAAGATAGAGAATAAATTCACCATTCACCTTAAATTTGGCCCAACTTGATGGTCCATCATACCTCCTTTCTCTAGGTTATTAGCTATTAGGATTCTTTGATGTGTCATGAGCAATAATAAAGATTCAATTTTTCGCTGTGTAACTTTCCTAAATCTGTTTCCATTTTTTTTCCTAGTGTTTTGGGACTTGTCATATATAATTTGATAATTTGAGGATACCATCACTTCTTCATGAGTAGTATGAGGTTGAATTACTTTATCTTTTTTGTTGAGAGAAATATTTTTCTTTTGCTAAGCTCTTCTTGCAGTTGATGTGTAGGAATTTTGAATTCTTCTTCAATATCATCTAGAAGAAAGTTATTCCATCTTGAAATGCCTTGCAAGCCTTGTTAACAGCAATTTGCTACTATGATGTACCCCTTAGATTTTAGTTAGTGTTAAATATATTTACCTAAGCAATAGGTGAGCGGGGGTATGATCAGTCCAGCTTTGATCCCAAAAATAGATTTGTCTCCCTTTCCAAATTTCCAGCTTATATGCCTTTTGAGATTTGTAGCTTCCCTTTTGTTGCATTTAAAAGTACTTGCCATTTGATTGTTTGGATGGATTTCAATGAAACCTTTGGTATATATCTTAGTTGAAGAAATAGTTATGGTTGGTGAATGGGAAACATCCCTCTACAAATCCCACGCTAGGACTATTGTCCCTTAATGATCCCCCTGGAACATGAATGTGCTGCCAACACCTGAACATACTAGTTCTACTTGTGACTTTCTCATTCCCAAGGGAGGTGCAAGGAACTAATGAACATGTGTGCCTAAATGAATCTTGCCCAACTCTTTATTGAACACATCATGAAGGGCAATTTTGTTCATACATAATTAGCTAGTAATGTTTCAGGTATGTCTAGGGGAAACAATGCTTGAATCATCTCTAGTTTTAGACAGGTGTTTGATGTATACATAATCCTTTCTTTCCATAGTGTCGTCATTCTTTGGTCGATGTTTGTTTCTTTATGAGTTGCTCACTCCTAAATGCAATATCTCTACATTTGATTTGGGGCCCAAAGGGAGACCCGATGGATAACTTACTCAAACGGATTTGAGAGGGTTAGGAATTGAAGTGAATTTTTAAATGATAGAGAAGATGAAGGTGCATTGCATTAAAAGAACAAGGAAAGCAGGAAAGGATGGCAACTGATGTAGAAATGTAATAACAAAGTTGTGTTAATGCTAAGTTCTGTACAATATCTGAGAGAACAAATCTCTAGTGTCTATGTACTTCCTAACTTCATTCTTCTATATGCCTATATCTCACAAATAATAAAAGTATATATTAGTATACAAAGAAGGAATATGAAGCGTTGGTTGAAACGTTAAAATAGTTGGTATCAAATGCTTCATAACCGAAGAGTGTGGTGACGCCATTAGCTGTTGTTACTAGTGAGTTATGAGGTACACCATTAATATTCTAGGAGTGTGTGGTAATGCATGAGTGAAATTGGATTGAACAAGTTGACACGTAGGTGCAAAACCTATTTCCCAAGCTGCTGCGTTAGTGCAAGCCTTTATGTGCAACAATGATAATGTTCAATAAGATCTAGTGACATAGATCCATTTGGATCAATCGCCCCTCCTTGAATAGCAATGCTAACTTCATTATTTTGTATGCCTATATCTCACAAAGAATGCAAGTATACATTATTATAGAAAGAAGGAAAATGAAGCATTGGATGATTGTTACAATAGTTGGTATCAACTGCATCATAACCGAAGAGTGCATTGATGTCAATGGCTGTGGTCATTGATGAGTTGCGAGCTATAATACTCATATTGCAAGAGTTGTGTGGTAACACTTGAGTGGAATTGGATTGATCAAATTGACACGTAGGTGCATAACCTATTTTCCAAGTTGCTGACATTAGCACAAGCCTTGATGTGTAACAACAATAACGTTTAGTAAGATCTAGTTACCCAAATCCTCTTGGATCAATTGCCCCTCCTCGAAGAGCAATGGTTTTCATTGCATGAAGTTGCATAAGATGTGGAAACAAATGGGCAACTTGCACTTTTGTAAACCATTTTCCTTGGGAGGACACTTGATCTACTTTGATGATTTGGAGAAGAGGGATATTTTGTCGATGTGTCATTCTGCCTTGAGTGTCAATGACTTGATCTAATCATGCTAGAATGTTACAGTCTAGATTGATTTGTCTGTTGCAGAGTCTCTATAATCTCTGAAGTATCCAACAAGGGTGGAAGGTAATGGCACAAGAGTTATGCGTTCAAGACTGGATGCAACCCAATATAAGATGGAAGATTAAGCTCAAAATCATTATCTCCTACTTGCTTGGTGATGGTATAGGGCTCGTACCGAAGTGGACAAAGCTCGTTGTAAAATCTTGTCAGTCTTCTGCAGGTTTAGCCAAACTCAATCACCAACTTAGTAAGTGTGCATTGTCTGATGCTTATCATGGCATTACTTATATTTTACATTTACTTATTGCATAATGGTTTGCATTCAATTTTGAATTTGTTGAATGTGCTCAATGAATTAAATAACTTTTTCCACTTCCTTTTGAGTTGAAGGAGTTGCTACTATACATGGCATAATAAGATACACTATGTCAATGGGTTCTAAAGGTTGGAAACCCAAATATACCTAGAAAGGGATAGTGCGGTAGAGCAGCGCTGAATGAAAGACAATATTTCATCCCAAGTGTGTTGCTTCTTAAAATTGTATACTCTGAAGGTGCACCATCCTATTTACTTCTGTTTGTCCATTATCTGTGGACGAAAGTCGGTGAATTTGTTAAACTTTGTGTCTAGCATAGACCAAAGTGTTTTCCAGAAATTGCTCAAGATCCTTGTATCCCTATTAGATAGAATAGTTTATGGGATTCCAAGTGGATCTAGATATGTTGAAAGTACAATTGAGCTATTTCTAGCGCTGATATTGCTTTCTTACAAGGTATTAAAATTGCCATTTTTGATAACCTATTAGCTACTACATAAACACATTTATTACCATGCTTGGTAGTAGGGTAGTTCAAGATAAAATCCATGGAAACGAATTCCCATGGTCTCGTTGGAACTGGTAAAGGTGTACACAAACCTTTTAGCTTGGCAATTGCATGTGCGGTATTAGACTTGATGTATTTGGATACATCAAACTTGAGATGTGGCTAGAAGTACTTTTACAACACTATAAGATTCTTTTCAACTTCAAAATTTATTGAAACCTTGCTAATATGAACCTCCCATATTAGTTTTTGTCTCTTTGCCTCATGTAGAATGCACAATCTACCAAGATGATATAGAAGTCCATCGTACAAGTAGAAATATAGAATTGAATTACCGCAAAGCCATATTTGATAAATATATGCAAAATCCACGTCAGATGGATACAAGTTTGACCATGGATCACCTTCATGTCCACATGCATCATGTACACAAAGGAGAGATTAGATCGGTGGATGGCTTTGACGATCTGTGATTGGATTGGCAGTTCACTTCTTATGCTTGATGTTCAAATGGAATTATTGAAGATTAGAAGACCATATGTTATGTTGCTTTTGTTGAGTCTGCAAGAAGTGAAGTTGCTTGTGATGTGTGGATCACAGTTTCCTTGCCCAAAATATAATTCTTCCAGTGTTTACATACCTGAACAATAGCGTAAAGCTCATGATCATATGCTGGGTAGTTTCTTATCGATGCGATGAACGTTTCATTATGGTAAGCAACCAGATAACCATGTTGAGTGAGGATTGCTCTAAGTGTAAAAGTCAGAGGCATAAGTTTGAAGCTCAAATGGTTGTTGAAAGTCTGGTAAAGAAAGTATTGGTGCAGAACAAAGTTTGCATTTCAATTCTTCGAATGCTTTTTGGTATGCGGCTTCCCAGATGAACTTTGTTTTAATGCCACCTTTGGTAACTTGGTTAAGAGGCCAATTCACATGATAAAAACCAAGTACAAATCTCCTATAGAAATTTTTCAATCCCAAGAAGCCATGAAGCTCTTTGATATTCTTTGGTTGTGGCCATTCTTGGATGACTTGAATCTCATCCGAGTCCATGTGTACTCCTTGTGCATCTATTATTTATCCCAAATAATGTATCTCCATATCAAACAAACATTTATCCATTTTTGCATACAACTTGTGTTTCCACAAGTGTCAAGCACTTGCTCTATATGGTGCAGAGGTTGATCTCATGCTTTGTTGAAGATTATGATGACGTCAAGGTCGACTACAATAAATTAAGTAGTAAATGGCTTGAGAATGTCATTCATCATCTTCTTGAATGTAGCTGGGGCATTGGTCAAATCTAAAGGTACGACTAACCATCAAACAAACCTTCGTTGGCTTTGAAGGTTGTCTTCCATACATCTCTAGGGTTAACAAGAAATTGATGATACCCAAACTCAGGGTCGATTTTAGTGAAGTATTATGCATTGTAGAGTTGGTCCAACAAGTTCTCAATCCTTGGAAGAGGATAGTGGTTCTTTATTGTGTTATTATTAAGAGATTTGTAATCAATACACAACCTCCATGTGGCATCTTTCTTTGGTGCAATCATAATTGGGTTGCTGCAAGACGATAAGTTGGCCCTGATATGTCCTTTGGAAATAAATTCATGGATTTGTTGCTTGATTTTTTCCATTGTCTAGAAATGATTTGTAGTATAAAGAGGCATTAGGTAGAGGTAGTCCAAGGATCAGATAGTGTACTTCACTACAAAGTGTGTAGGAACTTCTTTTGGTAGATGAAATATATCCCTATATTCTTCCAACTTGTGCTTCAAGTTTGAGGCTTCTGTTGCTATTGTTGAAGGAATTGCGGTATGGATTGATGTCGTGAGGACTTTCTTACATTCAAATCTTACCATCACAAGCACAACCTCTTATTAGATGTGACTAGCTTCTTACACTGCTTGGCGCTAATGAGTGATAGCTTAAGGACTACTTCCAGTATGTGGTACCTGATATCACCATCATCTATGATAAAATTTCTAGGGTTTGCCTCATATAAACTGCATGTCGATGGAAAATATATGGTTCAACTAGTAAAACATCACATACTTCTAGTGAAGCGAGGTCGCAAAGGACTATATCTTGAAAAGGCTTGATGTTGTACACCATTTGACATTGCTGAGTGACATTTCTTGGATCTTGCACTGAACCATCAAATAGAACATGGTTGTGGGCCAAGAGTCAGTTAAAAGTTCAATTTGCAAACTGCTTTAAGTGAAATTAGGTTGTTTTGACTCTTATTGGCAACAATGAAGTGCAGTAGAGATAGTAGGTGAAATTAGGTTGAGCATTGATCCACATTTTATAAGGGATCAATCTTTTTGCTTCCTCTGTTTTTGCAAGGGTAGTAGAGATGTTTGTGATACCCATCATAGTGCTAGGTTCAAAATCCATGATCTGTTTGCCTTTTTTCAATGATGTGTTTTTACGTGTTGCTTCTAGTTGTGCAAGTAAAGTCTTCTTAGTGCAACATTCTTCATTGGAATGACTACTGGAGTTGTGAAATGAACACCACTTGCTAGTCTTAGATTGCTTAGTCCAGTTATTTGATGATTGTTGCTCTTTAGTGCAAGGTGCTTAGGGTTATTTCTTGATTTGGAATTATGCTTAGAAGATTTAGATTGTTGCTTGGTTTGAGACATAGAATCTTCTGTCTTAGTCATGGTCTTGGCCTTTGCTTAAAACTTGCGAGCAAATCTACAGTCTTCTTAGATTGAAAAGATCTGTATGAAATGCATATTTTATTGGATATGAGGTCTGAAACTTGAGACCTATATTTCAAAACAAGATTTTGCTCCAAATCATGAATCCCGAGCTTGGACACCAAAGTATGAAAAGTATCTGTGTATTGTTGTACAAATTGTTCTTTGCCTTGGCACAATTGAGAGAACTTAATGTACTAGACATGAAAGTTTCCAATAGGATAATATGTTACTTTGAGTGCTTTTTAGGAAACAATTCCACATGTCTACAGATGTGTCTAAGTTGAAATCATCTTCATGATTCTCATGTGAAGTGCAATAGTTTTCCCACCATTTTTCTATTGATAAAAAAACTTTCAGAAGAGCGAATGTAATATTTTCTCGGTCAGAGAATTGATTAACCCCATAGTATGAACAAATAAGGTTAAACTAGTTATCTAGTGCATCTTCATCTATTTTGCCTTCAAATATAGGGATGCTTAGATTGATGTGTACCTTATATGGAGTTTGACCACCAAATGGCCGATGAGAATGAGAGATGTTGGAAGGAGTCTATTGCTTGAGAAGTAGTGAGAAGTGATCAACATTTTTCCAAATCTTCCTATTGCCTTTGCAATGCATCCTTTATCATATTTTGCAATAATTTTGAAGTTGGTGTTATTGAAGATTTGTCTCCCATTTGAGGTTGTGAAGGAAGGTATGATGAAGGGTCATGAGTCTCGATTCCTAACTTACTGTATTTAGACCTCGTATGAGTGGGCATACACACAATGATGAAGTTCAAATACATCACAATACCTTTCGTAAATGATATGAAGTGTGTATGCCTTGACACCACTGATTCGTGGTTCAGATGGAGACCTGATGGATAACCTACTTAAGCAGATTTATTGATTAAGACGACTCTAAAATACCTTGAAGCGCATCATTATAGAAGTATATTAAAATGATGCATTCCTGGTAATTTGAAAATTGAATTTTAAAGGCATTTGATTGGCATAAGAGGAAAAAAAAGAATGGAGAGAGGAATAATCAATAGAAACCTTGAGCTCTGATACCAATGTCAGGCTAGGTATTAATGAAGTGACAACTAACAATATTTGGTGCAAACCAAAATTGTATTCACGTTGTATTTGAAAAGAAGAAATATTATGATATGTAAAGCCAATGAATGGTTGTTCATTTCACCTTTTAAGGTGACTTCCTATTTCTACAGATGACTATCCATCCACCAAAAAAAGACAAGAGCCTTCTTATAAGACATCTAGGTTTAATGACATATGCTATACAATAATGTTACATCGAAGATGTTGCATTGAAGGGGGATGACCACACCAAACTTCTTATGGAGTCTTCATTTGTGGGGCTGTTGATGATGATCTATTGTGGATGTATACTACCGTTTGAGTTACTTTTGCCTAAAAGTCTAGATTCACCCCGTTGAATAATAACATTGTCTTAATCATATTCATGACAGTTCGGTTCATCCATTCAATTGCTCCATTCTGTTGTGGAATGTAAGGGATTGTGAGATGATACTTGACTCTGATCTTCTTGAGATAGGTATCAAACACCTGTGAAGTGAACTCACCACATTATAAGTCTTGAGTGTGTCAATTTTAGATTGTGTTTCATTTTCAACCATGGTTCGAAACTTTTGAAATGTTTTGAATGCTTTTGATTTCTTCTTCAAAAGACATCCATGTTGTCTTACTATAGTGATCAATGAACAACATGAACTATATATGACCAGCAGTGGAGAGGATTGGGAGTGAACACAGATCAATGTGAACTAGCTCCAACTTCTTTTTTGCTTTCCAGTCTAAATTCTGAAAGTGTTTTCTTTCGTGTTTTACCAAAATGTGAGCTTCACACTTTTCAATGTTTTTGGGCAAAGTTAGCAAGCCTACAACACCATTTGTTTGCATTGTGAAAATGTTGTGATAGTGCGCATGCCCAAACTTGACATGCCAGAGAAGATTCAATTTCATTTCATCTTTTTCTAGTTGAGTAAAATTCCTTTGCATTGAGCACTCACCCTTTAGTTTCAATAATTTTCCTTCCTCGTATCCAGTTGGAATGACTGTGTTTTATCACATTTTCTTGTGACTTTCACCTTTCCATTAAGCAATATGGAGTGGCCTTGTTGAATCAATACAAGAGACAACAAATTTATTTTCAACTGAGGAAGGTAAAGTACATTTTGGATAATGAAATCTGGATGTCCTAGAGATTCTGAAGATGGAAAATCTACTAGTTTTATTATGAATTTGGGAACAATAATCAGCTGGAAGTCCAAGAGTCAATTAGTGTTGGTAATTTATTCAATAGAAGCAAAATACATGGTAACATCAGAGGCAACTAGAGAGATTTTGTCGCTGAGAAGGGTTCTTTCATATTTGTAGGAACAATAGGGTTCGTCAAAACCTCTCATGGTTGAAAACACTTCAAACGATAGAGAATCCAGTCTTTCATGACCGAACCAAGCACATCAACATTGAATTTCATCTTCTTTGGCATGATGTGAAATATGGAAGTGTAAAACAACTACATTGTTATACTGAAGAGTAACCAATAGACATCTTGACAAAAGTGTTGGGATGAGAAAAACTTGAAAAGCTCAATGGAATCCTTGGTCTCATAATGACCCCTGAAGATTAAGGGGAGATGTAACATTATTGTACAATATATGTTATTAATCCTAGGTGTCTTGTGGGAAGGCTTTTTTCTTTTTATGATAGATGGATAGTCATCCGTAGGAATAGGAAGAGTCACCTTAGAAGGTGAAATGAACAACCATTTGTTGACTCTATATATTGTAATATTTCATCTTTTCAAATAGAACGTGAATACAATTATGGCTTGCACCAAATGTTGTTAATTGTCACTCCATTAATACCTAGCTTGACAATCATCCTTTCATTTCAAGACCTACATGTTATACACTAAAAGAGATCGATGTCATACTTGCATTAATGAGCCGTAATTGGCAAGATCCTAAACAAATTATAAAACCCATATTTATTTTTGCAATGAATGACCCTCATTTCATCCTTCTATTTCTCAAGGCTGATTTATATGTAATCCTTTCTTTCCATAGTGCCTTTGTTCTTTGGTCGACATTGATTTATTTATGAGTGGCTCACCCATCTAAGTTATTCTCTAAGTTGTGTAGGAATTTTGAATTCTGCTTCAATACCATATAGAAGAAAGCTATTTCACGTTGAAATGCCGTGTTGGTCTTGTGAAAGTAATTTGCTACCGTGATGCCTCCCTTAGATTCTGGTGGCATTGAATATCTTTATCCATGTAGTAGATGAGTGGGGGGTTTGACCATTTGATTGCTTGGAGGGATTTTAATGAAACCTTTAGTATAGAGCTCAGTTGAAGCAATCGTTAGGGTTGGTGAAGAAAAATCTTCTCTCTACAAACCCCAGTCTAGGACTGTTATCCCTCAATGATCCCCTAAGAACATGAAAGTGTTGCCATAGGAGAACGATCACTTTAAAATATTGGATCTGCCTCTGCCGATCCCATTCCAAAGGGAGTCACAAGGAACTAAAGAATATACTTGCTTAAATAAATCTTGCCCAACTCTTTATGGAACGCATCATGAGGGCAATTTTGCTCATATGTACTTAGCTAGTAATATTTATGGTCTGTTTGGGAAAAGTGCTTTTGGAATCATCTCTATTTTTAGATAGGTTGTCCAATATACATGTAATATTTTCTTTATGGAGTGCCTTTGTTCTTTGGTCGACATAGGTTTCTTTACGAGTTGCTCCCTTATCAATATAATAACTCTATATTGGTAGTTGCCCTTCTTATTCGCTGTTGTCCACACTAATAAAGGGTATGATGCAATTTTTTTCTCTTATTAGCGAAATTGTGTCATTTATTAAAAAAATGATATTTGTCAATAAGACTTGTACTTGAGGCATTGAAATTGCATTTGGAAGTCTCCACATTGCTTTCATTGCTAGATCTTGGTTGAAAAGATGGGGTTTTTGACATTTATACCGTCCCCACGCCCCCCATCTTTTTTTTGGAGTGGCGATATTTGACCAAGAAACCAAAGGGTACTTGAAGCTATTATTTATTCCTCTCCAAAGGAAGTTCCTTTGTATTTGCTTTCTTTTGCATTCAATTTTTAGTTGAAGAGGAAGTAGAGAGAGAAGTTATATAGGGACTTCTTGTAGGACAGCTTTGGTCATCTAGATTACCCATACCATCTATGGTGGAGTTTTGTTGTTCCATGAAAGCCCGGATAGGTAATGGGGGCTTTTCCTTCCTTGAATTATGCAGTGTTGAGAATATGTCTCTTCTTGTAGGAATGTTTGGAAAGAATATATTTGATTTGTTTTTATTTCTTTGCTTCTTTAAAGCCCTATACAAATAAAAAACTATCATTAAGTCATTGAATTTATCTCCAGAATCATAGCTGTTGTTGCTACACTTTATTTCTGACTTATACAAACAAATCCCATTGGTCATACTGGTATCAGTCCAAGGTGTTCGAGTAAGTTGTACATGAATAAAATTATTGTATTGAACTATAACAATGCCAAGAGATACATTTCACCTCTCCACATCCTCTTTTCGGGCACTAACCAATACTATATATCCCTTATCATGTTCAGAGCCTACATTAACATGAGAAGAGGCAATAAATTAAAAAATGTGTATATTAGACTTCAACTGAGCATTATTAACTCCATGAATAAAGAGATTTTTCCAGAATTTTTATTTGAAAACACAATTTCTGAAAAGAAAAAAATTACCCAAGAACTTCCCAAGAACCCAATTACCTTTCAAAATGTTATTATGAAATGATGCAGCCAAAGTAGAATCAAATGAATCCATATTAAGGATCAGCTTGTACCCCAACAAGAAACCACTCTATTCATCTCCTCTAGAGGGTCACACGCAGAACCATATTAAATCATAACCTTCTAGGTTATTGATATTAAAGACGCTTTCCCTTACACTATTCACACCTCCCAGTTTTACACCTGGCATGGTTATTAGTTTCAAAACTGTTGGTATTTTGTTGACTTTATATCTCAACACATCCTAGTCAAGCATACTGCTAATCTATTGTCTATCAAGGGCTAAGACAACTTAGAAATATTCCATATCTAAAAGCTTAGGAGCTAAAAATGATCATTTCATGCGATAAGTAGACTAGAAACCAATTCAGGTCCAGCGAATTTATTTTTGAGGTTAGTCCTATGTTGGTTAAGGCTATTAAAATAATACTCTTGATTTTTTTTTGGAGGATGAACAAGGACAAACATTTGAATATTTGATGTATAGATTGACATGTACACTGATTCTGCATATCAAGACTGAGAGATGTTTTAGGAAAGTGGAAACATAGAACAAAAACAAAAGTTAATAGTTTATTATTGAGAGAGTTAAAATATTTACAATATGGTTCAATATTTTATATATTATTATTATTATTATTATTATTATTATTATTATTGTTTTTCCCACCTACCTTAAATATCTGGAATCTAATGTTGATAGTGACCATGTTGATTTTTATGTTTCTAACACCCCATAGCATGAACACATCATTAATGGTATTAAACCCACCTCAAGACAAAATTTACATGACAAACACTTGGACCATGTTGGGTCCCATAACTGTCCACATCTTATGTCTTCTCTCCTAGATTTGGAACATTACACTAGCTATAAAAGCTCCTTTAAAATAGTTCCAATCACTTCATCATTATTTCATTACTCTTATGCATTGTACATGCATTATCTTACCAATGCCTTTTGAATTACCTAGAGAACTTCCAAACATAAAGTGCTCCATTAAGATGCCTTCACCATTATAGAGTTCAAACTTTGGTATCACCTAATCAACCACCCATGTTGAGCCATCAACCAACCACGTATACTTCCTTAACCTACAAGTTTTCAACATGTAAAATTGGTAAATATTCACTTCTCCAACTCTCATAAGTTCTTAGAGTAATCTCTTGCATAAATACCGCTTTTATCTGTCTCTTCTTTAACCTTATGCAGATCAGATGCCATGACATTACCAATTCAAGCTAGATAACTTGGAGTTTTACTGTAGTACCAAAGTGTGTATTCAATCATTGATTTTTATTTTACCTTATTATTGATAAGAAGGGCATACTCTCCTACGTTTTTCTCATCAAAACCCAAACACTACTCCTTTGCAAACAATTGTAAAATCATATTTTTAAAACTATGTTGCTAACTATGTGTACGAACCATATTTGGGTCATATTTTTAATAATGTTGCTTAGTTGTCTTATTCCTCAACATAAACAATTACATTAGCAATCTCTTTCAGCAAATACTCTGCAAGAAACGACGTGCTCTCTTCACAACAACATTAATTGGCAATAATAATGGTTTCCACAAGGATTTTTGACTGGAAATTCTTAATTCTTTGTAACAAAAAATAATAGTCTTTTTAATATTGGTTTAAAAACCAATATATAACAAAGAATCACTAGTTAAACAATTGACATCATCCTAAACCCTGTCAAAGATCCACAAACTTGATCACAACAAAAAATGTAGATACCATCATAACTATCATAAGCAGTAATGGACAATGTCCTAAGACCTTCAAAGGCCGAAGAAATAACGAAAACATACAAACTCAACATCATCTTTCCATTCATCAAACCTAATTGGAAAACTCGTAAAAAAAGTGAAGAAGCCACAACGTGCACATAAGCGACTCATTTAACATCCTTCCATTCTTCAACTAGAATCGATGAAATATTTATAATTGTGAAAGATACACATTCTACCACAACAAACAACCCTTTCTAATTCATCCATTTATCAAATATAGTGTAAATTCCACAAACCATAAAATTCCTACATACAATACCAAAACAAACAACACCGATATCATCTTTATATTTGTCAATGACAATAGAAAACATGCAAAAAAAATGTCAAAGGACATTAAAATCAAATGATAAAACAAAACCCTATATCATCCTTTCATTAATTAGCTACAATTTGCAACATTCTAAAATGTTGTTATAAAGGCATAAATACTTGATGACAAAGAACGAGCCCCATATAATTTTTTCATTCATCAACCACAATAGACAACATCATAAAAACCATGAAAGATCCACAAAAATTGATTACAACAAGGGATCCCTGAATCATTTTTCCATTGCTCATCACAATCGAAAACATGCCAAACACCCTTAAAGACCCACAGATTTGAGACCACAAGAAGCATTCCCCACACAATTCTTCATTCAATAGCTTGAATTAAAATATTGCAAATTTTCCACGATCATCCAAGACCCACATTGTCTAAAATAAACAAATGACATATCCTCTGTTTATTAATCAAGCACTATTGAAACATCTTAACATTTGTAACAAAACAAAATTGGCCTCAAAAAATCATCATTGTCATCTTATTCATCAATCGCAATTCTCAACATTTTAAAGATTACCAAAGTCACACGTATTTAGTCAAAACAATAAATGCCTCTATGATACTTCCATCCATCAATCTGAACCATCAACATCTAGAAGTACTCACAAGATCCATTGATTTGATTGCAACAACCCTATATCTTGCTTCCATTCATTGACCAAAAATGACAACCACCTAAAAACAATTATAGATCGAAATCCACATATTTGACTTTAACAAAAGATCATATGATATTTCCATTTGTCAAGCACAATCAACAACATCCTAAAGGCCATTTAAGATCCACATATTCAAACGCAACTAAATAACTCCATATTATGCTTCCATTCGACAACCATAGTTAAAAAAAATTAGAAAGACATGTAGGCCTCAAAATCCCATTAGATTCAAAGATCCAAAGATTTTATCACAACTATTGGCCTCTTATTATAGTTCCCTTCTTCAACCACAACCAAAGCATCACAAATTCGTCAAAAGGGCCACATATTCGACCACCACATCATCTTGTCAGTCATCAATCACATTTGAAAACATACTTACTTTCAAAGATTAAGATATATAATCCAAAAAATTAACATTATCCGACCCATATATTCAATCACAAGAAATATTGATTATATGATATTTTCATTCATCAACCACAATTAATACCATCATAAAGGTTGTAAAATACCTAAAATTTAATCTCAACTAACAAAGCCCATATCATACTTCATTTCATCAACCATAATCGATAAATTCCTAAATACACATGGCATGCAAAAACCCACAGATTTCACCACAACAAATGACTCCCATATTATAGTTCTTTTCATCAAGCACAATCAATGGCATCCTAATATTGGAAAATACCCCACAAGTTGACAACAACAAACAACAACCAAATCATTCTTTCATTCATCAATCATAATTGACAATAGCTTAAAGACCACCAAAGGCTGATATATATTATCATAGAAAGAACATCGTATAAATAGCGTCTAACATCCAAGAATTAAACCATAATAGGTGAACCCCACATTACCAATTAGACCATGATGGGTGAACCCCACTTTCTCATTCCTTTTATCAACCATAGTTAAAAGCTCAAAACAATCAAAGAGCCACTTACATGATAATGTAATGAACATCCCCCATATTATCTTTGCATTTGATCAACCACAATCATACACGTCCTAAAAATTGTCAAAGACCCATTAAAAAACAAACATTGCCCATGTTATCATTCAACTAATTAAAAAACAATCAACAATATTCTAAAACCAATCAAACCTTGTAAAATTAGCCATGAAAAATGAGTTTTTCTATAATTTTTCCTTTCATCAATTACAATCGACAACATTTTGAAAAATGTCAAAGACCCACAAATTTGACAACAACAAATGACCATTTACGTCATCTATTCATCAATCACAATCAACAACATCCTAAGTAATGATAAGTGCTTGCCAAATCCATTCATTAGCCACACTGAACAAATACTACAAATTGGGAAAGAACGACAATAAAAGGTCCCCAAACCATACTTATATGTACCAATTGCAATTAACATCTTATATAGCTCCAATCACCTCATTATTTTTCATTGCTCTTATGCATTGTACATGTAGATCATACCAATGCCTTTTGAATTACTTAGAAAAACTTCTGAACATAAAGTGCTCCATTAAGTTGTAATCACCACTATAGAGCTAGAACTTTGGTATCATCTACTCAACCACCCATGTTGAGCCATCAACCAACCATGTATACTTTCTTTACCTACAAGTTATCAATTTGTTAAATTGGTAAATATTTACCTTTTCAACTCTCGTAAGTTCTTGGAGTGACATCTCTTACATAAATATTGCTTTCATCTCTATTTTCCTTAAATTTATGCAGATCAAATACCACGATACTACCATTTCATTCTAGATGACTTGGGGTTTTTGAATAGTACCAAAGTGCCTTCAATCATTGATTTTTATTTCCCCTTATTACTGATAAAAAGGGCATACTCTCCTACATTTTTCTCATCAAAACCCAAACGCTTCTCCTTTGCGAACAATGGTAAAATCATATTTTTTAAATTGTGTTGACAACTATGTGTACGAGCTCTATTTGGGTCATATTTTTAATAATGTTCCTTTGTTGGCTTATTTGTCAACATACATAGCTACTTCAGCAATCTCTTTGAGCATATATTCTGCATGAAACCATGTGCTCTCTTCACACAATATTAAATATTAATCTGCGATAATTACGTTTTCCAATAGGATTTTTTATTGGAAATTTCCAATTCTTTTCAACAAAAGATAATATCACCTTGTTAATGTTAGTTTACAAACCAGTATATGACAAAGAATCACTAATTAAACAACATTTTACATCATCCTAAAACATGTCGAAGATGCATAAACTTGACCAAACAAAAGATGTAGATACCATCATAACTATCATAAGCAATTATGGACAATGTCCAAAAACCTTCGAAGACCTAAAAACCTTAACAAAAACATACAAATTCAACATCATCCTTCTGTTCATCAAACATAATTGGAAATATCGTAGAAATAATCAAGGAGCCACAACATGCACAAAAATGACTCATATCATTGTTCCTTTTTTCAACTAGAATCGACAAAACCTTTAGAATTATGAAAGATACACATTCTACCACAAAAAATGACACCCTATTGTTCATCCATTTATGAAATATAGTGTAAAAATTCCAAAAACCATAACATTCCAACATATAATAGCAAAATAAACAACACCGATACCATCTTACCATTCAACATTGACAATAGATGACATTAAAAAAAATTTGAAAGCTCAACAAAATCGAATGATGAAAAAGTAACCCTATATCATCCTTTCATTAATTAACTACAATCTGCAACCTTCTAATTTTTTTTTATAAAGGCACAAACACTTGATGACAAAGAATGAGCCCCATATCATTTTTTCATTTATCAACTGCAATAGACAACATGATAAAAGCGATGAAAGAAACAAAAAAATCGATTCCCACAAGTGATCCCTATATCATTCTTCCTTTTGTCATCCCAATCGAAAATATCCCAAACACCCTTAGAGACCCATATAGTCGACCACAAGAAGTGTTCGCCAAACAATTCTTTCATTCAACAACTTGAATTAAATTCTTACAGATTTGTGCGAGACCATCTAAGACCCACATAATTCTCTACAACAAACAAATGCCATATCATTTGTTTATTAATCAAATACCATTGAAACATCCCAACGTTTGTAAAATAAAAAAAGAAATTGGCTTCAACAAATCATCATCATCATCTTATTCATCAAATACAAATCTTAACATCTTAAAGATAGCCAAAGTCCCACGTATTCAATAATAATGATAAATGCCTCTATGATATTTCCATACATCAATCACAACCATCAACATCTAGAATACCTCACAAGACCCATTGATTTGATTGCAACAACCTTATAACTTGCTTTCATTCATTGACAAAAATTAACAACCACCTAAAAATAGTCATAGATCGAAAACCACATTTTCGATTGCAACAAATGACTCTGATATTTTCATTTGTCAAGCACAATCACCAACATCCTAAAGGCCATTTAATATGCATAGAAACTTCAATTCACGAACTCCATATCATGCTTCCATTCCTCAACACTAATTAAAAAAATCAAAAGACATGCAGGTCTCAAAAGTCCCATTAGATTCAAAGACCCAGAGATTTTATCACATCTATTGGCTTATTTATTATAGTTCCCTTCATTAACCACAGTTGAAACACCCCAAATTCCTCAAAAGGGGCACATATTCGACTACCACATCATCCTGTGGCTCATCAACCATAATTGAGAACATATCGACTGGCAGATTAAAATATCCGATCCAAAAAATTAACACTATCCGACCCCTATATTCGACAAAAACAAATATTGTATATATGATATTTCCATTCATCAACCATAATTAACATCATCATAAAGGTTGTAAAATACCAAAAATTTAATCTCAACTAATGAAGCCCATATCATACTTCATTTCATCAACTGTAATTGACAAATTCCTAAATACACATGCCTTGAAAAAATCCATAGATTTCACTACAACAAACGACCCCCATATTTTAGTCTTCTTCATCAACGATAATCAATGATGTCCCAAACATTGTTAAAGACCCCACAAGTTGACAACAACAAACTACTATATCATTCTTTCATTCATCAATGATGATTGACAATAACTTAAAGACCGCCAAAGGCCAAAGTATATTCTCATAGAATGAATACCGTATATTAAAACCACAAGTGAATTCCAAATTATCAACTAGACGACAATGGGTGAACCCCACATTATCATTCCTTTTATCAACCACAATTTGCAATAACTTAAAACAATCTATGAGTCACTTGCATGACAATGTAATCAACATCCCCCATATTATCTTTGCATTTGATCACACATTTGTATATGTCCGAAAAATTGTCAAATACATATTAAAAAGCAAACATTGACCATATTATCATTCAACTAATAAAAAACAATCAATATAATATCCTAAAAACTATCAAACCTTGTAAAATTGGCCACAAAAAGTGAGTTCTTTATCATTATTCCTTTCATGAATTGCAATTGACAATTTTTTAATAAATGTCAAAGACCCACAAATTTGACAACAAATGACCCTCATATAATCCACGTATTCATCAATCATAATCAACAACATCCTAATGATAATCGCCCACAACATCCATTCATTAGCTACAATGAACAAATACTACAAATTGGGAAAGAACAACAATAAATGATCCTCAAATCATACTTCTATGTACCAACCACAAGACAACATCCTAAATAATTTCAATCACTTCATCATTATTTCATTACTGTTATGCATTGTACAAGCAGAATCTTACCAATGCCTTTTGAATTACCTAGAAAAACTTTCAAACATAAAGTGCTCCATCAAGGTACCATCACCACTATAGAGCTAGAACTTTGGTATCACCTAAACAACCATTTATGTTGAGCCAACAACCAACCATGTGTGCTTCCTTTACCTACAAGTTATTAATGTGTCAAATTGGTAAATATTCAATTTTCCAACTATCATAAGTTCTTGGAGTGACATATCTTGTATAAATATTGCTTTTATCTCTCTTTTACTTAGCCTTATGTAGATCATATGCCACAACATTACCATTTTAGGGTAGATGAGTTAGAGTTTTGAAGTAGTACTGAAGTGTGCCTTCAATTATTGATTTTTCTTTTCCCTAATTAATGATAAGGTTATTCCTAAGCTTTTCTCATCAAAACCCAAACGCTTCTTTTTAAACAGTATAAATTTATACTTTTAAAACTGTGTTGCTAACTACATGTATGAGCTATATTCGGGTCATATTTTTAATAATGATGCTTTGTTGTCATATTCGTCAACATACACAACTATTGCAACAATCTCTTTGATTAGATATTCTGCAAGAAGCGAAGTACTCTCTTCACAAAAACATTAATTTGCGATAATAACGATTTCCACCAAGATTTTTGATTGAAAATTCCAAATTCTTTACAACAAAAAATAATATCGACTTTTTAATATTACTTTACAAACCAATATATAACAAAGATTCACTAATTAAACCACAATTGACATCATCCTGAAAATTGTCAAAGATCCACAAATTTGACCACAATAAAAGATGTAGATACCATCATAATTGTCATAAGCAATAATGTACAATGTCCTAAAACCTTCAAAGATTGAAAAAAGTAACAAAAACATACAAACTCAACATCATCCTTCCATTCATCAAACTTGATTGGAAACATCATAAAAAACGTTAAGGAGCCACAAGGTGCATAAAAACGACTCATATATCATCCTTCTGTTCTTCAACTAGAATTGACAAAACATTTAGAATTGTGAAAGATACACATGTTTTACCACAACATATTACACCTTACAATTCATCCATTTATGAAATATAGTTTAAAAATTCCAAAAACCATAAAAGTCCTACATACAATAGCAAAACAAACAACACTGATATCTTTTCATTCATCAATGACAATAAATAACATAATTTTTTTTTTGTCAAAGCCCCTCAAAATGAAATGATGAAAAAGGAACCCTATATCATCCTGTAGTTAATTAACTACAATTTGAAACATTCTAAAACGTTGGTATAAAGGCATAAAGTTTTGATGACAAAGAATGAGACCGATATCATTTTTTCATTCACCAACCATAATAGACAACATCATAAAAACCATGAAAACACCACAAAAATTGATTACAACAAGGGATCATTGTATCATCCTTCCATTAGTCATCACAATCGAAAACATCCCTAGCACCCTTCAAAACCCACAAAGTTGACCACAAGAAGCATTCCCCAAAGAATTCTTTCACTCAACAACTTGAATTTAAAATCTTGCAGATTTGTCCAAGACCATCAAATACCCACATTTGTCTACAACAAACAAATTACATATCATCCATTTTTTAATCAGGGAATATCAAAACATTCTAACATTTATAAGAAAAAAGAAATTTGTCCTCAACAAATCATCATTGTCATCTTATTCATCAACCACAATTCTTGACATCTTAAAGATTACCAAAGTCCCACCTATTTAATCAATGCAATAAATCCGTCTATGATACTTCCATCCAGCAATCACAATTATAAACGTCTGGAAGATCTCACAAGACCAATTGATTCTACTACAACCACCCTATATCTTGCTCTCATTCATTGACAAAAATCGATAACCACCTAAAGACAATCATAGATTGAAATCCACATAGTCGATTGCAACATACGACTATATGATATTTCCATTCGTCATGCACAATCACCAACATCCTAAAGGCCATTTAATATCCATAGATTAAAATGCAACTAATGAACTCCATATCATGCTTCTATTCTTGAATCATTATTGAAAAAATCAGAAAGACATGTAGGTCTCAAAGTCCAATTAGATCGAAAAACCCAGAAATTTCATCACAACTATTGGCCTTTTATTATAGTTCCCTTCATCAATCACAATTGAAACATCGTAAATGTTAATCACACGATATACTGAGAGGAAGTACGGTGAATCAGTGTAAAATAAAAGTTTAACTTTCAAAAATTAATGTTCACAAAGAAATCATTCACATAAGATCTAATAATTAAGCAACATAATATTTATGTTGAAAACCCTCTCTATTTAAAAACCACAAGGCAGAGTTGCTTGGATCTATTGTCTAAATCCATCTGCAAAATAATAATCTTTTTACAAAGTTTCATTGGCACCAACCCACTTGGAGACACCAATCCCCATTGCCAAGCACCAGCTTAGCAAGAGACACCAATCTCTTTGTTCTGAGGCACCAACCTCAATTCAAACAATTGTCCAGCTTATATTGTTGTTTCCTCAACGAATGATGACAAATTCAATCTCCTCTTGTTCTCCACAAAAATGTGTTTATGTTTGAATGATGGAAAAAGCTATTTTTCAATTTTCTATCCACCTTATATGACCTCAAAAGGCTCTTCACAAAGGAGGCATCTCATCAACTAGACACCCTTTCATCAAAAGGTGTGCATTTAATTAAATTTATATTAATTCACTAAGTGGGGCGATTTCTCCAAGGCAACCATATATCAAGTGTGTTGTCCCAACAATGATAGGCTTTAATACATATCTTAAGAGGGGCAACTTTAGCCTTAAACTATCTTCTTTGAATGCATAATTAAAACTTCTTTAATGCTGGTCCCCTCGTCATGGAGTGCTGCTGTAAATTTAATTTAATTCTGTTGCATTAATAACACTTTTGTTGGCAATTTTGTTGACTTCCATTATATTAAATATAATGCCTTTAACATAAATGATAATGTTTCAAAAGCAAATTCCTCAAAATGGCCACATATTCGATCACCACATCACATGTTACTCATCAACCACAATTGAAAACATAGCGACTCTTAAAGATTAAGATATTTGATCCGAAAAATTAAAACTATCCGACCCACATATTCGACCACAACAAATATTGCTTATATGATATTTCCATTCATGAACCACAAATAACACCATCATAAAGGTTGTAAATACTCAAGGATTTAATCTCAACTAACAAAGCCCATATCATACTTCATTTCGTCAATCATAATCGGCAAATTCATAAATACACATGCCTTGCAAAAACCCATAGATTTCACTACAACAAATGACCCCCGTATTTTAGTTCTCTTTATCAACCATAACAATTGACATCCCAAATATTGTTAAAGACCCCACAAGTTGACAACAACAAACAACTTCCACATCATTCTTTCATTCATCAATCATGATTGGCTATAACTTAAAGACTGCTAAACGCCAATGTATATTATGTTAGAATGAACACCGTATAAACCGTATCTAACATCTATGAATTGAACCACAATAGGTGGACTTGACATTAAAAATTAATCCCACGATGGGTGAAACCGGCATTGTTGTTCCTTTTATCAAACACAATTGACAACAACTTAAAACAATCAAAGAGTCACTTGGAAGAAAATGGAATGAACGTCCCCCATATTTTCTTTGCATTTGATCAACCACAATCGTACATGTCCTAAAAATTGTAAAAGACCCATTAAAAAACAAACCTTTCCGATATTATCATTCAATTAATAAAAATTAATTGACAATAGCCTAAAATCAATCAAACCTTGTAAAATTAGCCATGAAAAATGAGCTCTATATCATTATTCATTTCATCAATTCTAAAAAATGTCAAAGACCCACAAATTTGACAACAACAAATGACCCTCATATAATCGATCTATTCATCAATCACAATCAACCACATCCTAAGTATTGATAAGTGCCCACACCAGGCATTCATTAGCCATAATGAACGAATACTACAAATTGGGAAAGAACAGCAATAAACGTTCCCCAAACCATACTTCTATGTACTAACCGCAATCGACAACATCTTAAATTGTTCCAATCGATTAATCCTTCTTTCATTACTCTTATGCATTGCACATGCAAAATCTTACCAATGCCTTTTGACTTCCCTAGAAAACCTTCCAAACATAAAGTGCTCCATTAAACTGCCATCACCACTATAGAGCCAGAACATTGGTATCACCTAATTAAACATTGGTATCATCTAATTAACAACCCATGTTGAACCATCGACCAACCATGCATACTTCCTTTACCTACAAGTTATCAACTTGTCAAATTGGTAGATATTCACTTTCTAACTCTCAAAGGTTCTTGGAGTGCATAAATATTGATTTCATCTCTATTTTCCTTAACCTTATGCAGATCATATGCCATGACTTTGCCATTTCAGGCTAGATGTACTAAACCACAACAATTGAACTCCCCATTATAAATTAGACTACAATGGGGGAACCCCACATTATCATTCCTTTTATCAACCACAATTGGCAACAACTTAAAACAATCAAAGAGCCACTTACATGACAATGTAATGAACATCCCCCATATTATCTTTGCATTTGATCAACACATTCATATACATCCTAAAAATTGACAAATACCTAGAAAAAACAAACATTGCCTATAGTATCATTCAATTCATAAAAAAAATCGATATAATATCCTAAAAACTATCAAACCTTGCAAAATGAGCCACGAAAAGTGTGTTCTTTATCATTATTCCTTTCATGAAATACGAGCGACAACATTTTGATAAATGTGAAAGACCCAGAAATTTGACAACAACAAATGACCCTCATAGAATCCATCAATTCATCAATCACAATCAACAACATCCTAAGGATAAGCACTCACAACATCCATTCATTAGCTATAATGGACAACTACTACAAATTGGGAAAGAACAACAATTAATGATCCCCAAACCATACTTCTATGTACCAACCACCAGACAACATCCTAAATAGTTTTAATAACTTCATCATTATTTCATTGCTCTTATACATTGTACATGCAAAATCTTACCAATGCCTTTTGGATTACCTAGAAAATCTTCCAATCATAAAGTGCTCTAGAAAGCTACCATCACCATTATAGAGCTTCCTAAAGACCATTTAATATGCACAGATTTAAATTCAACTAATGAACTCCATATCATGCTTCCACTCCTAAACAATAATTAAAAAAATCAAAAAGACGTGAAGGTCTCAAAATCCCCATTAGATTCAAAGACCCAGAGATTTTATCACAACTATTGGCCTGTTATTATAGTTTCTTCATTAACCACAACTGAAACACAGGAAATTATTCACAAGGGCCACATCTTCGCCAACCACATCTTCATGTCACTAATCAACCATAATTGAAAACATACCGACATACAAAGATTAAAATATCTGATCCAAAAGATTAACACTATTTGACCCCCACATTTGACGAAAACAAATATTGCATATAAGATATTTCCATTCATCAACCATAATCAACATCATCATAAAGGTTGTAAAATACCAAAAAATTAATCTCAACTAATAAAGCCCATATCATACTTCATTTCATCAACTGTAATTGACAAATTCCTAAATACACATGCCCTGAAAAAATCCATAGATTTCACTACAACAAACGACCCCCATATTTTAGCTCTCTTGATCAACGATAATCAATGTGTCCCAAATATTGTTAAAGACCCCACAAGTTGACAACAACAAACAACTAACCATCATTCTTTCTTTCATCAATGATGATTGACAATAACTTAAAGACCGCCAAAGGCCAATGCATATTCTCATAGAATGAATACAATATATTAAAACCACAAGAATTGAACTCCAAATTATCAACTAGACGACAATGGGTGAACCCCACATTATCATTCCTTTTATCAACCACAATTTGCAATAACTTAAAACAATCTAAGAGTCACTTGCATGACAATGTAATGAACATCCCCATATTATCTTTGCATTTTATCAACACATTTGTATACATCCTAAAAATTGTCAAATACGTATTAAAAAGCAAACATCGCCGATATTATCATTCAACTAATAAAAAACAATCAATATAATAATATCCTAAAAACTATCAAACCTTATAAAATTAGCCACAAAAGGTGAGTTCTTTATCATTATTCCTTTCATGAATTGCAATCGACAATTTTTTGATAAATGTCAAAGACCCACAAATTTGACAACAACAAATGACCCTCATATAATCTATCTATTCATCAATCACAATCAACAACATGCTAAGTAATGATAACCACCCACAACATCCATTCATTAGCTACAATGAACAAATACTACAAATTGGGAAAGAACAACAATAAATGATCCTCAAATCATACTTCTATGTACCAACCACAAGACAACATCCTAAATAATTTCAATCACTTCATCATTATTTCATTACTGTTATGCATTGTACAAGCAGAATCTTACCAATGCCTTTTGAATTACCTAGAAAAACTTTCAAACATAAAGTGCTCCATCAAGGTACCATCACCACTATAGAGCTAGAACTTTGGTATCACCTAAACAACCATTTATGTTGAGCCAACAACCAACCATGTGTGCTTCCTTTACCTACAAGTTATTAATGTGTCAAATTGGTAAATATTCAATTTTCCAATTGTCATAAGTTCTTGGAGTGACGTATCTTATATAAATACTGCTTTTATCTCTCTTTTCCTTAGCCTTATGTAGATTAGATGCCTCAACATTACCATTTTAGGGTAGATGAATTGGAGTTTTGAAGTAGTACCAAAGTGTGCCTTCAATCATTGATTTTTCTTTTCCCTTATAAATGATAAGGTGGTCAAACTCTACTACGTTTTTTTCATCAAAACCCAAACACTTCTTTGTAAACAGTGTAAATTTAAACTTTTAAAATTGTATTGCTAACTACATGTACGAGCTATACTCGGGTCATTTTTAATAATTCTGCTTTGTTGTCATATTCGTCAACATACACAGCTATTGCAACAATCTCTTTGATCAGATATTCTGAAAGAAACGAAGTACTCTCTTCACAAAAACATTAATTTGCAATAATAACGGTTTCCACCAGGGTTTTTGACTGAAAATTCCAAATTCTTTGCACCAATAAATAATTTCGACTTTTTAATATTACTTTACAAACCAATATATAACAAAGATTCACTAATTAAACCACAACTAACATCATCTTGAAAACTGTAAAAGATCCACAAATTTGACCACAATAAAAGATGTAGATACCATTGTAACTATCATAAGCAATAATGTACAATGTCCTAAAAGCTTCAAACACTGAAAAAAGTAACAAAAACATACAAACTCAACATCATCCTTCCATTCATCAAACTTGATTGGAAACATCACGAAAATCGTCAAGGAGCCACAAGGTGCATAAAAACGACTCATATATCATCCTTCTGTTCTTCAACTAGAATTGACAAAACATTTAGAATTGTGAAAGATACACATATTTTACCACAACAAATTACACCTTATAATTCATCCATTTATGAATTATAGTGTAAAAATTCCAAAAACCATAAAATTTCTACATACAATAGCAAAACAAACAACACCGATATCATCTTTTCATTCATCAATGACAATAAATAACATGATTTTTTTTGTCAAAGCCCCTCAAAATTAAATGATGAAAAAGGAACCCTATATCATCTTGTAGTTAATTAATTGTTGAACACACTATCTTCTGGGGGGGTGAATCAGTAGATGAGCTAAACTTTGGTTCTTAAAAACTTTTAAACAAGAAACAAAATGTATATGCAAAGTAAAGAACAAAAACAGAGATCATATACACACACATGAATACTCAACACCAGATTTTTATGTGGAAATTCAAAGAGAATAACTATGGTGATAAAAGCTGCTAGAAACAACAGTTCTAATGCAACCTCATAGAAAAGATGTCTCACAGACAAATCTCACTGGTTACATTCAAGAGCACCCACTCTAAGGAAGCACCAACTTCCTAACTAAGCACCAACTCAGTTTTTTTGATGGCACCAACCTATCAGAGATATGAAGCTACAACTTCAAAATACAAAAGAGATTCAAAATGAATCTTGTTCAGTTTCTTTGCTACAAGTCTTGTCTGTAACTGCACCTTCACGCTATGTGCGTTCTCTTCTTATCTGTCTTTCTCTTTTTGTCTGGATATCTTTTATTTTGACACACTTTATTTGTTTTGCCTTTTTACGTTGTCTGCATATGTCTTCACTTGACAATTTTTGATTTAACACTAATTATTATCATCGTAGCAGCAAAAAAAACACTTTCAAATGTTTTGTTCGTAGCATGTATAGACAAATGCATCTTAGGGTTTTCTATCTGTAAAGTGTTCACACTTCAACTGCTCTTTGCCAGTTCAAGCTTCTGATATGTATTCAATGTGACTTTGACTTTGTGTCTCAATTCATGCTTCAAACGACAACATTCAAATGTCTTTACTATCTTTGGCATTTGCACTTCTACTTTTCTTAACCGCGTCGCTTCCTCGATCAATTAGATTGATTAATCTCGAGCTCCGTCAATATATATCGAGTTCATCACCAGTTCCAGCTGTTCCTATACAAACATTTAGAACACATTAAATGCGGGGTTTTTATTTCTTTCGTCACACCAAGTTCACATTCTTTTCTTTGTTGGATCTTTCCTTATGACCTCTTGACACTTGTCAAATGCGCGCGCACTCAGAGGGTAATCTAGCTTTGCTTTGCACCATTGGATCTAATGCACCGAACAAGCGTGAGTTATTGATCTTTTAAAGTAGCATGAATTTAAATTCTTGCTTTACCATTAACCATCAATCTTATTTTCTTCCCTTTTCGCATCTTACTGCTTTCTATATGATGGGTTTGCTTTTGCTCTTTTCGATTGTCCTCGATATGCTCGATTTTTACCCTTTCTAATGTGCGTTAAACTTCAGCATGTTGGCATGATCTTATTTTCTTTGGCATTCTTGGAACGCTCCTTGCAACATTGATCCTTGTAGACTCGCTCGTCTTTTAACCTTGTTTTAATTCCTTTGGAAGGTCCCTTTGTAGAAATTGTTGCGGGCCTTTGTGTCTTCAAGGCAATTTTCGCGGACTTTTTGTCCGTGTCCATTTCATCCTGAAGTGTCCTCCAATTTCTTCGAAATAATTCATCATTAACTTCTATTCCGAAGTGTCATTCGAAAATCTTCTAACGGTCCTCATACCTTTCAGATTCTCTGCAATTTACTTTTTGGTATTTTTGCAAGTGTCCACATACCCTTTGCACTGTTCAAAAAATACCCTTCAGACTTTTTGAAAAGGTCCACTTGCCCTTCGCAACAATGAAAAGATATCTTTCGGACTTTTTGAAAATGTCCACTTGCCCTTCAGAATGTTCAAAAGATACGCTTCAGACTTTTTAAAAAGGTTCATTTGTCCTTCGGAACGTTCAAAAGATACCTTTCAGACTTTTTGAATGTACCCTTCAGTTTTTTATTAAGGGACAATTTTTCGAAAAGGACTTGACAATTTTTCTGAAAGAATTGTCTTTGCCACTTTTTCTAAAAGAATTCTTCTGAAGAAATTCTTCAAAACTATTTCGGGTTTTTCATCCTTGACTTATGTACGTAAGAGAAGTAAAGCCACTCAGAAATCCCGATTGCCTCTTCTAGACCCTTTTGGGTTTTTGACGTTACTTGTCCTGTCAACTTGAGAGAAGCAGCGCCCCTTCAAAACCCTGATTACTTCGTCTAGACCTTTTCGGGTTTTTAACTTTACTTAGCTTATCAACATAAAGAAGTAATGTTTTTGCAAATAGCCGATCACCTCTTCACTGGAGCCTTTCAGGTTTCCCACATTGCTTAGCTTATAACCATAGGAGAATTAAAGCTATCCTGGAAACCCGATAACCTTCTCTTAGACCAACTCGAGTTCTTATCATTGCTTGACTTATAAAACATAAAGAAGTAAAGTCATTCCAGAATCTCGACCAAGTAAAGTCACTTCAGAATCCTGAACAACTCCTGTGGACCACTTCGGGTTTTTGACTTTGCTTTACTTAAAAACATGAAAGAAGTAAAGTCATTCCATAAACCTGACCAACTTTATTAGACCAGTTCGGAGTTTCGAGATTGCTTTACTTATTTTATAAGAGCACTTCACAAACCCGATTTACTCTACAAGTTTGCTCAACTCAACTTTTAGCATTAATGCATGATCATTTTCAATCTCAATGACATCAATGACATCAACCTTTGACATCAATGACAATTCCATGCTGCCTTAGACATGAATGACAATTTTTTAGTCCTCAAATTGCCTTTTGGTTCATGATTTTCAACTTGTCAACTGTTCCTTGCTCAAATTGCCAACATTAACTACAATTTGCAACATTCTAAAACATTGGTATAAAAGCACAAACTTTTGATGACAAAGAATGAGATCGAAATCATTTTTTCATTCATCAACCATAATACACAACATCATAAAAACCATGAAAATACCATAAAAATCGATTACAACAAGGAATCTTTGTATCATCCTTCCATTGGTCATCACAATCAAAAACATCCCTAGCACCCTTCAAAACCCACAAAGTTGACCACAAGAAGCGTTCCCCAAGCAATTCTTTCATTCAACAACTTGAATTAAAATTTTGCAAATTTGTCCAAGACCATCAAAGACCCACATTTGTCTACAACAAACAAATGCCATATCATCCATTTATTAATCAGGCAATATCAAAACATCCTAACATTTGTAAGAAAAAAGAAATTTGTCCTCAACAAATCATCATTGTCATCTTATTCATTAACCACAATTCTTGACATCTTAAAGATTACCAAAGTCCCACCTATTTAATCAATACAATAAATCCCTCTATGATACTTCCATCAATCACAACTATCAAAATCTAGAAGATCTTATAAGACCAATTGATTCTACTGCGACAACCCTATATTTTGCTTTCATTCATTGACAAAAATCGATAACCACCTAACGACTATATGATATTTCCATCCGTCAAGCACAATCACCAACATCCTAAAGGCCATTTAAGATCCATAGATTAAAATGCAACTAACAAATGCCATATCATGTTGTTATTCCTCAATCATAATTGAAAAATCAGAAAGACATGTAGGTCTCAAAGTCTGATTAGATCCAAAAACCCAAAGATTTTATCACAACTATTGGCCTCTTATTATAGTCCTCTTCATCAATCACAACTGAAACATCGCAAATGTTAATCACACGATACATTGAGAGGGGGTGTGGTGAATCAGTGAAAAATAAAAGTTTAACTTTCAAAAATTAATGTTCACAAAGAAAGCATTCACACAAGATCTAATAATTAAGCAACATAAGGTTTATGTGGAAAACTCTCTCTTTAAAAACCACAAGGAAGAGCTGCTTGGATCTATCGTCTAAATCCATCTGTAAAATAATAATCCTTTTACAAAATTTCGTAGGCACCAATTTACTTGGAGACACCAATCCTCATCACCGAGCACCGACTTAGCAAGAGACACTAATCTTTTTGTTTTGAGGCAGCAGCCTCAATTCAAAAAATCTTCTACCTTACTATTGTTGTTTCATCAATGAATGATGACAAATTCAATCTCCTCTTCTTTTTCTCCACAAAAATGTGCTTATGTTTGAATAATGGAAAGAACTATTTCTCATATATTTTCCAATTTTCTATTCACTTTATATGACCTCAAAAGGCTCTTCACAAAGGAGGTGTCCCATTAAAGAGGCACCCTTTCATTAAAAGGTGTGCACTTAATTAAATTTATATTAATTCACTAAGTGGGGTGATTTCTCCAAGGCAGCCATATATCAAGAGGGACGTCCCAACAATGATAGGCTTTAATACATCTTAAGAGGGGCGATTTTAGCCTTAAACAATCTTCTGTGAACATGTATTTAAAACTTCTTTAATGCTGGTCCCTTCATCATGGAGTGCTGTTGCAAATTTAATTTAATTCCGTTGCATTGACACTTCCATTGACAATTTTGTTGACTTGCATTATTTAATTATAATGCCTTTAACATAAATGATAATATTTCAAAAGCAAATTCCTTGAAAGGGCCACATATTCGATCACCATATCATCATGTTACTCATCAACCACAACTGAAAACATAGCGACTCTTAAAGATTAAGAAATTTGATCCAAAAAATTAACAGTATCCGACCCACATGTTCGACCACAGCCAATGACGTCCCAAATATTGTTAAAGACCCCACAAGTTGACAACAATACCACATCATCATGTTACTCATCAACCACAACTGAAAACATAGCGACTCTTAAAGATTAAGACATTTGATCCAAAAAATTAACAGTATCCGACCCACATGTTCGACCACATCCAATGACGTCCCAAATATTGTTAAAGACCCCACAAGTTGACAACAATAAACAACTTCCACATCATTCTTTCATTCATCAATCATGATTGACAAGAACTTAAAGACCATCAAAGGCCAATGTATATTATCTTAGAATGAACACCGTATAAACAATATCTAACATCCATGAATTGAACCACAATAAGTGGACTTGACATTATCAATTATTCTCGCGATGGGTGAAACCTATATTGTTATTCCTTTTATCAAACACAATCGACAACAACTTAAAACAATCAAAGAGTCACTTCTTCAACCACAACCGAAACATCCCAAATTCATCAAAAGGGCCACCTATTGGACCGCCACATCATTTTGTCAATCATCAACCACAATTGAAAACATACTTTCAAAGATTAAGATATGTGATCCAAAAATTAACACTATCCTACCCACATATTCGACGACAGGAAATATTGATTATATGATATTTCCATTCATCAACCACAATTAATACCATCATAAAGGTTGTAAAATACCCAAAATTTAAGCTCAACTAACAAAGCCCATATCATACTTCATATCATCATCCATAATCGATAAATTCCTAATTAGACATGGCGTGCAAAAGCGCACAGATTTCACCACAACAAATGACTCCCATATTTTAGTTCTCTTCATCAAGCACAATCAATGGCATCCTAAGTATTGTAAAATACCCCTCAAGTTGACAACAACAAACAACTTCCACATCATTCTTTCATTCATCAATCATGATTGACAAGAACTTAAAGACCATCAAAGGCTAATGTATATTATCTTAGAATGAACACCGTATAAACAATATCTAACATCCATGAATTGAACCACAATAGGTGGACTTGACATTATCAATTATTCCCATGATGGATGAAACCTACATTGTTTTTCCTTTTATCAAACACAATTGACAACAACTTAAAACAATCAAAGAGTCACTTGCATGACAATGGAATGAACATCCCCCAAATTATCTTTGCATTTGATCAATCGTACACGTCCTAAAAAATGTCAAAGACGTATTAAAAAACAAACTTTGTGCATAGCCTAAAATTAATCCAACCTTGTAAAATTAGCCACTAAAAATGAGCTCTTTATCATTATTCATTTCATCAATTGCAATCGATAACATTCTAAAAAATGTCAAAGACCCACAAATTTGAAAACAACAAATGACCCTCATATAATCCATCTATTCATTAATCACAATAAACAACATCCTATGTAATGATAAGTGCCCACAACATGCATTCATTAGCCATAATGAACAAATATTACAAATTGGGAAAGAACAACAATAAATGTTCTGCAAACCATACTTTTATGTACTAACCACAATCGACAACATCTTAAATAGTTCCAATCAATTCATCATTCTTTCATTACTCTTATGCATTGTTCATGCAAAATCTTACCGATGCCTTTTGAATTACCTTGAAAAACTTCCAGACATTCCATTAAGGTACCATCACCACTGTAGAACTAGAACTTTGGTATCACCTAATCAACCACCCATGTTGAGCCAACAATCAACCATGTATGCTTCCTTTACCTACAAGTGAATAATGTGTCAAATTGGTAAATATTCACTTTTCCAAGTGTCATAAGTTCTTAGAGTGACATATCTTGCGTATATACCGCTTTCATCTCTCTTTTCCTTAACCTTATGTAGATCAGATGCCACAACATTAGCATTTCAGGCTAGATGACTTGGAATTTTGAAGTAGTACCAAAGTGTGTCTTCAATCATTGATTTTTATTTTCCCTTATTATGGATGAGAAGGTCATACTCTCATATGTTTTTCTCATAAAAACCCAAAGACTTCTTTGTAAACAATGTAAAATTATACTTACAAAACTGTGTTGCTAACTACATACACAACTATTTCAACAATCTCTTTGATCAGATATTCTGCAAGAAACAAAGTACTCACTTCACAACAACATTAATGTGTGATAATAATGGTTTCTACTAGGATTCTTGACTGAAAATTCCCAATTCTTTACACCAAAAAATAACATCGACCTTTTAATATTACTTTACAAACCAATATATAACAAAGATTCACTAACTGACATCATCCTAAAAACTGTCAAAGATCCACAAATTTGACCACAATAAAAGATGTAGATACCATCCCAACTATCATAAGCAAAATAATGTACATTGTCCTAAAATCTTCAAAGACCGGAAAAAGTGACAAAAATATACAAACTCAACATCATCCTTCCATTCATCAAACTTGATTGGAAACATCATAAAATAGTCAAGGAGCCACAACATGCATAAAAATGACTCATATAAAATCCTTCCGTTCTTCAACTAGAATTGACAAAACATTTAGAATTGTGAAACATACACATATTTTACCACATCGAATGACACCTTATAATTCATCCATTTATGAAATATGGTGTAAAAATTCCAAAAACCATAAAATTCCTACATACAATAGCAAAACAAACAACACCAATAGCATCTTTTCATTCATCAATGACAATAAATAACATTGTTTTTTTTTTGTCAAAGCCCATCAAAATCAAATGATGAAAAAGGAACCCTATATCATCTTGTAGTTTACTAACTACAATCTGCAACATTTTTAAACGTTGTTATAAAGGCACAAACTTTTGATGACAAAGAATGTGCCCTATATCAATTTTTCATTCATCAAACATAATAGACAACATCATAAAAACCATGATAAAATAAAAAAAATCGTTTACAAAAAGGGATCCTTGTATCATCCTTCCACTGGTCATCCCAATCAAAAACATCCCAAGCACCCTTAAAAACCCACAAAGTGAACCACAAGAAGTGTTCCCCAAATAATTCTTTAATTCAATAACTTGAATTAAAATCTTGCAAATTTGTCCAAGACCATCAAAGACCCACATTTGTCTACAACCAGCAAATGCCATATCATCTGTTTATTAATCAAGCAATATCAAAACATCCTAGCATTTGTTTAAAAAAAAAGAAAATTGTCCTCAACAAATCATCATTGCCATCTTATTCATCAACAACAATTCTCGACATTCAAAGATCTCAATAAATCCCTCTATGATACTTCCATCCATCAATCACAACTATCAACATCTAGAAGATCTCACAAAACCAATTGATTCTACTGCAACAACCCTATATCTTTCTTCCAATCATTGACCAAAATCGATAACCACCTAAAAACAATCATAGATTGAAATCCACATATTCGATTGCAACAAATGACTATATAATATTTCCATTCATCAAGCACAATCAACCAACATACTAAAGGCCATTTAAGCTCCACAGATTCAAATACAACTAACTCCATATCATGCTTCCATTCCGATTAGATTTAAAGACCTATAGATTTTATCACAACTATTTGTCTCTTTTTATAGTTCGCTTCATCAATCACAATCAAAACATCCCAAATTTCTTGAAATGGCCACATATTTGATCACCACATCATCATGTTACTCATCAACCACAATTGAAAACATATCGACTCTTAAAGATTAAGATATTTGATCCAAAAAATTAACACTATTCTACCCACATATTCAACCACAACAAATATCGCTTATATAATATTTCTATTCATCAACCACAAAAAACACCATCATAAAGGTTGTAAAATACCCAAAGAGTTAATCTCAACTAACAAAGCCCATATCATACTTCATTTCATCAATCATAATCGACAAATTCATAAATACACATGCGTTGCAAAAACCCATAGATTTCACTACAACAAATGACCCCCGTATTTTAGTTCTCTTCATCAACCATAACAATTGACATCCCAAATATTGTTAAAGACCCCACAAGTTGACAACAACAAACAACTTCCACATCATTCTTTCATTCATCAATCATGATTGGCTATAACTTAAAGACCGCTAAAGGCCAATGTATATTATGTTAGAATGAACACCGTATAAACCGTATCTAACATCCATGAATTGAACCACAATAGGTGGACTCGACATTATCAATTATTCCAATGATGGGTGAAACCCACAGTGTTATTCCTTTTATTAAACACAATTGACAACAACTTAAAACAATCAAAGAATCTCTTGCATGACAATGGAATGAACATCCCTTATATCATCTTTGCATTTGATCAACCATAATTGTGCACATTCTAAAAATTGTCAAAGAACCATTAAAAAACAAACTTTGTCCATATTATCATTCAACTAATAAAAAATAATCAACAATATCCTAAACTCAATCAAACCTTTTAAAATTAGCCATGAAAAATGAGCTCTTTATCATTATTTATTTCATCAATTGCAATCGACAACATTTTAAAAAAATGTCAAAGACCCACTAATTTGACAACAAATGACCCTCATATAATCTTTCTATTCATCAATCATAATCAACAACATCCTAAGTAATGATAATTGCCCACAACATTCATTCATTAGCCATAATGAACAAATACTACAAATTGGGAAAGAACAACAATAAATGTTTCCCAAACCATACTTTTATGTACTAACTGTAATCGACAACATCTTAAATAGTTCCAATCAATTCATCATTATTTCATTACTCTTATGCATTGTACATGCAAAATCTTTCTAATGCTTTTTGACTTACCTAGAAAATCTTCCAAACATAAAGTTCTCCATTAAATTGCCATCACCACTATAGAGCTAGAATATTGGTATCATCTAATTAACCACTGGTATCACTTAATTAACCACCCATGTTGAGCCATCAACCAACTGTGTATACTTCCTATACATACAATTTATCAACGTGTTAAATTGGTAAATATTCACTTTTCTAACTCTCGTAGGTTCTTGGAGTGACATCTCTTGCATAAATATTGCTTTCATCTCTCTTTTCCTTAACCTTATGCAGATCGGATGCCACAACATTACCATTTCAGGCTAGATGATTGATTTTTCTTTTTCCTTATTACTAATAAAAAGGGCATACTCTCCTACAATTTTCTCGTCAAAACCCAGACACTTCTCATTTGCAAACAGTGGTAAAATCATATTTTTTAAACTGTTTTGCTAACTATGTCTACGAGCTATATTTGGGTCATACTTCTAATATTGCTGTTTTGTTATCTTATTGGTGATTGTACACAACTACTTCATTAATCTCTTTGACCAGATATTCTGCAAGAAACGATGTTCTCTCTTCACAACAACATTAATCTTCGATAACAATGGTTTCCACTAGGATTTTTGACTGGAAATTTCCAATTCTTTGCAACAAAAAATAATATCCACTTTTTAATATAAATTTACAAACCAATATATAACAAATAATCATTAATTGAATAACAATTGATATCATCCTAAATTTTTTCAAAGATCCACAAACTTGACCACAAGAAAAGATGTAGATACCCTCGTAACTATTAGAAATGACAATGCACAATGTCCTAAAACCTTCAGAGATGAAAAGAAGTAATGAAAACATACAAACTCAAAATCATGCTTCCATCCATCAAACCTAATTGGAAAGATCGTAAAAATAGTCAAAAAGCCACAACATGCACAAAAATTTCTGATATGTTATCCTTCCATTCTTCAACTAGAATTGACAAAACATTTATAATTGTAAAGGTTACACATTCTACCACAACAAATGACCCTTATCATTCATCATTTATCAAACTAGTGTAAAAATTCTAAAAACCATAAAATTGTTACATACAATACCAAGACAAACAACATTGATATCATCTTTCCATTCATTAATGACAATAGATAACATGCAGAAAAATGTCAAAGCACATCAAAATGAAACTATGAAAAGGAACCCTATATCATCCTTTCATTAATTAACTACAACGTGCAACATTCTTGAACCCTATTATAAAGGCACAAACACTTGATGACAAAGAATGAGCCCCATATCATTTTTTCATTCATCAACCACAATAGATGACATCATAAAAACCATGAAAGAACCACAAAAAATGACTACAACAACGGATCCTTGTATCATTCTTCCATTGGTCATCACAATCAAAGTAATCCCAAACAACTTTAAAGACCCACAGAGTCGACCACAAGAAATGTTACCTAAACAATTCTTTCATTCAACAATTGAATTAAAATCTTGTAGATTTGTCCAATACCATAAAAGACAAGTATTTGTCTACAACAAACAAATGCCATATCATCCATTTATTAATCAAGCACTATTGAAACATCTTAACGTTTGTCAAAAAATTCAAAATTGGACTCAACAAATCATCATAGTCATCTTATTCATCAACCACAATTCGTAACATCTTAAAGACTACCAAAATCCCATGTATTCCGTCAAAACAATAATTGCCTCTATGATACTTCCATCCATCAATCACAACCATCAACATCTAGAAGACCTTACAATATCCATTGATTCAATTGTAAAAACCCTATATCTTGCTTCCATTTAGTGACCAAAATCGACAACCACGTAAAAATAATCAAAAGATTGAAATACACATATTCGATTGCACCAACGACTATGATATTTCCATTTGTCAAGCACGATCACCAACATTCTAAATGCCATTTAAGAACACATATTCAAGCACAACTAACAAACTCCATATCATGCTTCAGTTTTGCAACCATAATTAAAAATATTAGAAAGACATGCAAGTCCCAAAGTCTCACTAGATTCAAACACCTAGAGGTTTTATCACAACTATTGGTATCTTATTAAAGTTTTCGTCAACAACCACAACTAAAACATCCCAAATTCCTTGTAAGGCCCACATATTTGACCACCACATCATCCTATCACTCATCAACCACAATTGAAAACATACCGACTTTCAAAGATTAAGATATCTGATCCGAAAAATTAACAAGGTATCTGACCCACATATTCGACCACAAAAAATATTGTTTATATGATATTTCCATTCATCAACCACTATTAACACCATCATAGAGGTTGTAAAATACCCAAAAATTTAATCTCAACTAACAAAGCCCATATCATACTTCATTTCATCAACCATAATCGACAAATTTGTAAACAGCGGTAAAATCATATTTTTAAAATTGTGTTGCTATCTATATGTACGAGGTATATTTGGGTCATATTTTTAATTACGTTGCTTTGTTGGCTTATTCATCAACGTACACAACTACTTCAACAATCTCTTTCAACAGGGAGTTTGCAACAAAAGACGTGCTCTCTTGACACAACATTAATTTGCGATAATAATGGTTTCCACTAGGATTTGTAACTGGTAAGTCACAATTCTTTGGAACCAAAAATAATATCAGCTTTTTAATATTAGTTTACAAACCAATACATAACAAAGAACCACTAATTAAACAACAATTGACATCATCCTAAAAATTGTCAAAGATGCACAAACATGACCACAACAAAAGATGTAAATCCCATCGTGACTATCATAAGCAATAATGGACAATGTCCCAAAATCATCAAAAACACAAAAAAGTAATGAAAACATACAAATTCAACATCATCCTTCCATTCATCAAACCTGAGTGGAAGCATCGTAAAAATAGTCAAGGAGCCAAAACGTGCACATAAACGACTCTTATAATTCTTCCATTCCTCAGCGAAAATCGACAAAATAATTAGATTTATGAAGGATACACATATTCTACCACAACAAATGACCCCCTTATTCATATGAAATAAAGTGTAAAATTCCAAAAACAATTAATCCCTACATATAATACCAAAACAAACAACATCGATATCATCTTTCCATTCGTCAATGGCAATAGATAACATGCAAAAAAACTGTCAAGGCCCTTCAAAGTCAAATGATGTAAAAGGAATCCTATATCATCATTTCATTAACTAACTACAATCTGCAACATTTCAAAACGTTGTTATAAAGGCACAAGCACTTGATGATAGAGAATGAGACCCATATCATTTTTTCATTCATCAACCACAAAATACATAAAAACCATGAAAGAACCACACAAATCGATTTCAACAAGGGATCCTTGTATCATTCTTCTATTGGTCATCACAATCGAAAACATCCCAAACACCCTTAAAGACCCACAAAGATGACCACAAGAAGCGTTCCACAAACAATTCTTTCATTCAATAAGTTGAATTACAGTCTTGTAGATTTGTTCATGACCTTCAAAGACCCACATATTTGTCTACAACAAACAAATGCCATATCATCCATTTATTAATCAAGCACTATTGAGACATCCTAATTGTAGAAAAGAAAAATAAAAAAACATTGGCCTCAACAACTTATCATTGGTCATCTTATTCATCAACCACAATTATCATCTTAAAGATTACCAAAGTCCTACGGATTCAATCAAAACAATAAATGCCTCTATGATACTTCCATCCATAAAGCACAACCATCAACATCTAGAAGACCTTACAAGACCCATTGATTCAATTGCAACAACCCTATATTGACAACCACTTAAAAACAATAATTGATTGAAATCCATATATGCGACTGCAACAAACAACTATATGATATTTTCATTCATCAAGCACAATCACCAACATCCTAAAGGCCATTTAAGATCCACAGATTCAAACACAACTAATGAAATCCATATCAAGCTTTAATTGGTCAACCATAATTAAAAATATTAGAAAGACATGCAGGTCTCAGAGTCCCATTACATTCAAAGACCCAGATATTTTATCACAACTATTGGCCTCTTATCATAGTTCCCTTAATCAACCACAATCAAAACATCCCAAATTCCTCAAAAGGGCCATGCATTTGACCACCACATCATCCTGTCACTCGTCAACCACAATTGAAAACATACCAACTTTCAAAGATTAAGATATCTAATCCAAAAAATTAACAAGGTATCCGACCCGCATATTTGACCATAACAAATATTGTTTAGATGATATTTCCATTCATCAACCACAATTAACACCATATTAGAGGTTGTAAAATACGCAAAAATTTAATCTCAACTAACAAATCACATATCATACTTCATTTCATCAACCATTTTCAACGAATTCCGAAATACACATAGCTTGCAAAAACCCACAGATTTCACTACAACAAAAGTCCCCCATATTTTAGTTCTCTTCAACAACCACAATCAATGACATCCAAAATATTGTTAATGACCCCACAAGTTGACGACAACAAACAACTACCATATCACTCTTTCATTCATCAATCATGAGTGATGATAACATAAAGACCGCCAAAGGCCAATGTATACTATCATGTAATGAACACAATGTAAATAGTGTCTAACATCAATGAATTAAACCACAATGGGTGAACCCTGCATTATCAATTAGACCACAATGGGTGAACCCCACATTGCCATTTCTTTTAACCACCACAATTGACAACAACTTAAAACAATCAAAGATCCATTTACATGACAATGTAATGAACAACCCTCATATTATCTTTGCATTTGATCAACCACAATCGTACACATTCTAAAAATTATCAAAGACCCATAAAAAAACAAACATTGCCTATATTATCATTCAACTAATAAAAAACAATCAACAATATCCTAGAAACAATCAAACTTTGTGAAATTAGCAACAAAAAATGAGCTCTTTATCATTATTCCTTTCATCAATTGCAATCGACAACATTCTGAAAAATGTTAAAGACCCACAAATTTGACAACAACAAATGACCCTTATATAATCCATCTATTCATCAATCACAATTAACAACATCGTAAGTAATGATAAGCACCCACAATGTCCATTCATTAGCCACAATGAACAAATACTAGAAATTGGGGAGAACAATAATAAATGATCCTTAAACCATGCATCTATGTACCAACTACAATTAGCATCATCCTAAATAGTTCCAATCACTTTATCGTTATTTCATTAATCTTAGGCAATGTACATGTAGAATCTTACCAATTTCTTTTGTATTACCTAGAAAAACTTCCAAACATAAAGTTCTCCATCAAGCTACCATCATCACTATAGAGCTAGAACTTTGGTATCATGTAATCAACCACCCATGTTGAGCCCTAAATTACTCATGTATGGTTCCTTTACCTACAAGTTATCAATGTGTCAAATTTGTAAATATTAGCTTTTTCAACTGTCAAAAGTTCTTGGAGTGACATCTCTTGCATAAATACTACTTTCATCTCTCTTTTCCTAAATTTTATGTAGATCAGATGCCATAACATTTCCATTTTAGGGTCGATGACTTAGAGTTTTGCAGTTGTACCAAAGTGTATCTTCAAGCATTGATTTTTATTTTCCGTTATTATTGATAAGAAAGGGCATACTCTCCTATGTTTTTATTATCAAAACCAAAACACTTGTCCTTTGCAAATAGTGGTAAAATCATATTTTTAAAAAATGTGTAGCTAACTACGTGTATGAGCTATATTTGGGTTATATTTTTAATAATGCTGCTTTGCTGTCTTATTCGTCAACATACACAGCTACTTCAGTGTTCTCTTTGAGCAGATATTGTGCAACAAATGATGTGTTCTCTTCACAACAACATTAATATGTGATTATAACAGTTTCCACTAGGATTTTTACTTTGGAAATTACCAATTATTTGCAACGAAAAATACTTTTTAATATTAGTTTACAAACCAATATATTACAAAGAATCACTAAGTAAACAACAATTGAAATCATCCTTAAAACTGTGAAAGATCCACAAACTTGACCACAACAAAAAATTGGAGATACCATTGTCACTATCATAAGCAATACTAGACAATGTCCTAAAAGATTCAAAGACCCAAAAAGTAATGAAACCATACAAACTCAACATCATCCTTCCATTCAAGAAACCTAATTAAAAGCATTGTCAAAATATTCAAGGAGCCACAACGTGCACAAAAAGGATCTATTTATCATCCATCCATTCTTCAATTTGAATCGACAAAACATTTAGAATTGTGAAAGATCCACATATTATATGACAACAAATGACCCCATATAATTCATCCATTTATCAAATATAGTGTACAAATTTGATAAACCATAAATTTTTTACAAACAATACCAAAACAAACAACACCGATATCATCTTTCCATTCATCACTGACAATAAATAACATGCAAAAACGTTGTCAAAGCCCATCAAAATCGAATGATGAAAAAGGAACACTATATCACCCTTTTTTTAATTAAATACAATTTGCAATGTTTTAAAATGCTATTATAAAGGCACAAACACTTGATGAGAAACAAATAGCCCCATATCACTTTTTCATTCATCAACCACAATAAGCAACGTCGTAAAAACCATGAAAGAACCATAAAAATTGATTACAACAAGGGATCCTCGCATCATTCTTCCATTGGTCATCACAATTGAAAACATCCTAAACACCCTTAAAGACCCATGAAGTCGACCACAAGAAGCGTTACCCAAACATTTCTTTCATTGAACAACTTGAATTAAAATATTGCAGATTTGTCGAAGTCCATCTAAGACCTTCATATTTGACTACAACAAACAAATGCCATATCATTAGTTATTATTTAAGCTCTATTGAACCATCCTAATGTTTGAAGTAAAAAAAAAAGGCCTCAACAAATCATCATTGTCATCTTATTCCTCAAACATAATTCTCCACATCTTAAAGATTACCAAAGTCCCATGTATTCATTAAAAACAATATATGCCTCTATGATACTTCCATCCATCAATCACAACCATCGACATCTAGAAGACCTTACAAGACACATTGATTCGACTGCAACAACCCTATATCTTGCTTCCATTCATTAACCAAAATTGACAACCACCTAAAAACAATCATAGATCAAAATCAACATTTTCGATGGCAACAAATGACTATTTGATATTTCCATTCGTGAAGCACAATCATCAGCATCCTAAAAGCCATTTGAGATCGAAAAATTTGAACGCAACTAATGAACACCGTATCAAGATTTCATTGGTCAACTATAATTAAAAATATCAGAAAGACATGTAGGTCTCAAAGTCCCATTAGCTTCAAAGACCCAAATATTTTATCACAACTATTGGCCTATTATTGTAGTTCCCTTAATCAACCACAACCGAAACATCCCAAATTCCTTGAAAGGGCCTTATAGTCAATCATCAAATCATCTTGTCACTCGTTAACCACAATTGAAAAAAAAACCGACTTTGAAAGATTAAGATATCTGATCCAAAAAATTAACAAGGTATTCGACCCACATATTTGATCACAACAAATATTGTTTATATGATATTTCCATTAATCAACCACAATTAACACAATCATAGAGGTTGTAAAATACCCAAAAATATAATCTCAACTAACAAAGCCCATATCATGCTTCATTTTATCAACCATAATCGACAATTTGCTAAATACATATGCCCTGTAAAAACCCATAGATTTCACTACAACAAAAGACCTCGATATTTTGGTTCTCTTCAACAACCACAATCAATGACGTCCCAAATATTCTAAAAGACTGGACAAGTTGACAACAACAAACAACTAGCACATCATTCTTTCATTCATCAATCATGGTTGACAATAAATTAAAGACCACCAAAGGCCAATGTATTTTATCATAGAATGAACACCATATAAACAATGTCTAGCATACATAAATTAAACCATAGTAGGTGAACCCAACATTATCAATTAGACCACAATGGGTGAACCCCACATTATCATTCTTTTTATCAAACACAATTAACAACAACTTAAAACAATCAAAGAGCCACTTACATGACAATGTAATGAACATCCTCCACATTATCTTTGCATTTGATCAACCATAATTGTACACTTCCTAAAAATTATGAAGATCCATAATAAAACAGACATTGCCCATATTATCTTTCAACTAATAAAAAATAATCAGCAATATTCTAAAAACAATCAAACCTTGTAAAATTACCCACAGAAAATGAACTCTTTATCATTATTCCTTTCTTGAATTGCAATCGACAAGATTCTAAAAAATGTCAAAGACCCACAAATTTGACAATGACAAATGACCATTATATAATCCATCTATTCATGAATCAAATTCAACAACATCCTGAGTAATGATAAGCGCCCGCAACATCCATTCCTTGAACACAAAGAAGTAATACTACAACTTGGGAAAGAACAAGAATAAACGATCCCCAAACCATACTTCTATGTACCAACAATAATCAACGACATCCTAAATAGCTCCAATCACTTTATCATTATTTCATTAGTCTTATGCATTGTACATGTAGAATCTTACGAATGCCTTTTGAATTACCTAGAAAAACTTCCAAACATAAAGTGCTCTATCAAGCTACCATCACCACTATAGAGCTAGAACTTTGGTATCACCTAATCAACCATCTATGTTGAGCCGTCAACCAACCATGTATTATTTCTTTACCTTAAAGTTTTCAATGTGTCAAATTGATAAATAATCCCTTTTCCAACTCTCATAAGCTCTTGGAGTGACATCTCTTGCATAAATATCATTTTCTTCTCTTTTCTTTAACCTTAAGCAGATCAGATGCCATGACATTACCATTTCAGGCTAGATGACTTGGAGTATTGCAGTAGTACCATATTGTGTCTTCAATGATTGATTTTTCTTTTCCCTTTTTACTGATAATAATGGCATACTCTCCTACATTTTTCTCATCAAAACAAAAACACTTCACCTTTGCAAATAGTGTTAAAATCATATTGTTTAAACTGTGTTTCTAACTATGTGTACAAGTTATATTTGGGTCATATTTTTAATTATGTTTTTTTTTTTAACTTATTTGTCAACATACATAGCTACTTTAGCATTCTCTTTGAGAAAATATTTTGCAAGAAATGACATGCTCTCTTCACAACATTAATCGGTGATAATAACAGTTTTTCCACTAGGATTTTTCGTTGGAAATTCCTAATTATTTGCAAGAAAAAATGATATCGACTTTTTAATATTAGTTTCCAAACCAATTTATAACAAAGAATCACTAATTAAACAGAAATTGATATCATCGTAAAAACTATCAAAGATCCATAAACTTGACCACAACAAAAGAGGTAGATGCTATCACAACTATCATAAACATTAATGGACAATGTCCTAAAACTTTCAAAGACCCCAAAATAGTAATGAAAACATACAAATTGAACATCATCCTTCCATTCATCAAACCAAATTGGAAACATCATAACAAAAGTCGAGGAGCCACAACGTTCATAAGACTGACTCATTTATCATCCTTCCATTCTTCAACCAAAATCGACAAAACATTTAAAATTGTGAAAGAGACATATTCTATCACACCCAATGACCTCTTATCATTCATCCATTTATGAAATATAGTTTAAAATTTCTAAAAATCATAAAATTCATACATACAATATTAAAACAAACAACACCGATGTCATCTTTCCATTCATCAATGACAATAGATAACATGCAAATTTTTTTTTAAAGCCCATCAAAATCGAATGATGAAAAACGAACCCTATATCATTCTTTCATTAATTAACTACAATCTTCGACATTTTAAAACCTTGTTATTAAGGCACAAACACTTGATGACAAAGAATAAGCCCCATATCCTTTTTTCATTCATCAACCACAATAAACAATATCATAAAAACCATGAAAGAACCACTAAAATTGACTACCATAAAGGATCCTTGTATCATTCTTCTATTGGTCATCACAATCAAAAACATCCCAAACACACTTAAAGACCCACAAAGTCGACCACAATAAGCATTCACCAAACAATTCTTTTATTGAACAACTTGAACTAAAATCTTGCAATTTTGTGCAAGACCATCAAAGACCTACACATTTGACTACAACAAACAAATGCCATATCATCGGTTATTAATCAAGCTCTATTGAAACATCCTAACGTTTGTGGGGAACAAAAAATGGCCTCAACAAATCATCATCGTTATCTTATTCATCAACCACAATTCTCCACATCTTAAAGATTTCCAAAGTCCCACGTATTGAGTCAAAACAATAAATGCCTCTATTATACTTCCATCCATCAAACACAACCATCAACATTTAGAAGACCTTTCTAGACCCATTGATTCGACTTCAACAACTCTATATCTTAGTTCAATTCATTGACCAAAATCAACAACCACCTAAAAACAATCATAGATCGAAATCCACATATTTGACTGCAACAGATGACAATGATATTTCCATTCGTCAAGCACAATCACCAAAATCCTAAAGGCCATTTAAGGCCATTTAATGTGCACGAATGCTATGTTTCTCCTAATGTCCATTTCTAAATCATGCAAGCATTGCATTTTATTATATAAAGGGGTGTCGATGGATGGTAGTTATAATTGCGTTTCCTTCCACATTATATTTATCCTCTGCAAATTCAGGGAAACAATCTTTTCCCCTTATGATAGGCTCTGTAAAGTGACCTGAAATGTTGGAACAAATCATTTCTACATTGCTGATTCCAAAAGACTCTAAGAATGCAACTTGCTGCAATTTGTGACTAAAAAATAAAATATCTAATACATCATCAGTGTATAGTTGGAGGGAAAAATTTGTTCTATCATTGGAAGCATTTCCATAAATATTGCCATCAAATTCAGGTCCGTAAACAACATAAAGCAAAAAAAAAAAAAAAAAAAAAAAGCAATATGCAACCAAAAAAGTGCAATCTATCTTTTGGAACCGACATCTTGCAGATTTTAAATTTTCCTTTACCTCCAGCTGTGCAGGTATAATGGGCACATTCGAAAAAGACTTTCTATACAGACTATTTGATTCTCAATCACTTTTTCAAATAGAACGTAGCAAGAGCAACGGAAATCAATCTCATTGAATCAGTCACAATCAAAACTTCAAGATAGTTTTCCATTTTTGCAAACGGGTTATTTTACATTTAGGCAAAATGATCGTCAATATAGTTTTGTAAATGAGGGATTCCAAATATGCGTCTTCAATTGCCCTTCCATGAGTGTTGGGAGTCTCTTGAAATCTCTTCGATGACTTCCTTAACAGTCGCATCTCTTAAATTTGTTTTTCAGATTTTGAAAGTTTGCAGGCCTTTACAATTATAGGAAGAATTTCTTAAATTTGTAGGCAGTGTTTTTTCCTCAGATTTGGCATCTTGAAGTATACAATGCAGAAGCCTTTCCCTATGGCTGTGGCATTGTTTTTCATTATCTTTGATGTACATATCTTAAAAAACATAGGTCCCACTATTCAAGAAAATGTAGCTATTTTTTTTTCACAAGGGCCTTCATGTGTCAAAATACTATCATCATAAAAAGTCAATAAGGGAAAGAGTGCATTTTACCCTTTTTTTCCCTAGAATAACATAATCGGTGATTGCCATAGTTTTCAAATCTCACTCTTCAAAAATGAAGGTTTAACTTATTCCTTGCCCCTTTTGTTTTTTTCTTTGCATATCTGTTAGGGCCATCTTCATCAACAGAAATATGAAAAACTGTCATTTCTCTGCACCCAACAACCTTTAAATAAGTAAATTATTTCAATAAATGGGATTTCCTCTTTAAATGTTCTTCATTCTGATTTTTTGCAATTTTGAAGAATCTGAAATATCTTCGGAATTGTTCCTACATTCTTCAATAGTATTTGGTAAATAGAAATTACTTGGGGAAAATGAAATTACTGAAATAAAATCCACAAACTGTGAAATCCAGGAAGTGACATGCAATGCATGTAAAGAAGGGTAAAATCCATTGTGTAGCATAGAACCGATAATCACATATAAAACTCTATACACAATGCGACCAGCTTGGAAGATGAGTTAAAATATCAATAAAATAAACTTCAGAAATTCTTGTGATGACAAAAACTAGGGATTCTTACACATTTGATGTTTGAATCAAGTCCTCCATCACCTTGAAAGAACTGTGGACTATTTTTGGCCCTGCAGGCCAAAAAATTGGTCTCCTTTGCTTCCCCACTATCTTGAGCAGTCAGTCATGTTATGACCCTTGTGCTGCTGTGCTTTTCCCGTTTTATAATAGCCCTGTTTTCTGAGCCAAATGAATTGAGCCTTGCATATATCTCGGGTTGATCCATAGGTTTTTTCCGTTTCGAGCAGTCGGTCTACACAAGCCTTTTGGCAAAGCATGGGCCGCGTCTAAGCACGCAAGTCATTTAACAAGGCTGCAAAGACAAATTGCCCTTGTGGAGGGCAGACAAATGAACAATTTGGCCTTTTAGCAGGGTCCGAAGGGCAACTTGGGGCCTAAATGCCTTTGCGAAGGGCAGAAAACACCTTTTGAGGGACCAAAGAAGAGGGCCAAAAGGTAAGGTTTTCTTCAGAGAAAAGACCAAGGCAAAAGGAAAGATTTTTTTTAGACTTTTGTCCGAAGACTAAATTCGAGGGAAATCCAAGGAAGTCAATGTGAATTCTTTCGGACAAAGTGCCCGAAAGAATTGCTTCGGACATTTTGTTCGAAGAAATTCACAAGGCAAGGAGCCGAACGAAAAATTACCCTTCGGAAAAAAATCCGTGGCAAAGTGGCAAAGGCAAATTCCTTCGGACAAAACTCTGAAGGAGTTCCTTTAGACCTTTGTCCGAAGGAATTTGTCTGAAGAAAAGGACCGACACAACGAAAGAAGGGCCAAAAATCCAAAGAAAGGTTTTCCTTCGGACAAAATGTTCGAAGGAATTGAGAAGCCAAGGCAAGCCGAAGGAGCCCGAAGGGCAAGTTCCCTCGTGGGGGACTCTCGGCTGCCAAGAAGGGGACCTTTTCAAATCCCCAAAAGGACGCCTTCCCTTCGGGAGGGTTCAATTACAAAGAGCTGAATGAATACAAAAGCCCGATGGGATTGCGGAAAGCCGAAGAAATTGCCAAAAGGGTGATGGGCCCGAAGATGTCAAATTCAGCATTGCAAACTAGCCATTGGAATTCAAACGTCCAGTGACTTCCCCGCGGATGTCAAATTCAGGACAATGGAATAGCCGTTGGCTTTCAAATTGCGATGGGCGTGCGAACGTCAACTTTATGGTGATAAGATAGCCATCGATCTTGAAATTGCTTAAGGACGGGCCCGCGCGTGGAAACTCAGCGACCCGTCGATAAGATAGCCCCGAGTGCAAAAAGAGCCAAGAAAAGACAAAAGCTAGGAAAAGACAAAAGCTAGGTGGAAACTCAGTGACTTGCCGAGAAAGGAGCTCGAAGAGCCAAGCACAGACACATAGAACAGCCCAGGTGGCAAAAGAGACGTCGGCAGAGGAGTTATGCCAGTGGTTGGATTAGTCCTTACGAAATGGTCATCAAGGAGCGCAAACAGTGAATGGTTGGATTAGTCCTTACGAAATGGTCATCAAGGAGCGCAAACAGTGAATGGCGTGACTTGTTTTTCTTCATTTAAGCATTAATGAGCTATTTAATCATTAATGAGCAGACAACCACATGAACCTCTTTAAGAAGCGGTCTTGTTTTCAAACAGAAAGGTGCGACCCATGCTTTTACAATGACGTTTAATATAATTTAAATGCCAAAGTCAAGACTTGGACTACCGCAACATGGCTTCATTCACCGGACTTCCTCTTCCCAATGAATTGAACGCAGCATAGGCCACTTGTAGAAAAAGGTGCCATTGCTTTCTCTTTCTCTATATATTGTAGACTCTCATTTTAGAAATGGAGATCTCTCTCATTTTGTAAGGCAAAGCCTTGCCAAAATTTCACCTTAAATCAATAGAATGCATTTTACCTCTATTTGACTGGGTATATCTCTGAGTGTGTCTGCGTATTAACCTTATGTTTAGTCATTTTAGCTTGATGCTTTCATAAGTTGACACCAACACACCTAGTGTGGCTAGAGTATCAGTTCTGTAGGTTAACATGAAGTGTTGCATCTGGAGCATAGATATAGAAAAGGGTTGTTAGACAGTGTGTTTTCTACAGTGCCTATGGTAAGTTCATTTTCTGTGTCTTCATTAAGCCTCCCTGTTAAAGCTTCCTACAATTTTCATCAAATAAAGTGTATGTCTGCCCTCTTCTGGTCTGAAGTGTGAATAACTGAGTAGATCAACTTGTTTGGTGCATCACCGTCTTAGGTTAGTTTCTGTTTTTAGTATCTTTCTCTCTTTTCACCCCCCATTTTTATATATTAGCAGTAGTAGTGAAATAACTCAGATATGCATCAAAGGGATTAAGCCCTTATTTAGAGATTCTCTCCTCAGTTTTGCCCGACCCACAGCAAGAGGGGAGTCTCCATTGTGCCGCGTGGAAGACAGGAGCTCAACCTTCTGTCAAGGGTGCAATCCACAGCATCAACAAGAACCTATTTGCAAATGTCTCCCAAGGATGTAGGGCATTGTGTATTAATTTCCTGGCCTCTCGATTACACATTTGGGAACTAATTGTAAATAGTGCGTTGGTTCCTCATCCAGGAAACCCAAATGATGGGCTTAAATTGACAATCATTCATTATCAATAAGGGAATCATGTAAATTATACTAGGGCAATACAACATACAAACCCTTCCTAAGGAAGCCTTTTATCTATGAAAAAGAACAGTGTCGAATGAAATAAATTGAAGAAAAATTTCTTAAAAAATTGCATGAAAAGAAATCTAATAGGGTCAGTACATCCTTAACAGGGGTTGGCAAGATGCCCTTCTTTCCAGCAACATAGTTTAGATAACTTTCAGGAAGAGTTCTCTAGCCTCTTACATTGAGCTCAAATGTGGAAAACCCCTCCGGTGTGTGCCAATATAAGAAATAAGCAATGAACAATGTATTATCCAACATGATTTCTATCTACCTGACTCATCTCCATAATTGCACAAAGACTTTGTGGTTACTCCATACCTAATTTAACACCTCATTAGTGAAAACCTTTTGTTAAGTTTGGCCATAACTTATTTCTCTCCAATATAGGTGATTTACAAGGAAATGATTTGAGCACCCTGTTTATTGTTACATTACTTAGATTCTATGCCAAGGACCTTTCTCAACACCTTTATCTGAAGTACCCATATGAGAAAGTACATTGTCCAAAATAGAAAATACATTCTTTCAATCCATCTTCCAAAGATAATTGAATATTTGATATTAAAAAAAAAAATTGTATGAAACATTTGTATTAGATGATTAATTTGTTTCATTGTTGCAACAGTTAAGATACATTCTACTCATCTTCTGTTACTACAAGAGTACAAGAGAGGAACTAATGTAGATAAGGTCTTTTTTTTTGTCCAAAAATTTGTTATCGTATGGATAGAACCAATATATATGCTCGCAATACATCTATTTTGTTGAAATCTTGAGCAAAAGGAGACTTTTCAATCCATATTATGCATCTCTTCAAGTAGATTTGTTAATCATCAAAGCATATTTTGTAGGTATCAAATATGTATTTGGAAAGAATAACATTCTATTGTTCACTAAATTGTAAAAACATCTCGAAAATTCATTGACTATAATAAAGAACATCAAAAAGATCCTCAAAGACATGTAAATTTGACACCAAGACGTCAACCATATCATTCTAACTTTCATCTATTGTAAGTTGCGAAGTTATAAAACTATGAAAAACCCACATATTTGACCTCAACAAAAAACGCACAGGTTGTACTCTTTTTTGCAACTAAAATAGGTAAGAGTAAAGATGTTGACAGATCGATCGATTTGCCCAAAACAAATGACCCCCATATCATCATAACATTCATTGACCACAATCAACAAATTACTAAAGATCAACAAAAACTACCAATTCAATGACATAAAATAACACCTATAATATGCTTCCATTGATCTGCTAGAGCCGGTAATGTCTTAAACATCTAAATGTATGACCATAAAAAATGATTGCTATATGATATTTTCATAAATCAACTACAATTGACAACATTCTAAAAGAAGATTTTCTAGGATGGTATTGACAACAACAAACAACCTCCGTATCTTCTTTCCATTCATTGATCACAATTGAATACATCTTAAAGACCATCAAAGACCGAAGTACGCAGTCACAACAAGCAGTCCGTATATCATAATTCCATTTATCAACTACTATTAGAGACATCTTAAATTCCTCGAAGGACAAAAAAGGTGAAAGTGAACAAATGACCGCCATGCCATTCTTAGCCAAAATCAATAATATCATAAAGAATCTTGAATATATCCACATTCATCCACAACAAACAACCAACTCATCTATTAATTTTTGAATTTGATTTGAGATCTTAAGAGCAAGAGATCGTGATGAGTTTCAAACTACAATTTTTAGAGTATTCAAAACATAATCTATGAGTGATACAGGAAAATGCCACAAAAATGGTACATTTGTTCTTTCAAAATTGAATCAAGGATATTTTTTGATTTTGATAAATTTTTTTTCATCTGAAAAAATTATGTTCCAAAAATAATTTTAACAAAGCCATGTTTTATAATTTAATTATTGTGGAATTTTTTTTAAGAATCTATTGAAAAATTTGGTTGTGTACTTGAAGAAACCTCTAAAATATTCTGCATCATGTAAATTTTGCATTTACTAGAAAAATAATCTATAAATTGTTGGCAATATTGTCATTGATGTCAAAGGCGTATGAGTGAGATTGTTGGTAAGATTGTTGTCATTGATGTCAAAGGAGTATGAATGCAATCGTACAAAGGCCAAAGACCACTAATCGTCATCCAAAGACCACTAATTGTCATCCAAAGACCAACCTAAATCAGTTTTAATCTCCACATTTAAGATTTAAATTTATATTGATCGACCTCCCTTTACTGGCATCTAATATGAAAAATAAATTTAAATTAATATCATGATCTTGGCCGACCTCCTTTGCCGCCCAAGTCAAGACAAGAATATATATTTATATCAATGTAATCGCCCAATTTAAGGAAGTAATATATATGATTAAGGGCAGCAATGATGTCAAAAAAGGGGTGCAGTGATTGGGACATGAATTGTTAAAAATAGGCAGCGATTAATGAGTCTTTAAAGACATCGTTAAGCTTTAACAAAAGACATGTATTTAAAGAAGGATGCCTCCCTTGGAAAGTACTGCATCCTTTATGAAGTGTTGCCTCTCTTGATAGAGTTGCATCTCTCTCCATGTTGTATGAAGATATAAAAGGAGGATAAACAGTGTGGTTGAGGATGAGTGTGGAGAATAGAAGATACATCATGCAAACACCAGCAAATTCAAGGAGAAGAAAATATTAGAAGATCATGCAAGGTAAATTTTGAAGGAGATCTATTCCCTAAAAAACAAGACTTTGTTGAGTTAGAGGTTGGTGTCTCATATTGGAGAGGTTGGTGCCTCCTATTAAAGAAATTGGTGTCTCTCGCTGAGTTGGTGCTCAGTGATGGAGATTGGTGTCTCTAATGGGTTGGTGCTTATAAATATGTTTGTCACAAGTATTTTATTTTGGTGACTAGATTTGAGGCCCTGGCCTATCACCAACCTCCATGCCAAATATAAAGCTCTAAGAACCTGTGGAAGTGTGAGAACCATGGAATGGCCTTGAAACCTAGTCTCATTTTGAGCTTGTTGAAAATTGTCTTGTAAAATGGAGTTTGTTTGATCACTTTTAAGATGTCTTGTGTAGATTTTTTGTCTTGAATAGGTGAAATATCTCAAGTGACCTCTTCCAACAATTTGCAAGTGTCCAACTGTCTAAAACCTCTGCAAAACACCATTAACCTTGCAAAACAATGCATTTATTGCAGTTCATACAATCGTAAGTACAGATAAAGTACACCTAGAGAATCTACTTGTAGTCTTCAACAATATCTAGGAGGTTGCAGGAGCAACTCAAGTCATATCATGTGATTTAGAGGTTCATCTCTCTCAACTGGTCACTACTAGGGTTTTATCAAGGTTTTAGGTATGTTTTGTTCTTAAGGATTGTTCATAAAGAACAAATCCTCTTTCTCTCTCCTAATGCCACAATATTGTAGTTAAGGGACCTCTCCACCACCTCCAAACACCACTAGGTCCCTTGCAAAATCTCATGAGAGTTCTAAGTGAAAGATGGTGTCTTCGCCTTTGTTCATGTAGGTAAGGGTCTTCCAGCAACTGACACCACAAGGTTAAAGTGTAGGGACCCCTTTGTCATTCTTGAATACCATTTACTTCCATGCACAGGGTCATGGTCTCAACAAGTGAAGGAAAATCTCCCTTGAAATGCACTGATGTAGTTGAGGAGCTCGATATGGTCTTGAGAGGTCAAACTATACTTTTCTTGCCATCCTCTGCCTTTGGATGGACTTGTAGGACTCTGACAACATTTCAAACTTGTAAACTCCATCAGATCTTCATTTTGCTTTCATTAGACCATCCGATCTATGACTGACCTGGAGGTCTGCCTCTATGTGAATTAGGCTCTATAGACCCTGACATGATTTCTAGTATTTGTTTCACTTTTGATTGAGTTTGAGGGTCTTATGGAGTCATGTCATCACCATGAACCATCTCAAATGCTTTACCTCTCTTCAGACCTCTTTTTTGTACACTAGACAAACAACTTTTCCTTGCCAAGGTAGATAGGCCTGTAGCTCACGTTGGTTGTGTATAGAGGGGTTTAGGTGAACTTGTCTTGACCAGTCTCATTTGTCATTCTATCATGCTTTCTTTGATCTTCGGATGACCTCATTGACTTGTATGTTCACCTGAGATAGGCTTCAATGCTTCATACACTCTACCCTTTCCTCAAGTTTGAAACCAGTCTGTTCCTCTTAGCAACTTGTAGGTGCTCATGAACTGTGTATATGGGGTTTAGAGATGTGGATTTGATCATCTTCTCTACACTTTCGCCCTTCTCTTTTTGACTTCCAAACAACTACTTGCATTTTTTCATCTATTCCTCAAAACCCCAGACCAATCACTATGAATTTAATTTTCTCTTCAAGCCCATAACTTGTCCACTTACGAAAGCACCCTGTAGGTGGTTATAGGATAGTTTGACTGCATTTTTTATTCTAGGACCCCACTTTCACACCAATGATCATCTCAATGACTTTGTTATACCCTTGAAAGTGTGGAACCTCCTCAAAATGTCCAAAACACCACATATTTCCAAGCACACATTGTTTTTTGCTTGTTTAGTCCACGCTTTATGTGACCTTTGTGAGGTTGAAGTGTCAAGCTTTGAACATTAGCTTTCTTGAACTACGTCCTTGGCTACTTGAGTGTCTTCTTTCATTTCTATATAGAATCAAGTCTTAATCCTGTTCTTGCTTTGATGGCAATCAACTATTGGTCTAAAATGAGGACCTACATGTCTAGGGCATGTAGGTTTGCCTTTTGCTTGCATAGGCTACAAACAAACTTCTTGAGTCATAAACACCATTAACACTTTGACACTGTCAACTCTTGTCCATTTCTCTATCACCTTCTCAATAGGTTTATAAACTTTTGACCAAACATTGTATCATCTCAAAATTTGAATCGTGATCCGTACAACCTTGTTTATGATTATTAGGTTTTGTGAACTCAACTAGTGACTGCCACTAGTCACTTCAGCGCCTCATGGCTCTCAACTAGCTGAGACGTTTTCAACAGTTTGTGCATTCAATCTACACCGTATGTAATCATGTTCCATACCTGTTCTTCTTGAAAGGGCAATTGGTTTTAATCCAAAAGAGGACCTAGAGGTCTGTAACCTATAGGTCTCTTTTGTTGCTTATATGACTGTTGAGACAACGCCTTAAACTTTTGACCCTTGAGACTATATCAATTATTTTCCTACTCCATATCACCCTCTCAATAAGCTCATAGACTTCTGACCAAACATTATGTAACCTCAAACTTGTTCATTACATGTATGGACCATGTATACAGTCAGTTCATGCACAAAGTTTTGCATTGAAAGCGAGGGTCTTTTCATTCATTCATGTTCTTCGATGACCCTCAGTAGAGTCAGCCAGTGTCAAATGGTTGCTTGGGAGGGTACGCTAGGTTTCTCCTTTGTTTAAACTCTTCTAGTATAAGACCTAAGATCCATGAATGCTCACTTACAGGGCTGCAAACTTGTGAGTGACTAAAACACATTTCAAGCTTGTTTGAGAGGACAATTTGACTTCACTTCTCAACACCTTGAACTTCTGACCTTCTCCATAGTATTCTCTCATGCTACATTGGTTTTTTATTGCCACTTGGGCCAACATTGATATTCAGCCCTATAGAAGACCATTTATGCACAAGCCATGCTTTTCAAAGGGCAAGACATGATGCCTCTTAACATGCTATTTGCAAAGAGCTACTTATCAAGAGAGAACACATGAATCTTGGGAGAGTGGGAAGATTTTCCATAAATGATGAAGCCTCTGAAAACATCTAAGAGTTACAATACTTCAAAGAAATCAAAACACTTGCAGCAAGATTGACTGAAGCTCCATACACTTGAGAACTTTTCCTCTTGTTGAAGACATTTGAGAAGGTTGAGTTGCTTGATGAAATTCACATTGAAAGGACACTTTTGACCTCTGAAAACATCTCTCAAAACCATTCTTCTCCATCGAATTTTGAAGTGGAGAAGCATGATCAAAATCAAACCTTACTTGGATGGGCAAGGCATAGTGGCCTGTCGTCACTCTTAGCGATTTTTCATGAAGGAGCAGCCATGAATCTGCAAACCAATGCCACTAAATTGAAGCTTATTAGGACTCTTAATAATGGCTAAAGTTTTAGCCTTCAACTTTTTCTCTTCTGGCTGTACCATGCATTTGATTTTTGTTTTTCTGAGCTTGTGAAGGAGAGAGTGTTTAATGCATGTGTTGGATTTGAAACTTGATCTAAATCTAGAATATGACTTGTGGAAGCCCAAGGGACACTCTGAAACCATTTTTACCTACAAGTAGATCTTCCAAGGCCATACAAGTGCCCAAAAATGCTTGTAAAAGAGAATTTTGCTGAGTTTAGGCATTGAAGTTGCAAACTTGTTAGTCTCTGACCATCTATGAACCTTCTCTAACATCAAGTACATTGTGGAACTTATTGAAATATTTTCTTTTGGTGGTATGTACAATTCCTCAAAAATAGGCCAAAAGGTGACAAAACTCACATTTTAACGCATAAGAACATGAAAAAAGGTTAATACATGATATTATGACTTTAAAGACACATTAATAACTCTTTGTAATGACTCTAAACCATGTCAAACCTTTGACCATACTTGACAACACCAAGACCTTATGAATGACCTCTAAGACTAGACAAGTACACATTTTTCCAAACCTTGGACCAAACTAGACAATGACTAATGTGACCATATGAAGACCATTTATGACCATTTAAGACCATAACAAAGTTTTGATAACCCTATGAAAGTTTCAACCTATAGGAGTTGACCATTTTTGAGTTGGGGTCAAAAATTGGTGATTCATAGGGGTATTATGTCTGCAATGCTAATGGATCAATGGCCTTATCCTCCCATTGGGCAATGGAGTCACCCTTATGGGACAATCTGAAACTGACATGCCCTTTAAAGACCCAAAATTGACATCAAACCACACAACAAGAAGCAAACACACTATGCCAAATGCATTTAGGGAAAACACACAACAAGAACACTCAAAACAACACACCCAACCTATTATGTATAGATCTCAAATAAGTTTTAGGTAAGGATACAACCCCTCTTGGTTCAACCAGAGTCATAAAGAATGTTTATAGAGTCATAGCTGCTCCATGAGAACAAATCACCATATGATGGATGTTTGTCAAAGAAAACTTTCTTGTGAAGGTGATCAAATGACTTACCACTCATGAGACCCATGCTAGCTGCAAGTGCATCACTTGAGACTCCTTTGAATGGTCCTTTTAGCTCTCTTTGAGGTCTGATTGACATTACAACCTGTTTGGTCTCTTTCATGCTCCTTTGGCACTTCTCAATTTTGTTCTTTGGGAGTCATGAAACTCTTCTTAAATTCACCTTCATCTAGATTATGATGTGCTTGATGTTTAGAAGCATCAAACTTGCCTTCTTGCTGGCCAAACACATTTGCAAGTAATTCAATATCAGATTGAGGCATATGCTACTCCTTATTCATATAGACTTTCGCCTTGACCTAATTGCATTCCTCCAAGGTTGCCTTATGTTTGATAGGGACTTGACTCTTCTTTTTGTTCATTAGGTCCATGATTGACCTTATCACCAAGCTCATGTTTCATTTGAGGAAGAGCATGCCCATTTACTTGCTCAAAATCTTGCATTATGGCATGGTAATGCTGCCATAGATCATCACATTCTTATTGATTGTCATAATCTCGAATCTCCTCTTCTTCTTCAGGTAGAAATGCATCTTCGTCATTACCATGCTCTAACACACTTGGAACCTTATCATCACCATCCATATGCAAAAAAAAGTTATCCCATGCAGCTTGTTGAAGGGCATCGTCAAGACTTACCTCAGCATACTCATCATCTTCTTCATGTATGATATATGTGCCCATACCTGTTTCTTCAATGAGATTGTATGGATTAAACCCATGTTGATCAGCTCCCCATTTATCAAAATATAGATCAGCTATGCCATCAAGAGTTGTTAAAGGTTCTTGGTCATTAGGATAGTCTCCCTTTTCATTGATATTGAAGTTCATATTTGATGTATTAGGTACATAGGGCTCTACATGAATATTGGGCAAAGGTTCAAACTTGATTGAGACCTTAGCACCATACATGATCCTAAAGGCCATGTAGGACCAATTTGAAGTCAAGTATCCCCCAGTTTTAGCTGTAAAGTCTCTTGACAAGCAAAGGGCCACGTGGGGTGGCACATCTACAACCACCACATCTTGGAAGATAGAAAATGTAGGACAAGCATGGAGAGTGAGCTTCAAACCTTTGAAAATGCCAATTGTCTTGGTAGCTGAGCTATCCAATTGCAACACACCCTTGGAGTGTGAGTCATACTTCAATTTTAGTTTCCCTGCTACTTGTTTAGGCATGATTGATGTACTTGCTCTACTATGAATCAAACAATTGCCCACCAATGAGTCTCCAATGATGAGAGGTAAAATGGAGGAGCTTTATCTTTTTTTTAGTTTTGATTGGCTGCCCATCCTTGGTCTTCACTTCACTAGTCAACATTGCCCCTCTTTCACTAGGCTGCCTAAATGATGCATTGAGTTTGGAGAGCTCATTTTGGAGCAGGTCTCTTTGTCTTGGGATATGAAATGTTTTCCACATTGGGATGCTTACATGAACTTTTTTCAGTTGTTCAACAATGTTCATAGGAGAGCTGCGAACTTTATCATGTCCTCTAGGAGCCATAACACTACCACTAGCTTGTGTCACTTGGTGCATTGGAGAAGGTATAGAAGGAGCTCTAACACTATGAGTTTTGTGATTTACTTGAGTTATGGGGGTTGCATTTGACGTCCTTGATCCATGAGGTGATTGAAAGTTCATATTTGGACCACCACTTGTGACTTGTACTTCCTCAACCACTCTCTTTATTGACCTTGTAGTTACAACTATGGAGCTTGATCCAATGTTGAGATTACCTTGGTAGATGACTGCACATGACTTGAAGAAAATTCATCAAGGCAACATTTGATTGAGCATCTCCTCCAATGTTCTCTCCTCCACTAAGCATCTTTTCTTGAGTCATGGAAGGCATTGTTCTCCATGGAGCCATATAGGCTTGATTGAATGTATCATTTGCATAAGTGAAAGAGTCATGAGGTTGGGCCCATGAAAACTGCCCTCCATTATCTTGTACAATGTTGTTTTGGACAGGGACAAGTGCTTATGAAGTAGAAGGAGCATTCTGATATTGTCCATTGTGTTGTCTCACTTGAGATAGCTTCCCATGTCCTTGGTATTGACCTTGAAAATGTTGTCTAGGGGCTTGGTAAGATTGATAGGGCTTGTAAGGGCTTTGGAAAGACCTCCATTGCTGTTGTTGTTGTTGTTTTCTTTTAATAGTTTGAACCTCTTTTCTAAGTGTCTTGATCAGATCTTCTTCCTTTTGCTTGTGTGGTTGATTATGGATAACCTGCTTATGCTTGGGTGTGGCAATATGAGCAATGGTGGGCATATGAGCTTGCACATCAAGAAACAAAGGTATGGGAGGTCTAGTGGCTATTTTTCTAGCTTGAATAAGGCAATTCTTAGCCATTATAGCAGTCTCATAGGCATTAAGCAAAGTATCCCCTTCCATGGAGTGAATCATCATAGAGATATCACTATTGAAAGCTTTGAGGCAGTAAAGAAAAGCATGATGGGCAGTAGGCCTTACCAAGATTGGGATCCTATCCCAATTCTTTTGAAATTTTGTGTTGAAGTCTTGAACGGCCTCTTGAGGTGCTGCTTTTATTGTAGTTGCTCGATCAAAGATAAGTGGTCACTTTTGTCTTCAAATCTCCTTCTCAAGGCATCAGCCAATTCATCCCATGTAGTGATAGAGTTGGGAGCCAAAGTGCCATACCAATGAAGTGCCTTTCTTTTAAAATAAACAACCAACAACTTGATGATAAGATACTCTTCAGTGATGTTATGTATATTGCAAAAATTGGCAACGTTTCTTATGTGTTCAATAGGAGTAGTTGCAGCTTCTCCCGTGTATGAAGGCACACTTTTAAGCGCTGACATAAGGATGTCATTATAGTGAGCAAGTGCTAAAGGACTATGGCCATTTAAGGCAACAAAGGGCAGGTTCCTTGGGGCTGCCATCTCACAAGTTGGATCCAATAAAAGTGTCCTAATAGGTAAGTAAGTAGCCAAAGATTTCTTGGAGTATGTATGGGTGTTAGCAAACCTCTTTGTTCTAAGAGAATGGTAAGGTAACTCTAAAAATTCAAAAGGAATGCCTTTAGTAGAAGAACTTCTATTTACCTTAGGCATAAAATGAAGCAAGCTCCAGGAGCCAGTGAGTGCTGGAGTCGCTAGATACTACATGAAGGAAGCTTTACAACTTCAAATTTTCCAAGATCAACATCTATCTTTGACAACTTCTTGGACCACGAGGTCCCTCCGAGTGTGCCAAAATTGTTATCAATCAAATTTGCATTTTAAGGAGGTTTACTCCAGCCTCTTTAATTTTGATTTAAAATGGAAACATCTCTCAAGTTGTGGATGACCTATGGGAGAGATGAGTCTCTAGATTGAAGGGATAATTCCCTTGCACCAAACCTATAACAAACCACTAATCTACTTGCTTTGAAATAAAAGGGATAAAAAGAGATTAACACTAACTTGACAGAGGTGATGCATCAAAATTAACTCCATAAGACTATCTGAACTTGCACTATGAAAGGACAAGTCGCAAAACTGATCTCAACACCTAAGGTTCTTCTAACAAAAATGTTTCAACATGAAGGTAAGATGCAATGTATTTATCAAGGTAGGTGAATAGTAGGTCTGATTATAGACACTTGTACTCTTCTTTACACTTAAAGACACAAAAAACTACTCAAATTTAGGCCAAAAGGTGACCAAAATGACATTTTAACACATAAGAATATGATAAAAGGTTAATACATGATATATGACCTTAAAGACAAATTAATGACCCTTTATAATGACTCTAAACCATGTCAAACCTTTGACCATACTTGACAACACCAAGACCTTATGAATGACCCCTAAGACTAGACAAGTACACATGTGGCCAAACTTTGGATCAAGCTAGACAATGACTAATGTGACCATATGAAGACCATTTAGGACCATTTAAGACCATAACCAAGTTTGATAACCCTATGAAAGTTTCAACTTATAGGGGTTGACCATTTTTGACTTGGCGTCAAAAATTGGTCAACAAAAACCTTTCTCATAGATTGTATTCTAAGTATCAAAAAGACTCACCTTCATCACCTAGAGCCTATCTACCACTTTTTCTGTAGGTTCTTGACAGTAACCATGTAGAGTATTGATGCTTATGTTTTACAACTTTAATTGTGGAAGAGTGACAATAATCCAATCTATTCAAATATAACAACAAAATGTATTACATATCAAAATTTTATTGGAAATGCACAATCTAAACTATACTTATTAGTCCTCAATGTTATGCATTCATATTGATAATACACAAAATTATGAGTAAACAAAGTTTCTTGAAGTCTTATTCTCTTTCTTGTTCTTCTCATTCATTCCCACTCTGTCATGTTCCAAACTCTACTCCTCTACCTTCTATTCTATGCACACACTACTACACACAACATGTATTTTAACTTTATACACCTAAAACATTCAAAACAATTTCCTACACGGCCACTCCATGTGGAGATGACAGTTACCAATAGTTTGTCTTTCTTGATTTACATTTGTGCATAGTTTATACAATTACTAATACTTGCTACTAGCACCATCTAGTATCCCTACCTATACCTACCAACCCTTACATTACTCAAATGACCCACAATTTCACTCTAAAGCAAAGTTACATTATTCAAATTTTAAAATCTAGATTTTGGAGGGAAACTCTAAATTGGCTGAAAACATACTATCTAATGATTTATAAGGATGCAATCTATCTTATTAGGACCGTATTGGACCCCTAACATCTACGCATAACTAAAACGATCAATTTAAACTCTTAAACATATGTACATGTTATGTTTGTTGATGATTCTCTGCATCAAGATTCCACCATACAAGATGTTTTGGAGAATGAAATACCGGAGGCTTGTTGAACTTGCTCCAGTCAACTTGCACTTGTTATGGAATGAATATGCATTGTAAAGTGTGTGCAAGCGGATGCAATTCCTCAATCTTAGTCAAATGCACATGTAGTTATGCGGGAAGATTAAATGCCTTAGTCAACAACATTGGATCAAAATGACTGGAAATAAGGTTGTTCATTCAACAGAGCATGGTCAGTTTGCTTTAGTGTCAGACCTTTGTATGGTGCTTGAACAGTGGGTTACACAACCCATTGGATGCAAATGGGTGGGTAGAATTGGTACTTAGGATAAGTACAAGGTTCATCTTGTTGTGGGAATAGATGAGGATACTTTTGGTTTTGCTCCTATTGCAGAGATGGTGGCGAAGATGGTTTCTTATTCTACTACGCAGTTGGTTTTTATTCCCATTGTTACTAAGAAGTTTTTTTTATCTCACACATTACTAAGGAGTTGGTTTTTACTCCCACTATTACCAAGGAGTTGGTTTTTACTCCTATGAAGTTGGTCACTTTTCGTTTGTATTTTTTCATGGTAGTGCAATTTGGTTTTTTGAACATAATTTTGGACGAGGAGGTCTACATGGTGTTGCTTGAAGGTTTTTTAGGTACCTGGTCATGATCATTGGTTTGCAGGTTGATTAAGTCCATGTATGTATTTAAGCAAGCTCCATGAGTCTGGAACATTTTGTTTGATCAACATTTTCACGATTCTGAATTCATAACTATGGAGGTTGGGCTGAAGTTATGACCCAGTGATGATTCATTACCGGTCAATGAATCATGCATTTGAGAATTTATGAACAACGTGATACATCATATGTCCACATGATTGGATCTTTTTTTTGTTGTTGGCTATCCTTTTGTTTATATGTAATGACTAAACTCTTTGGTCCCACTTTGTATATGAAATTTTGGGACAAACCTGGAGTAGTCTCCAATTTAGGCATTAAGGTAGGGTATTGAAGTTATTAATTAGTTGTTAATTAACCAATAACTAAAAAGTGGTTGTCAACTTTCCTAATTTCTGTAACTTCGTTTTGCACAATAAAACAAGGATGCACATGCACTTCAATGTGTGCCTTCCAATTTTCTCTTTATTCTTTTAGTATTCATTTTTGGTAGCTCATAACAAAATTGTCCAAGACGATTGTGGGGTAGGAAATTAGGCATATGATTTTCGTGTAAAATAGGAATGGTTGCAAGGGGAAAAAAAAATTCAGGGCTTTAAAACAAGTTAGAGCATGTGAATAAAAGTGTCAAAGAATGGATACTTCATCTATTGTTCTTGTGACGTTCCTTCCCTACAACAATAGAATATCCAATACGATCTCGAAAATCGGAAGGTGACGTATCATCAATTCTACTTTTCAACCAAAACACAAGTTGGTAAAGGTATTAAGATCAAAAAATGATCACAAGAAATCAAATCTGAAAATTGGAGTTTATATAATTGAATGCTCTTGTGAGGTCCCTCAGGGTGGTGAAACAAGTAGGTTTTCTAGAGTAGGGTTAAAGAGCATTCTTAAAACATTTTTGTTGAGAAGAAAGAGAAATCAACTTTAGTGGAGCAGTCCTTCAAGTCTAAGCATTCCATTCGCATCAAAGATTCTAAGGTCATAGCAATGGGGACTAACTATTTCAAGCATTGCTTGAGAGAGGTTGTGGAGATTGGAAAGCATCCTCAAAACTTGAATAGAGACAATTGATTGGGTTTGAGCCCCCCTTGGAAAATGATTATTGACATATTAAAGAAATATCCATATTAAATAAAGACCCATCAATTTAAAAGAAATTTTTGAATTAGTAGCTTACATTTAATGGAATGGCTAATTTTGCATTTAATTATTCCTAAAGGAAGCCAAGTGAGTGTGTTGTATTTCATTACAGTTATATGTATAAGGAGCTCTTGTCTGCAATTCATACATATGTTTTTATCCTTATGATGGATCACGAGGTGTGATCCAAAACAGTGATTCCAAAAATCATTTACGTAGTTTTTTCCAATAACCATTCTCTTATCTTGAAGAATGCCAAAGACCCACTGAAGTGACTACAACTAACTGCTTCCAAATCATAGTATCCTTCTTCAATAGCTATGAACAATACCAAAATATGAGTAATGATCCATTGATCCTATTAGTACAAACAATCCCTTAATAATACTCCCATATATCAACCACAATCAACATGTTAAAAACCATCAAATATATGCAAATTTAGCCAAGAGAAACAAACTTCATGTCATCTTTCCTTTCTTAGAAAAATGATGTGTGCCTTGGAGGGTGTAAGTTGTTGTGACTTCAATTTAATTTCTGGGCGCTGATTGCAAGTTTGAATGATGTTAATTTGTTGTTGGCTCAAACAAAGGTGGAAAATATGGCTTAAGGAGTTCAACATTGAATACTGGATGAAGACACAAGTATTTTGAAAGATAAAGGACAAATGCATCCTCTTCTCCTACCCACAGTATGGTGTAAGCAAGTATGGCTTAAGGAGTTTTCCACTGAATATTAGAAGATGACTCATGCATTTTGGAAGAGCAAGGACATATGCTTTCTCTTCACTTGCGCTTTAATGATGTAAGGCATGATCTTTCTATGAGGACCCTCGAAGCATTTATTCTAGAGATGCACCTAGAATTTATCAGCCACCATGAATTCATGAGGTTTACGCTATGTATTGTGTCACTATCTCTAATGATGTTGTTAGTGTTAGAGTATTTGTTTGTTAAAATGTTGGATGTGTTGTAAAAGTTTTTGCCCTTTGTTCACTTCTATCGCTTGTGTAATTTTAAGCTAGATGGCACGTGGTAGGATGCCTGAAGGTATTGCTGGCTAAAACCCAAGATATTTCTTAAATGGACTGTAAGATTCCAAATTGGAATATTTTACACTAATTTGGATTTTTCAGAATTCCTTTAAATAATATTTGGTAAAATCATAATTTAAATAATAATAAAGTCCAATTAGATTAATTGTTTATTTTCGAATATTATGAAGTTACACAAGGTGCTTCGTCATTTGATTCGATTGCAAGGGTTTCTGTGCTTGCATTCAATTACACGCTTAAGGGATTTCATCCTTAAAAGTGGCTGTGAGGATAATGCTTGTACACAGTTTATATATTAAAATGCATAATTGAGTGATCTCTTTCTGATCAATCCGTTGAATATAAATACTTTTATCTCTTCCTATTCAAGCGACATGTCTTTTCCAAACATTGTGACCTTTCGTTAAATGAATGTTAATGACTAACTAATTAATTAAAAAATAATAAATCCCTAATGACTGTTGTTTAAGGACTGCCGTGTTAATGATTTAATGACTGCTATTTAGGCGCATTTAATGATTGTATTTAATGATTGTTGTTTCGATGTATTTAATGAATGTTGTTTAGGTGCATTTAATGACTGCTGTATTAAATGACAGCGCATCTCCTTGGCAGGGATTTCTTCATGTGAAATGGCAGTGCTTCTCCTTGAATTCAGTGATCTCCTTGGGGACATTACATGGACTATGCCCTGTAGAAATGTTTTAGGCATACTATATAAAGGGTAGATTGTAATTCTAGGATCCTGGGATGTGCATTGGTGTACCTGCGCATCAAAAGGACAATTGTGAAGTTGAAAACTTCTTTGTCAGTATGTTTTCCCATTTGTCTAAGAATGAAATGTTATAAACCAGTCAATTGTGTATCCAATATCTCCCACATGGCATTCCAAAAGTTTCATGTTGCAATCAAACATGATTTTTGAATGTAGTCCAAAGTGAACCCAAACATGATTAATGATTCAAAACACAATCCTTTGCATTATAGTGTTCTTCTTGCATGCAAGATAGTAATTGTCAAATATCTATCCCCTACAACGAACACAAAGTCACTATGGTGTTTCGTTGTAGGTAGTCTAGACATGAAATCGATGTTTATAGATTCCCAAGGCCTAGGTGGAACCGAAAGAGGTATTTATAGCGCGTGCTTCCTCTTTTTTGGCTTGTGATACAAGAAGGATTCTCGAACTTGATGTGTCACTATATGTCTCTTTGCATATGAGGTTAGTATAAATGTATCTAAATTGTTGCCAAAGTTTTGGTTAAGTCGAAGTGACATGTTTTCTTGGAGTAGTGTGCCTCACGGATGAGTCTTAGAGTAGTGTTGTTAAACATGTAACGCGATGGTAGTGAAGGCTTACGTTAATGGTAAGTTTGTTGAGTAGATACATACCTAGTTAGAGAAGATGTGGTCGCATGTGTCAAGTACTATTACGAGTGTTTGGATAGGATGGTGGCTTAGGAAACATGCTTCCTTGTTGTGTTTGATCAACAAATGGAACTGCTACAAGTATGACATCACTTCGTATGGCTCGAGTTTTCTAGTTTGATCTAAGTGAGTGATAGTCACCTTACCTAAGATATATTGGTGCCATTGTTTGATTGGTTGAACAATGGCATGCAAATCATTTAAAGAGGTGTAGTGGTGTTGAGCCTTATCGTTGAATGTTTGTGACCGATAGGAGATTGGATGTCCATGTTGAGTGAGTAGTGCATAGCTTGATGCATTGATTTTGATTTCAAAGTGGACAATGTTAGTGATTTCCAAGACAGGGATGACATAAAGGCATTTCTTGAGCTCCTCATTTGCACATCATTACAAAATTGTCGAGTGGAATGCAATTTTGTTGCACATGATCTCGTTGAGAGATGTAGATATATGCAAAAAGTCAAGGACAAATCTTTGTTAAAAGTTAGCAAATCAAAGAAAATGTTGGATCTCTATGAGATTGCTCGAAGTTGGTTTTTCTCTTAATTTGCATGGATGCTCGTGTGGTCAGTGATGTAGCCCAGGTATTGTATGCATATTGCTCAATGTACACTTACCTAATTTAGCTTGCACATGTGCCACCTACTCCATATGCACCTCCAAAGAATTGATGAAAGGGAGAATGTCATCTAAGTAGATGATGAGTGAAGGGACTAAGTATGTCATTTGTTAAACACAATTATTATTAGTGCATTTGGTCAAACCAAAAGGCATAACCAACCATTCAGATAATTCCTCCTTTGGATTGAATGTCGTCTTTCAATCATCTTCGAGATGAACTAGAACTTGATACTAACTTGGCTTCAAGTAGATCTTGGTGAAGTTTTGTGCACCCTCAAAGTTGGTCTGAATGGTTGTCAATACGAAATAGTGGATACTTATTCTTCATCATCTTTTTTAGTGAATGATAGTCGAGGCAAATGTTTTATGAGCCATCTTTTTTTTGCGTGAGAAGTATGGAGCTATCACAAGGAGAAGAGATTGGCCTTATCTTGCCTTGATCAATAAGCTCTTGGATTTGAATTTCATTGATCTCCCAATTGGATTTGTGATACAGTTGACTATATGGAGGAGTGGTTCCGAGAACCAAATTGATTACATATTTTCTAATACCTTGGTTGTCCAAAATTCCTCTATTCCAACCTATTCCACTTGTCCACAAAAAAACTACAAACTTTTTACAAACAGTTAGCAATTGCACAAATTACGGGCAGGTATGGACCCAAAACCCATGATTAATGAGTAACTAATGACGGTTACTCGTTATTTTGGGTTTTTGCTCCCTACTTGCCTGTGACCTAGGTAATGCGAAGACATAGGTAAAGTGAATAAAAAACAAATGCCATGTGCTTCCATTGAATGAGAATCACGATTTTGGCTCATTTTCGTTGCATTTGGGTATTGCATCATTTCCATCAAATTTTGGCTATCATTACATTGGTCTATATGTAACTTGAGCTAGGTTTATAGGGTTTGGAATTTGCAACTCAAGCTTGGTTAGTTTACACTTTCTAGGGTTCATACTCGTAGTCGCCACCATTGTTTGCACTGGGGGGGTTTGCAACACAAGTTTGCAGGGGTTGAATTTGTATTTCTACCATTTGCGGCTATTGTTCTTTCAATCTCCAACAACATTCAGTAATCCACTTGCCTTGCTGTTGAGGCAACGAAAACCAAAAACTGTGTAGGTTTTAGACTCAAACTTTATAACTATTATAAAAAAGGCATGATGGCATAGAATCAAAAGTAAATGCTCCACGTTACATATGGCGAATAGTAAGGTCACTGGTAAACTTTCAGACTCATGAGCATATAAACATATAATTAGGGAATTGTACTCTTTTTATTTAAAATTAAACATTGTACTCTTATTTGCTAAAAAACTAATAGAAAACATACTTATGACTATGTTCTCTGCATTCATTTCATTTTTTGTGTTTCAGTGTATTTTATGAATTTATATATTTTTTAAAGTAACAATAAAACTGCAAAGCAATTACCATTTAATTGTTGAGTAATTAGTGAGTGTTGAGTATAGGTCAAAATTTTTGGCTACCGGTTAATTATTGAGTACAAGTTTTAATGTTGTGTCCACCTACTACTACTTCTCTAATTCTTGGCATCGCTACCATGATGCATCCCTTGCATGACATACAAAATCAAATTAAAATCTTTTTGAAGGGCCCCAAAACCAAATAGTAGGGGTACTTCCAATGGTATATTTTTAAAGCTCTAGCATATAAAGTCTCTGTATATCATTTTCCAAAAGGGTTTGTAGCTTCAAAGTTTTTAATGTTTAATGGAAAATAAAATCCTTCACATGACACTTGAGCTTTTTGTGCTTCTTGTTTAAATTTTGCCCATACTGAAAAACTATTGGCTTAAGCTATTTCCAAGAAGTTTGAAGGATTATGACCTTGATTGGTTCTATTGTTTAGCATGTAGTTCTTTGCTTTACCATGTTAATTCAACATCGTAGTCAACTTTGAAATACACATCGGTGTGAAAGTTACATTTGCTAAGTTGCTACAATCAAGGAAGGAATAAATGAACTATTAGTGAATATGTGCTTAGATTTAAGACTATTGTTATGAAGATGACATATGAACCATCAAATAGTGAGCTCCAAAGCATATTTTCAAATAGCTCATTTCCAATCGTTAAGGACAAAGTTGTCCTTAACACTTATAATTATTTTGATGAATTTTGTTATGCTATAGAATTTGAAATCAAAATTTTTGATGTAAAGATGTGTAAGTATGGGTCAAACTCTTCGATTCACAATGATTTAAAATTTACAAACAAGACATCTGTAGGATTAGAAGCAATACCAGTGGATTTCAAACTAATAACAATATATATAAAGTGTTGGAATCTTGTCATTGATGTCAAAGGAATTATAATTGAGGTAACAAAATTTAATGGAATTGTCTACGAAAATGTCAATGGAAATGTTGAATTATTAATGGAAATGTCAAAATGTTGACGTAAATGTCAACAAACACATCTTTTGGTGAAGAGGTGCCTCTTGGATAGGACATTTGCTTTGTGAAGAGCCTTTGAAGGCTATATGAGGCGGATAGAAAGTTGAGAAAGATAAGGAAAAGTGAGATATGTAAAGAAGAGAAGGAAGCAAGTGTGTGGAGAATAAAAAGATATATCATACAAACACATACAAATTTGAAGAATGCAATTAATTTTTTTTATCATTCGAGCATAAGAAAATTTTTGTGGTCAGTGATGTAGCCCGGGTATTGTATGCATATTGCTCAAGTACACTTACCTAATTTAGCTTACACACATGCCACCTACTCCAGATGTACGTCCAAATAATTTATGAAAGGGAGAGTGTCATCTAAGTAGATGATGAGTGAAGGGATTAAGTATGTCATTCGTTAAACACATAATTATTATAAGTGCATTTGGTGAAAACACAAGGCATAACCAACCGTTCAGATAATCCCTCCTTTGGATTGAATGTGGTCTTTCAATCATCTTTGGGATGAACTAGAACTTGAATCTAACTTGACTTCAAGTAGATTTGGGTGATTGTGCACCATAATTAACATGTTCGAAAAGTTCGGATTGTTCGGAAGAGGGAAAAAGTTCTGAAGTTCAGGATTTTGAAAAAAGTTCGGTTCAGTAAGTTCGACAGTTCGATTAGAATCTTTTTATAATTATAGAAAATAAATATATCATATATATTTATAAAACATAAACATAAATAAATTAACAATACATGATAACAAAATATATACTTAATAATATTTTAAATTTTAATAAATTAATAATAGAACAATATAATATTAAATTTTAATAAATTTAATTTAAATTATTAATAACCTACAATTTATTTTACTATTTAACTTTAAATTTTGATAAATTAATAATAAAATAATAAGATATTAAATATTAATAAATTTAATTTAAATTATTAGTAAGTTGCAAATTATTTTCTGTTTAACTTTACAAGGACATTGTAAAAGTCAAAAACTAAATAATAAATATAAACTTAAAACTAAATAGTAAATATAAAATGTGAGCAAGTAGTTTAACTTTACACGTACATTGTACTGGTCGTTACTTATTAGTAAAGGCCCAACTGCCACGGCTAAAGACTTATAAAATGCTACTTGCTTGATGTGACCATCGGTGATGGCAGACGGGAGATGGCAATGGCCAAATGGCGACATGCAAATGCGAATAGGTTTCAAGCTTTTGTTGTTTCAGTCTTATGCCTCACCAAACAGCTGGACACTCAACAAACTTTCACGTGAACCCTAAACATGAACGACAATAGGTACAGGCTCACAGCAACAACGAATGTTGACAGGGGCAGTCTTTTTTTCAATTTGTTTTCCTTCTGCCTTTAGGTTTGCATTACCATTGACTGTAAATGATGTTATTGGTTTAAAATAATATTTTAAACATTTTTTTTAATTATTTTAAATCAAAAATGTGAACGGTCAAACTTGACCAAACAAATTCGGTCAGCACAATTTATTCGGTTCGAACTGAACTTCAGTCGCGTTCAACCAAACATGGCAACTATGTTGTGCACCCTCAAAGTTGGTCTGAATGGTTTTTAATACGAAATAGTGGATATTGATTCTTCATCATTATCTTTTCGAGTGAATGATAGTCGAGGCAGATGTTTTATGAGCCATCTTTTTTTGCGCAAGAAGTATCGAGCTACCACAAGGAGAAGAGATTGGCCTTATCTTGCCTTGATCAATAAGCTCTTGGATTTGAATTTCATTGATCTTCCAATTGGATTTGCGATACAGTGGACTATATGGAGGAGTGGTTCGGAGAACCAAATTGATTACATATTTTCTAATACCTTGGTTGTCCAAAACTCCTCTATTCCAACCTATTCCACTTGTCACAGAAAACCTAGAAATTTTTTACTAACAGTTAGCACTACCACAAATTACGGGCAGGTAGAGACCCAAAACCCACGATTAACGAGTAACTAATGACGGTTACTCGTTATTCTGGGTTTTGGCTCCCTACTTGCCTGTGACCTATGTAATGCAAAGACATAGGTAAAGTGAAAGAAAAAAAAATGCCATGTGCTTTCTGTTGACGCTGTGGATTGCACTTTTTGAAGAGAGTCTCAACTCTCTTCCTCCACGCGGCATAATGGAGACATTCCTCTTGCTATGGGTTGCAAAGTTGAAAGATGAATCTCTAGATTAGGGGATAGCTCCCCTTGATGCATCTTGAGGCCCTGAATTTCCTACTGCTAATAATGTAGGGGGTGAAAAGAGAGAGAAATACTGAAAAATAGAACCTAACGAATGCGGTGATGCACCAAACTGGTTGGTCTACTCAACTTTGACTTACACTTTACACCAGAGAGAAACAAACATACTTCATTCAAATGAGAACCTTTCCTGCATCAGTGTTTCAACCGGGGATCCTATGGAGATACAGGGAAGAAAAATTACCAGAAGTGTTGTAAGACACACTATGAACAACGTGTTCACATGTACCTATACACTGAACTGGACACTTCTTGTTGACTTGCAAGAAAAGAACTTGCAATACACTAGATATGTTGGCATAAACTTATGAAAGCATGAAAAAGAAATGACTTAACATAAGAGAAAACCATGGACATATGCAAAAGTGCAAGCTCAAATGGAGGTAAAAATGCTTCTTTTGATTCAAGGTAAATTTCTTCAGGGATTTGCCATACAAACGCTGAGAGATCCTTTTTTAAATGAGAAGCTACAAATATATAGAAAGCTTGGAAACAGATAATTGACAAGTCAAAGGATAGAAACCCATGCTGAGTTAACACTTCTGCAGAGACCACAAGTCCATGCTGCTGCTGTATATTTCCAATTGCGTATGGGAGAGCCATGCTGTAGGTGTCCAAGTCGCTGCCCTTACTGTCCTGGACCTGCAAAAGCATGGGATACTCCTAGCAATTGACAAGGCCATCACCAAATTGTTTTGACTGAGCTATGCTCTCTTCAATGTTGGGTGCAACTGGCTGTACATTAATGGTGAAGCATGAAAACACGGGATGCTCTCCTCTATAGTTCAAAAACTAATCTTTTTATTGGTTTTTTAGTCTTCCTGCTGACAACACCTATGCCCCCTGCCTTAGTCTAGTTTATCCTTGGGTCTGCGCTTTGACTTATTTCGCCACTTGGAGCATTTTGAGCTTTTGTTTTGTTGTGCATGTGGCCACGTTCTGGGTCACCCGCCTTGTTTTCCCTTACTTTGCTATTTCCCTTTTGTCTTGGCCATTTGGGCTCTCGATGCTTATTATTTTCTCTCGGGCTCCTTTCTTTGCTTGCTTGCTCATTCGTTCTTCGGGCTTTGAATTCCTTCGGACAAAATGTCCGAAGGAATTCCTTCGGACATTTTGTCCAAATGAATTCTCCTTTGGGCTTGCACTCTTTGACTTTCCTTGGCAGGCCTTCGGGCTTCCTTTTTTGAATTCCTTTGGACTAAATGTCCGAAGAAATTTTCCTTTGATTACTTCCCAACGGTTAGTTTGTTACCCTAAAGTTGACGTTCACGGGCCCGTCATTGGATCATCACCCTGAAGTTGACGTTCACGGGTCCGTCATCAGACATTTGAATCCCAACGGCTAGCTCATCGCCCTGAAGTTGATGTTCACGGGTCCATCACCCACTAGGACAATTCCTTTAGCATTTTTGCAAACAAACTTTTTCAAAGGGAAAGTACCCCTTCGAAAAGATTGAAATGGTCATTCGAAAAAGCTGAAAATGACCTTTGCCTTTAGAAAAAAATACCTTTGAAAAAGCTGCAATGGTCCACTTTGAACAGAGAGTGACCCTTCGAAAAAATGGAAATGGTCCACTTTCATAACCAATTGCCCCCCTCAAAGACACCTACCCTTCGAACTTCTTGTCTTTCAAATTTTTGCGGACTTTTTGTGACTGTCGAATGTCTTTGAACAAAATGTTCGAAGGAATTCCTTCGGACATTTTGTTCGAAAGAATTCTCTTTTGGCTTTTCCTCTTTGGTTTTTCTTCAAACAAAAAGTCTTTAAGGATTTTCTTCGGACATTTTGTTCAAAGGAATTCTATTCGCTTGTCACCTTTTTTCGAAGGGCAAGTTCCCTTTGGGATTCCTGTCTTGCCCCTTTGCTTCAATCAATGCCCTCCACAAGGGCATTTCGAGCCAAAAGTGCCTTTCAAAACTTTTGCACTGGTCCTTATGCCGATGAAAAGCCCTCCGCAAGGTCCATTCTGCCTTCCAATGGACCCTTCAAAAGTTCTATAAAGGTACATTTTATCTTTGAAGTGTCTCCTGCAAGGGCACATACCCTTCGGGGAAATTGCAAATGACCCTACAAAACGTCCAGGTGCCTTCCGCTAAAAAACACTTGGCTAAAGAAGCGTCTAAGACCAATTCGGGCTATTCTAAGGGACTTACTCAAAAGCTTTGAAGTAAAGATGTCTCAAAACCTGATTGCTTCTTCCCTACCCTTTCAGGTTTGTGAATGACTCCAACTCATGAAAATTGGCAAGGACTTTGCAAAACTCGACTTGCACTGGAACTGGCCATAGACCTCTTCTTGTCAAGTGCTGTTGTTTTTCACTTGTAAAGCTTACAAGTAATGCTGTTCTGAGAACCTGATTTGCTCTGTGAGTGCTAGAGAAGACCAAAGCTTGATGAAACAACACCTGCACCTGCACAAAAGAATTTTTTTCTTTATTTTTAAGAGGTTAAGACTTGGCTTTAGGGCAAAAGGTCATGAAGAACAAGGCTTCAAGGCAAAAGAAGGGGGGTGCCCATTTTTGCATCTAGAATTCACAAAAAGGTCAACAAATTGGCGACTCACATGGGAAGCATGCTCGTAATGCTTGAGAAGACTGGTGGTCTACAAGTCCATTGGGCATGCAGTTAGGATGCAGCGTGAAAAGATGGCAACAACGTTGTCAGGACCTTAGAACCATAAAATATTTTACCCCAAACAATAAGGAAAAAACACATACAAAGGTTAAAAACACTACACATGCATAACAACACTAAGGGAAAATGAGGAAAAAATAAGGAAACTATGTACATGACAAAAGAAATCTAATAACAATGCTTAAAATATATCCCATTGATTGAGATATGTAGCTTTTCACCATCCAACTTGGAGAGTTGGCAAGCATTGTGTTGCTTGGATTGGGTGATGACATATGGGCCACTACACAAGGCATCAAACTTCGTGTGCCTTCCAGGCTTAGCTCAGTCTTCATCCCACTTCAAGACAATGTCACATTCTTAGAAGCTATTTGGCGTAGACCTCTTGTCAAAATGCTTTTTTGTTTGCTGTTGGCGGTTGATCATTGCATCTATGTCTTGGTCTCTCGCTTCTTGAAGCTCCATTAGCTCACAATACTTGACTTCCACACTGTCGCTCTCCACCAATTGCAGCTGATGGGCAAGATCCAAGGCTGGTAACTCAAGTGAGATAGGAAGTCTAGCTTCCCTTCCATACACAAGTGTGTATGGTGAATTCTCGATCACCGTCTTTGGAGTGATCACATCTGCCCAAAGAGTTGTCTTCAACTTGGCATTCCAAGTCCTTTGATTTTCCTCCATTGTCTTTTTTATGATCCTAATCAAATTCTTGTTTGTGGACTCGGCCAACTCATTCCCTTGTGGATAGTAGTTGAAAAAAGTGTTGAAATGCCCATTTACTTGTCTTGGTTCCCAAAAAAGTCAATGCATTGTTTGAAATGATTGTGGCTGGGACTCCGAATGTTGTCACTATGCCTTCATAGAAGTCTAGGACTGCACTCTCATTGGGCTCTTTCAAAGCTATAGCCTCTACCCATCTTGTGAAATAATCCATGGCAGTCAAAACCCACTTGTGGCCAGCACTAGAAGGGGGATTGATCAACCCTATGAAGTCCAACCCCCATTGCATGAATGGCTGTTCCACCTGAAGAGCATGAAGAGGCATGGCAGCTAGCCATTGCTTTCCATCAAAGAAGACACATTTTTGACATTTTCTCACCCAAGCATGAGTGTCTCTAAACAAACTGGGCCAAAAGTAACCAGCGCTCATAATCCTTGCAGCTGTGGCCTTGGGAGCAAAGTGGCCACCAGTTGGTCCATCATGGAACTCGAACAGTACTCTGTCAACTTGGTTTGAATCAATGCATCTCAAGAGTACCCTTGAAAAGTCTTTTTTGAACAGCACTCCATCAACTAGGACATAAGGAAGAGATTAGAGTCTAAAAATCCTGTTCTTGGTTATATCAAGACCTTGTGGACACTCACCAATTCGAAAGAAATAAACCATGTCTTGTGCCTAGCTCTTCATGACTGTAGGTATAGCTGTTTTAGGTTCATCATGGAGTACCAAAACGTCCTCTTTCGGCTTTTTCAAGTCTGTAGTGAGGTGTTCACACAGCCCTCTTCTCCTTACCAGCTTGGTGGTCTTGATCTCTACGTCATACTCCATTACTTTGGTGATCCAACCTCCCCTTTTGTCATTCAAGTCTCGGTTCAGCAAGAAGTCTTTTACACTAAGATGTGGCACCATGATGTGAATCTTTCTGTTAGACAACATATGTCTGAATTTCTTCAGACTTCGTATGATTGCAAGCCCTTGCTTCTCAACATACATGTATCTAACCTCATAGCCTTTTAAACCTTAGCTGAAAAAAGCGAGGGGCTGTTCTAAATTCTCACCATTCACTTGAGTGAGCATAACAGAGATTACCTCTTCATTTCCAAAAGTGTATAGATTGAAGTCGTTGGAGAAGTCTGAACTAGTTAGGGTAAGAGCTTTGGTGATAGCTTGCTTGATGCCTTCGAAGCTTTATCTTCTTGCTGTCCATGTGAATGTCTCGTCCTTAGCATGGAAGTTAGTGGCTTGACCAGCGCAACAAAGTTAGGAATGAATCTCCAAATGAAATTTATTTTACCAAAGAAACTTTGCAGGCCCTTCTTGTGCTTAGGTAAGGACAATGCTAAGATGGCGTGCACCCTTTCTGGATCAATGGACAAACCTTCTTTTGAAACGACATGGCCCAAGAGCTTGCCTTCGTGGATGGCAAACACGCATTTCTTTGGGTTGAGAGAGATGCTGAACTCTCTACACCTTTCAAAAATTTGCCTCAGGGGCTTCAAATGTTCACTTGCCTCCTTGGAGAAGACTATCACATCATCAAGATAAACCAGCACAATGTCACTAATCAAAATTTGGAAAGCCATATCCATAGCACGTTGGAAGGTAGCTCCAGCATTTGACAATTCGAATAGCATCTTCTTGTAGGTGTATGTTCCTCACTTGGTGGTGAAGGCTATCTTGTATTGGTCACACTCTTGTACCAGGGTTTGATTGTACTCAGAGTAGCCATCTATGAGAGAGAATCTTTCATTGCCTATCACCATCTGAAGAATTTGCTGTATACTTGGAAGGGGATAGTGATCTCTCAATGAGAGTCTATTTAGGTCTCTGAAATCCACACACAATCTAAGGTCTCTGTTCTTCTTCCTAATAGGGACCAAATTGGCCAGTCAAGAAGAGTGTTTGATAGGGAAGATGATCCTGGACTCAATCAGTTTGGTGAGTTCTTTCCACATGAGAGGCTCGATCTTTGGATTGACTGGCTTTTGCTTTTACTTGATGGGTTTGGCACCCTCCTCCAGCTCAATGGTGTGTTGGGCCAAGCTTGGGTCAAATCCCTTCAAATCACCATACTCCCAAGCAAAGACATCTTGCTAACTCTTGGCATAACATAATGAAAGCATGTTTTTCTTCATTGATACATACCTTCTCGAGTGCAAGGAGTTTATCCTTGTGGATCTCTACCATTTCATAATTTTCCTACCTGGTTGACATGCCTGCTTTGTTTCTCTTGAGTTGGTCATTTTCATTGAAGATGCTCTCAAGAGTTGCCAAACCCTTGGGAAGTTTGTTGGTCTTTAGTTGAACAGTCTGTCCATCATACTGCTATTGCAACTTGGACTGATTTTTGGAATCGAACTTAGCTTCTTATAATAAAAGTGCTATTTGCTGGTCACTTTCAAACCCCTACCAATTGGTGATATTTTTGGTATGGAGGGCCTCACAATCACCTTTAAATGATGTTAATTCATGCTTTGTCTCACCCCCTTTGGGATATGAAACTGAGCACCAATTGTTGCTAGTCTATTTGCATGCTTGTTCTCCTCTCTTGGAATGGAAGTGATGTTGAAAGCAACGAAGTTCTTCACAAGGTCCCACACTTTGTGCTTGTAAGACTTGAATAAGGAGTTCTTGGTCAAGATTTGACCTCTCACTTGGTTCACAATCAATTGACTGTCTCCAAACACCTGCAATTCTTCGATTCTTCTCTTCCTTGCCCATTCTAGGCCATGAACAAGGGCTTCATACTTTGCTACGTTGCAGATGCAAGAGAACGAAAACCTAAAAGTTGAGAAGTATTTCTCCTTTGAAGGTGAAACTAGCATTGCTCCACCACCAGCTTCCAACTTGCTTCTAGATTCATCAAATAACAACTGTCACAAACCACAGTCCTCTTGATCTGTCTTCATTAATTTCGACATGAAAGCATCTTTCTCATGCATGCAGTAGACTCCAAGACCAGCTTCTTCAATGAACTTGTAAGGACCATGCTCAAAATTGTCATTTCCCCATTCATGTAGGAGCAGGGCAGCAACTCTTACAAGGGAAGATGATGGAGATTGGTCCACCTGGAGCTCTTCTCCATCAATGATTGCGTAGTTCACATTCATTGCTTTGGGCGAGTATGGCTCCAGGTGATCCTTGTGGATGGGCTCTGACTCAATATTCACTTTAGTTCCATACTTTGTCCTAAAAACCATGTAAGACCAATTGACTGTCAAGTATCCACCTATCTTGGATGTGAAATCCCTTGACAAGCAGAAAGCAAAGTAAGGAGGAACATCTACCACTACCACATCATGGGGAATTGAGAAGGTCGCTTAGGCATGGAGAGTTAGATTCAAACCTCTTACCACTCTGAAGGTCTTAGCTGGTGATCCATCCAACTGTAGAACTCCTTTGATCATTTGCTTATATTTGAGACTTAGCTTATCAACTATGCATTTGAGCATAACTGAGGTGCTTGATCCACTATCAATGATGCAATTGTGGACCAAAAAGTCACCAATAATTAGGGACAAATAGAAGGGACGGACCTTCTCATCCTTCTTTGCTTGACCTCCCATGGGAGGGGCCCCATTTACTATCAACACTATCATTTCTTGCTGGGACAGCTTGCTCACCAAGCCTGTGCAATTCATTTTAGAGTATATCTTTTTGTCCAGGCAGTGCTAAAGAATCTCACAATGAGATGTTCATGTGCAACTTCTTCATTTGGTTCACTACATTGATTGAAGGATTGGTCCCTTTAGAGTTCTCCTTGGGAACATTCGTAACCTGTGGTGCAACTTGAGGCTCTGAAACTGCAATCGATGGCCTGTAATTAGAAAACTTTTGATTTGCCTGTGGTGAAGGAGACGTTGTAGGTGATTGAGTGGTTGCTTGAGCTTCATCTATGGCTCTCCTTTTGGACCTGGTGTTGGTTGCAACACAATCATTCTGATTACTTGTGCTCCCCACATAGTTGATTGCATAGAATTCTGCTTCCAAGTGATTCATAAGAGTGGAATCAGATTGAGCTTGCCTGTTGTCCATTCCAAGTTATGTTGATATTTCAAAATTTGAGAATTGGACTGCTTGATCACCTTGTGTGGTAATGCTTTGATTTGGTAGCTCATTGGCATAAGCAAGCTGTTCTTGGCCATGCCCCAAAGGTGGATAATTGCGCTGCTCCTGCACCAAATTATTTTGAGTGGGGATAAGAGTCTTGGAAGATGAAGGCGCACTTGGATTATAGCTTTGGTAAGGCTTGACATGTGTAATTTGACCTTACCCTTGATTATAATTCTAGAAGGGAGGTCTATTTGCTTGCCCAAATTGTTGGTAGCTTTGATTTGGTCTATAACCTTGAGCTTGTTGTCTCTTGAGGGAAACTAACTCATTGGTAACAATCTGCAGGAGGGCCTTAACTTCATGGAGTCATTTGCAAGGGTAGCAACAAACATCTTTTGATTAGACAGAAGAGCTAGGGTGGGTGCAGCAGGCTAGACAGAGGGCTGTAAATCAGGAAAAAGTGGCATATGAGGTCTAGGAGCTATCTTTCCTGCTTGAACAAGTTAATTTTCAGCAACTATGGCTATCTCATAAACAACGGGTAGAGTGTGCCCACCCATGGACTGTATCATGACAACAATTTCACTATTTAGGGCCTTCAAGTAGGAAAGGAAAGCATAGCTTGGGTTTGGTCTCACAAGAATAGGGATTCTATCCCAAGTCTTTTGAAATCTAGTGTTAAAATGTTGCATAAACTCATGTGGGGCTCTTTTCATGGTGGTCAATTGCTTAGTCAGAGACAAATGGTCAATTTTTTTCCCAAACCTATTGGTCAAGAGGGTCCCTAACTCATTCCATGAGCCAATTGAGTTCATAAGCAAGGTCCCATACCAATCCAAAACTTTCCCTTTGAAGGACAAGGCTAGCAATATAATGGCTACATTTTCTTCAGTGATATTATGGATGTTGCAGAGGTTGGCTATGTTTCTAATATGCTCGACAAAAGTGATTGGACCCTCCACTAAAGGGAGCAACACTTTCGAGAGTTGTCCCTGGAATTGGGTCATATTGCTGAAAGTTCAAGGGACTTTGACCATTGAAGGCCATGAAGGGGAAAGCCCCAAGGGCTGCCATGGCTGTGAAAGGATTCAACCGGGGTCTCCTTGAGTAGGTGTATTTTATAGCTGGTTTAGGAAAGAGGCTTGCTATGTAAGGGTGGGTATTTGCAAACCTCAATGTTTTTGTTGAGTTCAAAGGCAACTCAATAAATTCAAAAGGGACACCCCTAGAAGATCTTGTAGTGCCAAAGGGCTGATCATTAATCAGAAAATAAGTTCCTGAATGGAGTCGTCAGTTGTTGAATTATAGCTCCTTTTGCTTTTTTAACAATATGAAGACCAACCCCAAACCCGAAACTTGTAGGACAAAAATTTGTCCCATCGGGTGTGCCAAAAACTGTTGACGTTGTGGATTGCACCCTCTGAAGAGAGGCTCAACTCTCTTCCTCCATGTGGCACAATGGAGACATTCCTCTTGCTGTGGGTTGCAAACTTGAGGGATGAATCTTTAGGTTAGGGGCTAGCTCCCTTTGATGCACCTTGAGGCCCTGAATTTTTTCAAGCTAACAATGGGGGGGTGAAAAGAGAGAAATACTGAAAAATAAAACCTAACTAATGCGATGATGCACCGAATTGGTTGGTCTACTCAGCGTTGACTTACACTTTACACCAGAGAGAAACAAACATACACTTCATTCAAATGAGAACCTTTCTTGTATCAGTGTTTCAACAGGGGATCCTATGGAGATACAGAGAGGAAGAACTACCAGAGGTGTTTAAAACACACTATGGACAGTCTGTTCACATGCACCTATATTTTGAACTGGACACTTCTTGTTGACCTGCAAGAGAAGAACTTGCAATACACTAGATATGTTGGCATAAACTTATGAAAGCATGAAAAGAAAATGACTTGACATAAGAGAAAACCATGGACATATGCAAAAGTGCAAGCTCAAATGGAGGGCTTCATCATACAAATGCTGAGAGATCTTTTCTCAAATGAGAAGCTACACATATATAGAAAGCTTGGAAACAGATAATTGACAAGTCAAAGGATGGAAATCCATGCTGAGTTAACACTTCTGCAAAGACCACAAGTCCATGCTGCTGCTGTATATTTTCAATGCGTATGGGAGAGCCATGCTGTAGGTGTCCAAGTCGTTGCCTTTGCTGTCTTGGGCTTGCAAAAGCATGGGATACTCTTAGCAACTCATAAGGCCATCCCCAAATTGTGTTGACTGGGCCATGCTTTCTTCAATGTTGGGCACAACTGGCTGTGCATTAATGGCGAAGTGCGAATACACGGCCTGCTCTCCTCTATAGTTCAAAAACTAATCGTTTTATTTGTTTTTGGTAGAGAGTATTTCACTTAAGTGCATTTACTCTTTCTGCTGACGACATTTGTGCCACCTGCCTTAGTTTGGTTCATCCTTGGGTCTGTGCTTTGACTTGTTACGCCACTTGGAGCGTTTTGAGATTTTGTTTTATTGTGCACTTGGCCGCGTTCTGGGTCACCCGCTTTGTTTTTCCTTTGCTATTTGCCTTTTGTCTTGGCCATTTAGGGTCTCGACGCTTGTTATTTTCTCCCGAGCTCCTTCTTTACTTGCTTGCTCATTCATTCTTCGAGCTTTGAATTCTTTCGGACAAAATGTCTGAAGAAATTCCTTCGGACATTTTGTTCGAAGGAATTCTCCTTTGGGCTTGCACTCTTTGACTTTCCTTTGGCGGGCCTTCAGGCTTCCTTTTTTGAATTCCTTCGGACTTAATGTTTGAAGGAATTCTCCTTTGATTAGTTCGGAGGAATTCTCCTTTGATTAGTCCGAAGGAATTTTCCTTTGGGCTTGCACTCTTTGACTTTCCTTTGGCGGGCCTTCAGGCTTCCTTTTTTGAATTCCTTCGAACTAAATGTCTGAAGGAATTCTCCTTTGATTACTTCCCAATGGCTAGTTTATTACCCTGAACTTGACATTCACAGGTCCATCGGACATTTGAATCCCAATGGCTATTTCATCGCCCTGAAGTTGACGTTCATGGGCATGTAATCAGACATTTGAATCCCAATGACTAGCTCATCGTCTTGAAGTTGACATTCACGGGCCCTTCATCAGACATTTGAATCCCAACGGGTAGCTTATCGCCCTGAAGTTGACGTTCACGGGACCGTCACCTACTACGACAATTCCTTCGGCATTTTTGCAAACAAACTTTTCCGAAGGAAAAGTACCCCTTCAGAAAGATTGAAATGGTCCTTCGAAAAAGCTGAAAATGACCTTTGCCTTTAGAAAAAAATACCTTCAGAAAAGCTGCAATGGTCCACTTTGAATAAAAAGTGTCCTTTTGAGAAAATGGAAATGGTCCACTTTCATAACCTAGTGCCCCCCGCAAAGACACCTACCCTTCGGACTTCTTGTCTTTCAAATTTCTTCGGACTTTTTGTGACTGTCAAATTTCTTCGGGCAAAATGTCCGAAGGAATTCCTTTAGACATTTTGTCCAAAGGAATTTGCTTTTGGCTTTTCCTCTTTGGTTTTCCTTCGGACAAAAAGTCCGAAGGAATTTATTTGGACCTTTTGTTCGAAGGAATTCTTTCCACTTGTCACCGAATGGCAAGTTCCCTTTGGGCTTCCTGTCTTGCCCTTTTGCTTCAACTGACTGCCCTTTGCAAGGGCATTTCGAGCCAAAAGTGCCCTTCGAAACTTTTACACTGATCCTTACGTCGACGAGAAGCCCTCCGCAAGGTCCATTCTACCTTCCAACATACCCTTTGAAAGTTTTGTAAAGGTCTGTTTTATCTTTGAAGTGTCTCCCACAAGGGCACATACCCTTTTGGAAAATTGCAAATGACCCTACAAAACGCTCAGGGGCCTTTCGCAAAAAAACACTTGCCTTAAGAAGCGTCTAAGACCAAATTCGGACTCTTTCGAAGGACTTACTCAAAATCTTTGAAGTAAAGATGTCTCAAAACCCGATTGCTTCTTCGCTACCCTTTCGGGTTTGTGAATGAATCCAACTCATGAAAAAGTGCAAAGGACCTTACAAAACCCGACTTGCACTGGAACTGGCCATAGACCCTTCTTGTCAAGTGCTGTTGCTTTTCACTTGTAAAGCTTACAAGTAATGCTGTTCTGAGAACCCGATTTGCTCTGTGAGTGTTGGAGAAGACCAAAGCTTGATGAAGCAACCCATGGACTTGCACAAAAGCAACTTTTTCCTTGATTTTTTAAAGGTTAAGACCTGGCTTTAGGGAAAAAGGTCATGAAGAACAAGGCTTCAAGGCAAAAGAAGGGGGGGTGCCCATTTTGGCATGTAGAATTCACAAAATGGTCAACACTTCCAATGAATGAGAATCACGTTTTGGTTCATTTTCATTGCGTTTGGGTATTGCATCTTTTCCATCAAATTTTGGCAATCATTCCGTCGGTCTGCATGTAGCTTGAGCTAGGTTTGTAGGGTTTGGAATTAACAACTCAAGCTGGGTTAGTTTGCACTTTTTAGGGTTCATACTCGTAGTCGCTGCCATTGTTTGCACTTGGGGGGTATGCAACACAAGTTGGCAGGGGTTGACTTTGTATTGCTACCATTTGCCGCTATTGTTTCAACTTTCAATCTCCAACAACATTCAATAATCCATTTTCCTTGCCATTGAGGCAGCGGAGACCCAAAAATGTGTAGGTTTTAGACTCAAACTTCATAACTATTATGAAAAAGGCATGATGGCATAGAATCAAAAGTAAATGCTCCACATTACATATTGCCAATAGTAAGGTCACTAGTAAACTTTCAGACTCATGAGCATAGCAACAAATCATTAGGGGATTGTACTCTTATTTTTGTTTAAAATTAAACATTTTACTCTTATTTGCTAAAAATCTAATAGAAAACATACTTATGACTATGTTCTCTGCATTCATTTCATTTTTTCTGTTTTAATGTATTTTATGAATTTATATATGTTTTGAAGTAGCAATAAAATTGCCAAGCAATTACCATTTAATTGTTGAGTAATTATTGAGTGTTGAGTATAGGTCAAAATTTTTGGGTACTGGGTAATTACTGAGTACGAGTTTTAATGTTGTGTTGACCTACTACTACTTCTCTAAATCTTGGCATGACTAGCATGATGCATCCCCTTCATGACATGCAAAATCAAATTAAAATCATTTTGAAGGGCCCCAAAAACCAAATAATAGGGGTACTTCCAATGGTATATTTTTAAAGCTCTAGCATATGAAGTCTATGTATATCATTTTCCAAAAGGGTTTGTAGCTTCAAAGTGTTTAAAGTTTAATGGAAAATAATATCCTTCACATGACACTAGAGCTTTTTGTGCTTCTTGTTTAGATTTTGCCCATACTGAAAAACTATTGGCTTAAGTTATTTCCAAGAAGTTTGAAGGATTATAACCTTGATTGGTTCTATGGTTTAGCATGTAGTTCTTTGCTTTACCATGTTGATTCAACATCTTAGTCAACTTTGATATACACATCGGTGTGAAAGTTACATTTGCTAAATTGGCTCCAATCAAGGAAGGAATAAATGAACTATTAGTGGATATGTGCTTAGATTTAAGACTATTGTCATGAAGATGACATATGAACCAACAAATAGTGAGGTCCCAAACATATTTTTAATTAGCTCATTTCCAATTGTTAAGGACAGAGTTGTCTTTAACACTTATAATTCTTCTGATGAATTTTGTTACGTTGTTATAGAATTTGAAATCAAATTTTTTGATGTAAAGACGTGTAAGTATGGGTCAAATTCTTCTATTCACAATGATTTAAAATTTACAAACAAGACATCTTTAGGATTAGAAGCAATGCGAGTGGATTTCAAACTAAGAACAATATCTATAAAGTGTTGGAATATTGTCATTGATGTCAAAGGCATTATAGTTAAGGTAACAACATTTAATGTAATTGTCTATGGAAATGTCAACGGAAATGCTGAATTATCAACGGAATTGTAGACAGGAATGTCAAAATGTCAACGAACATATCTTTTGGTGAAGAAGTGCCTCTTGGATAGGACGCCTCTTGGAAGGTTGTGAAAGATGAGGAATAAAAATGGAAAAGTGAGATATGTGAAGAAGAGAAGGATGCAAGTGTGTGGAGAATAAAAAGATATATCACACAAACACATGGAAATTTGAATTTTTTTTTTTTTTGTGGTCAGTGATGTAGCCTAGGTATTGTATGCATATTGCTCAATGTACACTTACCTAATTTAGCTTGCACATGTGCCACCTACTCCAGATGCACCTCCAAAGAATTGATGAAAGGGAGAATGTCATCTAAGTAGATGATGAGTGAAGGGAGTATGTCATTCATTAAACACATAATTATTAGTAGTGCGTTTTGTCAAACCAAAAGGCATAACCAACCGTTCAGATAATCCTTCCTTTGGATTGAATGTCATTTTTCAATCATCTTCGGGATGAACTAGAACTTGATAACTTGACTTCAAGTAGATCTTGGTGAAGTTTTGTGCACCCTCAAAGTTGGTTTGAATGGTTGTCAATACGAAATAGTGGATATTGATTCTTCATCATTATCTTTTTGAGTGAATGATAGTCGAGGCAGATGTTTTATGAGCCATCATTTTTTTGTGCGACAAGTATCGAGCTACCACAAGGAGAAGAGATTGGCCTTATCTTGCCTTGATCAATAAGCTCTTGGATTTGAATTTCATTGATCTCCCAATTAGATTTGCGATACAGTGGACCATATGGAGGAGTGGTTCTGAGAACCAAATTGATTACATTTTTTCTAATACCTTGGTTGTCCAAAACTCTATTCCAACCTATTCCACTTGTCCAGAGAAAACCTACAAACTTTTTACAAACAGTTAGCACTACCACAAATTGCGGGCAGGTAGGGACCCAAAACCCACGATTAAAGAGTAACTAGTGACGGATACTCGTTATTGTGGGTTTTGGATCCATACCTGCCTGTGACCCATGTAATGTGAAGACATAGGTAATTGCATTAGGTAAAGTGAATAAAAAACAAATGCCATGTGCTTCCATTGAATGAGAATCACGATTTTGGCTCATTTTCGTTGTATTTGGGTATTGCATCATTTCCATCTTATTTTGGCAATCATTCCATTGGTTTGCATGTGACTTGAGGTAGGTTTGTAGGGTTTGGAATTTGCAACTCAAGCTGGGTTAGGTTGCACTTTTTAGGGTTCATACTCGTCGTTGCTGTCATTATTTGCACTTGGGGGGTTTGCAACACAAGTTTGCAGGGGTTGACTTTGTATTGCTACCATTTGCTGCTATTGTTTCAACTTTCAATCTTCAACAAGATTCAGTAATCCATTTTCCTTGTCATTGAGGCAGCGGAAACCAAAAAATGTTTAGGTTTTAGACTCAAATTTCATAACTATTATAAAAAAGGCATGATGGCATAGAATCAAAAGTAAATGCTCCACATTACATGTGGCGAATAGTAAGGTCACTAGTAAACTTTTAGACTCATGAGCATGGGGATTGTACTCTTCTTTTTGTTTAAAATTAAACATTGTACTCTTGCTAAAAAATTAATAGAAAACATACTTATAACTGTTCGTTGCATTCATTTTATTTTTTTGTGTTTCAGTGTATTTTATGAATTTATATATTTTTTAAAGTAGCAATAAAACTGCCAAGCAATTACCATTTAATTGTTGAGTATGTATTGAGTGTTGAGTACAGGTCAAAAATTTTGGGTACTGGGTAATTACTGAGTAAAAGTTTTAATGTTGTGTTGACCTACTACTACTTCTCTAAATCTTGGTGTGACTACCATGATGCATCCCCTTCATGACATGCAAAATCAAATTAAAATCTTTTTGAAGGGCCCCAAAAACCAAATACTATGGGTACTTCCAATTGTATATTTTTAAAGCTCTACCATATGAAGTCTATGTATATCATTTCCAAAAGGGTTTGTAGCTTCAAAGTTTTTAATGTTTAATGGAAAATAAAATCCTTCACATGACACTACAGCTTTTTGTGCTTCTTGTTTAGATTTTGCCCATACTGAAAAACTACTGGCTTAAGCTATTTCCAAGAAGTTTGAAGGATTATGACCTTGATTTGTTATATGGTTTAGCATGTAGTTCTTTGCTTTACCATGTTGATTCAACATCTTAGTCAACTTTGAAATACACATCGGTGTTAAAGTTACATTTGCTAAATTGGCTCCAATCAAGGAATAAATGAACTAATAGTGACTATGTGCTTAGATTTAAGACTATTGTGATGAAGATGACATATGAACCATCAAATAGTGAGCTCCAAAGCATATTTTCAAATAGCTCATTTCCAATCGTTAAGGACAAAGTTGTCTTTAACACTTATAATTCTTCTGATGAAATTTGTTACGTTGTTATAGAATTTGAAATCAAATTATTTGATGTAAAGACGTGTAAGTATGGGTCAAAGTCTTCTATTCACATTGATTTAAAATTTACAAACAAGACATCTTTAGGATTAGAAGCAATACGAGTGTTTTCAAACTAAGAACAATATCTATGAAGTGTTGGAATGTTGTCATTAATGTCAAAGGCATTATAATTAAGGTAACAAAATTTAATGGAATTGTCTACGGAAATGTCAATCGAAATTTTGAATTATCAACGAAAATGTCGAAATGTCGATGTAAATGTCAACGACCACATCTTTTGGTGAAGAGGTGCCTCTTGGATAGGACACCTGCTTTGTGAAGACCCTGTGAAAGCTATATAAGGTGGATAGAAGGTTGAGAAATCTAAGGAATAAAAGTGGAAAGGTGAGATATGTGAAGAAGAGAAGGATGCAAGTGTGTGGAAAATAAAAAGATATATCATACAAACACATGCAAATTAGAAGAATGGAATTAATTTTTTTTATCATTCGAGCATAAGCAAAATTTTGTGATAAAGAAGAAGAGGAAATTGAATTTGCCATCATTCGTTGATAAAGCAATAAAAGTAAGGTGGAATATTGTTTCAATGGAGGTCGGTGCCACAGATCAAAGAGATGGGTCTTTCTTTCTAAGTTGGTGCTTAGCAGTGGGGATTGGTGTCTCAAGTAGGTTGGTTCCTACAAAGCGCTTAGCAGTGGAGATTGGTGTCTTGAGTAGGTCAATACCTACAAATTGCTTAGCAATGGAGATTGGTGGCTCCAATAGGTTGGTGCATACAAACTTTGTCAGAAGAATTTTATTTGTGGCTGGAATTGGATAGTAGATCCAAGCAGTCCTTTCTCTGTGGTTTTTTCTCGAAAGGATTTTCACGTAAATCTTTTGTTCTTAATTGTTTATATTGTGTGATTGATATTATTGTAATAAAAGTTATTAAAAAGTAGAAGTTTGCCTTATATTGATTCACCCCCTCTTAGTATAAGCGTGTACTAATCAATTGTTGTTAAAGTGGTTCCTTCAGAAACAGCCTAACTGTTAGAAGGTAGATCTCTGGAGCACACATGGCTAGACAAGAAGGTTTCTCCACAAACAAGGCTCCTTTGTTTGACGAAACAAATTATGCTTTTTTGAGTATAAGAAAGAGAACCTATTTAATGGCATTAGGGTTTGATATCTGGCAAGAAGTTGTAAATTGTTATACTTCTCCATCTCCACCAACGGATACACCCAGAAAGAAGGTTAATGAGAATATTTACAAAGCCATGAACGCTATTTTGTGTGGCTTATTAGAATCATAGTTTGCCAAGATTATGCAATGCAGTTTAGCAAAGGAAATGTGGGACAAACTTCAGAACATTTATGAAGGTGGCAAGAAAGTGAAGAAGGCAAAACTCCAAACTCATAGAAGACAATTAGTGAGCTTGAAAATGAAAGATGAAGAAAATGTTGCGTCATATCGTCTTCATGTGGATGAGATTGTTAACACCATCAGAGGATTCAACGAAAAGGTTGAATATACAATGATTGTGTAGAAAGTATTAAAGTCTCTTCCCTTACAATTTGATTCCAAAGTCTCCACCATCGAAGAAATGAGATGTCTAGATATGCTAACAATGGATGAATTGCATGGGATCCTCACGACATATGAAATGAGGATAGAAAAGGAGAAATCTTCTAAGAAGGAAGTAGTCTTCAAAGCTGTTAAGAAAGCGAAATATAAAGACCCTGAATCAATTGAGAGCGCTAGCTATGAAGAAGATGAGAAGAGGCCCTTGTTTGTCAGAAAACTTAAAAGGGGATCCAAAAAATACAAATGTGAGCTACCTTTCAAGTGTTTCAATTTTGGTAAAATAGGGCACTTTGTTGCTAAATATCCACATAAGGATGATATCGATAATGAAGAAAATCATAATGAGGAAATGAATAAGAATGAAAGAAAACCTCAATACATTAAAAGCTTCAAACGAAACAAATATAAGAAAAAGTTTGGTAAGTAAAAGAAAAGCCTCTATTCCAAAAAGGATGGTAGCTCATCTTAAGAGAGTAATGAGAGCATATTAGATAGTGACAGAGAAGAAACTTTGGTCATGGCAATATCAACAAACAAAGAGTGATATCATGGCAGATGTAAACATCTTTGGGAGTGAAGAAAAAGAAGAGATGGATTTAGAAGACGGAGAATATGATGAAAATGAAGAAGTGGATCTTGAAGGAGAACTCGTTTGTGCTTTAAGCGTGATCAAGAAGCTTAAGAAAAAGAATTTGAATAAAAAATTACTGCTTCAAAAATATGAAGAGTATTATGATTTAAAAACAAGAATGTCACAAGATTTAACTAAAGGAGGCAAAAAGGATAGAAGAAGAGGTGAGAATCCTATTGAAGACGAGAAAAAAATTGTGAGGCAAGTGAGTGAAATTGTTTCCTTGAGGAACTAGAGAAACTAACCACTGAGCTGAACATAAGCCTCAAATTTGAGAGGAGTATCGAGATCTTAGATGATATCATAAATTGCCAAAGGTCACAATAAATTAAGCATGGTCTTGGATATGAAGGAAACCAGAAGATCATTAAAGAAGGTCAGAATTCAAAAACTATATAACCACCAGAGAGAGTATATGCAGATAAACCCAAGAGCTATGCAGATGTACTCAAGGGGTCCGTGAATGGTGGAACCAACAAGAAGAAAGAGCACAACACTTCTCCAAAAAATAAGGACAAATTCATAAAGTCCTTTCCTCTAAGTTAGGCACATACGACTAGGTTCCCAGGTTCTTTTTATGGTTATTGCTATATTTGTAATCATTTTGGTTATAAGACGAGATTGTAGGGCACAAGCAAGAAATGATTTTGTATGGAACAATAACATAAGTTTTTATGGGTCTTCAAATAGAAACTACAATCCATTTGCTCATTTAATAGATTACAATGTCAGATGCTATAAGTGCAACAGCTTTGGACATACAACACGCTTTTGTAGAAGTGGTTTAATGAAATCTCCTAGGTAGAATAAAAAAGTGGAAGCCATGAGTACTCAAAAGGAAGAAACTTCAAAAGTATGGAAAAGCAAGAGCAAGAGGTATCGCTAAGCTCATAAGAAGCACCAATTCAGGAGGAGCTAATCACTGTATTATGTTTCAGCTCTATGGATTCTTTGGTGATATGCATTCAAAAGTCAAAGAGAAAGATCAACTAATGAATATTTTTTAGGAGAGTGATGATGCAAGTGATGGTACTATTTTTAAAAACAAGTCAGAAAAGTAGGAACAGGGCAAAATGAAATCAATCAAGGTGCAGAACAACTTACAACAGGCATGGGCCAGTGTCAAGTGTAGATTGTAGGGTAGCTCAAATCTAGCAAGTAATCAAGCTAAGAATGTTAATAAGTATATAAAGCATGATATGTAGATAGAAAGGGAATTGGAAAAGAGGAGTTACAACTTGAGCAGCTACAGATTATCCATATGGATGTAGATGATGTCAAATTCATGGAGAGTAAATGAGAAAAGAAGTCCTTATGCAAAAAGATAAGGAAGAGAAGAAAGACAATCATTCAGTTGTAGTGATATTGAAGAAGATGACATGGATCCTTCCCATGATTTATTTGTGGATAGAAGTATAGTGAAGATCCCTTTACCATTGATGTTGAAGGGGGAGAATTAATGAAAGGGGGAGAAAAGGAGAACTACAACAAGGTGGAGTTTCTCTATAAATTTGCCATCAATGACAAAGGGGGAGATTGTTGGAATATTGTCATTGATGTCAAAGGCATTATAATTAATGTAATGGAAGTCAACAAAATTGTCCACAAAAAAATCAATGGAATTGTCAATAGAAATGTCGATGGAATTATCAATAGAAATGTTAAAATGTCGATGGAAATGCCAATGGAAACATCTTTAGGTGAAGAGGTGCCTCTTGGATGGGACACCTCCTTTGTGAAGAGCCTTTGAAGGCTATATAAGGTTGATAGAAGGTTGATAAAGATAAGAAATAAAAGTGGAAGTGTGAGATATGTGAAGAAGAGAAGGAAGCGTGTGGAGAATAAAAAGATATATCATACAAACACAAGCAAATTTGAAGAATGGAATTAATCTTTTTATCATTAGAGCATAAGCAAATTTCTCTGGAGAAGAAGAAGAAATTGAATTTGCCATCATTCGTTGATGAAGCAAGAAAATTAAGGTGGAAGATTATTTCAGTAGAGGTTGGCGCCTCAAATCAAAGAGATGGGTGTCTCTTGCTAAGTTGGTTCTTAATAGTGGGGATTGGTGTTTCCAGTAGGTCAGTGCTTACAAAGTGCTTAGTAGTGGAAATTGGTGTCTCCAATAGGTCGGTGCCTATAAATTGCTTAGTAGTGGGGATTGGTATCTCCAATAGGTTGGTGCCTACAAATTTTGTAAGAAGAATTTTATCTATCGTTGGAATTGGATAGTAGATCCAAGTAGTCCTTTCTCTGTGGTTTTCTCCCGAAAGGGTTTCCACGTAAATCTTTTGTTTTTAATTGTTGATGTTATGTGATTGATATTATTGTGATAAAAGTTTAAAAAAATTAGAAGTTTACCTTATAGTAATTCATCCCCTTCTTAGTATAAGTGTGTGCTCATCAGAAAGTGGCAAATACCATAGATAAGATAAGATAAGACAAATATATTAATGTCCAACGAATGACCACAAAAGTAGGTCAAAGGGACTGTAGATAACGTGCGCAAATACAATGCGAGAGAACCAAAAGATTCTTGAGAAAGAAAAGAAAAGTACAAAGCCATAGAAAGTGGCAAAACTAAAAAGAACAATCCCATGAACCCAAAACCAGTGGTGGAGATGCAAGTGAGAAGAAGAAAGGGAAGACGGTCGAGGAGAAGCAATGAGGGAAGTCTATCAAGGAATGGAAGATCCAACTCTCCTAACATCCGACGCCGATTGAAGGAAAGGAACTCTAGATGGAATGACGGCCAGATGAAGAGGTGGTGGAGTGCGGAGGCCGCCTACTATGTTGTTGTATGGACACCGTACTATATCTCAAAGACTTGGTAGATCTAGTCTGTCTCTTAGTGCAGGACCTAGTATGGCCTTGACTATAATGGCTCAAGGAACTGTGGATGGTATCTTTGCGCTGAACAGATCTGGAGTAAGAAGTAGAGTTGGTTTCACAGTGGCGCTTAGTGCTTCTCCTTGGAGGTAGTACTACAAAGAAGGAAGTGATCGATTGAGTAGAATCTAGTCTGGAATGTGGCTGAAATGTTACAGAAGTGTTGTCACGAAATCTCAGAGCCTCTTGTATTTATAAGGCCAGGCACTTCTGATCCTCATACCAAAAGAAATCAGAAAGAACCTGTGCCCTCCTAAATTGGCAGTAGAACATCCCTCTGATCTCATAATAAATTAGGGCAACGAAGGGCATAGCTGGTAAATCCTATCAGAACGTCACAGTGGTAATCCTTCCTGCACCGAAGTCGGTAAGAACCTACTCTGAGCTGTCTAAGGGGGATGCAAAGGGCATGCATCCAATGATGAAGAGTATAATGAGGATGGATAATGAGACTGTCACTCAACTCTAGAAAGTGCTAAGCTTATAAGGCCATTTTAGGGCGAATCCCCACATGAGGGTTCACCCATGTTGTGTGGATGAACTGCCTGTAAATATCCTCTGTGATGATCTTGTTTAGTACTTGTCTGGTAGGTAGAAGGTGGCCCGATGTGTCCAAGGAATACTTAAAAGGAGGAAGAAGATCCATCTGAATGCCCACTATCCTTAAGAGGTTAGAAGCCTCAACATACCAACTGTGACCACTGCGAGCAGAATCTAAACGAGCAATAGCCTCTATTGAACAATAAGCCAAATATGAGTACCTATCCTGCCCATAAACGGAATTGACGAAGCCTCGGATGTGGTGTAGGAAAGAGATCAGGTCAAACATGGTCCCCACCCTGAAAGTATGGGCTCCAAACTCAACCAAAATAATGTGTTGGGGGATAGTATGCTTGCACCTAATAAATCGACAAAGGAGAAGTGTTTGGGCTCTCTCTGTAGAATCCCAATCAGCCACCAATAAGGAGGTCCCCCAAACAATAGAGCCATAAATAATAGTGGGTTTGATGAGGGTGTCCATGCGGGACATTTTGGAGATGTCCTAGAAGTGGTGGTGAAAACATTGTCTCTCAAGGAGGGCTAAGGATCCATAACCCTTATTAACATGAGGGAGGAACACTTGTCTCAAATTGAAACGTGGACCAAAAAACTGAACGTTGAAGTAGGTATATGTGTTGGTGACCTTTCCCTCCCCCTACCCCTCTAATATATAGGGACAGGGAGAATGGGGTCCTTGACCTGATCGCCATCTCGATAGAGGGGGTCAGGTGCTAGTTATATATATAGAGCCGATGGTCGATCCCTGACGTTGGACCCCTAAGTAGCCCTTTCTTTTCTTTAGGCCTGCTCGATCTCCTCACCCCTAAAGAAGAAGTGGAGGTGTGAGGTCTTCAAACTATGGAAGACCATAACCTTGGTTTTACCCAAGTTAACCATGAACTACCAAAGGTCGCAAAACAAGGCTAAGGTATTCAACTGTCTCTGTAGAACATCCGTAGAGGAGGCTAAGAGGACCACATCATAAGCAAACAAAAGGATGGTTATCAGAGCTTGGTGCGGTAGGCACCCATTGCTGTCTTGGATATACTCATGGAGGAAGGACTCAAGCTCATCTATGTATATCCCAAAGAGAGTTGGGGATAGGGGACACCCCTATTTGACCCCAATGGTACCCCTGGTGAAATCCGATTCCCCATGGGCTATGCGGAGGTGACCCAAAATAGTCTCATACAAATGCATGATGGTAGTGAGAGGGCTCTCGAAAATGCCAATGTCTCTGAGTCTCTGAAAAAGTGCCACATGCAGAACCGAGTCAAAAGCTTTTGAAAAGTCAATAAAACAACAATAAACTTTCGACGAGCGATGGCGAGCCTCCTCAATGATAGCCCGAAGAGTAAAGATATAATCAATAGTCTGGTGAGCCAGATGAAAACTTGCTTGACCCTAGCTCTGAGGTCCCTACGCTCTAACTACTCAGAAAGCCGCATATGGAGGACTATAGCATAAAGTTTGGAGAATGTATGACCCACCATGATTGTCCTGTAGTTGTTGGGATCTGAGCTGGGACCCATTTTGTGGATGGGGTGAATGGTATGATGCAACCAAGTTGACAAAAAACTAGAGCATACAACGTGGTTAAAGAGGTCAGTCAAATAGCTACCAAGCACCCCATAACCATACTTGAATTTTGCTAGGAACCCCTCCTCATCTGTTGCCTTGCTACTATTCATCACTCTAACTGCCTCTCTGATATTTTTGTACGTGAACAAGTGCCAAGATGGTGGATTATCAATCTGGATAAGTGGCTGCCCAGGAATATCATAAAGATTAGAAGTGTGAGAGAGCATG